>LR738715.1:771747939-771803022 GCA_902687465.1 Secale cereale
AGAAGGGTAGAAATACTTATAGCTGAGAAGGATGCCAACGTTGATGAATATATCAGGCCAGGGCATAATCTTTTTATTTATTTATTTTTTTTGGGGGGGGGCGGAGGGGGGAGGGTTCAATAGTAGTAGTTTATTCCATAATGATAGAGTTTTAATCCATAGGCAAGAGGTCATCAATACATGAGGCCCTCTGTCAAGCCACACACGTGGCTTTTTCAGAACAACTAAGCAATCAATCTTATTCTGAGACTGAAGTTGATAGAGTTGTGAGAATAGAGCCGCAAGCCTACAACAGAAAAATCTTAGCCCGCATGTTGATGGGACGGTGCACCTAGACACAGGAAACAATGCATTACTTATGAAGATGGAGATGTTGATCAGGATGGTCCAACTGGTGATGCCTAACAGATAATTTCCTGGTCTGCGCTTAAGCTGATGTATTTCATGGGGTTTTATGCATTTTTTGACTGTGATGACCTTTGGTCCCCTAGAGGATAAGTTTGGTTGTAAATGTACTGGAGTACAATTGTTCAGAAAATTTGTACTTGATTATGGTTGTTCACTGTTGCTTCTGTGTCCTAGGTGGCTAGGCTAGCTTTGTGCATCCTTAACCTCTAACTAGTTCTAGCCTTCCTTTTCTCACTTGAACCATGTTTCGCTCCTTCATCGCCAATGAAAATGGAATCCGGACATGGGTCGTTTGGAAATAAAACGACAAGGTCATGTTGTTTCAAATTCATCCATTAGTCATCATCTGCATTATCATTCATGTTGTTTTCCCCAAGCCTATTTATTGTATTTGTGATATGTTGTTTAGTTGGTGAGGCACTTGTGTATAGCACTTATGAAACCATGAGCTCATCTCTCGGATGATAAATAGTCTACACTTCTAGAGCTGTACAGTTCGGAAGAAGAAAAATTATGGGTTTTTACTAGTTGTGAAAGCACATGGAAGATATCTATGGATTTTATTGCAAGTTTTTACCAATTGAGAGAGCATAATACTTGGAGTAGAAGGTAACATCAAATTGAGTTTGCTACCTACAAATGTTTTGCCAGGTATCATCAGTGTGCAATGTAGCTACACCACAATGGTCGGAAAACTTTAAAGAAGAATAGCATAAGTGGGTGAACGACAACCTACGGCCCATATCCCTCTCAATAGCATAAGTCTATGGTCGTCAATGGTGAAGTTAGAGTCGTCTGCTCGCAGGGAAGGGGTGATATGATGCTTATTCGGAGAGGAGTGATGACGATGACACCAATGTGCTATCTCGACGAGGTTTTCTCCACAGTGATGTGTGTGGGGTTTTTATGTATGCCGCTCAGCGGATTGTGATAATTTTCACTCTTCTTAATTAATGGATGAGACAAATCTTTTGTCCCTATACGTCCGTACACCATTCATGTACGTCCGTAGACATTTTACCCTCTTCTAAAAAATAACCTTCATGTACGATCCGTACACCATTTGCGGAAGGACGCACTAAATTAGTGCAGCGGGGCTTCTTTCAATCACAAAACTGGCTTTTCTGGTTATGTCCAGTGTTGCTCTTACTTGCATCTCTCTGTCCCCTGTTGAGAGCTTATGATTTTCATGTGGGTGGTGCTAGGTGTCGTTCTTACTTTAACAAACAAACCTCTTATGATTACCCCTTCTTGCAAGCATCTGCAACTGCAAAAAAAGAATTAATATAAATTTAACCATAGCATGAAACATATGGATCAAAATCAGCCCCTTTTGGAATAGTGCATAAACTAGGGTTTGAGCTTCTGTTACTCTCGCAACCCGTCATCCACTTACTACTTCCCAATGCCTTCCCCTAGGCCAGAAAATGTTGAAGTGTCATGTGGTCGATGTTCATGCGACACCACTAGAGGAAGAACAACATACATATCATCAAAATATTGAACGGATGCCAACTTCACATGATTACTTATACCAAGACTTATCCCATGTCCTCGAGAACATGCGGAACTACTCACAAATCATGTTCATGTTCAAGATCCGATGAGTATACTATATGATTAAGGCTCTGAACATATGATCTTCCACCAAATAAACCAACTAGAATCAACTACAAAATATAATCAATACTACTAGCAACCCACAAGTGTCAATCTCAGGTTTTGAGACAAAGATTGAATACAAGAGATGAACTAGGCTTTGAGATGAGATGGTTCTAGTGAAGATATCGATGGAGATGAGTCCTCCCATGAACAGATGATCGTTGTGATGATGATGGCTCTGATTTCCCCTCCCGGAGGGAAGTATCCCTAGCGGAATCACTCTGCCGGAGAGCAATATTGCTCCTGCTCAGATTCTGCCTCGAGACGGCGGCGCTTTGCCCCGAAAGTATTCTTCTGATTTTTTTTCCAGGCCAAATAGCTTCATATAGGAGAAGTAGGGCCACAGAGGACTGCTGGTGGGCCCACAAGCTCACATGGCGTACCCCAGCGGGGCGCCACCTAAGCATGTTGCTCACTGGTGGGGTCCATTCCAACATTTCTTCTTCTAGTATTTTTTATTAATTCCAAAATAAATCTCCATAAATTTTCAGGTCAGTTGGAGAATAGTTATCTCTATTGTAGATCTTTTTAGGTCTAGAATTCCAGCTGCTGGCAATTTTCCCCTTCATATAATTCTTGCATAATAAGGGAGAAAAGGCAATAAAATTGTATTATAAGCAGAAATATTGACGAAAACATTATAAATAGCAGTAGGAAACATGATGGAAAATGGACGTATTCATGACCTTAACGATATCTTATATGATATGGACAAGTGCAATGGCAATGTAAATTTTTGCCGTATGTCTGTTTTTCGTGCTTTGATAAAAAATGTGGTTTCTTTGACATTGGATATAGCAGTCCTTCGTATACTTTGCGTAATAGGAAACCTACGGCTAATCCTATCTACCATTGGCTTGATTGTTGCATTTTTAATCCTGATTGGTGTGCTTGTTATCCAAATAATAAGGTGTTGAATTTGCTTATCATTCTTAGTGATCATGCACCTATCTTGGTCTGCACTGATGGACAATTTTGTTACCCTAAGCAAACTTTTAAATTTGAAAAGTGGTGGCTCCTTGAGAAAAGATTTTCATGTTTATGCTAAAACTTCCTGGAAGAACAACATGGTTGCCTCTTCTTCTCGCAAAACATCTACTCTTGTAGCATCTTTAAAGCATTATTGCAAGAAAAAATCTCTCCAGCAAGAGTTACAAGAGCTGGAAGGGCAAGTCAACAAAATTAAGTTGCAACCTCTACACCAGCAAAATCATGCATTATAATACTCTTTGGTACCGATGTATGAACCTATCCTATCTTAAATGAATCAATATTATAAGTAGCGAAGCAAGAAAAGTTGGACCAAAGATGGGGATAGAAACACTGGATTTTTTACAAGAGGTTGTTCTTAAAATAAGGAAGATAAACACTATTTTCTCTATCTAGGATGAAAATGATGTGGTCCATTTTAAGCCAATTCAAATTTCCAACATCCTGCCCAAGTTAGAGATCTTTGGATCCCATGGCATAAACAATGGGACAACAATCTCATCTACACTCTTTTCCAGGAACCCATGGCCTCTATCATTAGAAAACTACTATTATATAGGATGACTTCCAAGATATTCTTTGTTGGGATCTCACTACAAATGGTAGGTGTAATTCCAAAACTACTTACTATTTGCATGATATTCAAAGACAACCATGCAATCTTCCAATGTCGATCTCTACCTAGGTTAAATATATCTTTAAGCAAGTTTAGAAGAACAAGCTAATGGTCACGCGAGTCCAAACTTTTGCTTCGAGATTGCTTCGAAAATCTCTTCCCACATGTTTGAGAGCTAGTCATATTTATGTCCACTTCTCAAAACAATGTTGTCATTGTGATCAAGATGAAAATCAAATGCACATCTTTTTTCTTTGTGACTTTGCTAGAGCAGCCTGGTTTGGCCATCCTTGGTATATTAAAATTGATACTTAGCCCATAAACGTCTTTCCATGCAAAGTATTATTCATGCATTGCTTAATATACATCATCCCTATGCATCCATACCCACTATTCTTAATTTTATGTCGTGCATATGGAAATCGAGAAACGACTATCTTTTAGCTAGAAAATGCTCTCTTTCTCATCAAGTTCACATTGTTGTTGCGGCCTTGCTTGATGAAAATATTTATATGGTAAACTCTACTAATTCTACTCAATTTAATGATCAAAATCACATTCAAGGGACCAGAAATGTGATGCAGCTTTAGGGTTGCACTCTTAGGACTGATTTACCTGTCACATGAGCAAAAGTATACTATGACACTTCCTACAAATATTCAAAAAATTCTGGATAACTGCTGGGTAGGGAAGCCACGGGCCTTGGAGTTTTTCTAAGCTTCTTGCAGGATCAAAAGGACGTCCAACAACAGATTCAAGCCTCTGCTCCAATCACACAATCTTCTCTTCAAGAAGAAGCCCTTGCTCTTCTTCTTGCAGCTAAACTGACTCATATTTTGCAAGTGGACTAACCAACCTTTCTCACTTACGGCCTATCTCTAGCAAAGGCGGATGCGAGCAGAAACATTACAAATGATTCTATTCTGTGGACTATCAGAACTACTCTTGTTGATTTCTTCAGAACAACGAACGATCTTCATGCACACGTGTACCACATATCTACCAAGATCAATGAGGTTGCTCATTATGTTGCACATCAGGTTCTCACTCGTGCGTCGAAACCTGTCTTTACTTGCTTTGGTTCGGCTCATAGGAACATGTCTTTCCCTATAATCTCTCTTATTTCTAGCCTCGACCTTCAGGGCTTTGTACTCCTTGTTGTATAATGTTATTGAGTTTAATAAAATTTGGCGCCATGGGCGCCTTTCCTTTTTTTAAAAAAATAGTGCAGCGAAGATGATATGGTCTCAACTGATAGACTTTCCTTGTATGGATCATCCCCACCGTGGGGATTATCCCGTGTAATTAGGAAATCACTAATTATGATACACTCACCTTTTTTGCGTATATCAGATCCCTGCAAAGAAAGTAACTTTTTTGAAAAGGTCTATATATGGGGATCCCTTTTCCTAATAATAGTAGTCTGACTATTCCGAGGAGACCAAGTTAAAGTGGGAAAAAAATCTCTAGATCACGGCTCTAATTTACTATTAATGACATTAAAAAAAATGGAATCTTGTCCAAAAATATTTTTTGTTCTACCTAATAACCTAGACCCATTTTGTTCGTTTTACATACATGATGCTAAACAAAATCATCGCTCATCGAAGTTGTATAATGGTGGTCCAGTTGGTAAGTTTGAAGTATGATCGACGCCCTCGTGTTTGGTTTGATCAATATATTGTCAGTACTTCCAACATTGCAAAGTTCAGAACAAAAACAAAGTCATAAGGTCACAGATTACTAGTTGTGTTCCTTAATTACACAAGCATTGGTTGGACAATGATTTTTTTGACATGTTGGAACGGCAAGAATACATAGGTACTCCAAAATTGTCTTAAGGTGAGATACTGATTTGTAAGTCTGGTTTAATGATAAAAGCGATTGTTTCCTTTTGCTCCATGTACATGTATTTGACTTCTTAATTTAATGCACAAATGTCAACCTTTAAACTTACATGCATTATATGTTACGAGAATCTAAGTAGGAACAATTGTGATGATTTTTTTCCTTGATATTGTAATTTTTTTTCTCAGAGAGCATCTATAATGTAGGTGTCACTGATATGCCCCATCATTTAACGTGCAATTTTATGAAGAAGAAAAATGCAATTGCATCAGCTAAAAGTTCAACTACACACAATAATTGTGGTGCAATGGCAATAAAAATAAAAGAAAAGCAAAGACCAGAAAAGCGTGGAAGTCCAATTACAACAAGGACAAGGTGCGTTTGCACAAAAAGAAATGTGTAATTGCAACAAATGCATAACTAGCAATAAGAAGAAAATCGTGACTGAAAATTCTAAAAGGGACAACAACTTACAAAAGTAAGTGAAATCGCCAAAGGTGAGTGAAGCCCAATTGCAGAGGGATTGAAATAATAAAACATCGCCTACCTTTTAGCACTTCTTATAAATTAATGAGAATCTATTGAATACAAGTTTGTGTTGCTTTAAATTCATCAATCAACCATCTTATAGAGTTTATAAAATTAGTGTTGATATTTTCACCTCCCTCATTGCATTTGTAGGACTGTTATTCAGTTGGGTGAAGCCACTTATGTTGCACTTATGCACCCTATCCCACATCCCCAAGCTGACAAATAATTGATATTTCTGGTGCTATAGAGTCCATAAGAAGAAGAAAGTCTTCTACGTTGCTAGCTATGCTTGTGCAAACATCGAGAGGATATCCATGGAAATTAATGCAAGGTTTGACATGTTGAGACACACGAATACATGGGAGTAGGAGGTAGCAGGAAACTTCCTTTGTGCATAACATGAAAGAATTGTCACAAAAATGATGGGTTTGGGGCTGCAATTAATGCAGATGATGTCGGTTGATGAATTATGAATTGCGGGTTTGCAACTGTCTGATTGCTACTTTGAATGTGTTTGAGCATGCTTGAGAACGTTTGAGGATATTTTGATGGATGAGATTATGTAGCATGTTTCCTGGTAGAGCTTGGACTCGCTTTCCCTCCATACTAGTCTCCTATAATCTCAGTACTATGTATCTTTAGTATACTTTTAATGGAAATGGGGTTAACTCAGTTAAAAAGAAAAATGTTATGAATCTAGAGGTGTAATTGACCACAAGAGCATTCTCCTGGTGACTCACCTATTTTGATCGCTACTATGAGGCCATTTGAGCACGTACCAAATTGAGGTCAAACTGTAGCAAAAAAATAAATCCTTAAAAAGGTGAAGTGCAATTACAAAGAGAACAAGCTGCAATTCCACAAAGAGATAAATGTATTTGAAACAAATGCAAAACTAGTGAAGTAACAATAAAAGTATGACTTGAAGTTCAGAAATGTCACTAAAACTAAACAAAAGTAACTGAAATCACAAAGGTGACAAAAAATTAACAAAAAAGTTAAAACACAATTAGACATGTACAATTAACTGAAACTTCAAATGCTTAAAAATAAGTAGAGTATAGTAAATAGAATTCGTCTACTTTCATCCGTAATAAAGAAAAGAAAAGATTGTGCTGCTATAAATTCATCCATCAACCATCATCTAGTAGATAGCATTGATTTGTACGACAGTTATTCAGTTGGTGAAGACACTTGTGTTGCCCTTATGCTTCCTCTCCCTCACCCTTCGTTGATGGATAATCAGAACTGGTAGTGCTACATTGTTCATAATAATAAGGAAAGTGTTCTACGTTGTTTGTTGTGCAAGCGTGCACAAGGTATCCATGGAAGTTGATGAAAAGTTTCACATGCTGAGGCCACTATGATAAATGGGTGTTAGAGGTAGCAGGAAATTTAATTTGTTGCCAATAAGAATATTGTTAGTCCCTATCATAGTACGTTATCATGGAACACAAAGCCTATAGGACGATTTTGAAGTGTGACTTGCATGT
Organism: Secale cereale; assembly: GCA_902687465.1. Lineage (NCBI taxonomy): Eukaryota > Viridiplantae > Streptophyta > Magnoliopsida > Poales > Poaceae > Secale > Secale cereale. Next base: position 771,755,488 of record LR738715.1, read on the forward strand.
GTGCAATGACTTCTTCGTCTATTGGAGGTTCTATTGACACTCAAGAGCACACTCCCTATAGTGTAACCTACTCTATCTATATTTGGGATGAGTGTCTTCACTATCAATATGATCAGGTGTGCATGTTACTAATTAAATCAAATATTTATACATTTATATATAAGACCAACTGGAATAAGCTTTGTTCTAGTTTGATTTGCGTCAAAAACTTCCCACAAGCTCGAGCCAGTGGGCATGTCCATGTGGCCCGCTTCTCCTCAACGGGAGCCCGAACCAATGGTCACCTACTCGGTGTGGAAGTGGTGGGCAATCTTCTCATTTTGTGGTGAAATAGATCCACAAGGTATATCCCCATGAGGATATTGTGAAGAATCGTGTGGCATGTGGGACACAATCTGAAGATGGGGAAGGCGTCCTTTCATTGATGTGGTGAAGGCGAAGCAGCCGCATCGTGAGGAGGATAAGTAGAAGAAATAAGAGAGTTGTGGTTTACAACTGTCTTAGAGAAAAATGAAAGCCATAGGGAGCAACCATAGATGGTTTGTAAAAAAAAAATCATCTCCTACGTTTACTTGTTCCATTGTCAATTTTTATCCACCCACCAATGAAGCTTTGATTGTGACTGCCTATTTTTTTAAGCCCTGAACCGTAGAAATTTCTCCTTGGGAAGCATACATATTGTCAGGAAGGTGTCTCCATAAACAAAGGCATCTGTCTTTCTGTATGCAATTAGGGTGTCCCATCAACTTCAGTGGCATAGAAGATGCATTGAAGTTTCTACAGTGGCATTGTTACATAGAGAGAAATTGTAGACATTTGTGAAAAAACCTTTTCCTTTGAGCAATGACCTGCTAATTCTATCATGTAGAGTTAGCCAAAAGTAAATCTTGTGTTTTGGTCTGCTAACAATCTACCAAATGTTCTATTGTATTGGAACACATTTGCATTATAAGCAATCTTCCTCCTAGTATTTTTCAGCTTTTATTTGTGGATATTTTTTCGTTCAAAAATCTGGAAGGTCAAACAATAAGTAGTGATTGTTCTCCCCTAATATCGACATGTTTAGTATTTGTGCATCACCTAATGCTAAATATTCTGAGTAAAACCAATGTTCTAGGTGGGAGTTGTCAAGAAGTACATATCTATGTTAACTTGGATAACACTTGGAGGATAGTTTGACTCCTTGGTGCAGTTCATGGGAGAGTGCTACCTCTTTTTTGACCTAGAAGACTGCAGGGCTTACACCCCACAACATTTTATTAAAGCTGACCCAAACACATACAACAGGTTCCTCAAGGAGAGGAACAAAACAGAAAAGAAAGGGCTATACAAGGCAGGCTACACTTAAAAGAGAGTGCTACCTCTTGAGCTTGCGTTGGTTTTCTCTTGAAGAGGAAAGCGTGATGCAGCAAAGGAGAGTGAGTATCTCCCTTAGTTTGAGAACCAAGGTATCAATCCAGTAGGAGACAACGTGCAAATCGCCAAATACCTGCACAAACATGTTGGGGAACGTAGTATTTTAAAATTTTCCGACGATCACGCAAGATCTATCTACCAGATGCATAGCAACGAGAGGGGAGAGTGAGTCTACGTACCCTCGTAGACCGAAAGCGGAAGCGTTAGAACAACGCGGTTGATGTAGTCGTACGTCTTCACGGCCCGACCGATCAAGCACCAAAACTACGGCACCTCCGAGTTCTAGCACACGTTCAGCTCGATGACGTCCCTCGAACTCCGATCCAGCCGAGTGTCGAGGGAGAGTTCCGTCAGCACGACGGCGTGGTGACGATCTTGATGTTCTACCGTCGCAGGGCTTCGCCTAAGCACCGCTACAATATTTATCGAGGAGAACTATGGTGGAGGGGGGCACCGCACACGGCTAAGAGATCAAGAGATCAATTGTTGTGTCTAGAGGTGCCCCCCTGCCCCCGTATATAAAGGAGGGAGGGAGAGGCCGGCCCTAGAGGGGGCGCACTGATGCGGAGCATCCGTCAAGCATCCCCATGGACACCCCATCATCGCCACAAGCACCCAAGGGACCAATGACTAGAGCACGCACACGCGCCATCGAGCACGAGGTGAATTCTCTCCTCTTCGAGTTTCGTTTGGATTCGCATGAGGATTGGGTTCTACCTCACAAGGAGATGTTGTGCATCCTCAGTTACCAAGGAGATGATCCCATGGACGCAATGGAGAGCCCAATCAACACGGATCACGTGGAAGCAAACGAAGACCTGCCCATCCCGGACCTAGCGGTACTACCGCTCCGCCGAAGCGGTACTACCGCACCTGGACAGTCCGGCACCTGCGGTACTACCGCCCCCTAGGCGGTACTACCGCTCTGCAAGCGGTACTACCGCTCGAGTGGACGGTACTACCGCCCTGCCTGCGCGCAGCCCTCGGCCCTTGGCCATGTATCCCTCTCTTCTCGTACCCATTCGTAGGATAAACTATAAATAGACCTTCCCCACTTCCTTGGAAGGGTTAGCAAAGATATTGAGAGACCTTGAGAGCTTTGCTCCTTGTATCCCCTCCGTGAGGAGATCGAGACCTCCCAAGGGAGAAGAATCCTCGTGGATTGCAAGACCTCCCAAGGGAGAAGAGTCCTCTCGGATTGCAAGACCTCACCTAGAGTGGGAAGAACCTTACCTTTGTGCTTGTTTCCTTGGATTGTTCTTGTAATCTCGTGGATCCTTTGTGTGCCACTCTAGTGGATGTGATATTGGGTTTGTTTTGAGTGAATTGTGTCTTGTGTTCTTGTGTGTTCCTCCTCTTTTCCCCCTCCAAGTGTGAAAAGATCCCCCCTAGGGTTTCACCCTACAACATCTTGGTATCAAGAGCAAGGTTGATTCACATCTTGGAGTCCCATTCCCCCACTTTCTAGCTTGTTTTTGTCGTGTTTTTACCCAATTTCGAAAATCCCCACAAAAATAGCCCCAAAATTTTTCTTGCAACTTGTTGGTTTTTGTGAGATTTGGTTGTTTTGGTTTACGGATTTGCCGTTTGGCACGTGGATCAAGCCTCTTCACCACCTTTCCCCACAATTCACCCACAAGATTCATCCAATTTTACCGCCGAAACCATCCATTTCCGCCCAAATTCGCCCTAAACTCGAGCTACAGTTTTTCCACGCACAAGCGGTACTACCGCATTACCCACGGTACTAAAATTTTAGTTCCGCCCTGCCAAGCGGTACTACCGCTTCATCAAGCGGCACTAAAATTTTACTTCCGCTTAACCAAGCGGTACTACCGCTTCATCAAGCGGCACTAAAATTTTACTTCCGTTTTACCAAGCGGTACTACCGCTTCGTCCAGCGGCACTAAAATTTTACTTCCGCTTCATCACGCGGTACTACCGCCCCCACCCAAAAATATCTCCCCTTCCGTTTTTCACCTATTTCGAGTTGCGATTTGGCGTTTCCTAAGATGTTTCGGCTACTTAGGAGCGTTTGACTTCGACATCATCGCCTCGGAATCATCTTCACCGCTAACCGTAAGCAAGGACGGTAACCTCGACGACACTTAACTTTTGCTTTTGCATTGATAGCCCGAGCCATTTGCGTTGCTTACCTATCGAGACTAGCGAGTTGAGAATTGCCGGGCCACGCTCTTGTGCACCGTAGTGTTCATATCATCTTAGTGCCATAAGTCCCTCCCGTGCATATCTTACATCCTTGTCTCATATTATCATCGGCTCGAGCATCATACTCTCAAAAAAAAAAGAAGCTTTTAAGCAAAGAGAGGAGCAACAATGAGCATATAAGCAATAGCATCGAGACACTTTACATACTCATATCATCTTGGTCACCGCATACATAACATAGTTGGGATCGAGGACGGCACGTTACTCTCATAGGTTGGTGCACAAAGCGTATCTCGCCCATTTGAGCAATCGAGCTAGCGTCTCTCTAGTATTCGCACAACAAGAGCATTTGCCGTGATCAATCACTTGTGTGCTCACCCTTGGTTGTGTGGATCCCATCTATCTTCCGTGCGTGTGTTCCTTGTGACACTCTTGGCTTTGATCTATTTGCTTTACGTGCATCTTTGTGAATCTTCTCAACTTTATCAATATCTTGACTAACATTTTGTTTGAAATTTTCCACCATCCTAACCAAGCTACTCCATAAAGCTCTTTACTTGTAGGTGTGAGGAACAAACCCGGTTCCAATTCTACTATTGTGGCACTTCATTGAGTGACACTTGTTACATTTTCAATCTTCGGAAGAGGTAACCTTGGTATTGTTCTCTCATTGTCCTACTCACCTCCTTCTTACATGATGGATAGGCCAAGTTCTTCAACCGGCCCGACCGACGAGCATGGAGTGGAAGCAACGAACTACGTCACCAAGAATCACCTTTTCGGCGTCCAAAGAGCTCTTCATCAAGAAAGCGAAGCGTTGGGCGACCGCATCGAGCAACTCGCTTCTGACTTCCGCACGCAAATGCAAGAGTTCCGCCACATCTTGGTGAACCGCACGTCTCCACCTCACTCATCAAGACGGCGCCATTCAAGTCGACACTCAAGTGACAACTCTTCGGCCTACTCTTCCACGGATGCAAGTCCTCCACGTCCTCGGCAAGCTCAACAATGCGTCAATCAACATCAACATTCTCCGGACAATCCATTCCACGGCAATGGGTTACACGATCGAGCTCGAGCACGTGAACAAGGACAACGCCAAGAGCAACAACGTCCACATCAAGCACACGAAGATGACGATGCAATTCGGCAAGCACAAGAACGGCGCGACAATCAAGCACGAACCGCCCAACGAGCTCTTCGTGACTCCAACCGCATCTTCGCCGAACGAAACCGCCAAGTACGTCGACAAGAAGGACTTCATCAAGGGCGACAAGAGGAAGCTGCTCATGGAGAAGAGGAGCAAGAACGACGCAATGGGATCGACGTACCTCGACACCACCAACATCAAGACAATCATGAAGAACAAGCTTTCATGGAGCGCCTACCACGTCATGAGCGCCATCATCGTCATCAACATGATGAAGAACAACGCTTCGGCAAGCTCAAGTTCACCATGCCCAAGTTCTCCGGAAGTACCGATCCCGAGGAATACCTCTCATGGGCATTGAAGGTCGACAAGATATTCCGCCTCCACAACTTCGAAGAAGAAAAGAAGATTGCCATGGCCTCTCTCGAGTTTCAAGACTATGTCCTCATTTGGTGGGAACAAACGATCAAGCGACGACATACAAGAGGCGAACCACCCATTACAACTTGGTCTGAAATGAAGAATGTCATGCGAGCTCGCTTCGTGCCTACCCACTACACCCGTGATCTCTTCAAGAAGTTGCAACTCCTCAAACAAGGCACGAAGACGGTGGAAGAATATTACCAAGAAATGGAGATTGCCATGATACGAGCCAATGTCAAGGAAGATGACGAGCAAACAATGGCACGCTTCCTGAACGGCCTCAATCACCCAATCAAGCGGATTGCCGACTTCCAACCATACTCCAACCTCCTCGAGCTAGTTCATCAAGCGTCCAAGGCCGAGCGACAAGTCCAGGATGACTTCAAGTATGCCAAATACTCTTCCAAGTCCTACGGCTCCTACTCTCAAGCACCCGCGACATCGGCACCTCCTACCTCAACAAGAGCATCACCGAGCACCGGCGACAAGTCAAGTTCCAAGCAAACTACGCCTTCCTCGACTCGTTCTCCGGCAAGCAACTACAAACTCAAGTCTACCTCACCTTCGGCACCACCTTACGACACCGAGAAGACTAGCTCCTTTAAGTGCTTTACATGTGGTGGCCGAGGTCACAAGTCCTTCGAGTGCACCAACAAGAGAACCATGATCTTCAATGACGACGGCACCTATGATTCGATGAGCGAAGACGAAGCACAAGCTATTGAGCAAGTGGCCATGCACCGGCGCATCAACGAAGATGAAGATGATCCAGTATTTTGTGACAATGATTCAAGTCCCTCTCTCGTGGTATCCAAGGTCTTGACCCTCCAACACAACCAAGACGAAGACCAACGATGCCATATCTTCCACACCAAGGCCGGCATCAACGGACGTTCTATCAAGGTAATCATCGACGGAGGAAGTTGTCACAACTTGGCAAGCGATGAACTATGTTCCAAGCTTCAATTGGTCAAGAAGAAGCACCCCCGTCCTTACAAGGTACAATGGTTGAGCGACTCCGGAACCATTCAAGTGGAGCACACGGTACTAGTCTCTTTCAAGATCGGCGCCTACGAGGACACCTTGGAGTGTGATGTAGTTCCCATGACGGTGTGCCACCTCCTCTTGGGACGACCTTGGCAATTTGACCGCGGAGCCATACACAACGGTCGAACCAACTACTACAGCTTCAAGATGAAAGGCAAGGAATATGTGCTTCGACCAATGTCTCCAAGCCAAGTGATCGCCGACAAGCAAGCATCCACCCATCGAGAACATCCTGGTGAGAGAGTGATCCACCTAAAAGAAAGTGAGAGCCACAAGCCAAAATTGAGCGCCTCTTCGCCAAGAGAGAAAAACTTAGTCCTCCTAGCCACCAAACGTGAGATGAGAGAAGTGTGTGAGAACCCATCGGGCGTCTTCCACCTTGTGCTTCTATGCAAAGGGGAAGCCAAACCTACTAACACTTCACCGCCTCCACCTTTTGTGTTGTCTAAAGTGTTGCAGGAGTTCTCAGACGTCTTTCCTGAAGAGCTACCACCGGGTCTACCTCCACTTCGCGGCATCGAACACCGCATCGACCTCGTACCCGGTGCACCACTTCCGAACAAGGCTCCTTACCGCGTCAACCCGGAGGAAACAAAGGAGATACAACGTCAAGTACAACAACTCATCGACAAAGGTCATGTACGTGAAAGCCTCAGCCCTTGTGCAGTTCCCGTTATTCTCGTGCCTAAGAAAGATGGTAGCTTTCGCATGTGTTCCGATTGCCGCCCAATCAATGCTATCACCGTTAGATACCGTCACCCTATTCCTCGCCTAGATGACATGCTTGATGAACTATGTGGTGCCACAATTTTTACCAAAATTGACCTTAAAAGTGGCTATTACCAAATCCGCATTCAAGAGGGTGATGAGTGGAAAACTGCTTTCAAAACCAAGTTTGGGCTCTATGAGTGGTTGGTCATGCCGATGGGCTTATCGGAGGCGCCTGGCACATTCGTGCGTCTTATGCATTTTGTTCTGCGACCTTATATAGGCGTCTTTGTAGTGGTTTACTTCGATGATATTCTAGTCTTTAGCAAGTCGCTAGAGGAACATGTTGACCATGTCCGTATGGTTTTGCAAGCCCTTCGAAAACAACAATTATATGCTAATATGGAGAAATGCACCTTTGGTGTTGATAAAGTTGTTTTCCTAGGATTTGTTGTGTCGTCACAAGGTGTCCAAGTTGATGAAACTAAAACTGACACTATTAAAACTTGGCCTCAACCAACGAACCTTCAACAAGTGCGTAGCTTTCTCGGTTTAGCCGGTTTCTATCGACGCTTTGTGAAGGACTTTAGCACCATTGCTATGCCTCTACACGCCTTGAGCAAGAAGAACGCACCCTTTGTTTGGGGTCCTTCACAAGACAACGCGTTCACTAAGCTCAAACACTTACTCACGCACGCACCACTTCTTGCCCTACCCAACTTTGATAAGCCTTTTGAGATTCATTGTGATGCTAGTGGTACCGGCATAGGTGGCGTGCTCATGCAAGAGAAACGCCCAATTGCTTATTTTAGTGAAAAACTATCCGGAGCGCAACTTAACTATCCCATCTATGATAAAGAGCTCTATGCTTTGGTGAGAGTTTTACGTGTTTGGGAACACTATCTCCGACCACATGAATTTATTATTCACACGGACCATGAGACGCTCAAGTATCTCAAAGGCCAAACGAAGTTAAACAAGCGTCATGCTAAGTGGAGTGAATTCATTGAGTCTTTTCCCTATGTCATCAAGTACATCAAAGGCAAAGAAAATGTAGTGGCGGATGCTCTTTCACGCAAATGCATGCTTGTTACAAAACTTGAGTTCAATGTTATTGGCTTTGAGCACATAAAAGACTTATATGAGCATGATGTTTTCTTTGCACACCCTTATGCACAATGTGTAGCACATACTTCTTGGGAGCAATACTACATCAAGGATGGATATCTCATGAAAGCTAACAAACTTTGCATTCCCGAGTCTTCGCTTCGTTTGCTCCTTTTGCAGGAATCTCACGGAGGAGGGCTCATGGGACACTTCGGACGCGACAAGACATTCGCTACGCTCTCCAAGAATTATTTTTGGCCAAAGATGTTCCGTGATGTCTCCCGCTTCACAAACCGGTGCTCTACATGCCGCAAAGCTAAGTCCAAAGCTCACTCTCATGGCCTCCACATGCCTCTTCCTATTCCTTTTCATCCTTGGGAAGACATTAGCATGGATTTCATTCTTGGATTACCTAGAACTCGCACTGGAAAGGATTCCATATTCGTTGTTGTTGATAGATTTTCCAAGATGGCACATTTCATTCCTTGTCACAAGATAGACGATGCTTCACATATTGCGACTCTTTTTTGCAGGGAGATCTTGCGTCTACACGGCGTCCCCAAAACGATTGTCTCCGACCGTGACGTCAAGTTCCTAAGCTACTTTTGGAAAACACTATGCTCCAAGCTCGGCATCAAGCTACTATTCTCCACGGCATACCACCCGCAAACTGATGGACAAACCGAAGTCACCAACCGGACGCTTGCCACTCTCCTACGCGTGTTGATCAAGAAGAACATCAAGGAGTGGGAGGAGTGTCTACCCATCGCCGAGTACGCCTACAATCGCGCAAGACACTCTACAACCGGCAAGTCCCCCTTCGAGGTTGTCTACGGCTTCAATCCAATGTCACCATTGGACATCCTTCCTCTCCCACTTCAAGAACGAGCCGACATGGACGCAAGTGCAAGAGCAGCCCACATCAAGAAGATGCACGAAGAAACACGTTCCGCGACCGAGCGTCAAGTTCAACGCCGCGCCTTCAAGCTCAACACCAACAAAACACCCATGGTGTTCCATCCGGGCGATCTCGTTTGGCTACACCTTCGCAAAGACCACTTCCCCAAGGAACGCAAGTCCAAGCTTCTTCCACGAGCCGACGGACCATTCAAGGTGCTAGCACGTTACAACAACAACGCTTACAAGATCGACATTCCCCGTGACAAGTACAACGTCAGCGACATCTTCAACGTCCAAGACTTGGCCAAGTACCATGGTGATGAAGACCACGATCCGTGGACGGATCTTCCCCAAGGGGGGGGAGATGATGCGGAGCATCCGTCAAGCATCCCCATGGACACCCCATCATCGCCACAAGCACCCAAGGGACCAATGACTAGAGCACGCACACGCGCCATCGAGCACGAGGTGAATTCTCTCCTCTTCGAGTTTCGTTTGGATTCGCATGAGGATTGGGTTCTACCTCACAAGGAGATGTTGTGCATCCTCAGTTACCAAGGAGATGATCCCATGGACGCAATGGAGAGCCCAATCAACACGGATCACGTGGAAGCAAACGAAGACCTGCCCATCCCGGACCTAGCGGTACTACCGCTCCGCCGAAGCGGTACTACCGCACCTGGACAGTCCGGCACCTGCGGTACTACCGCCCCCTAGGCGGTACTACCGCTCTGCAAGCGGTACTACCGCTCGAGTGGACGGTACTACCGCCCTGCCTGCGCGCAGCCCTCGGCCCTTGGCCATGTATCCCTCTCTTCTCGTACCCATTCGTAGGATAAACTATAAATAGACCTTCCCCACTTCCTTGGAAGGGTTAGCAAAGATATTGAGAGACCTTGAGAGCTTTGCTCCTTGTATCCCCTCCGTGAGGAGATCGAGACCTCCCAAGGGAGAAGAATCCTCGTGGATTGCAAGACCTCCCAAGGGAGAAGAGTCCTCTCGGATTGCAAGACCTCACCTAGAGTGGGAAGAACCTTACCTTTGTGCTTGTTTCCTTGGATTGTTCTTGTAATCTCGTGGATCCTTTGTGTGCCACTCTAGTGGATGTGATATTGGGTTTGTTTTGAGTGAATTGTGTCTTGTGTTCTTGTGTGTTCCTCCTCTTTTCCCCCTCCAAGTGTGAAAAGATCCCCCCTAGGGTTTCACCCTACAACACGCACCAAGTGTGGGGAGTCCTACTAGGACTCCCAAGTCCTAGTAGGATTCCCCTTTCCTTTCTGGAGTAGGAGAGACGGAAAGAGGGGGAGAGGGAGAAGGAAAAGGGGGCTGCACCCCTTGTCCAATTCGGACCAGAAGGGGGGTGCACGCCTCCTTCCTTTTGGCCTCTCTCCTCTATTCCCGTAACTCCCCGGTACTCCGAAAATACCCGAATCAATCGGAACCTTTCCGATGTCCGAATATAGTCGTCCAATATATTGATTTTTACGTCTCGACCATTTTGAGACTCCTCGTCATGTCCCCGATCTCATCCGGGACTCCGAACTCCTTCGGTACATCAAAACTCATAAACTCATAATAAAACTATCATCGAAACCTTAAGCGTGCGGACCCTACGGGTTCGAGAACTATGTAGACATGACCGAGACACGTCTCCGGTCAATAACCAATAGCGGAACCTGGATGCTCATATTGGCTCCCACATATTCTACGAAGATCTTTATCGGTCAAACCGCATAACAACATACATTGTTCCCTTTGTCATCGGTATGTTACATGCCCGAGATTCGATCGTCGGTATCTCAATACCTAGTTCAATCTCGTTACCAACAAGTCTCTTTACTCGTTCCGTAATACATCATCCCGCAACTAACTCATTAGCTGCAATGCTTGCAAGGCTTATAGTGATGTGCATTACCGAGTGGGCCCAGAGATACCTCTCCGACAATCGGAGTGACAAATCCTAATCTCGAAATACGCCAACCCAACAAGTACCTTCGGAGACACCTGTAGAGTACCTTTATAATCACCCAGTTACGTTGTGACGTTTGGTAGCACACAAAGTGTTCCTCCGGTACTCGGGAGTTGCATAATCTCATAGTCATAGGAACATGTATAAGTCATGAAGAAAGCAATAGCAGTAAAACTTAAACGATCATAGTGCTAAGCTAACGGATGGGTCTTGTCCATCAGATCATTCTCCTAATGATGTGATCCCGTTGATCAAATGACAACTCATTTCTATGGCTAGGAAACATAACCATCTTTGATCTATGAGCTAGTCTAGTAGAGGCATACTAGGGACACTCTGTTTTGTCTATGTATTCACACATGTATTAAGTTTCCGGTTAATACAATTCTAGCATGAATAATAAACATTTATCATGATATAAGGAAATAAATAATAACTTTATTATTGCCTCTAGGGCATATTTCCTTCAGTCTCCCACTTGCACTAGAGTCAATAATCTAGTTCACATCGCCATGTGATTTAACACCGATAGTTCACATCGTCATGTGATTAACACCCAAAGGGTTTACTAGAGTCAATAATCTAGTTCACATCGCTATGTGATTAACACCCAAAGAGTACTAAGGTGTGATCATGTTTTGCTTCGTGGGAGAAGTTTAGTCAACGGGTCTGTCACATTCAGATCCGTATGTATTTCGCAAATGTCTATGTGTCTACAATGCTCTGCATGGAGCTACTCTAGCTAATTGCTCCCACTTTCAATACACATCCAGATTGATACTTAGAGTCAGCTGGATTTAGTGTCAAAGCTTGCATCGGCGTAACCCTTTACGACGAACTCTTTATCACCTCCATAATCGAGAAACATTTCCTTAGTCATCCAGTTACTAAGGATAATTTTGACCGCTGTACAGTGATCTACTCCTGGATCACTATTGTACCCTCTTGACAAACTCATGGCAAGGTACACAACATGTTTGGTACACAGCATGGCATACTTTATAGAACCTATGGCTGAGGCATAGGGAATGACTTTCATTCTCTCTATATTTTTCTGCCGTGGTCTGGCTTTGAGTCTTACTCAACTTCACACCTTACAAGTCAGGTAAGAACTCCTTCTTTGACTGATCCATTTTGAACTACTTCAAAATCATATCAAGGTATGTACTCATCGAAAGTCTTATCAAGCGTCTTGATCTATCTCTATAGATCTTGTTGCCCAATATGAAAGCAGCTTCACCAAGGTCTTTCTTTGAAAAACTCCTTTCAAACACTCCTTTATGCTTTCCAGAAAATTCTACATCATTTCCGATCGACAATATGTCATTCACATATACTTATCGGAAAGGTTGTAGTGCTCCCACTCACTTCTTGTAAATACAGGCTTCACCGCAAGTCTGTATAAATCTATATGCTTTGATCAACTTATCAAAGCGTATATTCCAACTCCGAGATGCTTGCACCAGTCCATAGATGGATCGCTGGAGCTTGCACATTTTGTTAGCACCTTTAGGATTGACAAAACCTTCTGGTTGCATCATATACAAGTCTTCTTTAATAAATCCATTAAAGAATGCAGTTTTGTTATCCATTTGCCAGATTTCATAAAATGCGGCAATTGCTAACATGATTCGGACAGACTTAAGCATCGCTACGGGTGAGAAAGTCTCATCGTAGTCAACTCCTTGAACTTGTTGAAAAACTTTCACAACAAGTCGAGCTTTGTAAACAGTAACATTACTGTCATCGTCAGTCTTCCTCTTGAAGATCCATTTATTTTCGATGGCTTGCCGACCATCGGGCAAGTCAACCAAAGTCCACACTTTGTTCTCATACATGGATCCCATCTCAGATTTCATGGTCTCAAGCCATTTTGCGGAATCTGGGCTCATCATCGCTTCCTCATAGTTCGTAGGTTCATCATGGTCCAGTAACATGACTTCCAGAACCGGGTTGCCGTACCACTCTGGTGCGGAATGTACTCTGGTTGATCTACGAAGTTCAGCAGTAACTTGATCCGAAGTTTCATGATCATCATCATTAGCTTCCTCACTAATTGGTGTAGGAATCACTGGAACCAGTTTCTGTGATGTACTACTATCCAATTCGGGAGAAGGTACAATTACCTCATCAAGTTCCACTTTCCTCCCACTCACTTCTTTCGAGAGAAACTCCTTCTCTAGAAAGGATCCACTCTTAGCAACAAAGACCTTGCCTTCGGATCTATGATAGAAGGTGTACCCAACAGTTTCTTTTCGGTATCCTATGAAGATTTACTTCTCCGATTTGGGTTCGAGCTTATCATGTTGAAACTTTTTCACATAAGCATCGCAGTCCCAAACTTAAAGAAATGACAGCTTAGGTTTCTCGTCAAACCACAGTTCATACGGTGTCATCTCCATGGATTTAGATGGTGCCCTATTTAACGTGAATGTATCTGTCTCTAATGCATAACCCCAATAGTGATAGTGGTAGATCGGTAAGATACATCATCGATCGCACCATATCTAATAAAGTACGGTTATGACGTTCGGACACACCATTACACTATGATGTTCCAGGTGGCGTGAGTAGTGAAACTATTTCACATTGTTTTTACTGAAGGCCAAACTCGCTAACTCAAATATTTTACCTCTACGATCATATCGTAGAAACTCTTATTTTCTTGTTACGATGATTCTCCACTTCACTCTGAAATTCTTTGAACTTTTCAAATGTTTTAGACTTGTGCTTCATTAAGTAGATATACCCATATCTGCTCAAATCATCAGTGAAGGTCAGAAAATAACGATACCCGCCGCGAGCTTCAACACTCATTGGTCCACATACATCTGTATGTATGATCTCCAACAAATCTGTTGCTCGCTCCATTGTTCCGGAGAACGGAGTTTTAGTCATCTTGCCCATGAGGCATGGTTCGCAAGCACCAAGTGATTCCAAAAGTCCATCACTATGGAGTTTCTTCATGCGCTTTACACCATTATGACCTAAACAGCGGTGCCACAAATAAGTTGCACTATCATTATTAACCTTGCATCTTTTGGCTTCAATATTATGAATATGTGTATCACCACGATCGAGATCCAACAAACTATTTTCATTGGGTGTATGACCATCGAAGGTTTTATTCATGTAAACAGAATAACAATTATTCTATGACTTTAAATGAATAACCGTATTGCAACAAATATGATCAAATCATATTCATGCTCAACGCAAATGCCAAATAACATTTATTTAGGTTTTACACTAATCCCGAAAGTATAGGGAGTGTGCGATGATGATCATATCAATCTTGGAACCACTTCCAACACACATCGTCACTTCACCTTTAACTAGTCTCTGTTCATTCTGCAATTCTCGTTTCGAGTTACTAATTTTAGCAACTGAACCAGTATCAAATACCCAGGGGTTGCTATGAACACTAGTAAAGTACACATCAATAATCTGTATATCAAAATATACCTTTGTTCACTTTGCCATCCTTCTTATTCGCCAAGTATCTAGGGCAGTTCCACTTCCAGTGACCATTTCCTTTGCAGTAGAAGCACTTAGTTTCAGGCTTGAGTTTTAGCTTTGGGTTTCTTCACGGGAGTGACAACTTTCTTGTCATTCTTCTTGAAGTTCCCCTTCTATCCCTTTGCCCTTTACTTGAAACAAGTGGTCTTGTTAACCATCAACACTTGATGCTTTTTCATGATTTCTACCTTCGCCGACTTCAGCATTGCGAAGAGCTCGGGAATTCCTTTCGTCATCCCTTGCATATTATAGTTCATCACAAAGTTCTACTAACTTGGTGATAGTGACTAGAGAACATTGTCAATTACTATCTTATCTGGAAGATTAACTCCCACTTGATTCAAGTAATTGTAGTACCCAGACAATCTGAGCACATGCTCACTGGTTGAGCTATTCTCCTCCATCTTGTAGGCAAAGTACTGTCAGAAGTCTTATACCTCTCGACACGGGCATGAGTATGAAATACTAATTTCAACTCTTGGAACATCTTATATGCTCCGTGGCGTTCAAAACGTTTTTGAAGTCCCGGTTCTAAGCCATAAAGCATGGTGCACTTAAACTATCAAATAGTCATCATACCGAGCTTTTGTCAAAACGTTCATAACGTCTACATCTGCTCCTGCAATAGGTATGTCACCTAGCGGTGCATCAAGGACATAATTCTCTGTGCAGCAATGAGGATAATCCTCAGATCACGGAACAATTCCGCATCATTGCTACTAACATCTTTCAACTTAGTTTTCTCTAGGAACATATAAAAAATAAACGAGGAGCAACATCGCGAGCTATTGATCTACAACATAGATATGCTAATACTACGAGGACTAAGTTCATGATAAATTAAAGTTCAATTTAATCATATTACTTAAGAACTCCCACTTAGATAGACATCCCTCTAGTCATCTAAATGATCACGTGATCCAAATCAACTAAACCATGTCCGATCATCACGTGAGATGGAGTAGTTTCAATGGTGAACATCTTATGTTGATCATATCTACTATATGATTCACGCTCGACCTTTCGGTCTCCAGTGTTCCGAGGCCATATCTGCATATGCTAGGCTCGTCAAGTTTAACCCGAGTATTCTGCGTGTGCAAAACTGGCTTACACCCGTTGTATTTGAACGTAGAGCTTATCACACCCGATCATCACGTGGTGTCTCGGCACGACGAACTTTCGCAACGGTGCATACTAAGGGAGAACACTTATACCTTGAAATTTAGTAAGGGATCATCTTATAATGCTACCGTCGAACTAAGCAAAATAAGAAACATAATAAGATAAACATCACATGCAATCAAAATATGTGACATGATATGGCCATCATCATCTTGTGCTTTTGATCTCCATCTTCAAAGCACCGTTATGATCACCTTCGTCACCGGCGCGACACCTTGATCTCCATCGTAGCATCGTTGTCGTCTCGCCAACTATTGCTTCTACGACTATCGCTACCGTTTAGTGATAAAGTAAAGCAATTACATGGCGATTGCATTTCATACAATAAAGCGACAACCATATGGCTCCTGCCAGTTGCCGATAACTTTACAAAACATGATCATCTCATACAAAACCGTATAACTCATCATGTCTTGACCATATCACATCACAACATGCCCTGCAAAAACAAGTTAGACGTCCTCTACTTTGTTGTTGCAAGTTTTACGTGGCTGCTACGGGCTTAGCAAGAACCGTTCTTACCTACGATACAAAACCACAACGATATTTCGTCAAGTATGTGTTGTTTTAACCTTCACAAGGACCGGGCGTAGCCACACTTGATTCAACTAAAGTTGGAGAAACTGACACCCGCCAGCCACCTGTGTGCGAAGCACGTCGGTAGAACCAGTCTCGCGTAAGCGTACGCGTAATGTCGGTCCGGGCCGCTTCATCCAACAATACCGCCGAATCAAAGTATGACATGCTGGTAAGCAGTATGACTAGTATCGTCCACAACTCACTTGTGTTCTACTCATGCATATCATCTACGCATAGACCTGGCTCATGATGCCACTATTGGGGAACGTAGTATTTTAAAATTTTCCTACGATCACGCAAGATCTATCTACCAGATGCATAGCAACGAGAGGGGAGAGTGAGTCTACGTACCCTCGTAGACCGAAAGCGGAAGCGTTAGAACAACGCGGTTGATGTAGTCGTACGTCTTCACGGCACGACCGATCAAGCACCGAAACTACGGCACCTCCAAGTTCTAGCACACGTTCAGCTCGATGACGTCCCTCGAACTCCGATCCAGCCGAGTGTCGAGGGAGAGTTCCGTCAGCACGACGGCGTGGTGACGATCTTGATGTTCTACCGTCGCAGGGCTTCGCCTAAGCACCGCTACAATATTTATCGAGGAGAACTATGGTGGAGGGGGGCACCGCACACGGCTAAGAGATCAAGAGATCAATTGTTGTGTCTAGAGGTGCCCCCCTGCCCCCGTATATAAAGGAGGGAGGGAGAGGCCGGCCCTAGAGGGGGCGCACCAAGTGTGGGGAGTCCTACTAGGACTCCCAAGTCCTAGTAGGATTCCCCTTTCCTTTCTGGAGTAGGAGAGACGGAAAGAGGGGGAGAGGGAGAAGGAAAAGGGGGCTGCACCCCTTGTCCAATTCGGACCAGAAGGGGGGTGCACGCCTCCTTCCTTTTGGCCTCTCTCCTCTATTACCGTAACTCCCCGGTACTCCGAAAATACCCGAATCAATCGGAACCTTTCCGATGTCCGAATATAGTCGTCCAATATATTGATTTTTACGTCTCGACCATTTTGAGACTCCTCGTCATGTCCCCGATCTCATCCGGGACTCCGAACTCCTTCGGTACATCAAAACTCATAAACTCATAATAAAACTATCATCGAAACCTTAAGCGTGCGGACCCTACGGGTTCGAGAACTATGTAGACATGACCGAGACACGTCTCTGGTCAATAACCAATAGCGGAACCTGGATGCTCATATTGGCTCCCACATATTCTATGAAGATCTTTATCGGTCAAACCGCATAACAACATACATTGTTCCCTTTGTCATCGGTATGTTACATGCCCGAGATTCGATCATCGGTATCTCAATACCTAGTTCAATCTCGTTACCAACAAGTCTCTTTACTCGTTCCGTAATACATCATCCCGCAACTAACTCATTAGCTGCAATGCTTGCAAGGCTTATAGTGATGTGCATTACCGAGTGGGCCCAGAGATACCTCTCCGACAATCGGAGTGACAAATCCTAATCTCGAAATACGCCAACCCAACAAGTACCTTCGGATACACCTGTAGAGTACCTTTATAATCACCCAGTTACGTTGTGACGTTTGGTAGCACACAAAGTGTTCCTTCGGTATTCGGGAGTTGCATAATCTCATAGTCATAGGAACATGTATAAGTCATGAAGAAAGCAATAGCAGTAAAACTTAAACGATCATAGTGCTAAGCTAACGGATGGGTCTTGTCCATCAGATCATTCTCCTAATGATGTGATCCCGTTGATCAAATGACAACTCATGTCTATGGCTAGGAAACATAACCATCTTTGATCAATGAGCTAGTCTAGTAGAGGCATACTAGGGACACACTGTTTTGTCTATGTATTCACACATGTATTAAGTTTCCGGTTAATACAATTCTAGCATGAATAATAAACATTTATCATGATATAAGGAAATAAATAATAACTTTATTATTGCCTCTAGGGCATATTTCCTTCAAGACAATCAAACAACTTGCACCCAACGCTATAAAGGGGTTGTCAACCCCTTCACGGTTATTGGCAAAAGTGAGATCTGATAGAGATGGATAAACTGTAAAGTAAATATTTTTGGTTTATAGATTGTAAAGTAAAATATTGCAAAATAGTAGATCGAAAACTTATAAGATGGAAAATAGTCCCCGGGGCCATAGGTTTCACTAGAGGCTTCTCTCAAGATAGTGAATATTACGATGGGTAAACAAATTACTAGAAAGCAATTGATAGAAGAGCGCATAATTATGACGATATCTAAGGCAATGATCATGAATATAGGCATCACGTCCGTGTCAAGTAGACCGACTCCTGCCTGCATCTACTACTATTACTCCACACATCGACCGACACAATTTTGCATCTAGAGTATTAAGTTCATAAAGAACAGAGTAACGCATTAAGTAAGACGACCTAATATAGCGGAATTAACTCAAGCAATATGATGAAAACCCCATCTTTTTATCCTCGATGGCAACAATACAATACGTGTCATGTCCCTTTTTGTTACTCAGATTGAGCACCGTAAGATTGAATCCAAAGCAAAGCACTTCTCTCATTGCAAGGAAAACCAATCTAGTTGGCCAAACCAAACTGATAGTTCGAAGAGAATTACTAAGATTTCAAATTATGCATATAACAATTTAGAGAAGACTCAAATAATATTCATAGCTAATCTGATCATAAATCCACAATTCATAGGATCTTGGCAAACACACCGCAAAAGAATATTACATAGGATAGATCTCCAAGAACATCGAGGAGAACATGGTATTTAGAAACATTAAAACTGAGCACTAATCCAGCCTTCTCAGGCCATTAGCATTCGCTGCCATTGGATCTTCAATTTTGATTGTTTTGGACCGTCCGATTTCTCTCAACCCATGGTTGCTCGCTTCGTTCGCTAAGAACGAGCCGCATCTGTGTTGGGCGGCTCCTCCGGTGACATTTTTGATCGTCTGGCATGAAACTGGGCCTAGTGGACTGCTACAAGTTCCCAGTCCGTGCAGCCATAAAAGATACGGGCCTCTGCGCGGTCCTATTTTCTCGTTCCCACGAACGCAGATGTCGCTTGGGCGTGGCGTGGCGGCCGAAGCGCGCCTGGGGTCCGACCGACGGCGTCGCATGCCGACTGCCCTTCAGGTCCGATCAAGATAGGCGAGGGCTGCGGATCGTCACTCGTGGACGATTCAATACCAAGCTTTAATGGCAATAGATGTGAACCACTCACTGGCGAAGGGGTAATTACAGGCCAGTTACCAATACCATGGCGCTTCATGTACTCCGCGTGTGTCCATATATTCTGTCCTTCCTACTACTACCTCGCATCTGGCTAGGTGGCGACTGAGCCAACGGGCTAGAGGTTGATTACTCTCCTCCTCGAATTCTCAACTCTCAGTCCACGGTGCTGCGACCAGACCGGAGCGAACTGTCTGCCAAGCAAACCGGATCGGGAGCATGACCTCATCGCTTAGGCTGGTCGTAATGGTAGTATCATAGCTAGTATCTTGCATGCCAACTAGACAATTTTGATTGGGTGTCATAGAATTAAATGAAGGAAGAGATGGTTGAGTATCATATCATGATACCGTATCATAATAAATGCTATAGTAGTATGTCTCATGCATGTCAATAAATAGAGTGCTACTTGATACTAATATATGGTACTATGCATTAGGGAGGTAATATCATACACTAGTATCATATGCATGATACGAGTATATAATACTCCCCATTACAGCCAGCCTTAGGAAGAAAAGCGGTTCCGTCGGGTCAAGCAAAGGCAGGCAAGGAGCTGCCCACCCAACGCAAGCGCGTCTTCGGCAAGCGCTCCACTGCCAGGTACACAAATTCCATTAAAAAATGTTGGCAATCCCAAGTATCCATGGCTTGATTAGATAATTCTATTGGAGATATGGGAATTAAATTGATGATATATTCCTTGCTAAACTTACCTAAATAGAACTTTTGGACTTAGCACTGACTTATATTGGTCCACTGATTGCAACAACATGCATGAAAACATACTGATAGAATTGCTTGAAAGTACCACCTTATAACTAATTTTAACAGAAAGAAGGTTTGATTTTTCGAAGAGATATATTTGGGTTGACGCCATCAAAAGTTCTAACACGTAGACATGTTTCATTATATTCATGCAGGATTTTGCTCTTCGATTTTGCAGCTTGCTAATACTTTTGATAGAATTTACTGATAATGTATGACTTAATATTCACTGGCTATCAATCCTTTGTACTGGTGCTAATATAAATTCAGGGAAAATTTATAATAGAGTTGCCAGTCAGGTGTGGCAAAGCTGGGGCACTGATTTAGTTTCACCTTTTTTCATAATTATATATGTGTTGTTTTGTTTATCATATATTTCACGCAAATCATTAGCTAGCTAGATTTCGGTGGATGGGAGAAAAGAAGAGAAGATGGAACTAACAATATATTGTTCGCTGTGGTGATGGTTGGTTGGCAAGTGGGAAGACCTGAACAGTGGACGAGATAATTTTCTCTATTGGAGAAATGTATTGACCAGAATACACATCGGAAAATTGTCTTGACATGAAAGCAAAGGAAAACGCTATAAAGATAAAGCAGGAGCCAAGATGGATAGCAGCGATGCAAGATTTTCTGAATATACAAATACAAGTACAACATGTATACAATTTTCTGAACTTCTAATCTATTCCCGATCAGTAGTTTAGTCAGCATGTACACCATGTTATAATTTGACATATAAACAAAACAGCATAATTTTCCTGTTTCCAGTATACAATTCACGGAATATGGAAATTCCAGCAAATTTGTTCGACTAATAGATGGGCGCTCGGATGGGGACTTTGTGTGTTTTTACCGTTTGATCAACTCACAATCCCGCCTGGGCTTTAGTTGACCGGCGAATGATACAAGGGCTGGGCCACTGCTCTCATAACCAAATCGAGGCTCTTGTGTTATTTGGACTCAATAGGCCTTGTAGTTGGGCGAATCGTTTCGAGACCGCAACCGCAATACTCGTGGCTGGATACGTGGGTGTCATTCGTTTTTCAAAAGGAGAAACAAATAATTCTTACCAGCCAGACTCGCAAGTGGGCGAACCATTTGTATGAGGTGAGCGGCCTAAGCCTCTCAACTGTTGAACAGATGCCACCGCCACAGAAACATTCTTATGTGGTGAGCAACCAAATGAAAGTTCAGCAATCTCATGAAAACATACTGACCTAATTTTCTTTGGCAAACGTCCTAAATTCCTTACTATCGGACATTTTGCTCATTTGACAATACATGCATAACAAATTCCCAAATATTATTTTTTGTCAATAACTAACATTTAAGAACTACCACACCAAATAGTTAAAGTGCCAAAATTGACCGGCGCGGCAACGCGCGCTTTCAATGATCTAGTTGAGCATCAAAGAGAGAGAAGAAGCCATCTAGCTACTAGCTATGGACCTGTAGGTCTGTGGTAAACTACTCACACTTCATCGGAAGGGCAATGCACTAGTGCAAAAAGGGCCATTTCTCCTGGTTCATAAGGGCCATTTGTCCCGGTTGGGGAATCCGGACTAAATGGTTGATACAAATGCCCTAGACCATTAGTCCTGATTCTTATACCAACCGGGACAGATGGGCCTCCACGTGTCAATTGCGGCTTACCTAGGCAGGGGGGCATTTTGTCTCGGTTGGTAGCACCAACCGGGACAAATAAGCTTCCACGCGTCAGCAGTTCAGTGGCAAGGGTTTTTGTTTTTTTTCTAAAAGGGGGGAGGGGGTCTGGGGGTTTTGTAGGGTTAATTTAGGGGTTTCATATATTGTGTTAGCTAGCTAATAGAGATAAGTGTCCTCTCTTATCTCCGTGCTTGGTCGACGCTACGTACTATACGTATAGATTGGAGGACTCGACACGCTAGCTAGTAAGCAAATGAAGGAAACCATTAAGTACAGAAGATCGACCTCTCTCCTTTTCCGAGAGATTGGTCGAGCAACAAGTTTTTGTATATCTATCCGACGCTACTGGCTACATATATACAATATAAGATCTCTTACAATTCCCTAACATCTAATGTCAAATTCCAGATGGTATTCTCTGGCTTTATTTATGACGTGGTCAAGAAAGAATCCCGCCAATTCCTCTTGAATTGCCCGTATGCGATCTTGTGGTAGGAGTTCATCCCGCATCTGCCACATCTAATTTGAAGAAGGGGGTCAATACATATATATGAATGAAACTCAACAGAAATTATGGTAAAAAAATAAAATTGTGAATATTTTTGCTTACGCACATCAAATTCTCTTTTAGAGTAACCCCGCCTATTCTTGGCCGTCGCGTTGTAGATGAACTCGCAGATGTAGTATCCACAGTAATTATTCCCGGCTTCCTGCCACAAGCACTTTACGAGAAATAGAGGTCAATCAAACTGATAATGAAGCATTATAAATGGCATTGATGAAAGTATAGCTAGAGTCAACGGGATATGCGCGGAACTAGGTAGCTAATAGTACTTACTTC
Organism: Secale cereale; assembly: GCA_902687465.1. Classification (NCBI taxonomy): domain Eukaryota; kingdom Viridiplantae; phylum Streptophyta; class Magnoliopsida; order Poales; family Poaceae; genus Secale; species Secale cereale. Next base: position 771,778,154 of record LR738715.1, read on the forward strand.
CAGGTAAATCCATCGCAGTTCCCGCGGCAGTGGCGGAACTTTTTTGGTGAATTCTTTCCAAACCCTGCGAGACAAAGAAAACAATTACTTTATATCAGGAAATGAACAAAGTTGCCGATATGGTGCGATAATGATCGATTGAACTTACTTGTTGAGCATGTTAGACATGTCCGCATAGTCCTTGGGATCTTTTCGTCTCGAGTCTAAGACGGTTACTAGTCCCTACTCAAGCTTAATCTCTAGGAGAATATAGTGGAACCTGCGCACGCATGCATATAACTCATCAACTACATTAATTACTATAACCTCGAGTAATATATAATTAAGGGAAACCAAATATGCACAAGACAGTAACACTCACTTGAAGTTGTAAGGAAAGAGTATTTCATCTTTGTTTTGATTTAATATCAACGATTGTAGCAAGTTGGCCTCAGCTTCTTTGGCATGAAGTTGAACCTGATATTCATCTATGAGATTTGTGTTAATGAACCCAATATCATATATATCAGCTTTTCTACATTCGACGATCTTCAATCTGCATAATATAGTGAGGATAATTATATATACTTGCAATGAAAGAGCTGAGCTATATATAGAGACTAAATTACAGAAGTAGTACTTACAGAAAGTAGCAAGTGTTCGTTCGTTTATCAAGGGCCTTTTGATTGAAAAACTGGAAGAACTACTCAAATGTAATAGACAACATCTCAATTCCAACGAGGTCGTGGTCCTCTTTAACTTTCAGCATCAAAGTATCCTGGCCACCAGAGTCTCTGAAGGTATTCATGTACCAGTCATGCAATCTTCGCATCATCGTGGTTAGAGTACTGACATCTTTGACGAGAGGCTTCCCGTACCGGTATTTGTGATCATCCACCTCTAACACATCAAGAACTACATCATCGGCCAGGTAATCTCCAAGATTGGTACCGGGCGCCATCCCCAGATGATTAGGGACGATGTCGCTAGGCACCTTGAGCGGGGGGCACGATTGGTTCTCTTGTTCGCCGAGCTGGGGAATTTTTTTCCCTTTTTTTTTGTGCTAACCTGTGATCACTGCAAGTACTTCCCGACCGCGATGCTTCGACATATGACTTTTAAATAATGCGCTCATAGTTGGTTTTCGGCGGAGACGGTGGTGGTTTCTCCAGGGCATCAATAGTGCGCTTCGCTCTCACCGGATCTATCTTCTGCTTTGGAGGTGGAGGTTTCTTTGCAAAAAAGTCCTTCACTTCAGCTTTACAGATCTCCGCGTTCTCCTCGTCGGTCCTCTCATATGCTAACTTCTCTAAAGGCTTGAGAGATGGACCGTATTTGTATTGCCTCTTGCCTCGGGTTGTACTGCTAGACGCCGGAGCAGTCCCAGCGGCTGCGGCTGCCTTCTTTTGTTGCTTATGAGGCAGAGGACGAGGCGGGGTGCTACCATGCGCCGGAGCATCGGCGGCTCACTTCACACCTTGCTGACGAGGCAGAGGAGGAGGCGGGCTGCTCGAACGTGCCGGCACAGGCGGAGAAGGAGGCAGAGTGCCGCCACGCGCATGAGCACTCGGAGAAGGAGGCGGAGTGCACTGATCCATTGCCGAAGGAGGAGACAGAGTGCACTGACTCACCGGAGGAGGCGGAGGCGTCCAGTTCAGAAGGTTGATGAGGTCCTTCCACAAATTATTGAATATTCAAAAGGTTTTCATGTTCTAGCAAATTATTGAATTTTCTGCACTGGGCGCAAAATTTTCTGTTTTTCGGCAGAATCAAATCAACGATCACCGTAAGCCATCCCAAAGGTCTTACTTGGCTCAAACACTAATTAAAACACCAAAACACAATTAATACAGAAGTAATAATGTTGGGTTGTCCCTGAAGAAGCGATTTTCTATAAAGCCTTTTAGCTAGGCATTGAGATTACAATGATGCTCACATGAAAGAAAAGGATTGAAGCACAAAGAGAGAATCATAGAACATGTGACAAACAAATCTAAGTCTAACATGCTTCCTATGCATAGGCATTTTATAGGAAAACAAATTAGCAAGACAAGGATCTAGCATATGCAAGGAAGAAGAAAGAGCTAATAGCAATCTCAACATAACAAGAGGTAATTTAGTAACATGAACATTCCTACAACCATAGTTTCCTCTCTCATAATAATTACATGTAGGATCATAATCAAATTCAACAATATAGCTATGACACAAAATATTATCTACATGATCCACATGCATGCAAAGTTGACACTCTTTCAAAATTGTGGAATTATCACTAACTAAAGTCATGACCTCTCCAACCCCACTTTTATCAAAATTTTCATGAGATTGATCATTCTCCAAATATGTGGGATCTAAAGTTGACACTCTTCCAAACCCACTTTCAATATTATTGCAAACAGTATTATCAATGTCATATTCATCATGGAGTTTAAATAAATTTTCAAGATCCTAAGAAGAAGCACCCCAATCATGATCATTGCAACAAGTAGTGGACATAGCAAAATTAGCATCCCCAAGCTTAGTGTTTTGCATATCATTAACACAATTGAAATTAATAGAATTTATAATAACATCATTGCAATCATGTTTTTCATTCAAAGAATTATCGTGAATCACTTCATAAATTTATTCTTTCAACACTTCATCACAATTTTCAGGTTCACAAATTTCAAGCAAAACATCATAAAGATAATCTAGTGCACTCAACTCACTAGCAATTGGTTCAACATAATTCGATCTTTTAAAAAGATTAGCAAGTGGATGGCAATCCATAGATCTCTTTGCTTCTGAATTTCAATAAACACAATTATGCCAAGCAAACGAGCAAACAAATCAAGTAAGACATAAAGGCGAACGGAAAAAGCGTGAATAAAAAGGCAAAAAATTTCAAAAATCATTTTAGAAGTGGGGGAGAGGAAAAGAGAGGCGAATGGCAAATAATGTAATGCAAGAGATGAGAGTTTTATCAAGGGTACTTGGTATGTCTTGACTTGACGCAGATCTCAATGGCAACGGCGCCAGAAATTGGCGAGTTGACAGAAGACAGATATTGACTCTTGACTTGGCATAGATCTCCTCAGCAACAGCGTCAGAAATTCTTCCTGCTACCTCTTGATCTTGTGTTGGTTTTTCCCTTGAAGAGGAAAGGGTGATGCAGCAAAGGAGAGTAAGTATTTCCCTCGGTTTGAAAACCAAGGTATCAATCCAGTAGGAGACAACGCGCAAATCGCCAAATACCTGCACAAGCAATCAAACAACTTGCACCCAATGCTATAAAGGGGTTGTCAATCCCTTCACGGATATTTGAAAAAGTGAGATCTGATAGAGATGGGTAAACTGTAAAGTAAATATTTTTGGTATTTTTAGTTTATAGATTTTAAAGTAAAATATTGCAAAATAGTAGATCAGAAACTTATAAGATGGAAAATAGACCCGAGGGTCATAGGTTTCACTAGAGGCTTCTCTCAAGATAGCGAATATTACGGTGGGTAAACAAATTACTGCCAAGCAATTGATAGAAGAGCGCATAATTATGAGGATATCTAAGGCAATGATTATGAATATAGCCATCACATCTGTGTCAAGTAAACCAACTCCTGCATGCATCTACTACTATTACTCCACACATCGACCGAAACGATTCTGCATCTAGAGTATTAAGTTCATAAAGAACAGAGTAACACATTAAGTAAGATGACATGATGTAGCAGAATTAAGTCACGCAATATGATGAAAACCCCATCTTGTTATCCTCGATGGCAACAATACAATACGTGCCATGTACCTTTCTGTCACTGGGATTGAGCACCGCAAGATTGAACCCAAAGCAAAGCACTTCTCCCATTGCAAGGAAAACCAATCTAGTTGGCCAATCGAAGAGAATTACTAAGATTTCAAATCGTGCATATAAGAATTCAGAGAAGACTCAAATAATATTCATAGATAATTTGATCATAAATCCACAATTCATAGGATCTTGGCAAACACACCGCAAAAGAATATTACATTAGATAGATCTCCAAGAACATCAAGGAGAACATGGTATTGAGCATCAAAGAGAGAGAGAAGAAGCCATCTAGCTACTAGCTATGGACCCGTAGGTCTGTGGTAAACTACTCGCACTTCATCGGAAGGGCAATGGTGTTGATGTAGATGCCCTCCATGGTTGAATCCCCCTCCAGCAGAGTAACGGAAAAAGCCTCCAGATGGGATCTCGCGGATACAGAAAGTTACGGCGGTGGAAAAGTGGTTTCGATGCCTCCTCTAGGGTTTCTAGAATATATGTGAATACAGAAAGTTGGAGATGTATCAGGGAGGAAGTTTAAGATTTGACTACATGAGAGCTCCAGGACATGATTCATATTATGGAAAATCGAGTTAAAAATTGTGTGTTGTTTTAAATTCATCTATCAACTATAATTTATAAGCAATGTAGTTTGAGACAATTTCCTCATATTCATTCGTTGATTATTGGTTTATATCCAATGGGTGTTTTTTACATGTCAGCCTCCCTGATTATTACTCGGGGTATTTATCTAGAATACGCACAAGCATGCAAATCATATATTCATAGAAGAGCCAAGATGGCAAATACAACACCTTCCGGCACAATGCTACACAAACAGGTTAGCAGGCACATCCACTATGGGAACACTGACACACTACTCACCTGGACCAAACTCATACCAGGAATGGCAAAGAGGTTGAACAGAGAGCATACATGCCATGTCACATCCATATCCGAAATCTCATAGCACGAGCTCCAAATGAAACTAGATCAACCCTCCCTCGACCATTAGCGCCAAGGAGATCGGTAAGTGGAAAATAGGAGCTTGCCTGACTCGAGGAAGACATCTCAAATAAGGCGTCGAATATGAACTACATTGCGCCACTTATGCCTATGCCCATGTCAACAACCAACACATGACAACACGGCGACCCAAGCCATGCACCCGAGGCAAACGAGGCAACCCACAGCAGCAACTTCTACGGAAGACACCCCAAGCACCCACGCAGCATCTCCAAGGACACGATGACGCAGTTGCGTCGCCGCTGCCTAGCCTGGCGAACCGAGCCTAGGGTTTCCATTGGTGCCTAATTAGGGGATGGACATTGCCATGACAACGCCACTATGGTGGAGACAACACCCACAGGCGTTGGTGTTACCTGCCACCAGAGATGGGCACTGATTTCTCCTCGGCAATGTACTTCATGTCTCCGGACCAAAGCAAACTGGGAAGGGCAAATCAAATTTTTTGCCTGGTACCATCACCATGGAGAGGGAAGTCGCATGCCGCCTCCGTCAAGCCACAGCTAAGGTCGTCGTTATGTCAGTCGACAACCACCGCATCTACCTAGATCTCACACCACTGCACCGCATTGCCACACAGCTTTTCGAGGCCGCTGACCCAGCTTCCACCTTGAGGATCCATCGCCTGGAGACGCTACCCCGACATCCTCCAACCGATTAGTGAGAGATGCCTCAATAACCAACCAACAGCTAGCACCTGCCTACCATCAATGGGATAATGCCACGCCAACACTAGCACACCACCTTGAGCACCATAGCTGCGTCGCCGCCCTTGATCCATAGCAGACCGCCACCACCACGGATCTGCGGGCACCAGCTGGAGCAGCCATGACCCAATCCACCAACCATGTGTGGAGACCCACCATGGATGTCCACAACCCTGTCGGATCTGGTGTAAGGTCAGACCCTAGATTCGAGGTCATCTCGCCGCCCCCATATTGGGATCTACCAGCCACCACACTCCCATGCCTCCACGTCCATGGGGCCGCTGCCCTGTCATGTGTGTGTCGGCCAGCCGCCATTCTGATGCTTGCTAGAACTACGTTGGTATTTACCCAAAGAGGATGGGATGATGCAGCACATCAATGGTAAGTATTTCCCTCAGTGTGAGACCAAGGTTATCGAACCAGTAGGAGAACCACACAACACTACATGAACGGCACCTGCACACAAATAACAAATACTCGCATCTCGGCGTATTAAAGGGGTTGTTAATCCCCTTCGGGTAACGGTGCAAAAAATTGGCAAACATACGTGAGAAAGTTGTAATAAGTTGATAGATCGAACACCAAATAAAATAAAGTGCAGCAAGGTATTTTTGCATTTTTGGTTTAATAGATCTGAAAACAAAAGCCAATAAAATAGATCGCGAAGGCAAATATATTAAAGAAGAGACCTGGGGGGCCCACTAGTACATCGAGGTGCTATACAAACGGTTTTTAACCCCTTTCCACGACGACATTTGGAACTGTCACCTAGTGAGTGTGGGCGATAGGGGGTCCTTCCCAGATGATCTAGAAACCGTCGAGGATATGCCCTCCTGGCACACACGCTCGGTAAAATGAGGTCATGTGCGACCGGCGAGCGGCCAAATACGGTTATACGTACGATAGTGCTCAAAAAAATAAAATTATATAGGCGAAATCATTTCCTGTCATCAGTACATCCCACACAGTCAGTTCTCGGTAAACGTTTCCATCCGTATATACATCCCACATAGTCGCTCCACGGAAAATATTTCTGTTCGCAGGTACATCACACACAATTTTCCCCCTTAAATCGTTTGTGATACCGTTTCCATTGCACACGGTACTAAAAAAATTATCGTTTGCGTTATTGAATTCATCACACACACAGTTTTTATGAGGTAAACGTTTGCGCCAGGTGGCCTAACGCAAACGGTTTATTCCTATAAACTGTGCGTGTTGTTCAATGCATCACACGCGGTTTTCTCTCTATAACCGTTCGTAATAGAAAAACCCAATTAGCAGGATAATTACCCTATTCTTAATAATCCATTTATTAATCTAATTGACATTTCATATTAAGCACACAATATATTTCATTTTCATAATTGAAATACATTAGAGTACAACACCATATAGCTTCAGCACTCAGCTACCCCATTACACAACTTCACCACCACCAAGTTTCACATGCAACATCTATAGCCTTTCAAAATTAGCAACATAGATGGTACATAGAGAGATGTATCTCATCTGGAAAACTGCTGAAGCAGAAGGCGATTATTGAGCCTTCATTGATGTTGAAGGTCTTTGCAACTTTAGGCTAGTGCCTGTGGATGATTGACCGTCCATCCTTCGTCCTCTTCAGGAACACTTCAATGTGGAACCGTGGGTGTTGTATGAATACTTTCCTCACCTCCTGACCATACAGGTGGTTTGAGAGGTAATCATCAGTGAAATGCTTTGGAAAGGCCTGAAAACAAGGATGTGCATGAATATATTCTCTATATTGGAAATGGGGCAAAGGAATAAAAAAGGCAAGGTATAATAGTTAGTACCATCCTGTAGTGAACTGATGTCTTCTTCATTGTGGAGACAAAGATCTTGTTGTTTTTTGTCGCTAATTTCTTTATCCTAACAATCTTTCTGAGTTTCTTGACTTGACTGATATTCATGGACAACTCATTTCCCCATATGCAAATAGGGTCGAACAATGGGTCAAAACTATGACAGCGGGACCTACATGTGCAAGACCAAATTGTTAAAAACCTAAATATTAGAATGGTTCCTGCAATTGCACAATAATGTGCTATTAGACAAAGGACCATGCGTGTGCTAACCTCGATTGTAAACCTCGGTGCTTCCCATTGTTTCCTTGCAACACATATAAGGTAGTGAGTCATCCGGTTTAGTAAGGGTTTGCATGCTATCAGTACAATATGTTGATGAAAAATAAGCACATTGCAGATTCATCAGATTAATTGAAGCCACATGGAAAACCCATATATCCAAACCAAGAATGATTAAGAACTAGGAAATACATTCATTCCTCACACGCACAATAATACAAAATTCTACCCACGACAATTGGACATTGCATTGCAGAATTGAACCAAGTAGTTAACTAAACACCACAACAAATGAACCAAACATTAACTGAGCACCACATTGCACAATATAACATACTCCTAATAGAAGATCAGACAGTTAAGCAAACCAAGCACTCTTAACAACTTGGAAATATAGCAATTGTATTTGTTTCTCATGTATTTACTACAGCCAAATTCAATTTATTCCTCACGTGGTATACAATAACAAAATGCACCCACAACTATTGAACATCGCATTGCAGAATTGAACCAAACAACTAACTAAATACCACAACAAATGAACCAAACGTTAATTGAGCACCACATTGCAGAATATAACATACTCCTAATAGAAGATCAGACAGTTAACCAAACCAAGCATATGCTTAACAACTTGGAAATATAGCAATTGTATTTGTTTCTCATGTATTTTGTATAGCCAAATTCTATTTACTACTCACATGGTATGCACCCACAACTATTGAACATCGCATTGCAGAATTGAACCAAACAGCTAACTAAACACCACAACACAAATGAACCAAACGTTAAATGAGCACCACATTGCACAATGTATAACCAAACCAAGCATGCTTGAAAACTTGGAAATAGAGCAATTGTATTTGTTTCTCGTGTATTTTGTAAAGATAAATTCGATTTATTTCTCGCATGGAAGACAATACAAAATTGCAGCCTGAAGAATTGAACATCACATTTGCAGAATTGAACCAAACAGTTAACTGAAGACGACAACTAATTAACCAAACAGTTAATAAGTGACCACCATAGCGCACGACAAATAGAACATATACACTAGAGCAACAGATTGCATGGTAAAAAATTAGATAGCACAATTCACTAGACTTTGTTAAGGAAACGCAGGAGCAGCACACGCAACGAGTAAACAGAGCATGCTTAACCGGCGTAGCTAGCAAATGGCAAGGTGCTCCTCCAAGATCTGGGGGTCGGCACGAACTGCAGCCATCGCGACCTCATCCACGCGTGCAGCCGTGATTTTCTTCTCCGCTACCAAATGCTCCTTGAGATCTTGGCTATACCGCGTGCACCATGGCTGAGGGTGGCGCTTATTTGGTGGAGGGGTCGGTAATTTGGATGGAAGGTGTCATGCTCACGTCGGCGATCGGGGCATGTGGGATGTTGAAGGAGGAGGAGGATGGGGGTCGGGTGTGGATTACCTGCCTGGATAGACGAGGCCGAGCAGCGTGAAGGAGAGGGTCGCTGGCGAGGAGGCGGCGCTCTAAATAAGGAGTGAAGGTTTCAACTTGGAAAGGAGGGCGAAAATAGGGGAAATGCGACTTTTGGTAAGGGGGGGCGGGGAGGTAGATATTTTCGCGGAAGCCGAAAATTTGGAATCGCTTCAGCAAAAAACCTGGCACGCAAACTGTCATCAGACACGGTCCCTTATTCAGAACTGTGTACGATATTGGAACATCACAAACAATTCAGATAGCTTAACCCGTGTGTGATGAGTTTGAACATCAAAATATTTGGTCCACGTCCTCATCTTTCACCGGCGATGATTGAACAGTGAAATGATATTTCAGGAGCGGGCCAGTGTGCTTGACACTCCAACGGTGCTCCAAGATATTTTGTGTTGCATCTCACACGATTGGTGATAATAAACTATGTGCGATCTACTTGATTTTTCTTCTTAATTTGAATTACATAATGAGGTTACAGCTGCAAAGGATGGTGTTTGGATTGCTAGAACTTTTATCTGTAGTGAACATGTAACAATAGGCACGTCATCAAAAAAATTAGAATTATTCAGGGTTCGTTTGGACGTTTTTATATATTAACTTGGTTTTGTAGGCATTTCAGGTGCATAATTCAAATTTGAACTACGTGCACATGCTCCAGTGCATATAAACGGGTTGAATAAACAAAGATGTGTCCTTGGTTGGATGCTTAGGTCCCACGCAAGAAATGGGAATGAATTTCAAACACCCTGCCACCGTCACTCGCCGGGAAACATTGAGATATCTGGTTTTTAAATTCTAGTAAATCCAAAACTTGTCTGAAATTCATGGAACTTGGCAGCCTATCATGGAGCGGCATCAACATGCCATGGTAAAAAAATTGTCCCATTTGGGGTAGGTTTGGGTATAAGCTTCTCACAAACCAGAGCTTCTCACAACAAGCGTGATGGTTTCGATACGGAACGTGCTACCTTTGGGGACGAAACGATATCCGTTACCTCTTATTGCTTTCAAAAAAAATTCTAGTGTCAACATAGAACAACATAACTGTCGTGTCTAATTTTGAAATTTTTCGGGGTTCGTTTGGACATTTTTATACATTAACTTGGTTTTGTAGGCATTTCAGGTGCATAATTCAAATTTGAACTACATGCACATGCTCCAGAGCATATAAACGGGTTGAAAAAACAAATCTATGTCCTTCGGTGCATGCTTAGGTCCCTTGCAAGAAATGGGAATGAATTTCAAACACCCTGCCATCGTCACTCGACCGGAAACATTGAGATACCTGGTTTTTAAATTCTAGTAAATCCAAAACTCATCTGAAATTCATGGACCTTGGCATGCTATCATGGGGCGGCATCAACATGTTGTGGTAAAAAAATTGTCGCATTTGGGGCAGGTTTGGGTATAAGCTTCTCACAAACTAGTGTTTCTCACAACAAGCGTGATGGTTTCGGTAGGGAACGTGCCACCTTTGACGATGTCCATTGCCTCTTATTGCTTTCAAAAAAATTCTAGTGTCAACATAGAACAACATGAGTGTTGTGTCTAGAATTTTCTGGGGTTCGTTTGGACATTTTTATACATTAACTTGGTTTTGTAGGAAAATCAGGTGCATAATTCAAATTTGAACAACATGCACTTGCTCCAGTGCATATAAATGGGTTGAAAAATCAAAGTCGTGTCCTTCGGTGCATGCTTAGGTCCCATCCAAGAAATGGAAAAGATTTTCAAACACCTTGCCACCGTCACTCGGCTGGAAACATTGAGATACTTGGTTTTTAAATTCGAGTAAATCCAAAACTCGTCTAACATTCATAGAACTTGGCATGCTATCATGGAGCGGCATCAACTGGTCGTGGTAAAAGTTTTGTCCCTTTTGGGCAGGTTTGGGTATAAGCTTCTCACAAACCAGAGCTTCTCACAAGAAGCGTGATGGTTTCGGTAGGGACCGTGCCACCTTTGGGGACGAAACGATATTCGTTGCCTCTTATTGCTTTCAAAAAATTTATAGTGTCAGCATAGAACAACATGAGTGTTTTGTCTAAGTTTGGAATTTTTTGGGGTTCGTTTGGGCACTTTTATTTATTAACTGGGTTTTCTCGGCATTTCAGGTGCATAATTCAAATTTGAACTACATGCACTTGCTCCAGTGCATATAAACGGGCTGAAAAATCAAATATGTGTCCTTCGGTGCATTAGGTCACATGCAAGAAACGGGAATTAATTTCAAACACCAGGGCACTGTTGATTACCAGCAAAACTTTGAGATACTTTGTTTTTAAATTCTAGTAAATCCAAAACTCGTCTCCAATGCAGGATTTGTGTAGCACTTGATCGAAAATATTCTAGTTAGAACACCCGTATGCAAACCGACAGCTTCCCCAGGAACCAAGAGAAAATGTGACGAGCAGGATTTGTGCAACCCTTGATCGCAAACGTTTTAGGTAGAACGCCCGTATGCAAACTGAGAGCTAAGGTCCCCCCCTTAAGTGGAGAGATAATTTGCATCGCAGGATTTGTGCATCACTTCAATGCAAACAGTTGTTTTGAATGAGGCATGTGCAACCACGTACAAACAATTTGTCAATCCTTGTAACAATGCTATTTGTCAAAATATGCAGCTAAAAATCACTAGCACTATCTAATTTTTGCAACTAAAATTCAATAATTAAGCATAGATTTCATTCATAGATCAAGCAGTCGTTCTTAATTTATACAAACAGTTCAACTCGACAGCTGAACCGACCAAACTTTTCCCCACTTGTTGCCAACCACGTACTGAAATAGCTAGTTCAACTATATATACTAGCTAATTTTAAGTACGTTGTACAGTTCCACCACATCTATAGTCAGATGAACTGAACAAAATTGCCCCTAAATACTACTACTACAGAGGGGCTTTGTGCTACTTTCGGCAGCCAATCTCCTCTGTCGAGCTCGCTTAGTAAGAGGCGGAGGAGGAGGAGGTGCCTACCGACGAGCTGGTCAACTGCAATATTGTGCGTGCCGCTGTTGCACATTCAGCGATGCTCGCTAGCTCGAACGCCCACTGCCGCTCCAGACGACCCCTCTCGAAATGGCCTGACTGCTCATAGATCTCTTGATTCCTCGCCTCTGCGTCGGCGTGTGATGCGGCCACAGCTGCGGTAAGGCTCTTTGCATCGATGAGGCACTCCTCCTCCTCCCGCATGAACTCGATATAGTGCGCAAGGTCATTGACGCATGTGCGGGCCTCCACCTTCGTCTCCCTCCTTCAGGTGGCGGTGGCAGAGTGGGTGATTATCCCGGCGGTCGACGGTGGGCTGGCGGCTAAGGCGGCTGACGATAGGGTGGCGGCCATGACGGCCACTTCCTGCCTTCGGGCCACGATGGTGGAGCGGGTGATGGCCGGCAGTGGGGTGGTGGCCACGACGGCCACCTCCCGCCTTCAGGCCACAGCGACGGAGCGGGCGATGGCCCTAGCTTTCGACGGTGGTGTGGCGGCAACGGTGATGGGCCTCGAACCCCTTGTTGGTTACCCCAAGTGGAAGGTGTAAGATAAAGTAAGTAGAAGTGTTTCCCTTAGCAAAGATGCCAAGGATCGAATCCCCAGAGACTCCTAGGTTCAACAAGTAGGTGTCAATTGCTACGGCGCCAGATTAGTAGCAATCAACGTGGACCTGCACACAGATACAAATAACTTTGCTCCCAACGAGTACAAAGAGGTTGTTAATCTCTCCGGCCTTGTAGTTCACAAAGGGTTAAAAGCAATGATAGTAGCGATAGATAGTTTTTGCAATAGTAAGTAAATAGCGAAAAGTAAATAGTGGGTGTGATCAATGATGGTAATATGGACCGGAGTCTCATGATGTTCACTAGTGATGTCTCTCTCCCAAAAGATGATAAAACAACTATGTGAGGTAAACAAATTACAGCTGGGCAATTGACAGGACCACGAACGCAAACCAATGCTGACTACATTGCAAGAAAGGTTGAGGTTCAAAGCATGGGCGGTACACCAAAGTAAGTAGACCGAAATCCATCAATATCTACTACTAATCATCCACCTTGAGATATCTATCCAGAACATCTCGCTAGTATTAAGTTGCGAGTCCCACCCATAGTGTAAACTCAATGCAACAGACAACTGCATTAAAAGAACTTTGCGTAAAGTAAACAATCCTTGCACCCGCGGGCACAAGCACCGTTGTTTTCCCCCTTGTGGCAACAGCACATCCCCTAGACTCATGTTTCTGTCACTCAAGCTAGTCATCGAGGGGCATGAACCCACAATCGAGCATAACGTTCCCTCTTGGAGTCACTACCTATTACTCGGCCAAAGCAACAAATAACAACGGAGAACATGCAAGAATTACTTATGAACTAAAATATAAAAGAGGTGAATCAAATATATTACTCAAGATCAATCTGAACATAATCTCATAATCCATCGGATCCCAGCAAACTCAACATAGCAACAGCATAAGGATTACATAGGTGCCTCGATCATGTAGGGCTGCTCACGAGGACTAATTAGTGAAGCACAAGAACGGGAGGAGAACATCACATAGCTACTGGTCATGGACTCATGGTCCAAGGGAGACTACTCACGAGTCATCCGGGAGGCGTCCATGGTGGTGGAGAAGCTCCCGGTGGTGATCCTCCCCTCCGGCAGGGTGCCGGGAAGAGTTCTCCTGGTGCTCCCGATCTTGGAAGCGGCGGCGGCGGCGGAACAGAGATGGGATCGCGAAAAGAGTTCCTGTTCTGAGGGTTTCGGAGGGTCCTTTAAATATATGCCAAAGTAGGGCATCGGGGGAGCCTCGGGGGGCCCAGGCGCCCCCCCGGCGTGACCCAGGGGGGGGGGGGGGGCGCCTGGAGCCCCTGTGCCCCCCCCCAGGCTGCCCTTCGGACGCAGTGTTGTTTCCGGAACGCTGATTTTTTATATAATTTTTCTGGATTTTTCTGGGCAGTTCTCGAAACGTGAAAACCTGAAATACAAAAACAGCCGAAAACAGAAACTGGCACTGGGGTGCACTGGATTAGTAAGTTAGTCCAAATATGATCAAAAGTGTATGGAAGTGTATGAATATCATAGCAATATCACCCAAAAGTGGCATGGAGCAAGCAGAAATTATAGATACGTTTTGGACGTATCAACATCCCCAAGCTTAATTCCTGCTCGTCCTCGAGTAGGTAAATGATAACAAGAATAATTTCTGTGGTGACATGCTATTAACCATATAGGAATTTTTTATAGTCATATGACAAAAGCTTACTGAGACAATGATTCTATAGTAATTAAGTTGCCTCAAGAGAAAATCACAAATGACTGGAAGTTTTACAATATGAAACTGAAACATCAAAAAGATTTGCAATGAACATGATGTGCAAATATGATAAAGTGATATCTAGCTTGCCCCCTTTAGTGATGCAAAACATAAATGCAGGGGCACCTTCAAGGTTTAAGTGATGACTAGATACAATGATTTCAGAATAAACGATATCACAATCATGCAAAAGACAATGCTACTTTGGGACAATGCACATTACACTCAGAATGACAATCATGCTCTCAGTAGTTGGTGCTTCAACATAAAAGTAAAAGAATGGTTAAGTGCTAGAGCTTTTTATTTTGAAAATACGGAAGCAATTGTGTCAACGGTAGTAGTACTTCATATGTGTCATGCATAAAACATCCTATAAGTTGCAAGCCTCATGCATCGAATACCAATAGTGCTCGCTCCTTGTCCTAATTAGCTCGGATTCCCATGGGTTATCATTGCATTGCATATGTTTCAACCAAGTGTCACAAAGGGGTACCTCTATGCCACCTGTACAAAGGTCCAAGGAGATAAATCGCATTTGATTTCTCGTTTTTGATAGATCTCAACTTGAGGACATCCATACCGGGACAACATAGAAAATAGATGATGGACTCCTCTTTAATGCATAAGCATATTCTCATGAGAGATTGAGGATTAAGGTCCAAGCTAAAACTTCCACCATGATGCATGGCTTTGGTTGGCGGCCCAATGTTCTTCTCTAACAATATGCATATTAATTCAACCCACGGCAAATCACCCTTACTTCAGACAAGACAAACATGCATAGCAACTCACATGATATTCAACAAAAGTGTGACAGTTGATGGCGTCCCCAGAAACATGGTTACCGCTCAGCAAGCAACTTATAAGAAATAAGATACATAAGCAACATATTCTTTACCACAATAGTTTTTAGGCTACTTTCCCATGAGCTATGTATTGCATGGTTAGTTTGCTTAGTACAGGTGGAGGTTAGCAAAAGACTGGGAGCGACCAACTAAGAGAGCAATGACGGTCATAATCATGCAGAGCGGCAAAGCAATATTGAATCAGGCATGGAAGTTATATCGCTACTCAGGAATAAAAGATCATCAAGGCTTGACAGACTTTCTTTACAGTCTTGAATATGCGTGAGCATACGCCAAGTCAATCAAAATAAATTCTCGAAGGAAGATATTACTAAAACATACCACATCATAGGCAAACAAACCAAGTTGGTACTCCAATAACACATTGGGAACCCCCCTAGCTATTTGAGGTTAACCATAAGAAAACCTGAACTACTAAGCACCATCATGCAAGTAGCATCTTTATCATAGACACATTGACCAATGCAACGGAAGCAAACTCTCTTAATAAGGTGAGCATGGTAATTAAAGAGAGTTCAAGCAACCAACTAAATAAAAGCTCTTGAAAAGATAAGCATGAATACTAAGAGCAGAGCACGATAGTAGCTATTAAAAGACAAAGAACACACACAGCATAGATAGACATGAAAATTCTATGTTATGTTCTAGGTAGAAGTGGAGCGTGTTTCTCTCCCACATAAAGGA
Organism: Secale cereale; assembly: GCA_902687465.1. NCBI lineage: Eukaryota > Viridiplantae > Streptophyta > Magnoliopsida > Poales > Poaceae > Secale > Secale cereale. The sequence goes on from LR738715.1 coordinate 771,794,083, forward strand.
ATGCTGGGTTCCGACTCGTTATGAAAAACTAAAAAGAGAACTAAAAGCAAGACGCTCCAAGCATAGCACATAACACATGAAGTGATAAAAATATAGCGAAACGAAAGACGAACTGATAATGTTGATGGAGAAGGGGATGCACGGGGGCATCCCCAAGCTTAGACGCTTGAGTCTCCTTGAATATTTCTTGGGGTACACGGGGGCATCCCCAAGCTTGAGCGCTTGACACTCCTGAATCTTTTTATCATCTTCCCTCGCACACTTGAAAACTCCCTTCATACATAACTCATCATAATCTGATTAGCGAGGTTAGTACCCTTAATAAAATAATTATACCTTGCTGGAAATAAGGATATTCTTGTTCTACTGTTTCTCAAGATTGCCAAAAGGTTTTTGCAAAGAAAAAGCAAGTTCTTAATTTGCAAAGTGAAGGTAAGGCAAAACAGGACAGAATCTGTGAAAAACAGAACAGCAGGCAGTAATTGATCTGTTCGGGATACTTCTGCAACTCAAATCAAAAAACTCAGAACTGACGCACGAAAGACAATTATATAGAGAACGCTGTCGAAAAGATTCAGACCAAAAAGATGCTCTGGTGATTTTATACGAATTTTTCTATCCAAGGACAGAATCTGTTTCCTGGACAGCACCTCACAACTTTTGAACTTTCTAGCAAGCAGAGGCTATACTTGGCACAAATATGAAAAGCAAAGATACAATGATGATGCTACAGCAGTAAAAAACATCAAGACACAACAAAAGCAAAAAAAATTATTCATATGGGCTGCCTCCCAAAAGCGCTTTCTTTTATGCCTTTAAGCTAGGCATAATGCATAGATCAAGTTTTATCAAGAGTAAAAGAATAACTAGCCCGTACAACGGTCTCAAAAGGTAACTTGATCTTCTTACGAGGGAAGTGTTCCATCCCTTTCTTGAGAGGAAACTGAAATTTTATATTACCCTCTTTCATGTCAATGACAGCACCAACGGTGCGCAAAAAGGGACGTCCCAAAATAATTGGACAAGAAGGATCACATTCAATATCCATAATAGTGAAATCAACGGGCACATAATTATCATTGACAACAATAAGAACATCGTCGATCCTCCCCAAAGGTTTCTTTATGGAAGAATCAACGAGACGAACACCAAAAGAACAAGAATCATAAGGTTTCAATTTAAGCATATCATATATCCTTTTGGGCAAAACAGAGGTACTAGCACCAACATCACATAATGCATAACAAGAGAAGTCATTCAAATTAATTTTTATCATAGGATCCCAACCATCTTCTAGCTTTCTAGGTATGGAGGCTTCTACTCTAAGTTTCTCCTCCCTAGCTTTGATGAGAGCATTAGTGATATGCTCTGTGAAGGCAAGGTTAAGCGTGCTAGTGCGGGGATCTCTAGACATCTTGTGAAGGAAATCAATAACTTCGGTAAGAGTGCAATTATCAAAATCAAGGTCACGAGCATCAAGTAAAGTGGTAGTGGTGTCCTTAAGGTTCACTTGGTTGGTAGTTTCTATAGTTATAGCATCACCATTAATAGGTCCATTGGGACCAGGAGTACATTGGGTGCTAAGAGTGTGAACATCCTCAATAACTTGGATAGTAGCAACAGTGTGGTGGGTAGGAAGGCTATTAATTCTTTCCTCTTCCTCCCTTTCTCTAGCCCATCTTTCTTTAAGCTTAGCCATCATCCTAATGTTTTCATTAATTTGTACTTGAGTAGCATTAATAGGGATGACTTCCCTCTCCTTAAGTGGAGAAGTTTCAATTTTTAGCAATTTTACCTCATTGGCTAAGTGGTCTACCTTAAAAGAAAGATCATCTAGTTTATGTAGTTTCTCTTCTACATTCTTATTAAAGGCTTTTTGGGTAGTGATGAAATCTCTAAGCATGGTCTCTAGTTCAGTATTGGAGTTCTTGGTACTAGGATAAGCATTGTTGTTCCCATAAGAGTTAGAGGGAAACGGTCTAGGATTGTTACCAAAGTTACTCCTATAAGCATTGTTGTTAAAATTGTTTCTAGAGATAAAGTTCACATCTACTTGTTCTTGAGCAATCAAAGAATTTAAAGGAACATCACGAGGATCAACAGTAGATTGCTTCGAAAGTAGAGACATGATCAAGTCAACTTTTTCATTGAGGGAGGAAATCTCCTCGATAGAGTTTACCTTCCTACCGGTTGGAGCGCGTTCGGTGTGCCATTGGGAATAGTTGGTCATCATCTCATCGAGAAGCTTCGTGGCAGCACCAAGTGTAGTTGACATAAAAGTTCCTCCCGCGGCCGAATCTAACAAGTTCCGCGAGGTAAAGTTCAAGCCTGCATAAAAAGTTTGGATAACCATCCAAGTAGTCAAACCGTGAGTAGGGCAGTTCTTGATAAGAGACTTCATACGTTCCCAAGCTTGGGTGACGTGTTCATTATCCAATTGTTTAAAATTCATTATGTTACTTCTAAGTAGGATAATTTTAGCAGGTGGATAGTATTTTCCGATAAAAGCATCTTTGCACTTGTCCCATGAATCTATGCTATTTCTAGGCAAAGACTGAAACCAAATTTTAGCTCCTCCTCTCAAAGATAAAGGAAAAAGCTTAAGCTTAAAAATATTACCATCTATTTCTTGGTACTTTTGCATATCACAAAGTTCTACAAAGTTGTTCATGTGTAAAGCAGCATCATCTCCAGCACCGGAGAATTGTTCTCTAATGACTAAGTTCAGTAAAGCAGGTTTAATTTCATATGAAGGTGCTGAAGTGGCAGGTGTAGTGATAGGTGTGCTGATAAAGTCATCGTTGTTGTGACTAGTGAAGTCACACAACTAGGTGTTCTCGGTGGAACCCATAGTAGCAAGCAAGCAAGATAACTATTTTTGTGATTTTCGATAAAAAGGAACTAAAGCAAAAATGAAAGGTAAACTAACAAGACTAAAAAGCAAAGGTAAAAGATAGCATGCAACTCCCCTATCCTGAAGAGTGGAGTCCCGGCAACGGCGCCAGAAAATACTCCTTGATGGGCCTCGAACCCCTCGTTGGTTACCCCAAGTGGAAGGTGTAAGATGCAGTAAGTAGAAGTGTTTTCCCTTAGCAAAGATGCCAAGGATCGAATCCCCAGAGACTCCTAGGTTCAACAAGTAGGTGTCAATTGCTACGGCGCCAGATTAGTAGCAATCAACGTGGACCTGCACACAGATACAAATAACTTTGCTCCCAACGAGTACAGAGAGGTTGTCAATCTCTCCGGCCTTGTAGTTCACAAAGGGTTAAAAGCAATGATAGTAGTGATAGATAGTTTTTGCAATAGTAAGTAAATAGCGAAAAGTAAATAGTGGGTGTGATCAATGATGGTTATATGGACCGGAGTCTCATTATGTTCACTAGTGATGTCTCTCTCCCAAAAGACGATAAAACAACTATGTGAGGTAAACAAATTACAGCTGGGCAATTGACAGGACCACGAACGCACACCAATGCTGACTACATTGCAAGAAAGGTTGAGGTTCAAAGCATGGGCGGTACACCAAAGTAAGTAGACCGAAATCAATCAATATCTACTACTAATCATCCACCTTGAGATATCTATCCAGAACATCTCGCTGGATTAAGTTGCGAGTCCCACCCATAGTGTAAACTCAATGCAACAGACAACTGCATTAAAAGAACTTTGCGTAAAGTAAACAATCCTTGCACCCGCGGGCACAAGCACCGTTGTTTTCCCCCTTGTGGCAACAGCACATCCCCTAGACTCATGTTTCTGTCACTCAAGCTAGTCATCGAGGGGCATGAACCCACAATCGAGCATAACGTTCCCTCTTGGAGTCACTACCTATTACTCAGCCAAAGCAATAAATAACAACGGAGAACATGCAAGAATTACTTATGAACTAAAATATAAAAGAGGTGAATCAAATATATTACTCAAGATCAATCTGAACATAATCTCATAATTCATCGGATCCCAGCAAACTCAACATAGCAACAGCATAAGGATTACATAGGTGCCTCGATCATGTTGGGCATCTCACGAGGACTAATTAGTGAAGCACAAGAACGGGAGGAGAACATCACATAGATACTGGTCATGGACTCATGGTCCAAGGGAGACTACTCACGAGTCATCCGGGAGGCGTCCATGGTGGTGGAGAAGCTCCCGGTGGTGATCCTCCCCTCCGGCAGGGTGCTGGGAAGAGTTCTCTTGGTGCTCCCGATCTTGGAAGCGGCGGCGGCGGCGGAACAGAGATGGGATCGCGAAAAGAGTTCATGTTCTGAGGGTTTTGGAGGGTCCTTTAAATATATGCCAAAGTAGGGCATCGGGGGAGCCTCGGGGGGCCCAGGCGCCCCCCCCCCCCCGGCGCGGCCCAGGGGGGGGGGCACCCACAGGGTGCCTAGAGCCCCTGTGCCCCCCCAGGCTGCCCTTCGGACGCAGTGTTGTTTCCGGAACGCTGATTTTTTATATAATTTTTCTGGGCAGTTCTCGAAACGTGAAAACCTGAAATACAAAAACAGCCGAAAACAGAAACTGGCACTGGGGTGCACTGGATTAGTAAGTTAGTCCAAATATGATCGAAAGTGTATGGAAGTGTATGAATATCATAGCAATATCACCCAAAAGTGGCATGGAGCAAGCAGAAATTATAGATACGTTTTGGACGTATCAAAGGGCGGCCGACAACAGCTGCCGACGGGCAGCGGCGGCGGACGTGTGGTGGGTGTTCCGCGCACACCCAACAGGGACGCCACGCGCACTACAATACGTCGGGGACTGCGCCACCACCACGGTGTAGCCTCCCAGCTGGAGCTGTCCTCTGATGATGGCGGAGTGACTGAGCGACGATGGCGAACCGGTGCCATTGGCGATGGTGGGAGAAGCAGACGATATAAGCTACAGGGAGGAAGGGGAAAATGCGACGCGGGACTCGCCGGCCGTGAGAGTTTATATAGCAGGTCGGTAAGCATTGGGATTTTTGGGGATTTCAGGGGATTTCACCGAGTCGGGCGGGAAGCTTGCACGGGAACCTGCGAGCTTGCGCGGGAACGGGCTCACCGATGATTCATTGGCGCCACTGTTTGGCCAAAAGAATGCCCCCGCGCGCTGCGCAAGCTTGTGTTGTAAGCCGTCTGCGGCAGCGGGGTGACAAGATGTAAGAGAGGACGATGAAAGGACACGTACACATACAGTTAATACATAAAAAACGTTTGCAATTTAATTACCTACTATACCCCCGTCCTGGTTTATAAGTAGGATTTAACTAATAAAATACGAATGCACATTGCTCGCACAGTTCGTCTTATTTTCCACGTATCAATGTGCCGGCCTCTGCTCGCGTCCCTCGGCAAGCTCTGCTCACCGTTAGGCGCCGCAGCGCGCTGTGCTCACCGTTAGGCACCCTGGCGCGCTCTGCTCACGTCCGTTAGTGCGCTCTGCTCGCGTCCGTCGGCGTGCTCGGCTTGTGGAAAGCATTTCCTTGCGTGTTCAACTCCTGAAAATAATATTCTCATAACATTATGAGAATAATATTCTCATAACACTTCTGAACTGCTTTGTTTTACTGCATTGGAAAGCTATGCGCACTGCACAGTAACTGCAACAGAACCTCATGTTTGAAAAAACTGTACGTGTTGTTTTTTCGGTACCTTTTTTGCTCTAATTTTTTAACCGTTTATCAGAATTATGCGTGTAATATACCGTTGAATAGCTATGGAGTAGACGCAACTTCGCCATGTTGAACACTTTTCAAAATTCATCATAGTTTAAGAGCAGTTTCGAAAATCGTGCGGCTCACAACGAATGACAGCGAGCGTTTTTTTTGTGTTTTTTCCTAAACCGCTCGTCGGAATGAAACGTATGATACACCGTTGGAAAGGTATCGTCGGCGCGCATCTTTTTCATATCTATTATTTTTTCTAATTCGCTACGGTTTAAGAGCAGTTTTGAATTTACTAAATCGCGGAATTGTGTTTTTTGAATTTTTTTCAAATTTTTGGTACTGTTTTCACTCTAGTTTTCTAACCGTTTGTCGAAACAAGGCGTGCAATATACCGTTAGAAAGCTACGAACGAGGTGCAACTTTCATATGTTGAAATGTTTTTGAGATTCCTTACGGTTTTAGTTAAATTTGAAAATCGTGCGGCTGACTACGAAGGGCAGTGGCCGTTTTTCGTGAAATTTTTACAAAACGTTGGTCGAAATGATACAAATGATACACCGTTGGAAAGATATTATCGAGACGCTACTTTTTCATGTAGAACACCCCCTCTAATTCATTACGGTTTAAGAGCAGTTTTGAAATTACAAAAACACGGAAACTCTGTTTTTCGCGACACCCAAATCGACGCGTTTTTTTTGCGCTTCCGAACTGCATGTTACTGCAACACAGAGACCAGTGAACTGTATGTTTGAAAAAATTGTACGTGTTGTTTTTTCGGCACCTTTTTTGCTCTAATTTTTTAACCATTTATCGGAATTATGCGTGTAATATATCGTTGAAAAGCTATGGAGTAGACGCAACTTCGCCAAGTTGAACACTTTTCAAAATTCCGCAAGGTTTAAGAGCAGTTTTGAAAACGGTGAACTACATGTTTGAAAAAACTGTACGTGTTGTTTTTTCGGTACCTTTTTTGCTCTAGTTTTTTAACAGTTTATCGGAATTATGCGTGTAATATACCGTTGAAAAGCTATGGAGTAGACGCAACTTCTCCATGTTGAACACTTTTCGAGATTCCGCACGGTTTAAGAGCAGTTTCGAAAACGGTGAACTGCATGTTTGAAAAAACTGTAGATGTTGTTTTTTCGGTACCTTTTTTGCTCTAGTTTTTTAACCGTTTATCGGAATTATGCGTGTAATATACCGTTGAAAAGCTATGGAGTAGACGCAACTTCGCCGTGTTGAACACTTTTCGAGATTCCGCACGGTTTAAGAGCAGTTTTGAAAACAGTGCGACCGACGAATAATGGCAGCGAGCGTTTTTTTGCCCTTCAGAACTGCACAAGAAAACCGCACTGCATCAGGGTAGGAGCCGACGCGACGGTGCTGGGGGAAGGAGGCGGGGCGGCAGCGCGGGGGTAGGAGGCGGGGCAGTGGTTGCTGTCCTCGGGGCGCTTCGCGCTAGAAACCTATTTAAGTGGGGGGGGGTTTATGAGAATAAGGTTTTTGTTATGAGAATAAGGTCTTAAGGGGTGTTATGAGAATAGACCCACCCTATATATATGGTTGCTCACCGTTGAGGCGACCACGGAGCGCTCTGCTCGCGTCCCTCCGTGCGCGCTCTGCCAGCAGTTGGGAGTGCGCATGATCATGTCGGGGGCCCCGTATGCATGCGCTTGCGCCACGCACGTTGCCAAGCGAAGCAGTTACATGTGGCATGATGGAATTACGCGCTGCAAATTAAAACTGTCATCGGGGCTTGCTGATATTCCTGGCCGTCAGGCTTCCCTTTTAATTCCCATGGCCATTATAACCTTAGTCTCTTCAACCTTTCAATTGCGCCCCACAACACAATAATCACACCCACGATGACACATAGAGAGGCGATGTCTAGCGGCGCTCCAATGGAGTTCGGCGAGCATAAAGTGGAGACCCACGCCAGGTAGACTGATCTCTCGGTGGTGTACACCATCGACCCAGCCGTGGTGAATGACTACATCAACACCGTTGAGCAGTTGCTTGCTGGAGGCAAGTACAAGTTGGTCGGCATCGAATTCCAGTGCACCTCTGGTCGTCCCGACATAGATCAGAAGGTTGTCATCGCCCAGTTGTGTGTGTGCCATCATGTCCTCATCTACCACTACTGCATGGCCACGGAGCCTTGCGACCATTTCAACAGGTTTGTCAACAGCAACGACTACAAGTTCGCCATGGTGGAAACCACTAACGATGTAAAAGCGCTCAGGGATACGGGCTTGGCCTGTCAGAACTTTGTCGAAATCCATGAGCACTATAGGTTCTGGGGCAGCACAAAGAAGGACTCCCTAGTTGAACTCGCCTCGACCATCATCGACCCCTACTACGAAAAGATGAAGCGGGATGCCAAGAGAACAAGTCCCGTATCCTGGCTCAAGGCCTGGATGCGGCAACTGGATGAACCTCACCTCAGGTTCGCGGCCAAGAGCGTCTACACATGCTACGAGATGCACTGGGGGATCGTTGGCATGAGGAAGTGCCTTGTTACCCAAATCGACGAGCCCGGATTGAGCGACAAGCAGAGCAAGAGACCCAAGAAGTAGATGATGATCAGATGATCATTTATGCTAGTTGATCATGCATGTAATATATAGTTTACTTTATTGGTGTGTGGAACTTTCATGTGTGTAGTAGCCACCTATATAATTATATGCATGCAATAGTTTACTTTGGTGTGTGCAAATGCCATGGTTGTATAGTAGCCACCTATGTAAGTGGATGTTTAATTTGGTTATGCAACCATGTCCTTATAAGTGTGTGTGTGTGTGTATATATATATATATATATATATATATATATATATATATATATATATATATATATATATATATATATATATATATATATATATACTATGTTGTTCTGTATGCATGCAATCCCATCACACAACACACACATCTTATTAGCAGCAATCGTCTGTGTTATTATCGGTCTTAGCACAAATTTTTTATTATAGACATATTTGCCGCGTATAACACACATCTTCTTATATTGAACCATTTTGAACCGCATGTTGTATATCGCACACACCTTGATCTGCCTGACCATTTCTTTTGTGTTGCCTAATCACAAACAGTTCATCCGACTGAACCGTATGCTCTACATCGCACACACCTTCATCTGGCAGCATGTTTCTTTTGTTCCTCCTCATCGCAAATAGTCAATTGAACTGAACCATATACCCACCATCGCACACGCAAGAAAAATCTAAACTGTGTTTCATACATACTCCATCGCAAACGGTTTGCACCTTT
>LR738715.1:771803118-771822225 GCA_902687465.1 Secale cereale
CCCCGTTTGCGATTATGGCATATCACCCAGTTTCGTCTAAGGGTTTCTGATCGTAGTGTCGTGTTAGCAGCATCCTACAGTAGTGGCCGTAGGTTTCACTAGTGGCTTCTCTCGAGAAAAATAGCAAACGGTGGGTAAACGAATTACTGTTGGACAATTGATAGAACTTCAAATAATCATGACGATATATAGGCAATGATCATTATATAGGCATCACGTCCAAGATTAGTACACCGACTCCTGACTGCATCTACTACTATTACTCCACACATCGACCGCTATCGAGCATGCATCTAGTGTATTAAGTTCAAGGAAAAATGGAGTAATGCAATAAGAAGGATGACATGATGTAGACAAGATCTATTTATGTAGAAAAAGACCCCATCTTGTTATCCTTAATGGCAATGATACATACGTGTAAGTTCTCCTTCTGTCATTGGGATCAAGCACCGTAAGATCGAACGCATCACAAAGCGCCTCTTCCCATTGTAAGATAAATAGATCAAGTTGGCCAAACAAAACCCAAATATCAGGGAAGAAATACGTGGCTATAAGCAATCGTGCATATAAGAGATCAATGAAGACTCAAATAACTTTCATGGATATAAAAAGGCAGATCTGATCATAAACTCAAAGTTCACCGGATCCCAACAAACACACCGCAAAAAGAGTTACATCATATGGATCTCCAAGAGACCATTGTATTGATGATCAAAAGAGAGAGAGGAAGCCATCTAGCTACTAACTATGGACCCGTAGGTCTACAAAGAACTACTCACACATCATTGGAGAGGCACCAATAGACTTGATGAACCCCTCCATGACGGTGTCTAGATTGGATCTGGTGGTTCTAGAACTTGCGGTGGCTAGAATTGATTTTCATCGACTCGCCTAGGATTTCTAGAATATTGGGGTATTTATAGAGCGAAGAGGTGGTGCGGGAGGCCACCGAGGTGGGCACAACCCACCTGGGTGCGCCTGGGGGCCCAGGCGAGCCCTGGTGGGCTGTGCCCCCCTCAAGGCACCCCCAGGTGCTTCTCTGGCCCAACAGGTGTATTCTGGTCCAAAAACATCCACAAAAAGTTTAGCTGCATTTGGACTCCGTTCGATATTGATTTCCTGCGATGTAAAAAACAAGCAGAAAACAACAACTGGCACTTGACACTATGTCAATAGGTTAGTACCAAAAATGATATAAAATGATTGTAAAACATCCAAGAATGATACTATAACAACATGGAAGAATTAAAATTATAGATACATTGGAGACGTATCAGCATCCCCAAGCTTAATTCCTACTCGTCCTCTAGTAGGTAAATGATAAAAATATAATTTTTTGATAAGGAATGTTGCGTGTCATGTTCATCTCATATTCTTTCTTTTATAGCATGGACAATTAACTTTTTATGTGGTTCAAAGTAATAGTCTAATTTTGACATGAGGACTTCAATATTCAAGCATATCAACAAACAACAATGTCCTACAAAATATCGATACTAATGGAAGGTATCCCTAGCCCATCATGCTCAATCATTGATCCATTCATGCCACATATCCAAATGTCATTTTCATCTAATGCTCAAGTATGATAATAGTGTTCCGTAGTTGGTGCTTTGTAAGAGAAGATGGAGGCTAAAATAAAAATAATAAAAATTGCATAGAGTAAAAGATAGACCCTTCGCAAAGGGAAGTAGGGATTTGTAGTGGTGCCAGAGCTCAAAGCTTAAATTGAGAGGAAAAATTATTTTGGGAGGAATACTTTTCCCACCAACGAGAACGACTTAGAGTTCCCAACACTTTCCATGCTAGATATGTCATAGGCGGTTCCCAAACATAAAATAAATTTTATTCCTTTTTCCACCAAACTTTCACGAGCCATGGCTAACCGTATCCACGGGTGCCCTCCATACCAACATTTTCCAAGGAATTTATTATTTGATAAAATAAATTTAAAAAATCTTTTCATTTTGGGATTGGGAATCCCTATTACCGATATACTCTCGTGCCATGACAAGTTGATGTCTACTACACAACTAGTTCTTGTAGACTCGTGTTGGGCCTCCAAGCGCGGAGTTTTGTAGGACGGTAGCAAATTTCCCTCAAGTGGATGACCTAAGGTTTATCAATCCATGGGAGGTGTAGGATGAAGATGGTCTCTCTCAAAAAAACCTGCAACCAAATAATAAAAAGTCTCTTGTGTCCCCAACACACTAAATGCAATGGGAAATTGTATAGGTGCACTAGTTCGGCGAAGAGATGGTGATACAAGTGTAATATGGATAGTAGATATTGATTTTTGTAATAGTAACAATAAAAAATAGCAAGGTAGCAAGTAATAAAACGGAGCACAAAGGATAATGCAATGCTTGAAAATGAGGCCTAAGGTTCGTACTTTCGCTAGTGCAATCTCTCAACAATACTAATATAATTGTATCATATAACCATCCCTCAAAGTGCAATGAAGAATCACTCCAAAGTTCCTATCTAGCGGAGAACATAAGAAGAAATTGTTTGTTGCTATTCTTTCTAATCGATCTATCCAAGAGTTCGTACTAAAATAACACAAGGTATTCTTTCCGATCGATCTACCAAGAGTTCGTACTAAAATAACACAAATTATTCTTTCCGATTGATCTATCAAGAGTTCGTACTAACACAAAAACAAATTTAGGTTCATAATACGTAATCCAACACAAAGAACCTCAAAGAGTGCCCTAAGATTTCTACCGAAGAAACAAAGACAAGAATGTGCATCAACCCCTATGCATAGATTACCCCAATGTCACCGCGGGGAATCCGCAAGTTGAGTGCCAAAACACATATCAAGTGAATCAGAATGATACCCCATTGTCACCACGAGTATTCAATTGCAAGACATATATCAAGTGTTCTCAAATCCATTAAAGTATTCAATTCGATAAAACGAAATCTCAAATGGAAAACTCAATTCATCACAAAATAGAGAGGGGAAAACACCATATGATCCGACTATACTAACAAAGCCCGTGATACATCAAGATTGTGCATCTCAAGAACACAAGAGAGAGAGAGAGAGAGAGAGAGAGAGAGGGAGAGATTAAACACATAGCTACCGGTACAAACCCTTAGCCCCGAGGGTGGACTACTCCCTCCTCATCATGGTGGCCGCCAGGATGATGAAGATGGCCACCGGTGGTGATTTCCCCCTTCGGCGGAGTGCAGGAAAGGGCTCTAGATTGGATCTCGTGGACTACAGAGCCTTGCGGCGATGGAACTTCGGATCTAGGTTAACCCCGAAGGGTTTCGAAATATTTGGGAATTTATAGGGCGAAGAAGGCGTGCGAGAGGCCACCGAGGTGGGCACAACCCACTTGGGCGCGCCCTCGTGGGTTGTGCCCCCCTCGGGCACCCCCAGGTCCTGCTCTAGCCCATCGGGAGTCTTCTGGTCCATAAAAAATCCACAAAAAGTTTCACTGCGTTTGGACTCTGTTTGATATTAATTTCTTGTAATGTAAAAAACAAGCAAAAACAGCAACTCGCACTAGGCACTTGTCAATAGGTTAGTCCCAAAAAATGATATAAAGTTGCTATAAAATGATTATAAAACCTCCAAGAATGATAATAAGACAGCATGGAACAATCAAAAATTATAGATACGTTGGAGACGTATCAGCATCCCCAAGCTTAATTCCCGCTCGTCCTCGAGTAGGTAAATGATAAAAACATAATTTTTGATGTGGAAATTCTGCCAATCATGTTCATCACATATTCTTTTTCTTTGTAGCATGGAGAATTGGACTTTTATATGGTTCAAAGCAATAGTCTAGTTTTGACATGAGGACTTTAATACTCAAGCATATCAACAAACAACCATGTCTTTCAAAATATCAATGGTAAAGTAAGTAATCCCTAGCCCATGATGCTTAACCATTGATCCATTCATGAAACACACTCGCATATTAACTACACCCAATACACAAGTACGATCATAGTGCCTCCTAGTTGGTGCTTTATAAGAGAAGGTGGAGACTCAAATTCAAAATTAAAATTGCATAAAGTAAAAGAAAGGCCCTTCGCAGAGGGAAGTAGGGATTTGTAGAGGTGCCAGAGCTCAAAGCTTAAATTGAGAGATAAAATTTATTTTGGGTGGCATACTTTTCCCACCAACGAAAACGAATTAGAGTTCCCAACACTTTCCATGATATATCATAGGCGGTTCCCAAACATAAAATAAAGTTCATTCCTTTTTCCACCAAACTTTCACAAGCCATGGCTAACCGTATCCACGGGTGCCCTCCATACCAACACTTTCCAAGGAATTTATTATTTAACAACATAAAGTAAATTCATTTTTTCATTTCGGGACTGGGCATCCCTAATACCTTTGCCATACTCTCGTGCAATGACAAGTGAATAAACACTCATCGTCAGAATAACACATCTAGCATGGAAAATATTAGCCACCCCTCACCGCCTCGCGAGTGGTATGAGCACACAAAAGAGAAATTTATTTTGAAAATTAGAGATAGCACATACAAATTTGCTTAGAATGGCAAGGGAATACCGCATATAGGTAGGTATGGTGGACTCACGTGGCAAAATAGGGTTTAAAGAGTTTGGATGCACAAGTAGTATTTCTACTTAGTACAAGTGGAGGCTAGCAAAAGATTGGGAAGTGACCAACTAAGAAACGAATAATCTCATAAGCAAGCATTAAGCATAATTAACACCGAATAATGCACCATGGGTAGGATGTAATTTCATCGCATGACTATGGACCTTCGTGCTTGCATAGGGAAATCACAAACCTTAACACCAATATTCTTACTAAAGCACAATTACTCATCAACATGACTCACATATCACATCATCATATCTGAAAACTATTACAAGGAATCTAGTTTATTTTGTCCAATGATCTTCATGAAAGTTTTTATTATATCCTTCTTGGATATCTATCACTTTGGGACTAATTTTCATGTGTTACTTTTGATAAGCTCAAACAAATATAAGTGAAGAACATGAGCATAATATTTTATTCTCTCAAATTAATATAAGTGAAGCAAGAGAGAATTCCTTCAAAAATACTAAAGCACACCGTGCTAAAAATGATATAAGTGAAGCACTAGAGCAACGGCGCCAGAAAAGAGCTTCGTCTGCGGGAAGTGAATGTTGCTTACCTAGCCTCCCTGGCAACTATTTGCGGGCTCTATTTTATTTAAAAACTTTCGGATCTAAGTATTTTATTAAAACATCAAGCAAACAAAATAAAATGACATTTCAAGAATAGCACATCTCATGTGAAGAAGCAAAAACTTAGGATCAACTGATACTAACCGATAATTGTTGATGAAGAAAGGTGGGATGCCTATCGGGGCATCCCCAAGCTTAGATGCTTGAGACTTCTTGAAATATTATCTTGGGATTCCTTGGGCATCCCTGAGCTTGAGCTTTTGTGTCTCCTTAATTCCTTTTATATCACAGTTTCCTAAATCACAAAAACTTCATCCACACAAAACTCAACAAGAACTCCTGAGATAAGTTAATATAAATCAATGCTAAACCTTATCATTCTCTAGTGTAGAAAATCACTAAAATTATAATTTGACATTCCATACTAAATGCCTCTGCATATTTAATAGTCCTATCCTTAAATAGAATCATAAAATATACAAACATAAGCAAACAATGCAAACATAACAGCAATCTGTCTAAATAGTATAGTCTGTAAAGAATGCAAGAGGATCCATACTTCCCCAACCAAAAAAAATATGAAATTTTAACATGCTGTAGGAAATTCATCATAGCTTGTTGTGCAAAAAATTCAACATTTTATCACATTCTGACTTTACTAGGGAATTTTTACAACAGCGACAAACTTTCCGTTTTCAAACAACAACATATAGACTTGCAAAATAAGCATGGTAAAGGCTATCCTTGACACTTTTATTGAAATAAAAGATACAAAACATTATTCTAAATACCAGCAAGAAAATCCTAACAAAATAAAACGACGCTCCAACCAAAACTCATATCATGTGACGAATAAAAATATAGCTTCAAGTGAGGTTACCGATAATGTTGGAGACGAAAGAGGGGATGCCTTCCGGGGCATCCCCAAGCTTAGTTGCTTGGGTACTTGATGGCTTCTCGCCCCTCGTTGGTTACCCCAAGTGGAAGGTTTGAGATGTAGCGTAACGGCAAGTTTCCCTTGGCAAGATACCAAGGATCGAATCCCGTGAGACTCCGAGGGCCAACAAGTAGGTGTCAACGCTAACGGCGCCAACTTAGCGGTTGACAGGACCTGCACACAGATACAAATAACTTTGCTCCCAACGAGTACAGAGAGGTTGTCAATCCCTCCGGCCTTGTCGTTTACAAAGGATCAAACACAAGAGATAATAGTGATAGGTATGACTGCAACTAGGAAATAAGAACAGGAAGTAAATAGCGGGTGTGATCAGTGATGGTAATATGGACCGGGGTCCCATGATGTTCACTAGTGATGTCTCTCTCCCAAAAGACGATAAAACAGCTAAGCGAGGTAAACAAATTACAGCTGGGCAATTGACATGATTATGTGCGCAAACCAATGCTAACTATGATGTACAGAAAGGTAGAGGCTCAAAAGCATGGGCGGTACGCCAAGGCAAGTAGACCGAAATCCATCTGCATCTACCACTAATCATCCACCTTGAGATATCTATCCAGAGCATCTCGCTGGTATTAAGTTGCGAGTCCCACCCAAAGTGTAAACTCAAAGCAACAGACAACTGCATTAAAAGAACTTTGCGTAAAGTAAACAATCCTTGCACCCGCAAGTACAAGCACCGTTGTTTTCCCCCTTGTGGCAACAGCACATCCCCTAGAGTCATGTTTCTGTCACTCAAGCTAGTCATCGAGGGGCATGAACCCACAATCAAGCATAACGTTCCCTCTTGGAGTTACTACCTACTACTCGGCCAAAGCAATAAACAGCAACGGAGAACATGCAATAATTACTCAAGAACATAAATATAAAAGAGGTGAATCAAATATATTACTCACACACAATCTGAACATAATCTCATAATCCATCGGATCCCAACAAACTCAGCAGAGCAACAGCATAAAGATTACATATGTGCCTCGATCATGTAGGGCAGCTCACGAGGTCTAATCCATGAAGAACAAAGAGGGGAGGAGAACATCACATAGCTACTGGTCATGGACCCATGGTCCAAGGGAGACTACTCACAACTCATCCGGGAAGCGTCCATGGTGGTGGAGAAGCTCCCGGTGGTGGTTCTCCCCTCCGGCGGGGTGCCGGAAAGAGTTCTCCTGGTGCTCCCGATCTTGGAAGCGCGGCGGCGGCGGAACAGAGACGAGATCGCGAAAAAGGGTTCCGTCCTCGAGGGTTTCGGGATGCGAGCAATATATATGCAAAAGAGGGTCACCAGAGGCGGAGGTGGGGCCCCAGGCGCCCCCCTGGCGCGGCCAGGGGTGGGGCCACGCCGGGTGGCCGCCTGGGCCACCCCAGGCTCCCCTCTGGCCCTGCTTTGGTTTTTCTTGAAGCTCCCGATACGCTGATTTTTTCTGTATTTTTCCCGGAATTTTTAGTGCACTTTTAATATGGGGGAAACCTGAAATAGAAAAACAGCAGAAAACAGGAACTGGCACTGTGGTGCACTGAGTTAATAGGTTAGTCCAAATATGATCAAAAGTGTATGGAAGTGCATAAATATCATAGCAATATCACACAAAAGAGGCATGGAGCAAGCAGAAATTATAGATACGTTTTGGACGTATCAACATCCCCAAGCTTAATTCCTGCTCGTCCTCGAGTAGGTAAATGATAACAAGCATAATTTCTGTGGTGACACGCTATCAACCATATAAGAACTTTTAAGTAAAGTAATCAAGGCATGTAATTCAATTCAAGTCATAACAAACAAGAGTCTATATTAGCATTGTAACAAGTAACATAAGAACATAAAGGTGCAAGAGCTCTCGATGTCCGTGACTCGAATCTCTCCAAATGGTGTTTGCGTGCAAGAAAGGGGATAGGGATATATGAGAGAGTAAAACATAGTTTTTGTATTGTTGCGAACTTAATCTACTAAAGTTTCACACTTGGTCTTCTTTGGAATCTTATCTTGACTCATCCCCAGACCGTCAGCCAGGTACAAGTCAAAATGATCCAATCCCTTTCGATATTTTGAGCACTCATGCAATGGATGAGCGTAAGCAAGAAAGACGACACTTAGGATGGCAAAGAGAGAAAAATGATAGAGGGGGGAGACAAAAAGGGTGTGAATGGCTCACATCAATGAGGACAATCATCGGCGAGAGAAAGCCAAATGATAGATATGATGTGAGGAGTAGGGATTGCCATGCAACGGATGCACATATGAGCTAAGGTAAGCTCTCCAATGGAACTAGTGGGGGTGCATCCAACTTGCTTGCTCAAGAAGACCTAGAGCTCTTTTGAGGAGGCTCATCATTGGAATATACAAGCCAAGTTCTATAGTGTAAAGGTCCCCACATAGCTATATGCATGAATGATAATCTCTATGGAGCACAAGGTATAAGATGGAGTACGAGTGTGGATCTCTCAAAAGGAAATAGTAGTGTGCCCCCTTCTCTCTTTTTATTTCTTTTTCTCTTTTTTCTATTTTTTTATTTTTTTTGTGGCCTCAATGGCTCTTTCTATTTATCTCTCATTTTTCCTCTTTGGGATCTTTTGATTTTGTCCTCTTTGGGATCTTTTGATTTGTCCTCTTTGGGATCTTTTCCTCACTTTAGGGGCAACACTCTATGTATTACAAGAAGTATAGAAGATCTTTCACACTTTACAAAAGTACTCAACATAAAGAAAATGAAACTATCATGATGTATGCAAATGTATGCCTCTGCCAGTGTAGCAGGATATGCAATGATACTAGCGCGTCATGTAGCAATGATTAGGGCAAGGCCCAACTAGCATGCGGCTCATCGATCAAGAAAAAGCATGTATGACATGAAGATCAAGTCATGAGAAGATGGATGTTGCATGGCAATGTATCTCGGAAAGGCTATGGAAATGCCTTAATAGGTAGGTATGGTGGCTGTTTTGAGGAAGGATATAATGAGGCTTATGATGACAGAGCGTATCGTGCCAAGGATTTGGATGCACCGGCGAAGTATGCGCCAACTCTTGAGGTGAGAAAGCGCAATGCACGGTACCGAAGAGGCTAGAAAAATATGGTTAGGTGGAAGTGTCAACCTTCGAATACTCACATTAGTCTGAAGAACTCATGCACTTATTACCGGTAACTCTCAATCTAATTAGGAGGTTCACAAAGAGACAAGTACCCCAAGGAGGTGTGTATGGGGGTTTGGTTACCCTTGCGCATCCTCGACCCATGGTACGTGAGTGTACTCTAATATTCGATCCCTCCAAAGATTAGTGATCCATTTAGTAGCTAAAGTTCCCAACTATTTTGTAGGTTTTCGAAAATAAACACGGATTGCCCAAAATACGACATCTATCACTAATAGGCTAAAGCTCTTGACACCAAAAGTTCAGACATTACTCATGGCAATACCTCAAAACTATTGCAAGTTACTACTAAAATTAAATAGCAACCTCAATTACCTACTTTAAGTTAAGACACACAACTCAGTGCAACAGACAAACTCTCTTAACAAGATAAACATGAAAACTCAAGAGAGTTCAGCAACCAACTAAACAAAAGCTCTTTAAAAAGAAAAACATGAAAACTAAGAGCTAAACATGACAGTAGCTATGGAAAGACAAAGAACACACACAGCAAAGATAAGCATGAAAATCCTATGTTGTGTTCTAGGTTGAAGTGGAGTGTGTTTCTCTCCCACACAAAGAAAGCTGGGTTCTAACTCGTTATGAACAGCAAGCAAAGCTAAATAAAACTAAAAAGGAAACTAAGAGCAAGACGCTCCAAGCGTAGCACATAACGCATGAAGTGATTAAAATATAGTGGAACGAAAGACGAACTGATAATTGTTGATGGAGAAGGGGATGCACGGGGGCATCCCCAAGCTTAGACGCTTGAGTCTTCTTGAATATTTCTTGAGGGTGCACGGGGGCATCCCCAAGCTTGAGCGTTTGACCCTCTTGAATCTTTTTATCATCTTCCCTCGCACACTTGAAAACTCCCTTCATACATAACTCATCATAATCTGATTAGCGAGGTTAGTACCCATAATAAAATAACTTTTCCCTGCTGGAAATAAGGATAATCTTGAAGAGCTACTGTTTCTCAAGATTGCCAAAAGGTTTTTGCAAAGAAAAAGCAAGCTCAAGGTTTGCAAAACGAAGAAAAGGCAAAACAGGACAGAATCTGTGAAAAACAGACAAGCAGGTAGTAAATAATTTTTTCGGGGCACTTCTGCAACTCAAATCAAAAAACTCAGAACAGATGCCCGAAAGCCAATTGTATAGAGCACGCTGTCAAAAAAATTCAGATCAACAAGATGATCTGGTGATTTTATACGAATTTTTCTGTCCAAGGACAGAATCTGTTTTCTGGACTGCACGTCACAACTTTTGAACTTTCTTGCAATCGGAGGCTAAACATGGCACAAAGTTGAAAAGAAAAGATACAATGATGATGCTACTGTAGTAACAAACATCAAGACTCAACAAAAGCAAAATTAAATTTTATTCGTTGTGGGCTGCCTCCCAAAAGCGCTTTCTTTTATGCCTTTAAGCTAGGCATGATGCAAAGAGGAATCAAAAATCATCATAATAATCGGAGTTATAAATTGCTTCAAATGGTTCCTCAACAAGTTCACCCTTGTTCCTTCTAGGAAAGGGGTACGTACCTTTTGCCTTCCCGCGTAGGCGGATTTGTCCCTTACCTATATCGATGAAGCCTTTTACGGCTCGGAGGAAGTCCCTTCCAAGCACTATATTTCCTTGATGGCTTCTCGCCCCTCGTTGGTTACCCCAAGTGGAAGGTTTGAGATGTAGCGTAACGGCAAGTTTCCCTTGGCAAGATACCAAGGATCGAATCCCGTGAGACTCCGAGGGCCAACAAGTAGGTGTCAACGCTAACGGCGCCAACTTAGCGGTTGACAGGACCTGCACACAGATACAAATAACTTTGCTCCCAACGAGTACAGAGAGGTTGTCAATCCCTCCGGCCTTGTCGTTTACAAATGATCAAACACAAGAGATAATAGTGATAGGTATGACTGCAACTAGGAAATAAGAACAGGAAGTAAATAGCGGGTGTGATCAGTGATGGTAATATGGACCGGGGTCCCATGATGTTCACTAGTGATGTCTCTCTCCCAAAAGACGATAAAACAGCTAAGCGAGGTAAACAAATTACAGCTGGGCAATTGACAGAATTATGTGTGCAAACCAATGCTAACTATGTTGTAAAGAAAGGTAGAGGCTCAAAAGCATGGGCGGTACGCCAAGGCAAGTAGACCGAAATCCATATGCATCTACCACTAATCATCCACCTTGAGATATCTATCCAGAACATCTCGCTGGTATTAAGTTGCGAGTCCCACCCAAAGTGTAAACTCAAAGCAACAGACAACTGCATTAAAAGAACTTTGCGTAAAGTAAACAATCCTTGCACCCGCAAGTACAAGCACCGTTGTTTTCCCCCTTGTGGCAACAGCACATCCCCTAGAGTCATGTTTCTGTCACTCAAGCTAGTCATCGAGGGGCATGAACCCACAATCAAGCATAACGTTCCCTCTTGGAGTTACTACCTACTACTCGGCCAAAGCAATAAACAGCAACGGAGAACATGCAAGAATTACTCAAGAACATAAATATAAAAGAGGTGAATCAAATATATTACTCACACACAATCTGAACATAATCTCATAATCCATCGGATCCCAGCAAACTCAGCAGAGCAACAGCATAAAGATTACATATGTGCCTCGATCATGTAGGGCAGCTCACGAGGTCTAATCCATGAAGAACAAAGAGGGGAGGAGAACATCACATAGCTACTGGTCATGGACCCATGGTTCAAGGGAGACTACTCACAACTCATCCGGGAAGCGTCCATGGTGGTGGAGAAGCTCCCGGTGGTGGTTCTCCCCTCCGGCAGGGTGCCGGGAAGAGTTCTCCTGGTGCTCCCGAGCTTGGAAGCGCGGTGGCGGCGGAACAGAGACGAGATCGCGAAAAAGGGTTCCGTCCTCGAGGGTTTCGGGACGCGAGCAATATATATGCAAAAGGGGGTCACCAGAGGCGGAGGTGGGGCCCCAGGCGCCCCCCTGGCGCGGCCAGGGGTGGGGCCGCGCCGGGTGGCCGCCTGGGCCACCCCAGGCTCCCCTCTGGCCCTGCTTTGGTTTTTCTTGAAGCTCCCGATACGCTGATTTTTCCTGTATTTTTCCCGGAATTTTTAGGGCACTTTTAATATGGGGGAAACCTGAAATAGAAAAACAGCAGAAAACAGGAACTGGCACTGTGGTGCACTGAGTTAATAGGTTAGTCCAAATATGATCAAAAGTGTATGGAAGTGCATAAATATCATAGCAATATCACACAAAAGAGGCATGGAGCAAGCAGAAATTATAGATACGTTTTGGACGTATCAGTACTCCTTGAACATTTCCTTGGGGTGCCTTGGGAATCCACAAGCTTAGGGTCTTGCAGCTCCTTATTCTCCTCATATCGATATCTCACCCAAAACTTGAAAACTTCAATCACACAAAACTTAACAAAACTTCATGAGATGGGTTAGTATGATAAAACAAATCATTCACTTTGGGTACTTTCAAAGAAAATATTCATAATTGTTATCACATAATGCCTACTATGGCATATCATTTCTACAATTTATAGTGATCAATATAAGCCATAGAAACTAGAAAACAAGCAAACTATGCATTGAAAACAGAATCTGTCAAAAATAGAACAGTCCGTAATGATCTAGATAACCACTATACTTCTTCGTCTCTAAAAATTCTGAAAAATTAGGACAACATAGGCAATTTGTATATCAGTCATGTGTCATAATTTCAGCTAATTGTCACGTTCCCGTGATTTATTGAATTTTCTACACTGGAGGCAAAACTTTTTGTTTTTGCACAGAATCAAATCAACTATCATCCACACTATACCAAAGGTTTTACTTGACACTTTATTGAAACAAAACATGTAAAACATGATTACTACAGTAGCTGAACCATGTGAACACACAAAAACAGTAGGTATAAGTGTTGGGTTGTCTCCCAACAAGCGCTTTTATTTAATGCCTTTTAGCTAGGCATGATGATTTCAATGATGCTAACATGAAAGATATGAATTGAAACACAAAGAGAGCATCATGAAGCATATGACTAGCACATTTAAGTATAACCCACTTCCTATGCATAGGAATTTTGTGAGCAAACAACTTATGAGAACAAGAATCAACTAGCATAGGAAGGCAAAACTAGCAAAACTTCAAGATTTTCAACACATAGAGAGGAAACTTGATATTATTAAGATATGTAGAAGCACATGTTCCTCTCCCATAATAATTTTCAGTGGCATCATGAATGAATTCAACAATATAACCATCACATAAAGCATTCTTTTCATGATGCATAAGCATAGAAATTTTTCTACTCTCCACATAAGCAAATTTAATCTCATGAATAGTAGAGGGATCAAACTCAACAAAATAACTATCATGAGATTGAAAATTAAAATCATGATGACCAGTTTCGTGGTTATCATTATTCAATATATCATACATGTCATCATCATAATCATCATAGATAGCAACTTTGTTATCATAGCCAATTGAAACATCCTCCAAAGTAGTGGATTCATCACTAAATAAAGTCATGACCTCTCTAAATCCACTTTTATCAATATATCATCATAAATAGGAGGCATGCTACTATTATACCAAATTTCCACATCAATCTGGGGGGGGGCTAAAAATATCATCTTCATCATACATAGCATCCCCAAGCTTATGGCTTTGCATATCGTTAGCATCATGGATATTTAAAGAATTCATACTAACAACATTGCAATCATGCTCATAATTTATGCCAAACATTTTATAGCATTCTTCTTCTAAAAATTGAGCACAATTTTTTTCCATCATTTTCACGAAAGACATTATAAAGATGAATAATATGATGCATCCTCAGTTTCAATTTTTTTGTTTTCTGTTTATAAACCAAACTAGTGATCAAACAAGAAACTAAAAGATTCGATTGCAAGATCTAAAGATATACCTTCAAGCACTCACCTCCCCGGCAACGGCGCCAAAAAAGAGCTTGATGTCTACCACACAACTTGTTCTTGTAGACTCGTGTTGAGCCTCCAAGCGCAGAGTTTTGTAGGACAGTAGCAAATTTCCCTCAAGTGGATGACCTAAGGTTTATCAATCTGTGGGAGGTGTAGGATGAAGATGGTCTCTCTCAAACAACCCTGCAACCAAATAATAAAAAGTCTCTTGTGTCCCCAACAAACAAAATGCAATGAAAATTGTATAGGTGCACTAGTTCGGCGAAGAGATGGTGATACAAGTGTAATATGGATAGTAGATATTGATTTTTGTAATAATAATAATAATAAAAGCAAGGTAGCAAGTGATAAATGGAGCACAAACGATACTGCCTGCAATGCTTGAAAAATGAGGCCTAGGGTCCGTACTTTCGCTTGTGCAATCTCTAAAAAATACTAATATAATTGGATCATATAACCATCCCTCAAAGTGCGATGAATCATCACTCCAAAGTTCCTATCTGGCGGAGAACATAAGAAGGTATTGTTTGTTGCTGTTCTTTCCGATCAATCTATCCAAGAGTTCGTACTGAAATAACACAAAGTATTCTTTCCAATCGATCTATCAAGAGTTTGTACTAAAATTTAGATTCATAATACGCAACCGAACACAAAGAACCTCAAAGAGTTCCCCAAGATTTCTACCGAAGAAACAAAGAAAAGAACGTGCATCAACCCCTAAGCCTAGATTACCGCAATGTCACAGCGGGAATCCGCAAGTTGAGTGCCAAAACACATATCAAGTGAATCAATATGATACCCGATTGTTACCACGAGTATTCAATTGGAAGACATAGATCAAGTGTTCTCAAAATCCATAAAAGTTTTCAATCCGATAAAATGAAATCTCAAAGGGAAAACTCAATTCATCACAAGATAGAGAGGGGAAAACACCATATGATTCGACTATATTAACAAAGCCAGTGATACATCAAGATTTTGCATCTCAAGAACATGAGAGAGAGAGAGAGATTAAACACATCTCTACTTGTACAAACCCTCAGCCCCGAGGGTGGACTACTCCCTCCTCATCATGGTGGCTGCCGGGATGATGAAGATGGCCACCGGTGGTGATTTCCCCCTTCGGCGGAGTGTCGGAAAGGGATCTAGATTGGATCTCGTGGACTACAGAGCCTTGCGGAAGTGGAACTTCTGATCTAGGTTAACTCCGAAGGGTTTCGGAATATTTGGGAATTTATAGGGCGAAGAAGGGGTGCGGGAGGCCACTGAGGTGGACACAACCCACCTGAACGCGCCTGGGCCCCAAGGCGCGCCCTGGTGGGTTGTGCCCCCCTCGGGGCACCCCCCCTGGTGCTGCTCTGGCCCATTTGGAGTCTTCTGGTCCATAAAAAATCCACAAATAGTTTCGCGGTGTTTGGACTCCGTTTGATATTGATTTCCTGCAATGTAAAAAGCAAGCAAAAAACATCAACTGGCACTGGGCACTGGGTCAATAGCTTAGTCCCAAAAAATGATATAAAGTTGCTATAAAATGATTGTAAAACATCCAAGAATGATAATAAAACAGCATGGAACAATTAAAATTATAGATACGTTGGAGACGTATCACAAGTGAATAAACACTCATCTTGAGAATAACACATCTAGCATGAAAAACATTCGCCACCCCTCGCTGCTTCGTGAGCGGTACGGGCACACTAAAGAGAAATTTATTTTGAAAATTAGAGTTTGCACATACAAATTTTCTTAGAATGGCTTGGAAACACCGCATATAGGTAGGTATGGTGGACTCATTTGACATAACTTGAGTTTTAGGATTTGGATGCAGAAGTAGTATTTCTACTTAGTACAAAGTGGAGGCTAGCAAGAGATTGAGAAGCGACCAACCAAGGAACGAAAACCATCATAAGGGAACATTAAATATAACCAACACCAAATAATGCAGCACAAGTAGGATATAATTTCATTGCATAACTATTGACTTTCGTGCTTGCATAGGGAATCTCGAACCTTAACATCAGTATTCTTACTAAGACATAATTACTCATCAACATAGCTCCCATATCACTATCATCATGTCTCAAAACTATTACAAATAATCATGTTTATTTTGTCTAATGATCTTCATGATTATTTTTATTATATCCTTCTTGGATATATATCACTTTGGAACTAATTTCATATGTTGTTTTTGATATGCTCAAACAAATATAAGAGAAGATCATGAGCATCATATTTCTTTCTCTCAAATTAATCTAAGTGAAGCAAGAGAGAATTTCTTAAAAAATTACTAACTCCCAAATAAATCTAAGTGAAGCGAGAGAGCATTTCTTAAAAAATAACAAAGCACACCGTGCTCAAAAATATATAAGTGAAGCACTAGATTAATTTCATAGCTCATAAAGATTTAAGTGAAGCATAGAGAGCAATTCTAACAAGTCATGGCATAATTTTGGCTCTCTCAAATACGTGTGTACAGCAAGGATACTTATTGAAAATTAAAGAGAAAAACAAGCAAAGACTCATATCATACAAGACGCTCCAAGAACAACTCATAATATGTGATAAATAAATATTAAAAAATCCAGTAAAATACCGGTGGTCGTTAGAAGAAACAGGGGATGCCACTTGGGCATCCCCAAGCTTAGTTGCTTGCTTATCTTTGGATAATAACTTGGCGTTACATGGGCATCCCCAAGCTTAGGCTCTTCTTACTCCTTATTCCTTCATCAATCGTAACATCACCCAAAACTTGAAAACTTCAATCACACAAAACTCAACAAAACTTCGTGAGGTCCGTTAGTATAATAAAACCAATCTTTACTCCAAGTACTATAGCAGACCAATTCTTATTTTGTAATTGTATTATATCTATTGTATTCTAACTTTTCTATGGCAAAAACTCATCAAAGAAAACCATAGAATCATCAAAACAAGCACATAACACAATAAAACAGAATCTGTTTAAAAACAGAACAGTTTGTAAAGATACGAATTTTCACCATACTTCTGCAACTCTAAAAATCCTAACAAATTAGGATAACATGGAGAATTTGTATATTGATAACCAAAAAATTCAAGAGTTTATCATGTTCCAGTAATTGTCAGTAATTCTAACTCTGGACGCAAAAGTTTCTGAATTTTTCAACGCGATCACATCAACTATCAACCAAATCATCCCAATTGCTTTGCTTGGCACAAACATTTATTCAAACCACAAAAACACATATAAATAGAGGTATTATTGGGTATTTTATTGAAAATAGAAAGAAAACCAAAAAGCAAAAAGATACAAGTTGGGTTGCCTCCCATGAGCGCTATCGTTTTACGCCCTTAGCTAGACATAACTCAAAGATCTCAAGTGATCCATATGTTGCCCTCATTATATATTCATAAATAAATTTGATCTTTGTTCTAGGGAAGTGTTCCATCCACTTTCTCAAGGGAAATTGGAATTTAATGTTCCCTTCTTTCATATCAATCACTGCACCACTTGTGCGTAAAAACGGTCTACCAAGTATAATGGGGCAAGACGGATTACAATCAATGTCAAGAAAAATAAATTATATGGGTACATAGTTTCTATTTGCAAGAATAAGAACATCATTGATCATCCCCAAAGGTTTTTTAATAGTGGAATCCGCCAAATGCAAATTAAGAGAACAATCTTCAATATTGGTAAGACCAAGAACATCACAAAGAGACTTCAGAATAGTGGAAACACTAGCACCCAAATCACATAAAGCATTGCACTCTAATTTTAAATTTTGATTTTTATAGTAGGTTCCCATTCATCATGCAACTTTCTAGGAGTTGACACTTCTAATTCCAACCTATCTTCTAAAGCTTTCATCATAGCATCAACAATATGTTTAGTAAAAGCTTTATTTTGTTTGTAGGCATGAATTTATCAAGCAATTTAGTGGCTTCACCCAAAGTAATTTAGTAGGCTCCCTTTCGGTATGCCATTTGCGAATAGTTTGCCATAATATTATCAAGCAATTTAGTGGCTTCACCCAAAGTAATTTCCATAAAAGTACCACCCGCGGCGGAGTCCAATAGATTTCGAGAAAAAATCCAACCCTGCATAAAAAAATTGTATGGTCATCCAAAGATTTAACCCATGAGTTGGGCAATTCCTTAGCATCAATTTCATCCTTTCCCAAGATTGTGCAACATGCACATGTTCAATTTGCTTAAAATTCATGATCTGGGTTCTAAGGGAAATAATTTTTGCGGGCGGAAAATACTTAGTAATAAAAGCATCATTGCACTTATCCCAAGAATAGATACTATTTCAAGGCAAAGATGAAAACCAAATTTTAGCACGGTCGCGCAAAGAGAACGGAAATAATTTCAACATCACAATATCATTGTCCACATATTTTTTCTTTTACATATCGCATAACTCCAAGAAGGTGTTAAGATGGGACGCAGCATATGTCGGTGTCAAAACCGGCGGATCTCGGGTAGGGGGTCCCGAACTATGCGTCTGAGGATTGATGTTAACAGGAGGCAGGGGACACGATGTTTACCCGGGTTCAGGCCCTCTCGATCGAGGTAAAACCCTACTTCCTGTTATATTAGTATGGATGAATATCTGTACAAGAGTTGATCTACCTCGAGATTGTAAAGGCTAAAACCCTAAGTTTCAGCCTATGAGGATTGAATGTTTTTCTTTTAGCCTCTACGGACTAAACCCTCCGGTTTATATACACACCAGAGGGGCCTAGGGTTTGTACATATCATCTTGCAGAGAAAGGAAAATCTACACCCGAGCCTAAACTTGCCATTACAGAAATTCAGGAGTCCTATCCGGATACGAGAGATGGTCTTCTATATTAATCTCCATGGCCCACCAGTTCGGCCCACCAGGAGTTTGTCCGGCCACATGAGGACCCCCCCCC
>LR738715.1:771822301-771855610 GCA_902687465.1 Secale cereale
GACCCCCCCCCCCCCGATCCAGGACTCCCTCAGTAGCCCCTGAACCTGTCTTCGATGACGACGAGTTCGGCTTCAGTATTGTCTTCGGCATTGCAAGGCGGGTTCCTCCTCCTGAATATATCTTCTGCAAATTGATGGATTGTGTTCGGCTCTGCAAGATTAGTACAACCCTTAGCCTCGAAGGCAAGGTTTTTAAAGAAAATGAATGATGTGTATTTACTGACAACTTTTGGGTGAAACGTCACGTCCAACCCACTAACACGTCGAACCATTTTATTTGGTCCTAGTTTCGCGTTTCGAGGCATATCCTAATTGACACATCCCGTCAGAATAGAGATTGTGCCCGCTTATTGTGGGATTTTCATCATTGTGATGTGAGCACCCACGCCGCGCATTACGCACGACCGCTTTCGGGAACCAGCGAGTTTTATGGCTAAGGTGGGGGGACGTTGTGCAATCGCAGCGTTATAAAAGGACAACAATCCCTTTC
The DNA here is from genome assembly GCA_902687465.1 of Secale cereale. Lineage (NCBI taxonomy): Eukaryota > Viridiplantae > Streptophyta > Magnoliopsida > Poales > Poaceae > Secale > Secale cereale. The sequence goes on from LR738715.1 coordinate 771,822,792, forward strand.
ATCAACCCCATGCCTTCCTCAAGCTCGAGCTCTCAAATCTCCCTTGCCCCCGTACTCTCATCTCCTGCGCCCACAACTCCTCGTTCCTCAACCACTACTCCCCATCCCAGCAATGGATGGATCCGGTGCCAGAGGCAAGTGGGAGGCTTCTACAGTCACCGAGAAGATCGTGAAGGATCTACGGAGTGCGGGGTATCTCGCCGACGACATCGCACACCGAGTCCCCCCTAGGGGCCAGGTGACTCCCATCCCAAAGATGGAAAAGAGGGTAGTTTTCACCTCTCATTTTGTTAGGGGGCTAGGGTTTCCACTCCACCCGTTCGTTCGGGGTCTTTTGTTTTTCTACGGGCTCAATTTGCACGATCTAGCTCCGAACTCAATCCTTCACATATCCGCATTCATAATGATGTGTGAAGCTTTTCTCCGCGTCCCCCCACACTTCGGCCTGTGGCTTAAGACCTTCAACGTGAAGTCGAAGGTGGTGAATGGGGAAAATGCAGAGTGCGGGGGCTCTATGATTAGTAAGATCCCGAACACAACTTCGCTCAAGGGCTCGTTCGTGGAGATGAACAAAGTCTGGCAGCAGGAGTGGTTATATATCATCGAGCCCCGCGACACCAACTGGGCGGTGGAACCTGCTTTCAGATCCGGACCCCTCGAGAGGCTAACTTCCTCGACCAAAAAGGGTCTGGACTGGGGGTCGCCCACTGAGGTGACGACTCTCGTGGGCCATGTGTCCGGCGTGATCTCCAAGGGGCACCTGCTCTCCTCCGTGGTCCAGGTGATGCTGACCCGGCTCGTTCTCCCTTGCCAAAGCCGGGATTCCTCCCTACGGGAGTTCGATCCGATAGGAGACAAGCCGCTAAATCATCTCTTTGGCTCCACGCACAAAGAGATCTGGAAGCTCCTCTTCAAGAGCCAGGAGGAATGGCCCGAAGAGAATGAGGATGCGGGCTTCAGTACTGAAGTTTCCACCACTGAGGTAATAATGATATCTACCGAACACTTGTCCTTTCCTATTACTTAATTATAATAGGAGTTGGAATTTTTATGTGATATATAGGCTTGGACGAAGAAGGCAACCCGGATCAAGTGTCCGGCACCTCTGCCCGAAGACCCAGCGTTGCCTCTATTGACATCAATGCTGGTTTCGATGCCGTACAAGGCGTCGACCAAGAAGCCCAAGAAGACAAAGGGCAAGGGGGCTGGAAACAACCCCCGTCCTGCGGGCAAGCAGCCCGAGGACCTCCATATTCTTTCCTCCGACGAGGCGGAGGAAGGTGATGAGGAGGAAGAGGAGGAAGAAAAAGTACCTCCCGTGCAAAGCAGGGGGACAAAGAGGGGGGCCGTCGCTGACACGAGCACGACCGCGCCCTGCAGGAAGAGGAAGCTGAAGCTCGGAGATAGTTCGGATTCGTCCGAACACAGCTTCGTGGTGAAGCCCAGGCTAAAACCCCTACCCGAAATGTAAGTCAGTCCGGACTCAAGTGTTACACCTCTGTTTATTCAGCTTTTCTGGTATTTTACTTAATATTTTTCTCCTGCTGACCTACAGCCTTCCCGGTGTAAACTCCAATGTTACATCATCGAAGGGGAACTCTCTGGCACCTAGGGAGACGGAGAGTGACCCGCCGGTCCGGGCTTCATCGCCCGTAATCGGCAGGGACATCGAAGTGTCGTCCCAGCGGGTTCTCTCCGCCCAAGGAGATGAGGGCATGGTAGGAGACAGGGCGGCTGAGGGTAATACCTTGGCGGCCGCTGACCATGGGGAAACAGCCCCCATGGAGACTGAAGATGTGGGGCCCGCACAGTCCGGGGTCCCACCGAACACCGTCCTGGAGCCTAGCACGGCTCCGTGGTTTGAAGATCCCGCTCCTATGAGGGAGCACTGCAAAGTGCTCTCATCATTAAAGAACACTGGACCGTGATGGGTGCGATGATGAAGAAGATTCAGTCCGTCAAGGGCGGACTGAATGAATCCTTCAACAGCCTTTTAACAGGCTTTGAGGTAAGCCATGTAATGCTTTTAAGAAATTTTATTTGTTTTAAGTGCACATATATAGCCAATAGCCCCTGATGCTTTATGTGATTCTGAAAAGAATCGGACGAAGTATCCATAGAGTAGCATATTTACAGAGCTGAACTATCATGCAGGCTTCTTTAGTTATGGCGACTGCGCAAGACGCGGAGGTCGCCGAACTAAACCGGAAGCTTGAGGTGGCCAATGCAGACCTCGACCGCATCAACTCGCGTTTTGATGAGACGTAAGGTATGCATATTTTTATTTAAATGTCAACAAGACTTGATTGATTGGGTATGAGTACGAACTCTAAGATTGTATTCTGTATTACGTAGTTGGCGCCGCTAAGATTGAGGCCCTCAAGGGCGAGGTTAGGGCCAAGGAGGAGGCCAAGGCAAACAAGGCGGCCGCTGATAAAGCGGCTGCTGATTAAGAGGCCGAAAAGGGAAAATGCGAGAAGCACAAGTGTCGGGTGTCCGAATTCGAGGTCGAGCTCCAAGATTCCATCCTTCAGTGTGAGGCACCAGAGAAGGCATCAGAATAGGAGACCGAGCTGTCTGCGGCAGTAAAGTCTGCCCAGGACGCGCGAGGCGAGGCGCGTAGTGCTCGTCAAGAGATCGAGCAAGAATGATAGATAGCATCTGTCGATGTACTAAGATAGGGGTACCTTAGTACCCCAACTTGTGCACGGGCAGTAGCAGCTTCCCGCGGCAGGGCTTACCACGTGCTCGCCGGAAACCTTTCTGGTTCCTATGAAGCCATTCAAGAACAAAGTATACAAGTCAGAAGATCAAGGCCCCGGCAAGAGGAGCTTGCCGGGAAGGCCGCACTAGGCTCAAGATTACCACGTAAGCACAAGACCCTGGCAAGAGGAGCTTGCCAGGAAAGCCAAGGAATGCACACCTCAAGAAATGCCTCGGCGCATCATGCGCCCCGGCAGGACCCGGGGAGCGACAAGCTTCCGGGCCCGACAAGGTCACTGCCGGGGGAAACTTATGTTGTGTGCCCGCGCTCCAGCTCATCTGCCCACGCATCGCCCTGGGGCCCTTCCAGGGGCGCGTGGCGGACGGCCGTGCAGCCTGGGGCACACGGTGGCAAGCCACGGTGACGAGGCTACCGCCGTGGCGAACGGAGAAGCATGGACGGGCGCTTTTGGGGTCGACGGCGACGGGCATTTAATGCCCTTGTCCCCCACTGTCAAGGTTAGGTGAAGACCACTGTTCATCTACTGTTCACGCACTATTCCCGCACTATTACAACTACCACCAAAATTACACTTTTACCCTCCTCTACGTTGACACCTGTCGGTGACCCCTTGAGCTATAAAAGGAGGCCCATGCACAACGTAGAAAGGGTTCCAAACCTAAGCAACTCCCTCGCTCGGTGTAGCTGGTACTGTAGCTCTTCAAGCTCCCGAGCTCAAGACTCAATACAACCTAAGGCAGGAGTAGGGTTTTACGCGTCCGCGCGGCCCGAACCTGGGTAAACTGCCCGCGTGCGCTCCTCGATCTGCTCTCCGTGCTCCCTCCGCTCCCTTACCGCAACGTAGACGGGGCTCCGGTCCCATAGGTGCTCGTGGGAGGACAGTTTCCCCCGACATCTTTGGCGCGCCAGGTAGGGGGCGTCGAGGTTGTGCGAACCTGATCCGGCGCTCACGCGGGCGCATTCTTCATCAACCTCTCCAGGTTCATCAACTTCATCAGCAGCACCAACATGCCTCCGAAGAAGAAGGCTTCGGAGGTCAGAGGCCCGTCTGCGTCGATTCCACCGCCACCAGAACCAACGGTTGGTGGAGGAGACGCCGGCGGAAGGGTGGTCGCCGGCGAGGAAACTCATGGCGCCACCAAGTCCAAGGACAAGACGGACGACCGGGCGAATTCTAAGGCCTCGGTGTCCGTAGACGCACCACGCCTCTCTCGGGAGGTGCCGAGCCAGCAGCGCCGTGGTACAGGAGGTACCATTCGCTTGCTGGGGCAAGGACAAACCGGAGGATCACGGGACGCTCAAGGCCACCGTCCTGGTACGAGAAAGGCACGGTCGCCGGGGCGAGAAACTGCTCCTTCTAATCCTGTTAGAAGTCCGAGCATATCTCGCTCCTCGCACCGCTCCCCGCCGCTCCCCTCCTCTCCCGCAGAAGCTCTAGCCAGAGCACAACTGCTCCTCGACTTCCCTCCAGCGGCAGCCAAGGCCGAAGACTGGAGGGCGACGATACAGAGCCTCATCGCCTTCGCCAACGACGACACGCCGCAGCAGCCGGCGACATCGCGGCCACGGCAAGTCGACCAGACGAAGGCCGATGGCGACAAGACCGCCGGGGGTGCAACCACCGTGCACTCCCCGCCGCGGAAGCAGAAGACGCCACCCCGCCGGATTAACGTCGACGACGACTCCACGGCGTCGTCGGATCCGCGGGCTCGTCGGGACCAGCGCCAAGTCCTCGACGACCGGCGACAAGAAGACGCTCGAACGCGCATCGAGCGCTGACGAGAAGCCCGGCGACAATCGGATCAGCGCGCTGGGACCGCTGTCGACACGTACGCGCCCGGTGAACCAGGCGACTTGCCGTACGCGGCAGGTTGCCCTGCGTTCACCCGTGAGCTGCGGCGAGTCCAGTGGCCCAGCATGAAAAATTTCAAGCCCGACGTACCTGAGAAGTACGACGGCAAGACACACCCCTCGGAGTTCCTCAGCATCTACACCATCGCGGTGCAGGCTGCCGGGGGGCGCGACGAGAAGATACTAGCGAACTACTTCCCGCTAGTGCTTAAGCCAAACGTCCGCTCTTGGCTTATGCACTTGCCGGAGAACTCCATTTCTTCGTGGGCGGATTTGTGCCACCAATTTGTTGGCGCCTTCACAGGCGGCCACAAACCCCACGGCCAGGAGAGCGATCTCCACATCCTAGCCCAGAAGGAGGGAGAATCCCTGCGCAAGTACATCCAGAGGTTCAGCCGCGTGCAACACAACATTCCCGATGTCCACCCTGCCGCGGTTATCAGCGCGTTCCACCAGAACGTGCGTAACCGCCGCATGAGGGAAGAGATGGCCATGACCAAGATCCGGGATGTCAGCGAGCTCTACGCTCTGGCTGACAAGTGCGCACGCGCCGAAGAGGGGAGGAGACTCCCCGGAGAGGATGCTGGCGCAGGAGGAAGCGACAGCGAGGATGCCGCCCCGGCAAAGAAGAGCCGGCGGCGGAACAACAGAAAGAAGAAGAGCAAGGAGGTGCTAGTCGTCGAGCAGTCCGGCAAGGAGGCTCCCGCCAAGAAGGTACAGGCTGGCGGTTCCGGCAAGGAACCTGCCCCTGTAGCGGCAGCCGACAAGCAGGACGGCTCCGACAAGCAATACTGCAAGATCCACCGCACCAAGGGCCACGACCTTCAGAACTGCAAGCGAGTCGAGTACCTCGTAGAACAGCAGAAGGCTGAATACGAGCGTCGCGACAAGGAGAAGGCCCAAGGTGGCGGAGGAGAGCCCAACAAGAAGCGGCCATTCAACAGCCGGGGAGGACGCCGCGGCAAGGCCAAGCAGCGGCAAGGTGATCGACCTCCCCGGGGCCGCGACAAGGATGAGGAAGAAGACGACGACGACGACATGGAGGAAGGAGATAACAGCGAGCAGGAGTTCCAGAAGGCCACAGAAGTTTTGTGTGTCGACGGAGGCGCCTCCCTGCACACTTCCCACCGCCAACTCAAGCAGTGGGTGTGGGAAGTGAATGCAGCAGAGCCGCCCGTCGAGTCACGCAGGCTCCTGAAGTGGTCCAGCACGCCCATCATTTTTGACCTTGAGGGTCACCCTGACCGCACAACGGCGGTCGGGTGCTTGCCGATGTTGGTCTCACCAACTATCCGCAACCTCAAGGTCACCAAAATGTTGGTTGACGGCGGGGCCGGCCTGAACTTGATCTCCTCAGCTGTGATCAAGAAACTCCAGATCCCAGACGGCGAGCTCGAAGAAACCGGGTCGTTCCAAGGAATAAACCCGGGAAGGAGCAAGCCGAAGGGGAAGATTACACTGCTAGTGACCTTTGGCGGGGAACTTAACTTCAGGACGGAGAGGATAACCTTCGACGTTGCCGATATCCCATTGCCATACAATGGGATACTTGGACGTCCTGCCCTCGCCAAGTTCATGGCAGCTTCCCACTATGCCTACAACGTACTCAAGATGCCGGGGCCGATAAGCGTCATCTCTGTCCCTGGCGACAAGAAGGACGTGCTTATCTGCACCGACAAGATATACCGGGATGCAGCAGCCGCAGCAAAAAGCAACACACTTGCCGCTGAAGCTCCCGGGGGGAAGACCAAGACCAAGTCCGGCAAGAGCTCTGGGGCCCACTCCGGCAAACGCACCTCTTCGGAGTGCTGCGCTGCCGTCGAGGACGCACCATCGAGCTCCACCGGCAAGTGCAAGAAAGGGATGGCGGCTCCACCGGCAACCAAGAAGGTGTCCGCCAAGGAGGACGGCACTGGTGGTACCTTCACCATCAGTGCTACGCTCGATAACAAATAGGAAAGCGCGCTCGTTGCCTTCCTGCGGGCGAATGTCGATGTGTTTGCGTGGCAACCGTCCGACATCCCCGGCGTTCCCAGGAAGGTAATTGAGCACAAGCTTGCTGTTTGTCCTCATGCGCGGCCCGTCAAGCAGAAGGTCAGGAAGCAAGCCGTGGAGCGCCAAGAATTCATCGCCGAAGAGATAAAGAAGCTAGAAGCAGCAGGCCTGGTTAGAGGCGTGATCCATCCTACGTGGTTAGCAAATCCGGTTGTCGTACGCAAGGCCAATGGGAAGTGGAGACTTTGTATAGACTTCACTGATGTGAATAAAGCATGTCCCAAGGATCCATTTCCCTTGCCGCGTATTGACCAGATTGTTGACTCCACCGCTGGATGCGAGCTGCTTTCCTTCCTTGATGCATACTCGGGTTACCACCAGATTTTTATTGCCAATGAAGACGAAGAGAAGACTGCATTAATTACTCTATGTGGCACATATTGCTTCATACGCATGCCCTTTGGATTGAAGAATGCAGGCTCAACTTTTGCAAGGGTGGTGCACACTGCTTTTGAGCCACAGATACACATAAATGTGGAAGCATACATGGATGATATAGTGGTCAAGAGCAAGAGCAAAGATACCCTGATACAAGATCTGGAAGAGACTTTTGAGAATCTGCGCAAGATCCAGCTCAAGTTGAACCCCGAGAAGTGCGTCTTCGGAGTCCCCTCCGGCAAGCTTCTCGGGTTCTTTGTGTCCCAGAGGGGGATTGAAGCCAATCCCGACAAGATAAAAGCCATCGAGCAGATTGAAGCACCGAAGCGCGTCAAGGACGTAAGGAGACTTGCTGGTTGTGTGGCTGCCCTCAGCAGGTTCATTTCAAAGTCTGCAGAACGCGCCCTGCCTTTCTTTAAAATTTTGAAGAAGGCAGGTCCTATGAAATGGACTCCGGAAGCGGAGGCGGCGCTGCAGGATTTGAAAGGATACCTATCCTCCACTCCAATACTTGTCGCACCTAAACCACAAGAGAAGTTGCTGCTGTACTTAGCGGCAACCAATCAAGTGGTTAGTGCTGCGTTGGTAGCGGAAAGGGAGGCAGAGGAAGAGCCCGCAGCCCCGGCAAGTACTTCCAGCGACAAGCAGGGGGCTTCCCCGACAAGCTCTGGCACCGACAAGGACCAGTCTGCGCAGGAACAAGGTGAAGCGCGGAAGAAGATGGTGCAGCGCCCAGTGTATTTTGTAAGTTCCCTCTTGCAGGGAGCTAGATCAAGATACTCTGGGGTGCAGAAGTTGCTTTTCGGCCTCCTCATGGCCTCGAGAAAGCTGCGCCATTACTTCCAAGCACACGAGATAACAGTGGTCACTCGCTTTCCGTTGAAGAGGATATTGCAGAATCCCGAAGCAACAGGCAGGATCGTCGAGTGGGCGCTGGAGCTGTCAAGCTTCGGTCTCAAGTTTGAGAGTACTTCAACTATACAGAGCAGAGCTTTGGTAGAATTCATAGCAGAATGGACCCCAACGCCCGATGAAGAAGTTCCAGAGCCAAGCGTCCCCGTACAAGAAACGAGCAGTGAATGGGTAATGTACTTCGATGGTGCTTTCTCGCTGCAAGGCGCCGGTGCCGGCGTGGTACTCATAGCACCCACCGGAGAGCACCTCAAGTATGTTGTCCAGATGCACTTTCCCAAGGAACAAGCGACAAACAATACTGCTGAGTATGAAGGTTTACTTGCCGGCCTCAGAATTGCGGCCGAGCTTGGGATCAAGAAGTTGATTGTACGAGGAGATTCTCAGTTGGTGGTCCAACAAGTAAACAAGAGTTACCAGAGCCCTTTGATGGAAGCTTATGTTGATGAAGTGAGGAAGCTTGAAGAACACTTTGAAGGTCTGCAAATGGAGCACGTCCCAAGAGCTCAGAATGATATTGCAGACGGCCTCTCAAAGTGTGCTGCAATGAAGTTACTTGTGGAACCAGGGACCTTCCTGCTCAAGCTAACTCAGCCATCCATTACACCATCAGTTGGGCAAAGTAAGAAGAGAAAGTTGGTCTCCGGCGACTACTTGCCGGCGGATCTTCCAGAAGCCGCCGCCAAGGTTCCCAAGATCAACAGCCAAGATGCTGAGGAACAGTTTGCTCCTGCAGATCCAAGGGTATGTACAGTTGAAGCAAACGTTCCCGACAAGCCTTGCCCCGGCAGGCTTGCCGGGGGACCATCAGCTCCGGCAGAACCGCAGGTTCTTGCCGTAGAAGCTGAGGTTCCCGTAGCGACCCTCATGCCTTTAGTCCTTGTTGTTGAGCCTCAGGCTCCAGCATGGGCACAACAGATCGTCCGCTTTCTGCAAACTAGAGAACTTCCCGATGAGCCAGAAGAAATAGAGAAGATAACCAGGCAGTCAAGTATGTACCAGTTCGTTGACAATGAACTGTACAGAAGAAGACTCAATGGTGTCAGGTTGAAGTGCATTTCCAGAGAAGATGGACAGAAGCTGTTGGCAGAGATACATGGAGGCATATGTGGCCACCACATTGGCGCAAGGGCACTTGCCGGGAAGGCGTTCCGGCAAGGGTTCTTCTGGCCAGAAGCCCTCCAAGATGCAACTGCACAAGTAACCAAGTGTGAAGCGTGCCAGTTCCATGCCAAGCAAATTCATCAGCCAGCTCAAGCTCTCTAGACAATCCCTTTGTCCTGGCCCTTCTCGGTCTGGGGGCTCGATATCCTCGGCCCCTTTCCCCGCGTAGTCGGGGGCTTTGAGTACTTGTACGTAGTAATCGACAAGTTCACAAAGTGGCCGGAAGTGGAACCGGTGAGAAAGGAGACAGCACAGTCAGCAGTCAGGTTCTTCAGATCAATTGTTTGCCGTTTCGGGATCCCTAACAGGATCATCACCGATAACGGCACGCAATTTACAAGTCGTACCTTCATGCAGTACGTCCAAGACCTTGGCGCCAAGGTCTGCTTCGCTTCTGTTGCTCACCCGAGGAGCAATGGTCAAGCGGAGAGGGCCAATGCTGAAGTGCTGCGCGGACTCAAGACAAGGACCTTCGACAGGCTGCGCAAGTGCGGAAGAAACTGGATAGAGGAGTTGCCGGCGGCTCTTTGGTCAATCAGGACGACACCAAATCGAGCCACCGGGCAGACACCCTTTGCTCTTGTCTATGGAGCAGAGGCAGTTCTCCCCACGGAACTCGTATACGGATCTCCTCGAGTGCTCGCTTATGATGAGCTCCAGCAAGAGCAACTGCGACAAGATGACGCATTGCTCCTCGAGGAGGAACGTCTCCAGGCTGCTGTACGAGCTGCTCGATACCAGCAAGCCTTGCGTCGCTACCATAGCCGCAAGGTCAAGGCCAGGAGTCTCGAGGAAGGCGACCTTGTTCTTCGGCGTGTTCAGTCCGCCAAGAATTCCAACAAGTTGACGCCGAAGTGGGAAGGCCCTTATCGGGTGAAACAAGTCACAAGGCCCGGCGCTGTCCGCCTTGAGACCGAAGAAGGCTTACCGGTGAGCAACTCCTGGAACATAGAGCATCTTCGCAAGTTTCACCCATAAGGCGCGGTTGCCGTGATCCGCTCCGGCAACCACATTTTGTACAAGTCTTGCCGCTGTTGCATGTAAACCTTTGTACAAAGCCGGGCACGGATCCCGTGCATCAGTAAAGTTTTTTGTGCTTCGCACTATTTGCCGTTTCCATGCTTTTCTTTGTTATTTGCATGCATTGTTTGGCATTTTGTGCAACGCACATCCCCGGTAAGCACTAGCAAGCCGTGAGGCCATATACTTGTTTTCCCTCCTCTTTTTTCTTTCCCTCTTAAGCAGAAGGAGTATTCCTCGCGCACAAGTTTGCCGGGGGGGAAGGAGGTGGAGGATGAACCAAGTGTTGTTCAAGAAAGAGAAGCCTTGTCGGGGGACAAGCAATTTATGAAAGCTAAGTTACCAAAGTTTGAGTAATTCAAATTTTTAAATTTTAGTTGTCTTCCTTGAACGACCACACTTTGTATGGAAAACCTGTGCGCGGAGGAACCTACCCGTGGCTACTCGCGCCCTTACTCTGTTTCGAGCACGCTCAACGGCTTAAGTGAGCTGCGACAAGTGTCGCGTCCTTACTTCGTTTTCGAGTTCGCTCAGCAGTTTAAGTGTGCTGCGACTAGCTACGGCAAGGTTACTTACCGACGAGGTCTTTTGCCAGCAGGCTGCTAAGAGTCCAGCACTCAGCGCTCGCGGCAAGGGCCCCTTGCCGGCAAGTCCCCTGAAAAGCGTAGGGTAGAAAGCATACAAAGTGGAGGACCAAAAGCAAGGGAGATAACACTGCATTGACTGATCAAAATAAGATTGTATATTACAAAGATAACTTGCCATAATACTAATAGATTCTTGTCCATAACATGCCTTGCAGTGGCAAGGGAAACAGAAAGAAAGAAGCCTAATCTACGCGGTCGCCTTCACGCCTTGTGATTTTGTTCACCTTGGCGACGATGTGGGCAACCTGCGCCTTCAACGCCTCCTGGTCAGCGTCGTCTGGCAAGGAGCGGAGGACGTTGACAAGGTTGATGCCGGGGTTGCGGTAGACGATTTTCGTCAAGACACGCTCCAAGGTGCCCATGCAGAGCCGACGCGCCTCGTCGGCCAGCTGCACGGGGATCTTCTCCTGCAGCCTCGCAAGCGCCGGCGCGATTCCCCTGAAGAACAGACTTAGCCTGGCGCTGTGGGGGAGATCCTCGTCCGGGGAGTACGCGAGATGCTCCGCCCTCAGCGCCACCATCTCCTTGTCGATATTGGCAGCGGAGGTGACCAGATCGTCAGTCCACTGCTCCACCGCCCGGCTGAAGTTGTTCGCTGAGACGGCGGCACTCTCCACCAAGTTCCGCTCCTTGCGGAGCTCGTCCTTCAGCTTCGTCTCGCGGTCCCGGGCGGCGTCGAGCGAATCAGTCAGAGTAGAGACCTTCAACTCTAAGTCAGCAATCGTGTCCTTGGCGGCAGTGAGCTCGTCGCCTTTCTTGGAGAGACGTACCTGCAAGTCAGAGTTGGTGTGGGCATCTTTCTCCCGCTCCACATTGAGCGCGGTGACTCTGTCCTCGCTCGCCTTCAGGTACCGCTCCAGCTGCTCCACCTTAAGCTCTAGGTCCCTCTTGGCAGTCTCTGCGGCGGCGGCGGCGTCCTTTGCCTCCTTCAGGGCCCCGCCGATGGCCTGCTCCCGGGCGGTGAGGTCGTCCTCGTGGGCGTCGAGGTCGACCTTCCGCTGGTTGAGCGCTCCTTCCCGCTGAGACAGCTCTTCGGCAGTCCGCCACTGCTGCTCCTCGACCTCAGCCTTCTCCAGGAGGAAGGCTTGCTGCGCCTCGGGAAGCCCTTCACGCTCCTCCGCCAAGTTGCGGAGAGCTGCCTGGTTGGCGGCGCGGAGCTCCGCGGCGTGCTTCTCCAAATCAGCTCCAGCCTTGGCGGTGAGAGCTTCCCGGGACTCCAGCTTCGCCTGCCTGGCCCGGTACAGGGCCAGGAGCCGACGAAGGAGTTTCTCCTCTTCGGGCTCGTCACTACCGCCAAGCGCTTCAACAACCTTCAACCCCGCGGAGGCGAGGACCTCTCCATCGTAGGTCTCTCCCTCCACGGGGGCTCGCGACGAGGACGCCCAAGGGACTTGTATAAAGATCCCGTTGGGGGCCTCAAGGTAGACGCCCGACCGCTCCATGGACGCGGAGGGGTCGGCGGCCGGTGCAGCGCTTGACGCTCCTGCTGCCTCCGGGCCAGCAGTTTGGTCGCCGGCCCCTTCCCCGGTCGCGGCCTCGGCGGACGGGGCGGTCTCCTCGATGACCGGCTCGCCAGTTCCCGCCGTTCCCTCAGCGGCAGTGGCATTGCCGCCGTCGCCTTGCACGCCCTCCTCGCCGGCGGTCTCCGTCTCCATCCGCTCCGGTGCAGGAGGATCTAGCAGAAGAAAAAGAAAAGAAAAGATCAAGCAAATATCCAAAAAGACAAGTTCAAGAAGGGAAAGCTACAAGGACTTACCTTCGCGGACTTCCTCAACGACAGGCTCCCTCGCCGGGGAGTTCTCCCTTGGCGGCGGAGCAGTGGCCCCTGCTGGCGGAGGGCCGCCCGCGCCCTCCCTTGGCGGGGTGCTCACCCTTGTCAGGCTGCTCACCCTTGGCGGGCTACTCGCCCTTGGCGGAGTGCCCGTCCTTGGCGGAGCATTCTCCCTTGCCGGGGAGCTCACCCTTGGCGGGGAGGGTGGAGCAAGTAGCTCTTCGGGGGCGACCTCCGTTCGCTCCTGTGGCTGCGGCTCCACTTCTGCACAAAATAACCAAGACATCAGCACAGGCAACTACCTCAAGCGCGCCCGACCAACAGAAAAGAATAACTACCAGATTTACGGTGGGGGCTGCGCTGGGGGCTGCTCCTCGGAGCAGCGGGTTGATCCGGCAAGTTTGCCGCTGGCGCGTCTCCGGTCGCTGCGGCGGGCGAGTCGTCTTCAACCTCGACCACAGGGATCTTGGCCCTCTTCGCCATCCGCTGGGCCAGGGTCCTGAAAGCATAACAAGAACAAGATCAGAATCAAAAAGGAAAATCAAGACAAAATCAAGACAAAATCAAAGAAATCACAAGTTGCAAGTACTTACTCCTCTTCCTCGTCGTCGGAGCTGAGGGCGGAGAAGTCGAAATCCGCCTGAGGTGCTCCCGCGCGAGGTACAGGAGGAGAAGGCTCCCTCGGGCGCTTGGCGGTCTCCGGGGCTGTGGGCTGCCAAGACCCAGCCTCCGTCGCCGCCGAGGGCCGAGGAGCAGAAGGGGTGGCCGTTCCGCTCCGGGAGGATCCCCCTCCGCTTGGCGCTAGTGCGCGGGGCGCCTCCTGGACGACTTTGCTCGTCCTGGTGGCGCGCGTTGCGCGGCGCGCTGGCTGCTGTGGAGTCGCCTGCGGCCTCGTCGCCGTAGCCGCCTTGCGGAGGCGCTTCCTCGGTGGTTGCGTAGGACTTGCCGGAGGCGGGGAGTTCTCTGAAGACGAGGAGGCATCGTCGTCAAGTCCCAGAGATCCACCGGAGTCTTCATCAGCCTCGACGTCCTCCTCCTCCTCCCCGGCGGGCCCGCTGGACCCAGCACCATGCCCGGAGGCCTCGCTCCCTCCGGCAACCTCGCTCCCGCCGGCGACCTCGTCCTCTCCGGCGACCTCGCTTGTCCCGGCAAACTTCAGGGTAGGCACCCCGGCAAAGTCATCGGGCGGAAGCTTGAGCAGCCTGAGGATTTCAGCCTCCTCTACTTGGCTCACAGCGTCCGTGGCCTGTGCCTCATCCACAGTGTATCCAAACTCTCCCGCCGCTGCGGCTGCAGCGGCCTCCTCCATCCTGGAAGCGATGTAAGCTATGTCCCGCGCCGTAGTGGCCCGGGTGAGGCCCCTGTTCTCCTCGGTGTTCTTGGGCGTCTCAACCAAGTTATCGAAGAAGCTCAGCACGGTGTCCGGCGGAGGCTCGATCCAGGTGGGGACGACGCCATGGGAGTCACACGCCGGCATCATCGCGCGCAAGGAATCTCGGGCGGTGCTGTTACACAGCGGCACCACTCCCCGGGAAGGTCTGAACCACTCCGAATGGGCTGGGTCATGCTTAAAGAGTTCCCGGACCATCCCCTTCAACTCCAAGGCAGTGAAGTTATAGTTTAATCCAGGGCGCAGCCTCATGATATCCGCCGCATTGCCAAATTCCCAGGCGGCCCTCTTCCTTTCTTGTAGAGGGGCAATGCGGCGACGGAGGAAATCCGCCCCAACCTCTCCGATGGTCAGATTGGCTACCCGGAGACGGATAATCCTGACGAGGGCAATACTGAGCTTGTTGTCCTCCGGGGCCAATCCGCTCCAAGTACTACCGCGCACTATGGCTGTTGTGCGCGGCGCAGTGAAGGGCTCCGGCTTGTCCTCCACCACCCAACACCAATCTGCTCTCCACTCCTCCCACTTGCCGCGGAGTTCTCCCCTCAGGTATGAATCCTTCTTGTTCAGCCTGAAGATCCAGGAGATGCCACCGGAAAGGGGAGCGCCTGATTCTACTCTAGGCATGAAAAAGTGGCGGAAAAGGGCGACGTTTGGATGAATCCCAACATAGTTTCCGCACAGATGTGCGAAAACGGCCATCGTAAGGATGGCGTTGGGAGTGAAATCTAGGAGGTGGAGGTTATATGTGTTCATGATATCGCAAAAGAACTCCGAGAACGGAGGGCACAATCCACAGTGGAAAAATGCAGCGAAGAAGAAATACCCGCCGGGGAACATATCTTTGGCGACGGCAGGGAAGACGCAGGTGCGGGGATGAGCTTTGGTCTCCCTCGCCCAGAACAAATAATATTTGTCCCGCAGCTCCCTCGGACTAAGCCTTGGCGCGAAGACCACGTTTCTCTTCCGCAGGGCGGCCAGCTTCGCCGCCTGCTCGGACTTCTCCTTCTTGGCCTTGTCGCTCTTGGCCTTGTCGCTCTTCGGAGCCATGGCGGAGGCGGCGGGGGGAGAGGCGAGGAGCTCGACGGCGCCGCAGATGCTGAAGACGGTGGAGGAGAGGCGGGGGCAAGAAGCAACGGAAGTTTTTCTGGAAAATGAAGACGCAATGAAGACGATGGAGGGAACTGCCCCTGCTTCCTCTGCTTTTAAGGGGGAAGTGGGGGACGTTCCGCATTTCCCATCAAAGAAACAGGCCACGATCTCTCCCACGGCGCCGCAATCGACGCGTGCCGTTAGGGAAGGATGCGGCGGATGCGGAAGGAGATACGGCTTGCAGTGGGCCGCGCGTGCCCGTGCACTGTTTTGGGCCTGGCCCAACAGCGCTCGGCACCGTGTGTGGCCCAGGCCCGGGGGCTCCTGTCGGTGTACTAAGATAGGGGTACCTTAGTACCCCAACTTGTGCACGGGCAGTAGCAGCTTCCCGCGGCAGGGCTTACCACGTGCTCGCCGGAAACCTTTCTGGTTCCTATGAAGCCATTCAAGAACAAAGTATACAAGTCAGAAGATCAAGGCCCCGGCAAGAGGAGCTTGCCGGGAAGGCCGCACTAGGCTCAAGATTACCACGTTAGCACAAGACCCTGGCAAGAGGAGCTTGCCAGGAAAGCCAAGGAATGCACACCTCAAGAAATGCCTCGGCACATCATGCGCCCCGGCAGGACCCGGGGAGCGACAAGCTTCCGGGCCCGACAAGGTCACGGCCCCGGCAAGGTGCTTGCCGGGGGAAACTTATGCTGTGTGCCCGCGCTCCAGCTCATCTGCCGACGCGTCGCCCTGGGGCCCTTCCAGGGGCGCGTGGCGGACGGCCGTGCAGCCTGGGGCACACGGTGGCAAGCCACGGTGACGAGGCTACCGCCGTGGCGAACGGAGAAGCATGGACGGGCGCTTTTGGGGTCGACGGCGACGGGCATTTAATGCCCTTGTCCCCCACTGTCAAGGTTAGGTGAAGACCACTGTTCATCTACTGTTCACGCACTATTCCCGCACTATTACAACTACCACCAAAATTACACTTTTACCCTCCTCTACGTTGACACCTGTCGGTGACCCCTTGAGCTATAAAAGGAGGCCCATGCACAACGTAGAAAGGGTTCGAAACCTAAGCAACTCCCTCGCTCGGTGTAGCTGGTACTGTAGCTCTTCAAGCTCCCGAGCTCAAGAACTCAATACAACCTAAGGCAGGAGTAGGGTTTTACGCGTCCGCGCGGCCCGAACCTGGGTAAACTGCCCGCGTGCGCTCCTCGATCTGCTCTCCGTGCTCCCTCCGCTCCCTTACCACAACGTAGAAGGGGCTCCGGTCCCATAGGTGCTCGTGGGAGGACAGTTTCCCCCGACAGCATCTGATAAGATATTTCTCTTACAAAGCATCTTCGGAAGGCGGAAGTATATTGGGCTGACACGATTGTGGAGTTCTCTAGGCATGTTTGCTGATCTTCCAAGGAGCAGCGCAGACGCCGCCCAGTATTTCCGTGCCCTAGAGGGGAACAACACAAAGAAGTTGTTTTGGTCATAGTTCGAGGCGCCAAAACATCTGATGCCCCTCAATGACTAGATGAAGCAGCTGGTCGAGCTGCACAACATGGCAGGTTCAGCCATGAGGGACTTAATAGTCCAGCTATGGCCCGCTGATCCAATCCCAAGTAGTTACTTTGGATTGGTGAAGCGGCTCATCGAGGCGAGTCCGCGGGTCGACGCACTAACGTGTTCGGCATGTATAGAAGGTGCTCGGATGGCCTTCGCTCGCGTCAAAGTGCACTGGGCGAAGATGAACGTAGTGCATATAGCCACTGCTGGCCCGCCCACAGGCAAGGAGCACCGCAAGCCGGAGAAGTACTTCGAGGACGTCATCGACGGTGCCCGCCTTGTAGAAGGCCAGTGTTCGAAGGATGATGCCTTTGAATGATTGTATCCAGATGTAAAGACTAGGCTTATGAATCCGATGTATATATAACTTTTTGCGCTATTTATCATATCGGCGTCTTTTTTCCTCCTGTGTGACTGTTTATCTTAAATCTGAAAGTTTCCAGTCGTCGGCTTCAGCCCCCAGGTACATAGTACTGGGGTGTTCGGTCATATACAAATACACTCTTTATCCAACATCTTGGTCCGTATAGGAGATGTCTGCGGAGCGAACCAGGCAATCAGACTATGCGGCGTTATTTCTTTCACTTAGTCGTAGGAGTTTGACAAGTGGGGCTAGGTACTAGCCCCTAGTGCGGATGAAGTATCCAATTGCACTTGGCTGGGCGAAAAAACGATCGTAGTATAACACTAAGTCACCGGATTGCAGACCAGGTTCTCGCTGATCATGACAGTCAGTTTTCGGCTTTCTCTACTGAGGTACTTGACCGGACTAGCCAGAAGTATTATCACAGCAGTTCTCCCTTTACACCCTAGCCGAACAATCGGGAATGTAGAGGTAAGCACAGGAGCCGGGCAACCCAACTATTGACCGAAGACATGATTCGGAACTGATGCATATAATGCAAACATCCAGGACGCCGAACACTCCCTATAGGTGTTCGGTCTTTTCAACATATACCAGGGCTGAAGACAGCCCCTGGTAATGAACCTTTATTGACAAGGCACAAATGGCAATCTGATGCGAGAAGAGAACATTCCATGGTGAGTGCATAAAACTCTGGATATGATATGGGTAAAATTGTTCTATTAATATCCCTCTATAGTACGGCGAGCCGCAAACTTTACAGATAATGTCGACAACCTTTTTTGGATATTTTACATGCCAAAAAGGTATATAACAAGAAAGAGAAAAAAGGTTTACACAGGGTCTTAATCTAAAAAGAAACCGTAGTTCGGGTCCCTACTGCACGTTTGCACCGTTTTCTCCTGTGTAATGTGTCCTTGAAGGTATGAGTATGATGGCCATCTGTAGAAAAAAGAAATAAAACCTGGAAACGAAGGAGTCAATCCAGTGTGGCCAAAGTAAGTGTGGTTCGAAGATAAGTTTAAAGTCCGAATAGGGTCTAGCCGAACTACGGACTGTATGCGGGTGCCCCTCGTCGCCGCCCAAGGAATTTTTAGGGCATAATTATGTACTCGAGACACATATGCTATCACCTTGTGGGGCGGTGGACGGGGGCATAGCCGTCAATCTTGCTCGGGTTCATCTGAGCTGCCGCACTGAGGCATGTGTCGGACACGTTTCGCTGTGTCCGCTGTTGATACATTATCTGGCTTGAATAGGCCGCACTGTACTTCGTCTGCTAAGGCCGCAGTATCTTCCTCCGTACGGAGAGAGCGCTCCATATTTCCATTGACCGTGATAACGCCGCGTGGTCCAGGCATCTTGAGCTTTAAATAGGCATAATGCGGGACTGCATTAAAGCGGGCGAAGGCCGTTCTTCTGAGTAGGGCGTGATAGCCACTTCAAAATGGAGCTATGTGGAAGATCAGTTCTTCGCTTCGAAAGTTGTCGGGAGAACCGAATACAACCACCAATGTTAAGGAGCCTGTGCAGCGAGCTTCAACGCCCGGTGTCACTCCTTTAAAGGTCGTGCTGCTTGGCTTGATTCTTGATGGGTCGATCCCCATCTTACGGACAGTGTCCTGATATATCAGATTGAGACTACTGCCACCATCCATAAGGACTCGGGTTAGATGGTATCCATCTATTACTGGGTCGAGCACTAAGGCAGCCGAACCCCCGTGCCGAATACTAGTCGGATGATCCCTGCGATCGAAAGTGATCGGACAGGCTGACCATGGGTTGAATTTTGGGGTGACCGGCTCAACGGCATAGATGTCTCGGAGTGTGCGTTTGCGCTCCCTCTTTGGGATATGAGTGGCATATATCATGTTCACTATTTGACCTCCGGTGGAAATTTCTTCTGTCCCCCTATATTCAGCTGGCGAGGTTCATTCTCGTCTTCGCTCTGAGGATCCTTCCCCTTGTGTTCGGCGTTTAGCTTGCCGACCTGCTTGAAAACCCAACAGTTACGGTTGGTGTGATTGGCAGGTTTTTCTAGGGTGCCATGGATTTGGCAGGGCCTGTCTAATATTTTGTCCAAAATCGATGGACCGTCTTTGTTGCCTTTAAATGGCTTCTTCCGTTGACCGGGTCTGGAGCCGCTGAATCGGCGTTTACCGCTATATCATCTGGGCTTCCAGGATTGTTTCGACGCTTGTTTTTATTGCGTCGTGGCTTTCCATTTTTGTCCCTGACTTCAGATGTTCCAGGGTCGCTGGTGCTGCTACGAGCTAACCAGCTATCCTCACCCGTGCAAAAGAGAATCATGAGTGTAGTTAGGGCTGCCATTGTCCTCGGCTTTTCCTGTCCAAGGTGTCTGGCTAGCCACTTGTCCCGGATACTATGTTTGAATGCCGCTAAGGCTTCGGCGTCCGGACAGTCGATGATCTGGTTCTTTTTAGTGAGAAACCGGTTCCAAAGCTTGCGGGCTAACTCCCCGGGTTGTTGTATGATGTGACTTAAATCATCAGTGTCCGGGGGCCAGACATAAGTCCCTTGAAAATTGGCCCGAAAAGCATCCTCAAGTTCTTCCCAACTCCCAATGGCGTTTTCAGGGAGACTGTTTAGCCAGTGACGAGCTGGTCCTTTCAGCTTGAGGGGTAAATATTTGATGGCGTGGAGATCATCTCTTCGAGCCATGTGAATGTGAAGAATAAAATCTTCTATCGAGACGACAAGATCCGTCGTTCCATCATATGCTTCGATGTTCACGGGTTTAAACCCTTCTGGGAAATCATGACCCAGTACCTCATCGGTAAAACATAGAGGGTATGAAGCTCCTCTGTATCTTGCTATATCGTGGAGTATGTCCAATGGTTGTGGTGTTCGGTATTGACCCCGGACTGGTATGTCACCGGCGCGATTGGCTTGATAGTCGTCGTCCCGTGCGGGAGCTCGATCTCTGGGTCCAAATATAGACATGGTCTTGCTAGCTTTTTTGTTTAGGTCATCGCGTAGATCATGCTTTCGGACTTGGGCTGCATCCTCCTTTCCTTTATGGGGTGGGGGCTTGTTTATGCCATTGCTAGCGACTCTATCTTGTCCGCGAGGTGGTCGGTCTGGCTTGTCGGCGGTGTTATATTTCGGTGGGACGGGCGCAATAGCCTCGTCGTCGAATTCGGGCAGCAGCTTGCGCTTGGGATAGCCTTTGGTTTGGCCATTAAATCCATGTTTCTGTTGGGCGTCTAGCACCTCATTCCATCTATCATTGAGCGTGTCTTGTGCAGCTCGAACCTGTCTCTGCTGCTTTTTTAAGCTCCGTGCGGTGGCTATAGGCCGCCAATGGAAGCGTTTTTGTTCTGAGGGTTCTTCTGGGACGGTATATTCGTCGTCATCCAGGCTAACCTCTTCTTCGGAGATCGGTTCATAGTCACCGTCTTGGGCACAGCTATCATCGGACTGCGGCTTCGGACTCTGTTCGTCGTCCTCTCGCTCCTCCTGCTCTAATGCTGGGTCTGCGGGGTCTTCGGCTTGTTCCGGAATATCACCGTCATTAGTTATGGTGTTGCTGTCCTTTCCTTTACGGGATTTTGCTCGACGTTCTGGACACCGACGCTTGGGAGGTTCTTCGGCAGGTTTATCCTCTACCAGATTGTTTTCACCGTTGCCTTATGCCTCTTTGGGTGTGTCCACCATATACACGTCGTATGAAGACGTAGCTTTCCAACGCCCTGTTATGGGCCTGCTTTGATCCGTATCTCCTTCAGCTTCGAGGTCCATCCCGTCGAAGTCTTCTGAAGCGTAGTCGAGTAGATCGGTTAGATCTTCAACCGTGGCTACCAAGTGGGTGGTGGGTGGGGAACGAAATTCTTCATCCTCCTGGGTATAGCGCGGCTGTTCATC
The DNA here is from genome assembly GCA_902687465.1 of Secale cereale. NCBI lineage: Eukaryota > Viridiplantae > Streptophyta > Magnoliopsida > Poales > Poaceae > Secale > Secale cereale. The sequence goes on from LR738715.1 coordinate 771,843,594, forward strand.
AGCATCCAGTTCAAACCGGATATAGTGCAGCTGTTTATTCTCGTCCAAGGAGAGTGATCTCAACGACCTTAACATGTCGCCAGGTGGTGAGTCCTGGAAAATATCTGCAGCACAGAATTCGGCGATAGGCGCCTGATTAGATTTGAGGGGCGCAGTTACGCGCAGTTCGGAATCAGATACCGGAGCTAAGTCCGGGGTTCCGGTAACACAGACCCCATCAATTGGGTCTGTGTGCGGCTCCATCGCCGCAGAGTCTGCGGCTCCCATGGTGGGGTTTAGCTTCCCATCTTCGGGTGGCGCGATGCGTTCTGGATCTAGGGCCAGAACTGTTGCAGGTGCTATTTCCTAATCCAATGACAGAGCTAAGTCATGATCATCGTGGTGGCAGAGAGGGGTTGCCGCTGGCTCAAATCCGGCCAAGATCAAGCCTCCACGGACGTCAGCAACGTAGTTCAGGCTACCGAATCTGACATGATGGCCAGGGGCGTAGCTCTCGATCTGCTCAAGGTGGCCTTCAGTGTTGGCCCGAAGCGTGAAGCCGCCGAACACGAAGAGTTGGCCGGGAGGGAAAATCCCCTCGATGCCACCATTGCAGTTGACGACGTGATCCATCAAACCTTCCGTCGACGACATAGTGGAACTCTCAATGAAAGCACCAATGTTGGTGTCAAAACCGGCGGATCTCGGGTAGGGGGTCCCGAACTATGTGTATGAGGATTGATGTTAACAGGGGGCAGGGGACACGATGTTTACCCAGGTTCAGGCCCTCTCGATCAAGGTAAAACCCTACTTCCTGCTATATTAATATGGATGAATATGTGTACAAGAGTTGATCTACCTCGATATCGTAAAGGCTAAAACCCTAAGTTTCAGCCTATGAGGATTGAAAGTCTTTCTATTAGCCTCTACGGACTAAACCCTCCGGTTTATATACACACCGGAGGGGACTAGGGTTTGTACATATCATCTTGCAGAGGAAGGAAAATATACACCCGAGCCTAAACTTGCCATTACAGAAATTCAGGAGTCCTATCCGGATACGAGAGATGATCTTCTATTGTAATCTTCATGGCCCACCAGTCCGGCACAACAGGATTTTGTCCGGCCACATGAGGACCCCGTATCCATGACTCCCTCAGCATCCTCATTAGGAGTATCGGAAAATTATTCTTTCATTACAAGATTCAACAAAGCAGCATTAATATCACAAGATTCTGCACTAGTGGCCGGAGGAGCAATCGGAGTGCTAATAAAATCATTGTTATTGGTATTAAAAAAATCGCACAACTTAGTGTTCTCTTGCATCATTTTTGAGCAATTTTAAACAAGAACACAAGTAGGCGATAGATCCGACCGAACAACAGCAAACGGAAAAGAGGGTGAATAAAACGGCAATTTGTTGTGAAGTGGGGGAGATGAAAACGAGAGGCAAATGGCAAATAATGTAAATTGTGAGGAAATGAGATTTCTGATTAGGAACCTGGTAGATGTTGATGGTGTCTCCTCGGCAACGGCGCCAGAATTCCCTTTTGATGCTTGCTAGAACTACGTCGGTATTTCACCAAAGAGGAAGGGATGATGCAGCACAACAACGGTAGGTATTTGCCTCCGTGTGAGACCAAGGTTATCGAACTAGTAGGAGAACCACGCGACACTATGTGAAAAGCACCTGCACACAAATAACAAATACTAGCAACCCGACATATTAAAGGGGTTGTCAATCCCTTTCGGGTAACGGTGCCAAAAATTGGCAAACGGACGTGAGAAAGTTGTAATAAGCTGATAGACCAAACGCCAAATAAAATAAAGTGCAGCAAGATATTTTTGTATTTTTGGTTTAATAGATCTGAAAACAAAAGCAAATAAAATAGATCATGAAGGCAAATATAATAAAGAAGATACCCGGGGGCCGTAGGTTTCACTAGTGGCTTCTCTCGAGAAAAATAGCAAACGATGGGTAAACGAATTACTGTTGGGAAATTGATAGAACTTCAAATAATCATGACGATATCCAGGTAATGATCATTATATAGACTGAATCTTGCCTACATCTACTACTATTACTCCACACATCGACCGCTATCCAGCATGCATCTAGTGTATTAAGTTCATGGAAAAACGGAGTAATTCAATAAGAAGGATGACATGATGTAGACAAGATCTATTTATGTAGAAAAAGATCCCATCTTGTTATCCTTAATGGCAACGATACATACGTGTCGGTTCCCCTTCTGTCACTGGGATCAAGCACCGTAAGATCGAACCCATCACAAAGCACCTCTTCCCATTGCAATATAAATAGATCAAGTTGCCAAACAAAACCCAAATATCGGAGAAGAAATTTGAGGCTATAAGCAATCATGCATATAAGAGATCAAAGAAGACTCAAATAATTTTCATGGATATAAAAAGATAGATCTGATCATAAACTCAAAGTTCATCGGATCCCAACAAACACACCGCAAAAGAGTTACATCATATGGATCTGCAAGAGACCATTATATTGATAATCAAATGAGAGAGAGAGGAAGCCATCTAGCTACTAACTTCGGACTCGTAGGTCTAAAAAAATTTACTCACGCATCATCGGAGAGGCACCAATGGATTTGATGAACCCGATCTGTGATGGTGTCTAGATTGGATCTGGTGGTTCTGGAACTTGAGGTGACTCCCCTAGGGTTTCTGGAATATTGGGATATTTATAGAGCGAAGAGGCGGTGCGAGAGGCCACCGAGGTGGGCACAACCCACCTCGGCGCGCCTGGGGGCCTAGGCGCGCCCTGGTGGGTTGTGCCCCCCTCGGGGCACCCCAAGATGCTTCTCTGGTCCAACAGGTGTCTTCTGGGCCCAAAAAAATCCACAAAAAGTTTTGCTACATTTAGACTCCGTTTGATATTGATTTCCTGCAATGTAAAAAACAAGCAGAAAACAGCAACTGACACTTGGCACTATGTCAATAGGCTAGTACCCAAAAAAATATAAAATGATTGTAAAGCATCCAAGAATGATAATATAGCAACATGGAACAATCAAAAATTATAGATACATTGGAGACGTATCACATCCCCACCCCAGCAGAGTCCGATGGTCACCAGCGCCACCACAAGATGGAGCCGCCCCCGCACCATTTGGCCGTGGGGTCCGCCGCCACCATGGCCCAAGTGCCGACATAAATGACGAAGAGGGAGTACCGGAAGGAAAGGTCCTAGGGGGCAGCGCGGTTGTGCCCTCAAGTCGCATGTGGAGCGACTCGGGGGGGGGGGGGGGGGGGGGGGGTAGGTGCAATACTACTCGGGGTATGAATCGCATCATAGTCGAGACCATGTAGCTTTGTCCATCTACATGTGTTCTAGCCTATGTTCAATGCCCGATACCCATCCATCATATGTTTCCTATAGAAATGCACGCATCAGCCCGTTCACCTAAAAGCTCAAGCTGATGGGGAAAGGTGGGCTATGCATTTATACTTCAACACTCCCCCTCATGTGTGGCTCCCTAACTGCACGTACTAGCCAGTTCACCCAAAAGCTCAAGTTGATGGGGAAAGTTGGTTATGCATTTATACTTTAACATGCCCAACCAAGGGCCGTCAACAGGGAGAACCCCCAATTAGTAACACCTTACCTAGATAAACATACATGTTGGTGTTGGACTTTGTGCTACATCAAGTTACATTAAATTTGTAGACACATCTGGTTTTACTTATAAGTCTCCTATTCTACACCCCATCTTCTAGTCCATAACATTTCCATCCTTGATTTCATACATTGTTAACTCATGGGTTCATGTCTTCAAGATGTGTCTGGTATCGTTCTCTACTCTTATTCAACACTCACCATAGGATAGCACACAAAATTTTCACTTGTATGCCACATGGCATTCAGAACATTGATATAGTCTTTTCTATGATCCATTGATCAAAAAATAGTACGAAGACATGTTTGTGTTTCGGGATTCATATTTTCCTTATGTTTTGGAATCTCAAGTGTATGCATGCCCAATGAATTTCACAACATCAAGAAGTCGTAAATGATTGTGTATCTAAGAATGACGATCTTCAAGCGAGCAAGCTGAGAATTGGATTTTTAGCGAATGCAGCATCAACCACCACACTAGCGCAATCGCAACTCTGTTGGAAAAGACGGTGCCTAGTAGGCCCTCAGGCACGCCTAGGCACTAGACAATGGCCAAACGCCTCGCCTAACTAGGGCATAAATAGAGGTCTAGGCAGGGCAAGCAAGGAATTATCTACCCAAGCAAGAAATCATGCCACATACTGCACCGATATGCCAAATGGGTCATATTCCAATGGCACTAGTCGATAATTAACTTATTTATATGACCTAAATTAATAGCAACACCTATATAATAATCACAAATACACTGCTAGTAAAAATAATATTACCGCCTAGGGCGCTTAGGTACCGCCTAGGAACTAGGCCAAGGCCAACCGCTTCGCTTACACCTACTGCTCTTTCCAACCTTATCGCACTGCATCAAAGTTTGGTCGCTCACTATATCAGGAAATGAACTATAACAAAATGTTGTAGAGCACTTCAGACATATGTACCACCTTCTCTTTTCCTTCTGAAAATAAACAATTATGTCAACCATTGTGTAGTTGATAAGGAAGAATTAAATCATCAAACACAAATTAAGCTTAAACTTTATTTTAAAAAGGAAAGCATGATTATTACCCACCTTTGCAGCGAGGAGTGATCCGGACAACCACTGTCAGATAAATTAGCAAAACACAAATTAGTCACAACTTTTTGGGATAAAAGGCCCTCTCTTCATTGAACTTCTATTAGAGTTACATCATCTAGTAAGAGAGGAATGATCCAAACATGAGGCTCATCAAGGAAGCTATAACAATATGGGCCCGTGGCCATCTACAACAGTTCATGGGCAACCCTATTAGATTTTTTAGAACAATGCACCAAAGCAGTACTAGGGAAGTCACATGCCATATGGTAGCAATCATCCACGATCACAGCTATATGTCCAACTGATCTCCCTTCATTGTTCATTGAGTTTATCAGTTCCGGATTGTCCAAATTTGTCATTAGCTTGTTACAACCGGCACCCCGAGGAAGTATTAAGCCGTGTCGGAGAGCTATTGCTTCAGCTGATATAACATCATAGCATGTCTCGGAGAACTATTGCTTCAACTAATAGTGTTATAGCATGTCTTGATTTTCGAGAGTTGCGTGTACATATAACCTTTCCCTAGCAAAGGCTTTAGTTTTCTATGTATTTTTCATAACTAAAAAACACACACATCTCAAAGAGGTATCCTGCTAAATCTACTCAGTTTTATTCCTACGTAGGATCTCGTTATTAGGGCCTTGGTTTGCCACCACCAGGTCTCGTTCAAGTTGGTTGTGCTATGTGCACATTTGGTTTGTGTCTATTGTACATGCTATCCCATATGTAGCCATAATTAAGCATTGTATGTCAACTTCATGTGAGTACGTGACCCAGCCTTCCTTCTTCCACCCTCCATGAGTTGAGCACCCAAATATTCACAGTCGGCCCATCTACCATCTCTGGCCAGTATCCTTACCCAGGAAGAGCAAATTTGGTTTCTTTTACATTTCAGACTTTCAGTTTACTACACATTATCATCCCGTCGAGGGTAGTGGGCATGATCGAGATGGGCCGATGGCCTATGGGACTGGGCCGGTGGCTTAGCTCCGCTAGCTACAAAATGAGAGCAACTTCAGCGAGCAAGACATCGGACCGAAAGGAAAGGGACATCTCTTCTTCCTCTATCCTACTCGCGTTCTACTCTGAATCCTCTGCTCTCCGGTGGCAGCTCTCCATAAGTTCTATTTATTTCCTCCACCTTCTGTCCGACGACGTCGTGGCCTTGGGCTTTGACACACCTCTCTCCATCATTGGTTTGGCACCCATTAATACAAATATTTACCCCTTCCTTTCAAGATCCACGTGCACCCCATGTCCTTAAGGCCTTGTTTGGTGCAGGAGGTTTGGGGAGGTTTGGAGGGGAATAACCTCGCAGGGTTCAAAATCCCCAGAAATCCTTGTCAACCCATTTGACACGTAGGGATTGAGCATGTCAATCCTCTCCGATCCCCATGAATCCCTCTCAATCCATGTGGTACAGAAAACCCCCCAAGACACCCAGGGAACTGGACACTTACTATGTTATTGCTATTGTAGGAGGTTTAACCAAATAAAGAGGTTTATGAAGGGGGAGGGATTAGTGGGGAATTGAGGGGATTGGGTGGAAGAGAGGGATTAACCAAATCCCCTCAGATCCCCCTCCACTTCGGGGCTGCAAAACCTCCACTGTCAAACGAGGCCTAAAGGAGCCCCTTTCCTTATTTGCACTCATTCCACACATGTCGTACCATTCAAAATTATCGCCTTGCATGTGACGGGGGTTCAACACCTATGGTTTTGTTATGACCTTCCTGACCCTACGTACCAATAGTGATGTTATCAAATACCATGATGAATAATTGTAGGAATAGGAGGAATGGGGAAGTTTGCTATATCCATGCCACTTAATATACCATGAATCAAAGAATGAAGATTTCTGAGCTAGCATGTAGAAGTTCCTGTGCTGGAAAGGAATTATAAAAGTAGTCTCGGCGAAGATATGTAAAATGTACGGGGTTCCAGCATCTGGAAATATAAGAAATATATTATTTGATAAAAGATGACAATATTAAGTAAATATTTCTAAACAAGAAACTATTGACAATAATTTTATAGCATACATGCTACTCCCTTGGCTCATGAATATAACATATTTTGGATACTTCAGTATGGACTACGTGCAAACTGAAATTAGTGAACAAACGCACTGACACGTGTCTATAAGAACAAATAAAGACCAACTGTTTATAGGTGTATACGTGTACGCAAATACTATATACATGTACACATCTGAGCTTTTGACGTCACTGACTTCAACTACAAGCAAAGGTCGAAAGCAATGTAGATTTTGTTTTGCAGGGCACGTATCTTTCCTATCAACGTCATTCATGTTCTACTCGCAGAGCGTGTGCGTCTGTGTTTGAAAAACCCCGGCTAGATCGTTTCTCAGTAGAAGCAAGTTGCTGAAAGCAAACCCAGCTACATCGACGTAGGCTAAACTATTGCCACAAACCATGTCGACAGGCCGTGTATGACTTCTTCGCAGCCTACGCGTCATGATTTTGACCTACACGCTCTTCTGTGTGATCGCGACTGTACGTAGCACCGCCCAACTAACTCATTCAGCGCATGTAGTTTCTCCGGCGCTACTATCTCTGTGTGTGTGAGAGAGAGAGAGGGGGCTGTTTTCCAGAACATTTGCATTTTTCCGTGTTGTTTTCAACTTTGTTAATTCAAAACCTGTCTCCGTCTCGAGCTTTCTCACTAGAATGATCCATATATGTAAATAATCATGCACTAGCTAGCTAGTAGTAGGCTAGTAGCTAGGCGCACAGTGATGCTTAGATCAGATAGCTTTGACGATGTTTGGCCAACCCTTCGTTTCTTCTCGCTAATTAATTTGGTTCAGTGGAGCAACTTGTAGGTATATACCAACTACAAATTCCCCTACGTCGTTAGTGCAGTGACAGATATGTTTCTTTTTCTTAGCCAGCAAGGAAATATCTGACTTATTTAATTAATTATCACCAAGAAAATATCGGATATGTTGGCAAAAAATCATCTATGAAACGACACTTCACGTTGTTGTTTAAACATGTGGGGAGAATGAAAGATGAGACTTAATAAAAAATCTCGAGTCTCGTACAAAACTTTGATATGCGTTACCCCGTGTAGATTAAACTCTACAGGCCCTCCTCATAGTAAAATTTATTTATTTTCACTATGGTTTAACTCAAAGAATCTGAAGCATAACTTCAATCGACGATCAGCATACTCAGGAGCAGCATAAAAGAACTTTTTTTTTCAATTTTTATAGAAGAACTTCAGAAAGCCATATCTTTGTAACAGAATTCCTACATACCGTCGAGATCAAAACTTCACAGTTAGAAGAGTTACAACATAAGTGTCTAGTAATTAGAGCTCTCTTAACACTCCGCGCATACTTGTAACACCACAAATCACGATATGCACTAATTCAGACCTGCATGTACTCATATATTTGCTCATAATGCCACCGTATGGGAACATGTTACACAACAACAAAATTATGCTACACGATCAGACCCAGGAACACTATGAAGATGAGGAGTAACGATCAAGTGCACCAACTAACAGAGCAGCGGAAGCAAAATAAGTTGGTGTAACACGAAAATTCCTGCAGTTAGGTTATGCATGCCAGCCGTGATAATTTCTTGGAGACTATCCACTGATCTAGTGTTGAAGTAGACAACCCCTCTGAGGTATCATTTTCCATAGTAGTAATCCGACAGCAATCTAACGTCCAGAAAGAAGCGCTCCGAGGAAATTAGAGAGATAAAGCCAAGAAAACAGTTCATCTAATTAGGAGTCTAATCTTATTAGACCAAACAGAGTGGGATTAGAGCTCGTCTAATTAGGAGTCTAAAATTTTAGACAAGTTAGATTGGTATTGGAGCGTAGCTATGTGGAGTGGATCCCCTTACGATTTGGTCTGTGGGTCTCTACCCTCATATATATGGGTGGGAAAGGGCCAAGGGGCAAACCGTATTGGGGTGGAACCACCCCCTTTAGGCCAACTTGGGCCTACCTTTTAGGGTTGGCCCGCGAAGGGCGACTTCTCTCCCATAAAATATTTTGTTTTCAAACATGTCATACCTTTCCAGAATACTTAAAACCCTCCCTGAGCCAATCGGAATACTTATGGATTAATTCGGATCAATTTTTGTGCTTATTTTCTCACGCTTTAGTTCTCATCTTAATTATTACCCGTTAAGCACTTGAACACGCAAGGAGGGAGGTCCAAACCAAGCATATGTTAGATCGTTGTGGCGGTCATTGTAGAATTGACAAGAATCAGCCGCCGTGCATATGAGGAGGATGTCCTTCCATGTTGGGATGTGGTTGGTGACGTAATCTATGAGGGGTTTTGCAGTTCTGTGCTGGCCAGCGCCGCAGCAGCCAAAGGCAGACCAAGGTAATTAATTGGTAATTCTCGCCATGGATGGACGAGCTCCGTGATCATAGGCGCGAGGACCAAGCCCGGGCAATGACTCGGCGAGAGTTAACTCTTGGCCAGATTGCAACGTAGGCATGACGTATCCCCGAAGCATGTCAGGAGGTCCATCGTCGCAGTCACCTCATCTAGTGCGGGCTGCGGGAACAAGAACATTGCGATTACACCAAATTGTTTAACTACATATAATAATAATTGTGTAATTAGGTGAAGTTGCAACAAAAAGAAAAGAAAAATGAATACCAAAAAAGAGTGAAAGTGCAATTACAATGCAAGGTGTTATTGCACAAAAAGAAAACTGTAATCGAAACAAGTACAAAACTAGAAGAGTGACATGAAAATGGTGACTGAAAGTTCTTAAAAGTGATCCAACCTTACAAAAGTAATTGAAATCACAAAAGTGACTGAAACTTCACAAAAAAAAAGAGTGAAACACATGTGCACACACAAAAAAGGCTGAAAAATCAAAATGGATCCTGCATTTTAGTACTGCTTTTAAATTTAGGAGAGTCTACTTAATACAAGTCCATGCCGCTTTAAATTCCTCAATCAACCATCATCTACAATATAGTGAATTAGTGTTGATTTTTGTAGGCCCTTCATTCCATTTGTATGAAAGTTATTCAGATGGGTGAAGGCACTTATTCACCCTCTCCATCATCCCCCGGTTGATAAATAATCGACACTTCTAGTGCTACAGAGTCCATAAGAAGAAGAGGAAAATGTTCTATGTTGCTAGTTGTGCTTGTGCAAGCATGGGGAAGATATCAGTTGAAATTGTTGCAAGGTTTGACATGTTGAGACACAAAAATACATTGGAGTGGGAGGTAGTAGGAAACTTAATTTTTGCCCAACAAGAAAGAATTGTCGCAGAACTGAAGGATTTTGGGCTGCAACTATTAGCTCTGGAGCCGTAGGTGCATGAACTGTGAACTACAAGTATGTAGTTGTTTGACTGCTACTTTGAGGATATTTGAGCATGCCCCAGGATAGCATTCACAAATGTTATGAAACTGGAGGTTTGAGGATGTTTCATGACGTTTCGATGACTAGTGTGTGCGATTGGCTTCCTGAGCGTGCTTGGACTCACTTTCCCTTCATTTTCATCTGTTGTATTCTCAGTACATTGTATCTCTGTTATGCTTCTGAATGAAAAGGAGAATAGCCTAGTTAAAAAGGAAAAATGTTATTCGACAAGAGCTTTTATTGACCCCAGGAGTGGCCCCAGGAGCATCCTCCTGGTGACTCGCCTATTTTGATCCCTACAAGGATGTCATTTGAGTATGTAAGCCTAGTGTGCTTATAGCTTCTTTACTTTGGTTAGAAGCTCACAACACGCGCAATAAAAACTTGATACTTTCATTAAGGTCATCTATATAGGATCTGTCTTGGATCGGATAACACATTGTGTTATTTTGAATTTGGGTTGGCCGGTAGAAATAAGTTTCCATGGGGCAATTCAAAGAATTTCCCGATTTGCCGACTGTTTTTTGTGTGTCTTTGAATTTTCTGTATATGGTTAGTTGTGTGTGTAACTAATACACTTAATTACTTTTTAATGAAGTTCTATTGGAGAGTAACTGGAATAAGCATCGCCGGCGTAGGCGGTTTTGCATTGAAAACCGCACTCGACAGTTCTTATCTCATGCATATGTAAACGCACAGCCATAGCCCTTTTCCACAAATTTGCAGCTATTGGATCCGCCGTTGGCTAGCAGGCATGGTGCGCGGCCTTCTGTGTCCACCATTGACCATTGACCGATGGAAGGAGTGGTGGAGGGCAAGCTCCTTGTCATCTGCCGCTTCCAGGAGCTCCTGATTGACATTCTCGGATTCCTTCAACCCCTCCGGCAATGGCGGATCGAAGTAGTCCATGGAGACGATGGATGGTGGGCGGAACATGACTGGAGTTTGGGGTGAAGCGGTGAGGAGAGGATAGAATGAGGAGAGAGAGGACTGAAGGGAATTTATGTTCGGTTCGCGATGGACCTGAGTGTCAAGCCGACATATCGGATGCAATCGACCTAAGTGTCAAGCCGGCATATTGGACATGTCCAGATAGCCTTATTTCTTCCCCATATATGATATGGGTTTAGGAGTTGGACAATCTAGACATTCGACAAAACTTTGAGAGTCAACTTCGAAAGAGTCGGCGGGCATTTTTGTGTCCCAACATGTCTGGACTATTCACTTGGACATATGGAGAAGAAATAGGCTTCGCCCTTGGAGATTCCCCATGCGGGTTGCACTGCTCGGGGCCTAATGGCCTCATACGTTGTAATACTGCACTCATACCCCGCCTCCCGCACTCCTACACAACACCATTGGACACCATCTCCTAGCACCACCACTTGAGGATGGAAAGATAGATTTTGGATGGGCAATGCTACACCCAGGGAATAATAGGTGGAATACATGTCAAAATCTACAGGCTTACGTGCCTTTACGTGTTTGAAAATAGGGGGGAGAAGGGGCCCACCCTAAAATTCGAGCGAGGGGGTAGCATTTTGGTTTATCCCGCAGATATCAGCTAGATTCAAACAAATTTCAGTTTCTTCTTCTTCTTCTATGTCACGATTCCCTGCTTCCTATCCGATGGTACAAGGAATTCTGGATGGAATTGGTGTATGCCAATTCGGATGGTTGGATGCTTGGTGTGCATACGATAATGTTAGAAGGGATAGAGAGGGATTGGTGGAATCGATTGATGTTTATTGCTTGAGCCTCATGGATGGTATATATATAAGAGTACATGATCATCTTGGAGTACAAGGCAAGGTGGAATAAATCCTACGCTATCCTATGTTTCCTAAATTAATATTATACTCAACATTTCCCGTAGTGACAACGATAGCGACGCAGACGGTGAGACTGAAGAAGTAAGCCAACGGACCCCC
>LR738715.1:771855716-771947480 GCA_902687465.1 Secale cereale
CCACACACACACACACACAGTCGTACCCGTTGATGCACCGCGGAAGTCGTGGCTGGAGTGGAAACCGACGAGGTTGCTCAAGCAAGGCGGTAGCCTTTTGTGCCGTTTGTCGAGGTAGCGGAGAGCGTGAGAGGTGTAGCCGTGAGAATAACGCCGTGGTCGATGTCGAGTCGGGGTAGCCACTGTCGAGTGAGTTGCCGTGGATCCAGGGGGGCAAGAAGGTATCGTGCTAGTCATAGGCGCAGTCGCCTCCCATGTTAGAATACCATGAGTACATGGAAATCTGATTAAGCACATTGCTTCATTTGCTTTCATTTTTGGTCAGAACATTGGCTCGTTAGAATGTATGGCCCTTGGTTAAGCAAATAGTTACTTTATGTAGGGCCATCAAGATTCTACTAGAACTGAAAATCATAGTTTGTAGTGGATAATAAAAAGAAGGATGTGGCTAGATCTCAGTCGATTGAGACTTAAACAAGTCTCGGACAAATGACATGACGTATAAAAAAGAATAATGAAAAAATTCAAATAAAAATTTACAAGGATCTTCACGTAAGATCTCACTAATATAGCATCGACTGAGACTTGGTTATGTCTCAGTCGACTGAGATTTAACAATCTCGTAAAAGTAAATATAAGTATCAACCTCATAGGTGTCTCTTATATTCGAGATTGGGCGAGGTTGTAATTATGGCCAATGGTTTTGTTTATCCAAAAACATTTGACATGCATCTATTTGTAGTTTTTTTTAAATGGATCTGTTTGTCATTGATCTCATGAAAGGGATTGGTAACGTCTAGAGACGCCGACATCTGAATTATGTACTACCCTCTTCATTTCTTTTCACATTGTACACACTTACGCTGTCACGTAGGTATTTGTTTTTCCTTTCTTTCTTCGCTACATGCAAAAAACCAATCCCGTTCAACTTCATTTATCTTAGTGAACCATCCCGTGCAACTTCTTTTATTCCGTGCAACACATCTCAGGCTCGCAAGTTGCATAGACGCAGTTGTGTGTGGATCTCTTGGTAGCATGCATATGGGTTAGAAGGGAGAGACGTTGGCTTGTACGGTGTTTGGTATAGATATGTAATAATGTAGTTAGAGGTACTCCTAAAATGGACACGGTATAGGTCTGCCCCCCTCCGTCCCTCCGGCCACCTCCACCACCGCACCACCCATGCAGCCGCCTTCCCTCCGGTCAGTGCCGCCACCACCGCACATCCCTGGCTTCGGATCCATCGACCACCACCGCACTGCACCGGTGTGCGAGTCGGCTGCCACCGCCACCGAGCGGACGATGCAACCGTGCCGCGAGCCAAGGAGCAAAATGAGTGTCTGTGGTGTTCGGCTGCGCAGTCCGGCCGCTAGGCCACCTAACTGACATGCGACGGGGAACGACATTTGCTCTCGATGTTCAACATGGCGGAGCTTGCTACGCGTGTGTTTGACCTCGCTTGTTGCAAGCTCGACCGGCTAAAGTGCAAGATGATTTTTTTTTTATGCCGGATCTTGAAAGGTGGCGGAGTTATCAGTCCAGAAGTGAACATCGTGTCCTGGAAGGAGAAGAGGAGAACCCGTATCGTCTTGGATTAGCTCAAAACCTATGAGAGCGATGAGGCGGCTATGGCGAGGTTTGTCGTGGAAAATTTGCACCTCATGCAGGTGGAGTATAAGGTTCTTTGTGCGGTGCAAAAAGGCGAAGGATGAGGGTGGCGCCTCAAGGGCGGTCAAGGAGGACAGCACACATGATAATACTGATTTGGTCGACCTTCTGCGCTCTAGTGATGAGGATGACAAGTAGTTATCTGAAGTGTATGTAGTGTGTCTGTAGGAGTGAATCATACTATGTTTAAGTTTACATGTTTGAAAGTTTTGATTATTTGGATCGAAGTATGCAATGATCAAGTTTAAGTTTGCATGTTCAACACTTTGCATGTTTGGATGTTTGAATTGAAGTATGCAATGATCAAGTTTTAGTCGGGATGTTTTAGGTCTCTATTTTACATCATCTGTTGAGCAGTGATGCCCTGTAACTGTTTTCGAGCGGCCTACTTTACATGATGCAAAGGCCAAAAAGATTTCATTTTCAGGGACATATATTTTCTATCGATATCAATCAGGTTCAACTCTTAAACTTGACACATATATGCTTGCATTCTTTTTCTGAATTTATTTCCAGATCGACCTTATAACGTCGGTGGAAGACTGGTTGTAATGGGGAGTATCATATACTAGTATCGTGCATATTATACTAGTATATGATACTACGTCCGTAATGCATAGTATCATATGTTGGTATCATAGATGGCTACATTTATTGCCATGCAAGACACAAAGTAGCACATCATTTAATATGATACGGTATCATGATATGATACTCAAGACTCTCTTTCTTCATTTAATTCTATGCCACTTCATCAAAATGGCTTGGTTGACATACATGATACTACCTAGTATAATACTGGGCAGCCGAAGAGGAATATCCCTCGAGGTGCTCACACGGCTATATATGTACGTGCGTGCGTGGGTAACGTGCGTTCATGTGTTGGAGGCTATATATGCAAACTGTTGCCACAAACCTTGGCCGACAGAGCCAATCTGGACTCGTGCGTTCGTCCGCAGCCTGCGTGCGCGACATGATTTTGACCTGACATGCTCTTCTATGTATGATAGCGACTGTACGCAACGAAGCACCGCGCGCCCCAACGCACGAACTCATTCAGTGCATCTAATATCTACTGTGCCAGGCACACGTAACGTGCGTATGACATGCACGAATTTGAGTAGGGAATCCCTTATCGGACCGCCCTAAGTATGCGATCAGTGCACTATACGTAGGCACGCACTGATACTATCAGCTAGCTAGCCTAATTTGATGGGGGTTTTTTTCTTTGCGTAGGGCCTAATTTGATGTTTCGACAATGCTTTGTTTTGCTAATTAATTTTTTCGTAGGCACACGGACTGATACTAAGACTAGCTAGCTAGCTTAATGTGATGTTTCGCCAACGCTTTGTCATTTCCCGCTAATTAATTTGGTCTACTAGTGGAGCAACCGGTAGGTATACCCACTACAAATTCTTCTGCGTCGCCAGTGCAGTGACAGATATGTTTATTTTTCTTAGCCTGCAAGAAAATATCTGTTTTTGTCTATATATACTTGGCCAGGAGGCTAGACCGATAGTATCCTTGCTCCAGAGTCCAGACAATCAATAGAGGCAGTGCACCTGAACCACCAGCTAGCACCGTCGGCAAATTAAGCTCGTCGATCAATGGGGGTCAAGCTCACGCTCCCGCCGGCAGCACTGCTCTCCCAGGTGGCCAAGCTGGGCTCCCTCCTCGCCCTCCTCCTCCTCGCGCTGCTGCTGCCCGTCTTCCTCAGGGTCGCCTACGGCTACCTCCTCTTCAACGGCATCGTCCTCGCGCTCGGCATCCAGGCATTCGTCGGCGGCACCGCTTCCGTCGTCGACGACGAAGACCGGCACCAGTCTTGGACCACCGGTCAGGCCGTCGCGCCTGTTGGCATCGCAGCCTCACCATTCCAGAGGGCTGGAGCTGGATCAGCCCGTCCCGACGACCAAACGGCAGTTGCGGGTGATGATCGGGTGGTACTGGTACCTGCCTTTGTAGCGACTAATATAATCGAGCTGAAGACGAAGACCAAAGAGGTGGTGCTGAAGGTGCTGAAGAAGTGCCCGTCGACGGCGAGCATCTTCTTCCTCAGCGCGCTGAACGGCAGCCAACAAGCCGGCGGAGAGGAAAAGGTATGGCAAGAGGAGGAGGAAGATTGTGAAGTCGACATGGACGGCGACGTGGGGATGAGTCGGGAGGAGCTGTTTGCCAACACGGAGAGGTTCATCGGCAACTTCCGCAGGGAGCTCAGCATGCAGAGACAATAGCCCTGGAAGCTAAGTAGAATAGATATATTTTTGCTTAGCTTTTCTTATTATTTTGTGTCATGGTATATAGGAGTATGTTTAGGGGGGCACGTCTTTAGTCCAGGCGTCTGTATTCTGTAACCCTGCTCATAGGCTTGGCATTTTCGGTGTGTTTAGGATTTCGAAGTTGACATGAGCATATCATTCGACATGAGTGGTGAGCTATCTCAAAAACAATGAAATTGGCATGAACTCAACTGTTACTAGCAGTCTCAGAAGAAAGTGAGCCAACATGTAACATAATTGTCTTTAGACGTTGCTTCTTCACTCTCTAGAAGCACCCCTGATGACGTACATGGAGCGCCAGCCGAGGTGCACCGGCAGGCCGGCCAAGGCGGCCTAGTTAGTTGGACGTTCTGCCGAGAAGAATATGCCGACGTTGATAAATATCCGGCCAAAGTATTATATCCAGAGACGTTTAAACTCCACCACAGGTCAAATCGAGTCCTGGCCACGAAACCCGGCACGGACGTACGTGGAGCAGCGACGACGGCACGGCACGCTGCGCGTGGACAGCGGCGGGATCTTGGCGTTGTAGACCGGCGCGACGACCACGGCGAACCCCATGCCGCGCCCATGCTGGTGACAAAGCGTGAGGAGTGTGTTTAGTTTAGGCTTTCGAAATTAGCATCATCTTCCTTTCAAATAAAACAGAAATTAACACCATCTTTACTATTCCAACACGGAACCACAAAACCATTCGTAATCGTCTGGATTGCATGGTTCGGACATGTTTTGTCAATCAACGCGGTCATGTATCTCAAATCGTCTTTCTCACCTGCGCCCTTTCCCGCCCGAAGCACCAATGCCAGATTCATGTCGGCCCAGGGCGGATGTGACCTTCCACATCACTCCGGCATTGAAGTGCCGCCCTCGCCACTTTCACAATGCATGCGACGGCTCCGCGTTCAAACGTCATCCCGCATGTCCGCCTACCTACATTAAACATGTGCGGATGTCGAGGAACTTGCTCCAACACCACACGTATGTCAGTCTGCCATCCACCATTAACTATCTCGCCGGTTGCCCTGCCATCCTCCCGCTATTAAACTTCAAGCCTGACCATAGCCACATCCAATCTCCTACGCTCCCTTTCTCCTCTCTGCACCACACCCGCCATGGCCTCCTCTAGCTCCAAAGCCGTTTGGGACAACCTCTCATCCAAGCAGAAGAAGAAGAAGATCGCCGCCATTGCGGCCGGCTGACAGTCTAGCAGGCAGACGAAGGACGGCGTTGCGGACGCCCCAATGGAAGAGGCGGCCAACAACGGGCTAACACCCTCGTCCTCGCCAGCCAATGTCGGCCTTCATGGGCGAGGCCCGTGCTCACTACATCGAGATGGTGTTGGAAGAGGGATGGACCATGTTCTGGCAGGCGCAAGACGGCTAGGAGTACAACCTCCGCCTCCTCGACGAGCGCCAGCTCACGGGGGAGCAACTCGCCACCGGCATGGCCATATGGAAGTGGCCGAGCAGGAGGTGTTGCTCGACTCCAATCGCTCCGCCCGCGACATCCACCATGAGACCGCTAGCGGGATCGCCTCCATCAGGATGAGTTAGAAGCTGTCTTCAGGGAGATCGAGAGGCGGCATCTGAACTGTACAACAAGAGAGAGGGCGAGAACGGTGTCGCCAGCTCCGCCACGGCCACGCTCCGCCGCCCATGACCACGAAGACGGGATGTCCACGGGCGATGCCCACAGCGAGGAAGAGTAGCGCATGCGAGGTCGAAGACGCTCGGGTCCCAAGAAGGCCACCATTCCTCCCCTCCCATTGAAGCCAAACTTGGCGAGCTCATCATTGTCGCCCGACTAGCTGCTTGCATGCTGCAGAGGCGAAGTTTCAGTTTCCGGGGCTCATGGCTTGCCGGACATGGAGAACGAGCGCCGACGATCGTTTAGACTAGGTTTAGAGTACGGTTTAGTTGAAAATATCGAAATATAATGAATTTGCTTTGGTTTAGATGAAAAGCATATGGTTTTATGAAAAAATTGTCCGCGTACGTATAAATGAATATTGTTCGGTTTGTTTAAATATGCATCAAATTTGTTCACCTTCGTTAAATTTCTTCCGAAATATAAATTTCCTTCATAGGTGGGAGGGGTTGGACGAGGAAGGTAGAGGAAAGAAAAGGAGAAGATCAGAAGAAGGAAAGCCGTTGGGACCCTGAAATTTCCAGTAACACGAGTTTTTCTTTTCTCGAGGTCCTGACATGGGGTCTGCCCTAATAATTTTAGCTCTCGTACATGCAATGGAGTTAATGAACACATCTGTCATTTGGCGAAGAGGGCCTCCATATCCTCCAAGCTCCGGCCCCTCGTCTCCGGCAGCCGCACGTGCACGAACACGCACGCCGTCGCCGCCACGCCGGCATAAAGGAAGAAGCAGCCAGGCATCGTTATCCATCCGGCGAGCGATATGAAGGACATGCTCACCGCCCCGCACGTCAGCCGGTTCACCGCCATGCCGAGGCCCGCGCCCTGCGCGCGCAGCCGTAGCGGCAATATCTCCGCGGCGTACGTGGGCGCGAGCGGCCCGAACCCGACCGAGAACGCCGCCACGAACGCCATCACGCACGCCACGCACGCGGCCGCGCTCGCCGACGATGTCTCACGAACGCAGAGCGTGAGCGCCAGAGCGGTGAACGACACTGCCACGCCGCCGGCGCTGGCCAGCAGGAGCGGGCGCCGGCCGACGCGGTCGACCAGAAGCATGGCCACGAAGATGAAGCACGTCTTGATGATCCCGACGGCCACGGTGGCGCCCAGTACGGAGCTATTCGTCGACATGCCGGCCTTCTTAAACACCAGCGGGCTGTACAGAACGACGGCGTCGATGCCGGACGCCTCCTGGAAGAAGTGCAGCCCGACAACGCATATGAGGATTCGCCGGGTTATCACCGACGGCCGGACGATCAGCTCCTGCCACACGGAGCCAGCAGCCTGCGGCGCATCAAGGGCCCGGTTGATGTCCTCTAGTCGGACGTCGGCCTCCTCGGCGGTGTCGGAGGTGCGCAAGAGCACTGAGTGCGCGTCGGCGTGGCGACCGCGCATGGCGAGCCATCGAGGCGACTCCGGCATGGCGAGCACCCCGGCGGCTAGGAGCACGGGCGGGAGCACCCCGATGGCATACATGATACGCCAGGCGAGGTGCGCCGGCAGGCCTGCCAAGGCGTAGTTGGAGGTGTAGCCGAGAAGGATGCCGACGTTGATAAAAATCTGCCCAAAGAAGCATAATAGCAAGAAGAACAGATTACGCTCCTCCATCACCAGTCAAACCGAATCGTATGCACGGAACGCCGGGACATTCGTACGTCGAGCAGCGAGGAGAGCAGGCCGCGCGTGGACGGCGGCGAGATCTCGGCGTTGTAGACCGGCGCGACGACGAGGGCGAGCCCCATGCCGACGCCGGTGACGAAGCGCGCAGCCATGAGCGCCGCGTAGCTGCCCGCGAGGGACATGGCGAGCGCGCCGGCCATGAGGAAGGCGTTGGCGGCCACGAGCGTGGCGCGGCGGCCCAGGAGGTCGGCCGTCCAGCCGGAGAAGAGGATGGAGACGAGCATGAAGACGTTCATGGACCCCACGAGCAGCTCGACCTGCGTGTCGGTGAGGCCCAGGTCCTCCCGGATGAAGAGCTCCGCGCCGCTCATCACGGCGAGATCTGCAGTGCAGGGGGCGCACACGATCACGCACCAGAGCATCGGTCACGTACAAACTAGAGCCATGGACGTACTGTAGCCCGTGAGGATGGTGGTCATGGAGGCGAGCGTGACGCAGGCGAAGGCGTACATGTTCCGCCGCCGTGGCTTCTCAAGCACGGCGAGCAGCTTCGTGGTGGTGTCTTCGGCGGCAGCATCGCGGGTCATGGCGCCGCCCTGTTTCCTCGCCGGTCCCAGTTACCTTTTTTCCTTGAAGAGATCTGCAACTTGGTGCACTTGCAGAAGAGGACGAGCAAGCCAAGCTAGCCGGTGAGATCTGCCACCCCACATGTTTCAGTGTGGCTAGTTTTTATTTGTCTCTTAGCTCGTGGAAATGACAGGTGATTGTCACTTATAATTAACACAAGGCATGCCTGCTCAGATCTTGGTTCTTGACAGAAAATAAATCAAACTTTGGATTCGATGTCCTTTGTACACGGTGTGATGATCTGTGCTCCATGACTGCCTTCTCGCATCAACTACTTAGGGTGTGTTTGGTTTGGATCATCAAGTGAATGTAATGGGTTCGTTCCAATTCTCGTGTCCGGTCCACGAAGGTACAGGAACCCACTCGTTCCTCGGAACATCATGTTCGCTGGATATGCCAAACCTGCCCGTTCCTCCAAACTGTCCAGTGTATCTGTAATTGTTATGAATATGAATAAATTTACAGGTCTTTCCAAAAAACAAGTTTCAGCCAAACGAGCCAGGCACACCCGAGATCTGCCTAATAATGACCTGAATTTTGATAGAAAATGACGAAAACTTGTCCAATCTCCGAATCCATCGCCTTAGGCAGGTTGTCCAGTTTCAGGCTACATTTTAGGTCGGATGCCTCATACATGCCTCACGCCTGGTAGATCGATGTAGCCTTGTGCTGTTGCATTTTGTGGATCGATGCGTGACTATTGAAGCACGGTGTCAGACCAACTATTCAAATGTGGGCACGCTTGACTGCCACTGTTAATAAAATGATTCATAAGAATTGTTGGTGCACGTACTAATGGATGCCAAGGGACTATTCTTAAGAACACCTACTATGTGGATGACGGTTGCGGGCAGAACCCACACGATGGAGGTTTCAACGGTGCTACTCAGTTTCGCTCAACACATCAACGGCTTAGCGTGCTACATCGTCGAATCGTCCAAACTGTGTTGTGTGTGTAGCAATTCTCATTCCTATGTATATGCATCCTTCAAACATATTGCCTAGTTAAGAACTATCTATACAATATTGCCGATGCACTTAGTTTCCCACTACCTCCTATTCCAAGTATTCTATGTCACAAGTGAAGAACATTCATCAATTTCTATGAACATTTAACTGGTACTTCTATAAAAATACGTTTGTTTTGATTTCTCAACACTACAGGTGAGGACTATTTATCAACCGATACATGAGGGTGTGAGAGAGTAACTGTGGCCGAAGTGCCTCACCAACCGAACAATAATGTAATTAATGATTTGAAACTTTCACCTCTTCTTGGACTGTCCTTGTTTGTGTCTGGTGTCAGAGCGTATCCTCGGCGGTCATCGCTTGTCTATCGATTGCACGATAGACAAAGTTTGGTGTGCCTTCTCTGCCGGTCACCCTTCCTGGAGCCGGCCTCCCAGCACGGCGATGTGCTATGTCCTATGGGTGGTGTGGAAGTCCATGAACCGGATGGTGTTCAAAAACATCTGTCCTTCGGATCTCGACTTGCTACATTAATTCCAAGAACATCTCCTTTTATGGGTCGTCCACGCTCCGCCCCGCGTAGATTGTACATCGTTGATCCAGTGGTGCGCGGATATTTAGTTCATGCTCCCTCCCTCCCTCCCTTCCCCTATCGCTAGCACCCTGCGGGAGGTTATTTAAAATGTACTAACGCTGCCATATTTATTAGTACAAAGTGTTCAGGTGGGCGATCGCCCCCGTTGAGTTCTCAATTTTCTTTTACTTATATGACACCTTGAACTTCTATAAGTGCTCGAGCAATCCGCTGCCCAAACTCTAACATATCTAGTAGCCATGTAGCCCTGTAAAACCAATGAAAACTTGGAAACATGCCACTAATATTTACTAGCCAGGTGGGCGAACTTTTTAGGGTAAATTTGATATATGCTACTACAAAGTTTTCAGTTTTGAAATATGCCATTGCTATTCTTTGATTTGGAAACATACCACTACAAAGTTCACGTGCTTTGAAATACGCCATTGCATACCTTTTTGGAGGATTAAACATCATAATACCTATGTATATCTCTTCATAATTTGTGCATGGACAAAAATACCCCTTGATCAACTCAAGGACACCACATATTCATAAAATCAAAAAAGAAAGAACAACTCAGCCCCGTTCCACTTTTCCTCTCTCGTCTTTCTCTGTATATGCTAATTGTTAGGGTTTCGTAGTTATTTAGGATCTTGATCTTACGGAAAGCGAGAAACCAATCGCTGGGAGCTTGTAGCTCTGCTTGGTTTCCTTTATATTTCCGGTATGTGTAAATCTCAGCTAGTTCTATGTGGTTGCTAATGAAAGTGATGTTGTTCTGGTTCTGTGGATTGGTTTTGGCGAGTGGTTAATGAGTTCTTATTTTGCTGCCCTTTGGTGGCACATTTTGTACGTCTATTTGAAATGCAAAATATTGCTCTTCTCCAGGCCACTAGAGGAGAGGTGCGTTGATGACTCGTGACCTTCCAGACAGTGTGGTGAACATCGAGGCTATCATGGAGTGCAGCGCCGCCGACGAGTAGCGGAAGCTGTCCATCTTGGATTACATGTTATTTTTCAGAATTGTGAAGAACTGTTTTGATTTTTAATGATTTGAGGACATGTTGATTTGGAACAGGTTAGCTTTACAAAGTGTAGCATGTGTGAAATTTTGAATTCGGTACAGCTGCTATTCATCATTGATTTTGTGGGCATGCATGAATGAATTCCTGAATGTCGAACATTCTTGATTTTCTTACCAAATAAAATCTTCTTGTGAATTTACATTTTGGCTGATGCATTCGGCGGGTGTATGTATGGTAAGGAGGTGGAGAAGGATGGCTTTTAGAAATCCTTCCTGTTATCGATATCGGCTGGTTAATTGTAAACCATTTGTCCTCGCATAAATAGGAGAAGAGTTGGTAGAAAGAAAAGCGTCCAAATAAAAAGAAACTAGTCAGAAGCCTTCATTTTATTTTCCTCTAATTGTTCTCCCTATTCCTCCTTAAATAAGAAAGAGATTGCCGGGGCATTTTGAAGCCATTATATTTCGTCTCACGTATAACCGTTTGAGAAAATACACTGTTTCGTCAAAATAGCCTTGCTAATATTTTTTGTTCCGAGAGAAATTTCCGATGTAATCTCACGACGAGGCGAGTCACAAGGAACTGAATCATGGCAGTTGTTGCTCCATATGTAAAAAAAACCAAGGCCCAACCAAGCCCACAAGTTGATCAAGGCATTCGTCAGGTTTCGGGCGTATGAGCGGGGCATGTCCGGGATCTGCCTAATTGTGGCCAGGATTTAGGTAGAAAACGACGTAAACTTGTCGAATCTCAGAATCCACCCCCTTAGGTCAGAATCCATCAATTTAGGCAGGACTTAGGCAGGTTGTCTGATGTCAGGGTGGATTTTAGGCCGGACGCCTCGTATCGTGCCTCTTGAAGGTTTACTGGGAAAATTGTAGGCCAGTTAGTTTGGGCCGTTGCTTTCTCAACGTGTGTATAGCTCTTCATAATTTGTGCATGGACAAAAATACCCCTTGATCAACTCAATGGGACCACCTATTCATAAAGGGTGCTGCTAAATCTCAATCGACTGAAACTTTCGTAGAGATTCATGCAAAGTTTGCTTTTCTTTTTTTCTTTTTACACACTATGTAACTTGACTGAGACTTCCCAAAGTCTTTCTCCGTCTCAGTCGACTGACACCTAACCACACCCATTCATAAAACAGATTTGCTATTTCACATCTAGATGTGAGATATTATCTCACATCTAACCCTCTCACCCTTGATTTTTTTTAAAGTATTCCATGAATTTTAAGAATGAAATAGTTTTAAGAATGAAAGAGTTAGATGTGAGATATCTCACATCTAGATGTCATATAGCCAAACCCTTCATAAAGTAAAGAACAACCCAGCCCCGTTCCACTTTTCCTCTCTCGTCTTTCTCTGTCTGCTCGTCCCTGCTCCCGGCCGCCGCGCCACACTACACCTCATCATTTTGGAGTACAAGCAGATCATAGTTTTGCTGTCAATTTTGTAGTACAAACATATCCTAATTTTTCTGTCAATTTTGGAGTACGAGCAGGTCCTAACTTGAACAGCAAGCATGCTTCATGTGACTTCAGATCCTAATTTTGGAGTACAAGCGCACGCACAGCTGCTGCTGCTGGTGGTGCACACGCACGGCGCGCCGGAGCCGGAGCATGCTACGCTTCGCCGCAGCACGCATCAACGCCTTGCCACCTTGCTGCCGTTCTCGGCCGTCGTCATCGTCGCCAACACTGGGTCTGGGTACCAGCGGCGAGCCATGAACAGCGAGGTGCCGCACGCGACGTGCACACGCCCAACTGTCATGCTGTCGTTCCGCCCAGCTACCATGAAGCCGTGCTATCAAGAATAATCCGTCATCTTGAGACACAAGTGCAATCAACAATAGCTCACAAATAAAGTTATAAACCAGAACTATCATTGTATCACAACTTTATATTATACGTATATCTACATATATTTCAAGGGAAAAAAAGAAACTAGTAAATACTATAAGATCAAACAAGCAGCATGTGCCTAGAGTTCATCGTGGTCGTCGTCGTCGTCCTGAGTGGTGTGGTCATCCGGTGCACCTCCGGACCTCTGGTACACTGCCGTGATGATAGGGTTGCAGACGTCCTCCAGCTCCCGGAGCTTCTCATCGTAGTCCTCCTTCTCTGCCTCTGCGTTGTCGTCGAGCCACTCGTTCACCTCCCTCACCGCATCTTGAACCTTCTCCTTCTCATCCCTCTCCATGGAGTCGGCCATCTTGCCATCCATGGTGTTTTTGATGCCGTACACATAAGTCTCAAGCTTGTTCCGGGCGTCGACCCGTTCCTTGAGCTTGAGATCCGCCTCGGCGAATTCCTCTGCCTCGCGCACCATTCGGTCGATGTCCTCCTGGCTATGCCGACGGTCCTCGTTGGTGATGGTGATCTTCTCCGACTTGCCGGTGCCCTTGTCCGCGGCCTTCACGTGCAGGATGCCGTTCACGTCCACCTCGAACGTCACCTCGATCTGGGGCGTGCCCCTCGGAGCCGGCGGGATCCCAGAGAGGTCGAACTTGCCGAGGAGCCTGTTGTCCTTGGTCATGCTCCTCTCGCCCTCGTAGACCTTGATGGACACGGTGGTCTGCTTGTCCTGGTACGTGGTGAACACCTGCGTCTTCTTGGTCGGTACCACCGTGTTCCTCGGGATCAGCTTGGTCATTACGCCGCCGACCGTCTCCATGCCTAGTGTAAGCGGCGCGACGTCGAGCAGGATCATGGTTTTGGTGTTCTCGTCGACGTGTCCGCTCACGATGCTGGCTTGCACGGCGGCGCCGTATGCGACGGCCTCGTCGGGGTTGACCCCCTTGTTGGGTTCCTTGCCGTTGAAGTAGTCCTTGAGGAGCTGCTGCACCTTGGGAATCCTGGTGCTGCCACCGACGAGCACGATCTCGTCGATGTCAGCCTTGTTGAGCCCGGCGTCCGCCATGGCCTTCTTCACCGGCACCATCGTCTTGCGGAAAAGGTCGTTGTTGAGCTCCTCGAACCGTGCCCTTGTGAGCGGCTCCGAGAAGTCGACGCCGTCGAAGAGCGATTCGATCTCCACGCGCACCTGGTGCTGGTTGCTGAGCGCACGCTTGGCGCGCTCGCACTCCCGACGCAGCTTCCCCAGCGCGCGCAGGTCGCCGGTGATGTCCCGGCCGTGCTTCCGCTTGATGAGCTTGATGAAGTAGTCCATGAGGCGCTGGTCGAAATCCTCACCGCCGAGGTGCGTGTCTCCGTTGGTGGCCAGGACCTCGAAGACACCATTGTCGATGGAGAGCACGCTGACGTCAAAGGTGCCGCCGCCGAGGTCGAACACGAGGACGTTCTTCTCGGGCCCCTTCTCGTCGATGCCGTAGGCGATGGCTGCAGCGGTGGGCTCGTTGACAATGCGGATGACGTTGAGCCCGGCGATGACGCCGGCGTCCTTGGTGGCCTGGCGCTGCGCGTCGTTGAAGTAGGCCGGCACGGTGACGACGGCGTGCGTGACCTTCTCGCCGAGGTAGGCCTCGGCGGTCTCCTTCATCCTGGTAAGCACCATGGCGCTGACCTCCTCGGGGCTGAAGACGCGGATGTCGCCGTCCTTGACCTGCACCTGGATGTGCGGCTTGCCCTTGCGGTCGACGACGGAGTAGGGCAGCAGCTTGATGTCCCGCTGCACGACGGCGTCGGCGAAGTCGCGGCCGATAAGGCGCTTGGCGTCGTAGATGGTGCGCTCCGGGTTGGCGGCGGCCTGGTTCTTTGCGGCCTCGCCGATGAGCCGCTCGCCTCCGTTGGTGAAGGCGACCCAGGAGGGGGTGATCCGGTTGCCCTGGTCGTTGGCGATGATCTCGACGCGGCCGTTCCGGTAGACGCCGACGCACGAGTAGGTGGTGCCGAGGTCGATGCCGATCACGGTGCCGGTGCTGCCGCCTTCCGTGGGCACGGCGGCGGAAGCAGCTGGAATCGCGAGAAGCAACGCCGCGAGGAGCGTGGCGAACATCCACGTCGACGCGCCACGAGCCATGTCGACTGATTTCTTTCGCTTCGTCTCTGTTTGTTGCTTTGGAGAGGAAGGCCGCCGCACGTATTTATTGCGTGCTTTCTGCACAAGGAGGAACCGGAGGCGGTCTTCGACTCCGATCGTCCTGCATCGTCCAGTTTGAACTTGGACGCGTCACGCCGGTGATCTCAGCCGTGCGTTTTGCTGATCTGACGGTTAACAAGATGCCCTGACGTGTCGAAGCGAAGGCACCTGACTCGATAGAAGTACGAAACGTCAATGTGTTTTGTTTCCCGTTTCCTGTATTATTTTCCTGTTTTTACTCAGAATTTTTATTTTCTATTCCTTTTCTTTTGTTCGTTTATTTACTTTTATTAAAAATTCATGGGAATTTTTAAAATTAATGAATGTATTCTAAAATTTGTGATTTTTTCAAATTAATGATTTTTTTTATAAAAAATGTGTTTCTTTTAAATTCATGAACACTTAATAAAATTATGTTTTTTTACAAACTTGTCAACCTTTTTATAATTTGCAAAAATAAACTTAAAATTCATGAAGGTTTTTTCAAATTCATGAATATTTTAAAAATTGTAAGGGTGCTTGATTAGACATGATTTAATCTTTTTTGGATAAAACAACTGTGCATACTCATTTGATGTCACATGAGCACAAACTGGTGAATGCTTCATGTTTTGCTTCACAAAACATGACTATATCCTTTTGGATCTAAGAGAACTGTAACCCTCTAAATTTCCTTTGGAATCCTTTGAATCAAAGTGTCCCTAAATAAAAAAAATAAAAAGCACGTTCAAGATACATGAGCCAGAGTAAATTAAAGATACATTCTAAATATCTTAGGGTGTAGAGTGAAAATGTGAATGTGGCTTTCTTTATGAAGTCGGGCGGTGAGCCTTTTCTCTAAAAAAAATTGGAATCATCAAAGTTCATTTACCTTGCCATCAAAACATGAAGTCTGAGCTGCACACACTGGCCTTTCTGAATAGGGGGGCGGAGAAAACATTTTAGCCATGTTCTAGAATGGACTGGACAAAGCCACAACGTTTGGGTCTCCAACCCTTGCAACAAAAAGCATGAGAAGTAAGTGCCTCTAAATTTAACTAAATATGTGACCTCGCAGTAATATGCATTCAAAATGACGATCTATGTTCAATATCCAAAAGACAATGAAGTGGAGATGTATCAAAACGGATGGGAACTACGCCACAAATTTTAGAACTAATGTTATACCAGTGATATGACGACGGCACACCTTTGGCTCGCTCCAGTGCTTGAAATCGTTGTTATGTGGTCTAGACATGGATGTACTTTCTATTACTTCTGGTGTTCTACCTTGATGTTTGACGAATCGATTAGAAGTTTCCCGCCAAAGAATGTAAATAGTTAAGCTGCAAGAGGTAACGGTTAATTAAAACGCTATAGGATTCATTAGTGCAGTGTTACCCCATGTTGGAGTATCTCTTAGTAGAAAAGGACTGGTTATACTTAATAAGAGCTAGTGCTCTAGTGTTTTTTCTAGCGTGGGTATGAGGTTATGAATTTGATCATTTGTAACAAATTGGGTGGATCTTTGATTATGTATCCAAAGTTAGCCAACCTTTGATTAAATATTTAAAGTTTATTGATTTATTTAATGATATGCCATCAATGAAATTTATACAAATATGGAACAATAAGCTATAGGAAATGCTAATATGCCCTTGTTGGGCCGCTCTTCTCTAGCACATGACTCTGGTGCACCAAGACCTCCTATATCTCAAGGAAAGTAGACTGTCATGATGACAAGGTGCGCGTGCACCCGTATCAAAATGTGACCCTCGTGGTGTTGGGATAAAATCACCGGCTAACAAATCTAGTGGTTCACTTTATTGGACGCAGACTTAGTTTCCCCTTACCTCCTATTCCAAGTAGTCACTGTTATAACAAGTCAAAAACATGCATAAAGTTCTATGAATCTTATACTTGCATACCTGGTACTCTTAAAAATTCTGGTCAATTGGAACTTCTCAACAATACAAATGCAGACTATTTACCAAGACACATGTAGGTGCGAATGCGGCACAACTACCACAGAAGTGCCTCACTAACTAAAAATCATGCAATTAATGATTTCAAATTTGAATTGATTAATGTAATGGGCGGTTCTGTTGTTCCCTCTGCGGGCAACCTAGGCGTCAATGGTGCATCTGAGTTCTAGGATGAACTACTTCGTGTGTCAACGAATGTGGCGCCCTTCGATCCGTGACAAGAGGTATGTACTTTTTCGGATGCAGAGACAAATGGAATGTGGTCAAGGTGCGTCAACTCGAAGTGAATATGAGCTTGCCTCTAAGTGCCTCCCCCGAGAGCAGTGTGGCTCCATTGCTACAGTTTGTTGGAATTTGTCTATTTTGGGCCAACCCAATAGCAGTTTTAGAAATTCCTAATAAATCCTAGAGGCCCACTTAGCCCATTCGTGCAAGGCAAGGGGCACTACTAAAGTTATTCCCACATTGCTAGTTTAGAGGGAGTTGGACCTGCTTATAAGGGAGGTTCTTTCCCCACTTGTACGAGCATGAGAACAAGAGGACATCCTCGTCTCCCTCTATTGCTTTGTCTCCTGTCGCAGCCTATTCGCATCTCTCTCCTATGCCTACACGAGAGAGGTCGCTCCTCTCCAGAGAGACACATCAGAAAGATCAAGGGTGATAAGGTTTTTGGAGAGCACTCCACGCGACTACTGAATTCCCAGTTCTAGCTTTTGCCCTACATATGTTAGGTTCTACTCCCTCTGTAAACTAATATAAGAGCGTTCAGATCACTAAAATAGTATTCTAAACGCTCTTATATTAGTTTACGGAGGGAGTACTTCATATATGCAACTTTCTGCTCTACATATGTTTTGTTACAGTTCATATATGAAGATGCTATTTACCTTCTCTTTTTCAAATCGCATGACTTATTTTATCACTATTATAATAGTCATGCTTTATTTAGTATTTCTGTTAATAAAATCATTTAGTAAATTTCTCATATTTCCAACAATCCAAAAACCTTATTATAGGCAATTTACCCCAAATGGTTTTGCTGCTTCCATGAGACCTCCTGTGTTTGAGGGTATCCACTATAAGAGGTGGCGCGTGAGAGCCATTCTATGGTTTCAAACCATGAGCTGCTATGACGCCACTCTTGGCAAACCTGAAGGAGATTATGATGCTCAACAGGAACAAGCTTTTCTGAAAATGGATACCCTGTTTAGGGCTGCTCTCTTGAGTGTTCTTGGTGAGAACACAGTTGTGAAGGAAATATGCCCTAGAGGCAATAATAAAGTTGTTATTTGTATTTCCTTATATCATGATAAATGTTTATTATTCATGCTAGAATTGTATTAACCAGAAACTTAGTACATGTGTGAATACATAGACAAAACAGAGTGTCCCTAGTATGCCTCTACTAGACTAGCTCATTGATCAAAGATGGTTATGTTTCCTTGCCATAGACATGAGTTGCCATTTGTCAACGAGATCACATCATTAGGAGAATGATGTGATGGACAAGACCCATCCGTTAGCTTAGCAACTTGATCGTTTAATTTTACTGTTATTGCTTTCTTCATAACTTATACATGTTCCTATGACTATGAGATTGTGCAACTCCCGAATACCGGAGGAACACCTTGTGTGCTATCAAACGTCACAACATAACTGGGTTATTATAAAGATGCTTTACAGGTGTCTACGAAGGTGTTCGTGGTGTTGGCATAGATCAAGAATAGGATTTGTCACTCCGAGTGTCGGAGAGGTATCTCTGGGCCCTCTCGGTAATACACATCATAATAAGCCTTGCAAGCAAATGACTAAATGAGTTAGTCACGAGATGATGTATTACGGAACGAGTAAAGAGACTTGCCGGTAACGATATTAACTAGGTATAGTGAAACCGACGATCGAATCTCGGGCAAGTAACATGCCGATGACAAAGGGAACAACATATGTTGTTATGCGGTTTGACCGATAAAGATCTTCTTAGAATACGTAGGAACCAATATGAGCATCCAGGTTCCGCTATTGGTTATTGACCGGAGATGTGTCTCGGTCATGTCTACATAGTTCTCGAACCCGTAGGGTCCGCACGCTTAACGTTCGATGACGATCGGTATTATGAGTTTATGAGTTTTTATGTACCGAAGGTACTTCCGAGTCCCAGATGAGATTACGGACATGATGAGGTGTCTCGGAATGTCTGAGACATAAATATTGATATATTGGACGACCATATTCGGACACCGGAATTGTTCCGGGTGTTATCGGATAAAACCGGAGTGCCGGAGGGGTTACCGGAACCCCCAAGGGAGTATGGGCCATAGTGGGTGATGGGCCTCGAACCCCTCGTTGGTTACCCCAAGTGGAAGGTGTAAGATGCAGTAAGTAGAAGTGTTTTCCCCTAGCAAAGATGCCAAGGATCGAATCCCCAGAGACTCCTAGGTTCAACAAGTAGGTGTCAATTGCTAACGGTGCAATTAGCAATCAACGTGGACCTGCACACAGATACAAATAACTTTGCTCCCAACGAGCACAGAGAGGTTGTCAATCTCTCCGGCCTTGTAGTTCACAAAGGGTTAAAAGCAATATGATAGTAGTGATAGATAGTGTTTTGCAATAGTAAGTAAATAGCGAAAAGTAAATAGTGGATGTGATCAATGATGGTAATATGGACCGGAGTCTCATGATGTTCACTAGTGATGTCTTGTGGGGACCCCGACTTAGAAGTCGAGATCACCGAATGCACGTGTACAGTGATCCCAGAGATCAATGCTCACTGAACACACAGAAGCTGAAATAACGAGAGTCTTACATCCATACAAATAGTCTTACACGAATTAAGGCCATTATGGCCAAGTCTTACATAGATAGAGCCTCACGGGCTGAATAGCAAATAACTCAAGTAGCGGAAGTCTTCGATAAACGGGTAGAACCCATGCCATCTGCCTTAACCCTACAGGCATTCTGACTGGGATAGCGTCCTAGTTCGCATGTTCGTCTCCAAAGAACTCTTCCTCATATTCCCGTTCTTCCATGCCTGGCCAATTAAATAACCAGTGGCAAGCCAATGAGTACTTTGAATGTACTCGCAAGCAACCCATGATGTGGTTCAAAGTAACAGTGCAATTGAATAATAATGATCAATCTAGCAAGGCTAGAACAAATATTCTACCATCAAGTTTATGCATCAATAACCTCGCGTAACCTCGAAGACAGGTTACCGTTATCAACATGAATATGATTCATCTCATCGAGTCAAGTCACCACCTTGACTCACATACACACGCATGGTCTCACAAACATTAGACGTAGCCCAAGAGCGGTTACCCAACTGTCCATGACCGTGGACACGGCTATTCGAATAGTTTGACACTCTGCAGAGGTTGTACACTTTACCCACAAGATCCGGGGAACTTCCGTGTCATCCACGACCCGCGATACCTCAAGTACCCGGGGTAAGCACCCGGTCATTACCTTTCCTTAGACGACACTAACATAGAGTCCACTCGTTGGTACACGGCCCTCGGGTACAAACAATAGATCAAGGGACTTGCCCTAATTTTAATGTCACGCGTACCCGAAGGGACCAACGGTGTGTCCGGTGCCCTATAAAAACAGTCATGGCCGTCTATCCAAGCACGACCCCGTCCCAGGAAAGACCTCAAGTCTTCCCGTCACTAGTAATGCGGGCACCATGCTAGTATCGACCTAAGTAATCAATAAAGCCCCGTCCCATAAGGGGTAGTGTGGTTGCACATGTATGGTTGGAAAAACGGTCGCAACTTAAACCAATCCGTTTGAAAAACACACACACTTGCCTCGGCACACCACTTCGTCATCAAGTGGTCACCCAACTCATCATCATCATCTCCCTCGGGCATAAATGGCACCCGACGGGGTTTTATGCAAAGACTTCAACCATGAAGGTTCATGTCACACATGCATCATATAAGCATCATGACCAACTATTTGCATGTCATTTAGCACTTAGCAAGATCAAGATCAAGCATGCATCATGTGGTGGAATCAACTAGGTTACCATCGTAACCCTAATATCATGCATCGGAAATAAACGGGTTCCGAGGAACAAGTGTATCATGGTCAAAGGGCTGCTTGCCTGGATTGGCTTGGTCTTCAAAGTCTTCAAATCCTTCTCCATCTTCTTCCACAACAACTTCGTCAAATACGGGATCTATACGTCGCATAATAACCACGGGAAAATAAGAATACAAACAAAACAGAAAAATCAAAGTGCTCAGAAAAATGTCAACTCATTTTTGTAAAATACTAGAGGGATTTCTAAGATGGGGAAAAATCTTAGTTGGAGTTTTGGAGTAACAGAATGGAATATATTGATTTTAGAACAGGAGTATTACTGTCCAAATTTGAATTTAAATTTGAACAGTACAGAAAAGTTTCATGGATTTGAATGAAAGTGGTACCATTAAATAGGTTGGAATATTACAAGATTTTAGGAGTTGGAATTATTTAATTTGGATCAATATTCTTTTCTGTAGAAATGTTTAAAACATTAACAGAAAAGAAAAGGAAAAAGGGTCCTGTGCACTGGGCCAGAGAAGGCCACAGTGCACGGCCCAGACGAATCGGCCCAGCCGCACGGGAGCCTGCGCGCGCACGTCAGGTTTTTAAACCTGACGGGCGGGGCCCGTGGGTCAGTGGCACAGAGGAGGGGGAGAGAGGTGAGGGGATGACAGGCGGGGCCCGCCTGTCATCTCTAACCCCACGGCCACGGCGACGGCAAGCTCACCGGCGAGGTTTCCGGCCACGGCGACGGCAACGGAGGGCAGGGTTGGAATCAGCGTCGCGTCGCGGTTGCTGTGGTGGTGGTGCGGCACGGCGGGGAGGCCTGGTTCACCGGCTGCGAGGTGGGACGGCGGAAGCTCGTCGGAGGGTCGTGGTTGAGGTTGTTTCTGACTGCCACAGAGAGGGGAAACAGGGGGGAAAGGGTCAGGGTGGCTCGGTGGTTCCGAAACGGGTGGAAGGAGAGGCAGGGGAGGCCCGTACCACGAGATCGCCGGCGGCCCGACGCGGCGGCGCTCCGGTCGATCCCGAGCACTGGGACCTCTTGGGGTCGAACTGGAGGTGCTGGGGGGGTTAGTGGAGTGGAGTGAGGTCGCTGGTGGTGCTGGCGAGGCTCGGGAGGGGCTTATATAGCTACGCCCATGGTCCACCGTGGACCCGTGCGCCGGCGAGGTTGCAGGCGAGGCTAGGAGGGGTTCTGGAGCCTGGGATCACGCCGGGGAGGTCCGTGGACTTGCTCCACGTCCAGCTGAGGGGAAAAGAGGAGCGGGGGAGCGTCAGAGGAGTGCGCGCGTGCGAGGCAGAGGAGTGGCCACCGCGGGCGGCCAGCGCGCGTGCGACGACGGCCACTTGAGGGCGCAGGAGGAGGGGGGACAACGCATGGGAGGTCGCGGACGTCGAGGGGCCTCGACTGGCGCGAGGGGGAGGCCCGAGGCTGTCGGGGGAGATTGATTTGCCGGAGCCAGCGTGCGGAGGTGCACTGTTGCGCGCTCCAGAGCGTGCGTATTGCTGGCATCAGCGCGCTCTCGCCGGTTTGGTCCAAACCAGCGTGTCCAACAGTGTCCAGCACGCTAAGGGAGGAGTAAAGAAAGGGCCTGAGGCCTTGGATGCCCTGGAGATGCTGAGAGAGAGAGAGGGGACTGGTAAAATGGTGGAAACCTGCTGTACAACAAGGTAAAACAGGGCTTTCACCCCTCAATCATGGAGCTGGGGTGCTGGGGGAGTTACTGGAGGTAGCTGGTAACTCAATGATCATGTGGTAAAAAGTATAGGCCATGGAGGAAAGTAAAAGTGATCAAGTTGGAGGTTTTAGCAATTCTGCAGAAGGTGTTTGATCAGTGTTTAGTCAAGTAAATGAACTCTACTTGACATGGCACTTGACAGGGTTAAAAGACATGAGAAAATAGGGTGCTTCACCAAATTTGGGCTCATTTGAAGAAACTAGCCAATGTAACTTTGGTGAACCCTAGAAATCAACAGAAACAGTTTCATCTTGATTGAGTCAAGCTAATCATCTCCCCTTGATGCACCACTTGGTGTAGCATCATCATTTGGGGTATTGATCATGCCCACAAAGTTTGAAGCTCAAGATAAAAAGTTGGTAATGTAAAGTTGTTCAAATTTGCATTTGAACAGAAAGGGTTTTGAGGTGATCAGATCAAGTTGCTCTATTCAAATTCTTGTGCCAATTGGTCTAGATGCCTTATTAGGTCATTCTAGCATGTGCACCAAGTTTGAGAGCATTTGGACAAGTTTGGCAATGTAAAGTTGCTCAAACTTCAAATATGGACAGAATGGTTATGAAGGGGTTTGAGGATGTTTTCTTTCTTCCCAAGGCATGGGACTTGGCAAGATCATCAAATATGTCATATATGACATGATAGAATTTCCCTGGAATATTTGGAGAAAATTTCCTTTGTAAATATTTCAAAAGCTTGAAATATCCAGAAAGGGTTTTAGAGGGTTTAGCCCATTATTTTGAACATGACCAAGTGTTGAAACTCTTATATATGGACAATATATGTCCTCTGAGTCTCTCAGAATTTTGGCAAATATTTTTGAAATAGTTAAATAATTTTTCCCTCTTAAAGACCATTTCTGGACTTAAGAAAAAGCTTTTAAATAAAATAGGAAAATAACTTTTAAAATTATACCTTTGTGGTTTCTGGGAGTCCTATGACTACTAGGTCTCAAATAAACCTTTTGAAATAATTTTCTCACCCTAAATCAAGTACTTGCAGTGCAAATCTCAATTCAGGGGTTTTTGGAAAACTAAATTTATAAAATACTTTTTGGCCAAATTATTTTTGTAAGAAAATACTATACTGTTATATAACACTTGGCATGATCATTGGGCAGAAGTTTAGAGTATGGAGATGAAATCTACAAGAGATCATAGTTGACTTTAATGAGCACATGAAAAAGCACATGAAGAAAACTCAATTCCAAATAAAAGCCAAATGATGCTAAAAATTTTTGCTGGTCCAAATTTTCATGCTTAAAAGTTACAAATAACATGTTACAAAATGCAGGGTGTGACAGACCTACCCCCCTTACAAGAATCTCGTCCCCGAGATTCCTAAACTAGGGCTTAAAAGAGATCGGGATACTCGGATCTAAGATAGTCTTCTCGTTCCCAGTTTGCTTCAGCTTCGGTGTGGTTGCTCCACTGGACCTTGAAGTACTTGATGGTACGGCTCCGCGTACGTCGTTCTGCTTCGTCCAGAATACGAATGGGTAGGTCAAATCAGGCTGCAGATCAATGGCTTGGTGATCCACATCCTTATAGAGATTGGGCTTGTCTGGAACTTGGAGACATTTCCGGAGTTGTGACACATGGAACACATTGTGCACATCGGATAGCTCAGGTGGTAGTTCCAACTGATAAGCCACTTCTCCTCGTCGGTCGGTGATCTTGAAAGGGCCAATGAACCTTGGCGCGAGCTTCCCCTTGACGTGGAAACGCTTGGTTCCCTTCAAAGGAGTTACCTGCAGGTACACATGATCTCCGACACGGAAACTCATGTCTCGGCGTCGAGTGTCAGCATAACTCTTCTGTCTTGACTTGGCTGCCTTTAATCGCTCTCTGACTAGTTGGACTTGCTCTTCTGCTGCGCGGAGAATATCCGATCCAAAGACTAGTCCTTCTCCAGTCTCTGACCAATTGAGGGGTGTGCGGCATCTGCGTCCGTACAATACCTCAAATGGTGCCATCTGAAGGCTTGACTGGTAACTGTTGTTATAGGAGAACTCGACAAAAGTGAGACAGTCTTCCCACTTGGCTCCATATGCCAGGACACAGGCTCGGAGCATGTCTTCGAGAATCTGATTGACTCGCTCAGTCTGTCCTCCGGTCTGTGGGTGGAAAGCTGTGCTGAAAGACAACTTGGTTCCCAAGGCTTCTTGGAATCTCTTCCAGAACCTTGAAGTGAACTGGGTGCCTCGATCTGACACAATCTCCTTGGGAACACCGTGAAGACTTACGATTCGGTTGATATAGAGAGTTGCCAACTGGTTCCCTGAGTAGGTAGTCTTGACAGGAATGAAATGGGCTACCTTGGTCAAATGATCAACTATGACCCAGATGGAGTCATGTCCTTTATTCGACCTTGGTAATCCAGTGATGAAGTCCATTCCGACTTTATCCCACTTCCACTCAGGAACCTTGAGTGGTTGAAGCAATCCAGCAGGTCGCTGATATTCAGCCTTGACCCTTTGGCACACATCACACCTTGCAACATAGGTTGCAATCTCTCTCTTCATACCGTGCCACCAGAATCGTGCCTTCAAGTCTTGGTACATCTTGGTTCCTCCGGGGTGGATGGAATACGGAGTGTTGTGGGCTTCTTGCAGAATCAGCGTCTTCATCTCGGTGTTTCTTGGTACGCAGAGGCGACCTTTGTACCATACAATCCCGTGCTCGTCTTCGGAGAATCCTGGGGCCTTGTCCAGCTTCATCTTCTTCTTGATACCTTCGATGCTTGCGTGTCCATCTTGAGCCTTCTTGACGTCGTCCAACAGGGTTGGTCTGACTTCCAAATGATCCAGAAATCCAGGGTGACCAATTCCAAACTGAATTGTTCGATCTCCTTAAACAAGGCTGGCTGCCTTTCCTGAATAACGGCATTCAAAGAGCAAGCCTTCCTGCTTAAGGCATCGGCCACCACGTTGGCCTTCCCAGGGTGATACTGAACACTGAGGTCATAATCCTTGATGAGTTCCTACCATCTCCGCTGCCTCATGTTCAATTCCTTTTGGGTGAAAATATACTTCAGACTTTTGTGGTCTGTGTAAATCTCACACCGTTTCCCTAGGAGGTAATGCCGCCATGTCTTCAAGGCATGAACTACTGCCGCTAGCTCAAGATCGTGAGTAGCGTAGTTCTCCTCATGGGGTCGTAGCTGCCTGGAGAGGTATGCTATGACGCGGCCTTCTTGCATCAGAATGCTTCCCAATCCGGTTCGAGAGGCATCACAATATATCACGAACTCCTAGTGAATATCAGGTGTTGCCAGAACTGGGGCGGTGGTCAATATCTTTTTGAGCTCTTGGAAGCTCTCTTCGCATTTTGGCGTCCACTCGAACTTCTTGTCCTTCTTGAGGAGCTGAGTCATTGGTCGTGCAATGCTAGAGAATCCTTCCACGAACTTGCGGTAATAGCCCGCTAGTCCGAGGAAGCTTCTAACTTCCTTGACGGTCGTTGGAGATTGCCATTGGGTCACAGCTTCGATCTTTGCAGGATCAACATATAATCCTTCCTCGATCAAGACATGACCTAAGAATCCAACTTTACGCAGCCAGAACTCACACTTGCTGAATTTGGCATACAGTTGGTGCTCACGAAGCTTGTCTAGGACCATCCTCAGATGCTGCTCGTGCTCTTCCTCCGACTTCGAGAACACAAGAATGTCATCAATGAATACAACAACAAACTTGTCCAAATATTCCATGAAGACTTTATTCATGAGATACATGAAGTAAGCTGGGGCATTGGTTAACCCAAAAGACATGACCGTGCACTCGTACAGGCCATATCTGGTTACGAATGCCGTCTTCGGAATATCTTGGGGTCTGATCTTCAGCTGGTAATACCCAGATCTGAGGTCGATCTTGGAGAATACCTTGGCTCCGCTGAGTTGATCAAACAGATCTTCGATCTTGGGAAGTGGATACTTGTTCTTGATTGTAACTTCATTGAGGGAACGATAGTCAATGCATAAGCGGATGGTACCGTCCCTCTTGGCCACAAACAGAACAGGAGATCCCCAAGGGGAGGCACTTGGGCGAATAAATCCCTTCCTTAGCTGCTCTTCTAGCTGCTTCTTCAACTCGGCTAATTCTTCCGTCCCCATTCTATAAGGCTTCTTATAGATGGGTCCTGCTCCGGGCACGAGTTCGATGATGAACTCAATGTCATGGTCAGGGGGCATTCCCGGTAGTTCATCCGGAAAGACATCAGGATACTCACATACCACCGGTACTTGATCTAGCCCAACTTCAGACAGACAGTTGACTTTAGCGGCTTGAGCGGAAGAGGAGTTGGAAGCAAACTTGACTTCGACTCCTTGGTCATTGGTCACAGTGACTGTCCGATTGGCACAGTCTAACAAGCCTTGGTGCTTGCTGAGCCAATTCATGCCTAGGATCACATCCAAGCCTTGCGATCTCAGGACGATAAGGTCTGCTAGGAAGTCTACACCATTAATGGTAATACTGACTCCTTTACAGCCTATCTTGGCTCTTATCTCGGCTCCGGGGGTTTGTACCACCATAGGGTTATTCAGGGGTGTAGGGGTCATGCCACTTTTTAATGGAAATCTTTGAGTGACAAATGAATGCGTTGCTCCAGAATCAAACAAGACAGTTGCAGGTGCTGAGTTGACAAGGAACGTACCCAGCACGACGTCCGGGTCTTCCTGAGCTTCTTCAACGGTGACGTGATTCACACGCCCCTTCCCATAGTTCGGTGGATTACGAGGAGCTGGATTCCTTGGTGGCATTCCACGGCCTTGTCCCTGGTTCTGCGCATTGGGGCGCGGGGCATCAGGCTTCTTGTTGGGGCACACCCTTGAGATGTGTCCGGGCTGACCACATCCAAAGCAAGTGACTTGGTTTGGAGTGTTGATCTTGTTGCCTCCACTGGTATTGGGGTTGAAGGCTGGCCTGGGGTTGGCATACTGCTGAGGCTGAGGATTGGCATGAGGTGCAGCAGCTCTTGGCTGCTGATAGGTTGGCTTGGCCGGGGCTGACTGCCACGGACGAGGCTTCGGGTTGCTGGAACTTCCCTTACTGACCATCTTGCGCTTGCGAGTGTCTTCCAAAGCACGCCGCTTGTCTTCAAGCATGAGTGCCTTGTTCACCAGGTCAGGGAAAGACGGGCAGTCGCACACGACAAGCGAGTATTGCAGAGTCTGATTGAGGCCTTCCATAAAGCGCTCCCTTTTGGCAGCATCAGTGCTGACATCCTCAGGGGCATACCTTGACAGAACACTGAACTTCTGCATGTACTCCTTGACAGTGCCACTTCCTTGCTTCAGGGCTCGGAACTCACGCTTTTTGATAGCCATGATTCCGGAAGGAATGTGGGCCTTGCGGAATTCTGCCTTGAAGTTAACCCAAGTGATGTCTTGTTCAGCATGCATGACCTTGAATCCATCCCACCAAGCTCTAGCAGTTCCCCCGAGGCAGTGGGCTGCATAAGCCACCTTCTCGCGGGCTTCGGTGCATCCGACTAGTTCCAGAATTTCCTCAATGGAACGGACCCAGTCATCTGCATCCAGGGGTTCTGCAGTCTCGATGAAGGTTGGTGGTGCATGCTTCTTGAACTCTGCCAACGTGGAACGTCCATTGCCATTCCCCGCCGGCTGGCGGTTGTTGGTGACAGCTTGAGCAATCAGCTGGAGGGCTGCAGTGTTGGCTTGGCGTTCCTCTCGGAAAGCTTGGAGAAGCTGAGCCATGTCCATGCTTGGAGGAGGTGGTGGTGGAGCTTGGTCGTTGGTTTGGTCGTAGCCTGCCTCTGGCTGAGAGGATGCTCCGGCTTCGGGCTTCTGGGTAGAGGTACCAGTACGAGTTACAATAGGCATCCTGTTGGAGCGGTAAAAGGTCTCATGACTCGGAAGAGGGAAAGCAAGATAGATAGGTGCCTAGTAAGGGGGTGGGTGTGACACTAAATCAAATCATGCAAGGGCCGTAAGGCCAAAACACATTCATTAAAAATCCAAATGGGTGATGTAGCCGTTTACACATTCCCGAAGGAAGATTACGACTTACATCCAGACACAACAAAAGCAAACACTAGATGGTTTCATATGAACCATACAAGGACTCGACTGCGCATAGGGGTTACACGACCTATCCTACCGTAGGGGTTACAACTGGCATATCCGAGTAGCGAATAATGCCTAAGCGGCGGAATGCTCGGTCGCGTATTCCGGCTCTTCTGGGTCTTCCTCCTTGTCTTCATCTGTCTGGGCTCCCTTGTTGCTTGAGGGAGTGGGAGAGTGGAGGAGTTGGATACGACGGTGCTTTGTCGGTGGTGCAGGGAAAAGCTTGCGATATTCCCTTGCTGTCATTCGGCGTCGCCGAGGTGGTTCTTCACCCTTGGAAGATACATCCTCGGAGGGTCTTCCGCCTCGATATGCGATAGCGGATTGTTCAGAAGGTGCTCCTTCCTTCTTGATCCTGTTTGCCTTCTCTTGAGCTCGACGAAGAAGTGCCTTGGTCTTGTGAAGTTCTTCTCGAAGCTTCATTGATTCCGAGGCCAAGTCTTGTGCCAAACTGTCGGCACATAGACTAAAGTAGGTCTGGAACCGAAGCGGGAGTCCTTCCTTCAATGGAGGGGCTAGTGCGCTTATTTCTTCGTCACCTTCCTTCCGGTAAGGTAAGAAGCGAGTTGCCATGTTGGCTGCCATCTCCGGAAGAAGCTCGCGGAGACGGGTTAACGCCTTGAGTGCAGCAGCCTCGACAGCGAGTGGTAGTGTTGCCATCTGGGGTCCCTCGAAGAACCAACTTGTGGGAGGATCGTTTGCCCTCACGATCACTTCCACATGGTATTCCACCTCAGTATCGCTCACCCAATGCTCAAGGTAGGTGAGGATGGGTGCTCGGTGGAACTGACACTCCTGGAGGCTATCCTCGAGAAGTAAGGGAAACCCAGTGGTCAGGTGCTCTTCGGGAACAGCGGCCATCTACAAAGGTGGAATAGGAGGGGTTAATAAGCTGATGAAATCTCAGGTTTAGAAAAGAAGAGAGGTTCAGAAGGTTTTGAAAAAGGGTCTCATCTAACTAACGCCCATGCTAACTAAGGCTTCCTACAGTCAGGATGGCTTTGATACCAGCTCTGTGGGGACCCCGACTTAGAAGTCGAGATCACCGAATGCACGTGTATAGTGATCCCAGAGATCAATGCTCACTGAACACACATAAGCTGAAATAACGAGAGTCTTACATCCATACAAATAGTCTTACACGAATTAAGGCCATTATGGCCAAGTCTTACATAGATAGAGCCTCACGGGCTGAATAGCAAATAACTCAAGTAGTGGAAGTCTTCGATAAACGGGTAGAACCCATGCCATCTGCCTTAACCCTACAGGCATTCTGACTGGGATAGCGTCCTAGTTCGCATGTTCGTCTCCAAAGAACTCTTCCTCATATTCCTGTTCTTCCATGCCTGGCCAATTAAATAAGCAGTGGCAAGCCAATGAGTACTTTGAATGTACTCGCAAGCAACCCATGATGTGGTTCAAAGTAACAGTGCAATTGAATAATAATGATCAATCTACCAAGGCTAGAACAAATATTCTACCATCAAGTTTATGCATCAATAACCTCGCGTAACCTCGAAGACAGGTTACCGTTATCAACATGAATATGATTCATCTCATCGAGTCAAGTCACCACCTTGACTCACATACACACGCATGGTTTCACAAACATTGGACGTAGCCCAAGAGCGGTTACCCAACTGTCCATGACCGTGGACACGGCTATTCGAATAGTTTGACACTCTGCAGAGGTTGTACACTTTACCCACAAGATCCGGGGAACTTCCGTGTCATCCACGACCCGCGATACCTCAAGTACCCGGGGTAAGCACCCGGTCATTACCTTTCCTTAGACGACACTAACATAGAGTCCACTCGTTGGTACACGGCCCTCGGGTACAAACAATAGATCAAGGGACTTGCCCTAATTTTAATGTCACACGTACCCGAAGGGACCAACGGTGTGTCCGGTGCCCTGTAAAAACAGTCATGGCCGTCTATCCAAGCACGACCCCGTCCCAGGAAAAACCTCAAGTCTTCCCGTCACTAGTAATGCGGGCACCATGCTAGTATCGACCTAAGTAATCAATAAAGCCCCGTCCCATAAGGGGTAGTGTGGTTGCACATGTATGGTTGGAATAACGGTCGCAACTTAAACCAATCCGTTTGAAAAACACACACACTTGCCTCGGCACACCACTTTGTCATCAAGTGGTCACCCAACTCATCATCATCATCTCCCTCAGGCATAAATGGCACCCGACGGGGTTTTATGCAAAGACTTCAACCATGAAGGTTCATGTCACACATGCATCATATAAGCATCATGAACAACTATTTGCATGTCATTTAGCACTTAGCAAGATCAAGATCAAGCATGCATCATGTGGTGGAATCAACTAGGTTACCATCGTAACCCTAATATCATGCATCGGAAATAAACGGGTTCCGAGGAACAAGTGTATCATGGTCAAAGGGCTGCTTGCCTGGATTGGCTTGGTCTTCAAAGTCTTCAAATCCTTCTCCTTCTTCTTCCACAGCAACTTCGTCAAATACGGGATCTATACGTCGCATAATAACCACGGGAAAATAAGAATACAAACAAAACAGAAAAATCAAAGTGCTCAGAAAAATGTCAACTCATTTTTGTAAAATACTAGAGGGATTTCTAAGATGGGGAAAAATCTTAGTTGGAGTTTTGGAGTAACAGAATGGAATATATTGATTTTAGAACAGGAGTATTACTGTCCAAATTTGAATTTAAATTTGAACAATACAGAAAAGTTTCATGGATTTGAATGAAAGTGGTACCAGTAAATAGGTTGGAATATTACAAGATTTTAGGAGTTGGAATTATTTAATTTGGATCAATATTCTTTTCTGTAGAAATGTGTAAAACATTAACAGAAAAGAAAAGGAAAAAGGGTCCTGTGCACTGGGCCAGAGAAGGCCACAGTGCACGGCCCAGACGAATCGGCCCAGCCGCACGGGAGCCTGCGCGCGCACGTCAGGTTTTTAAACCTGACGGGCGGGGCCCGTGGGTCAGTGGCACAGAGGAGGGGGAGAGAGGTGAGGGGATGACAGGCGGGGCCCGCCTGT
Source organism: Secale cereale (assembly GCA_902687465.1). Classification (NCBI taxonomy): domain Eukaryota; kingdom Viridiplantae; phylum Streptophyta; class Magnoliopsida; order Poales; family Poaceae; genus Secale; species Secale cereale. The sequence goes on from LR738715.1 coordinate 771,887,039, forward strand.
CATCTCTAACCCCACGGCCACGGCGACGGCGAGCTCACCGGCGAGGTTTCCGGCCACGGCGACGACAACGGAGGGCAGGGTCGGAATCAGCGTCGTGTCGCGGTTGCTGTGGTGGTGGTGCGGCACGGCGGGGAGGCCTGGTTCACTGGCGGCGAGGTGGGACGGCGGAAGCTCGTCGGAGGGTCGTGGTTGAGGTTGTTTCTGACTGCCACAGAGAGGGGAAACAGGGGGGAAAGGGTCAGGGTGGCTCGGTGGTTCCGAAACAGGTGGAAGGAGAGGCAGGGGAGGCCCGTACCACGAGATCGCCGACGGCCCGACGCGGCGGCGCTCCGGTCGATCCCGAGCACTGGGACCTCTTGGGGTCGAACTGGAGGTGCTGGGGGGGTTAGTGGAGTGGAGTGAGGTCGCTGGTGGTGCTGGAGAGGCTCGGGAGGGGCTTATATAGCCGCGCCCATGGTCCACCGTGGACCCGTGCGCCGGCGAGGTTGCAGGCGAGGCTAGGAGGGGTTCTGGAGCCTGGGATCACGCCGGGGTGGTCCATGGACTTGCTCCACGTCCAGTTGAGGGGAAAAGAGGAGCGGGGGAGCGTCAGAGGAGTGCGCGCGTGCGAGGCAGAGGAGTGGCCGCCGCGGGCGGCCAGCGCGCGTGCGACAACGGCCACTGGAGGGCGCAGGAGGAGGGGGGGACAGCGCCGGGGAGGTCGTGGACGTCGAGGGGCCTCGATTGGCGCGAGGGGGAGGCCCGAGGCTGTCGGGGGAGATTGATTGGCCGGAGCCAGCGTGCGGAGGTGCACTGTTGCGCGCTCCAGAGCGTGCGTATTGCTGGCATCAGCGCGCTCTCGCCGGTTTGGTCCAAACCAGCGTGTCCAACAGTGTCCAGCACGCTGAGGGAGGAGTAAAGAAAGGGCCTGAGGCCTTGGATGCCCTGGAGATGCTGAGAGAGAGAGAGGGGACTGGTAAAATGGTGGAAACCTGCTGTACAGCAAGGTAAAACAGGGCTTTCACCCCTCAATCATGGAGCTAGGGTGCTGGGGGAGTTACTGGAGGTAGCTGGTAACTCAATGATCATGTGGTAAAAAGTATAGGCCATGGAGGAAAGTAAAAGTGATCAAGTTGGAGGTTTTAGCAATTCTGCAGAAGGTGTTTGATTAGTGTTTAGTCAAGTAAATGAACTCTACTTGACATGGCACTTGACAGGGTTAAAAGACATGAGAAAATAGGGTGCTTCACCAAATTTGGGCTCATTTGAAGAAACTAGCCAATGTAACTTTGGTGAACCCTAGAAATCAACAGAAACAGTTTCATCTTGATTGAGTCAATCTAATCATCTCCCCTTGATGCACCAATTGGTGTAGCATCATCATTTGGGGTATTGATCATGCCCACAAAGTTTGAAGCTCCAGATAAAAAGTTGGTAATGTAAAGTTGTTCAAATTTGCATTTGAACAGAAAGGGTTTTGAGGTGATCAGATCAAGTTGCTCTATTCAAATTCTTGTGCCAATTGGTATAGATGCCTTATTAGGTCATTCTATCATGTGCACCAAGTTTGAGAGCATTTGGACAAGTTTGGCAATGTAAAGTTGCTCAAACTTCAAATATGGACAGAATGGTTATGAAGGGGTTTGAGGATGTTTTCTTGCTTCCCAAGGCATGGGAATTGGCAAGATCATCAAATATGTCATATATGACATGATAGAATTTCCCTGGAATTTTTGGAGAAAATTTCCTTTGTAAATATTTCAAAAGCTTGAAATATCCAGAAAGGGTTTTAGAGGGTTTAGCCCATTATTTTGAACATGACCAAGTGTTGAAACTCTTATATATGGACAATATATGTCCTCTGAGTCTCTCAGAATTTTGGCAAATATTTTTGAAATAGTTAAATAATTTTTCCCTCTTAAAGACCATTTCTGGCCTTAAGAAAAAGCTTTTAAATAAAATAGGAAAATAACTTTTAAAATTATACCTTTGTGGTTTCTGGGAGTCCTATGACTTCTAGGTCTCAAATAAACCTTTTGAAATTATTTTCTCACCCTAAATCATGTACTTGCAGTGCAAATCTCAATTCAGGGGTTTTTGGAAAACTAAATTTATGAAATACTTTTTGGCCAAATTATTTTTGTAAGCAAATACTATACTGTTATATAACACTTGGCATGATCATTGGGCAGAAGTTTAGAGTATGGAGATGAAATCTACAAGAGATCATAGTTGACTTTAATGAGCACATGAAAAAGCACATGAAGAAAACTCAATTCCAAATAAAAGCCAAATGATGCTAAAAAATTTTGCTGGTCCAAATTTTCATGCTTAAAAGTTACAAATAACATGTTACAAAATGCAGGGTGTGACATGTCTCTCTCCCAAAAGACGATAAAACAGCTATGTGAGGTAAACAAATTACAGCTGGGCAATTGACAGGACCACGAACGCAAACCAATGCTGACTACATTGCAAGAAAGGTTGAGGTTCAAAGCATGGGCGGTACGCCAAAGTAAGTAGACCGAAATCCATCAATATCTACTACTAATCATCCACCTTGAGATATCTATCCAGAACATCTCGCTGGTATTAAGTTGCGAGTCCCACCCATAGTGTAAACTCAATGCAACAGACAACTGCATTAAAAGAACTTTGCGTAAAGTAAACAATGCTTGCACCCGCGGGCACAAGCACCGTTGTTTTCCCCCTTGTGGCAACAACACATCCCCTAGACTCATGTTTCTGTCACTCAAGCTAATCATCGAGGGGCATGAACCCACAATCGAGCATAACGTTCCCTCTTGGAGTCACTACCTATTACTCGGCCAAAGCAATAAATAACAACGGAGAACATGCAAGAATTACTTATGAACTAAAATATAAAAGAGGTGAATCAAATATATTACTCAAGATCAATCTGAACATAATCTCATAATCCATCGGATCCCAGCAAACTCAACATAGCAACAGCATAAGGATTACATAGGTGCCTCGATCATGTAGGGCAGCTCACGAGGACTAATTAGTGAAGCACAAGAACGGGAGGAGAACATCACATAGCTACTGGTCATGGACTCATGGTCCAAGGGAGACTACTCACGAGTCATCCGGGAGGCGTCCATGGTGGTGGAGAAGCTCCCAGTGGTGATCCTCCCCTCCGACAGGGTGCCGGGAAGAGTTCTCCTGGTGCTCCCGTTCTTGGAAGCGGCGGCGGCGGCGGAACAGAGATGGGATCGCGAAAAGAGTTCCTGTTCTGAGGGTTACGGAGGACCCTTTAAATATATGCCAAAGTAGGGCACCGGGGGAGCCTCGGGGGGCCCAGGCGCGGCCCAGGGGTGGGGGGGGGGGGGCGCCCACAGGGCGCCTGGAGCCCCTGTGTCCCCCCCAGGCTGCCCTTCGGACGCAGTTTTGTTTCCGGATCGCTGATTTTTTATATAATTTTTCTGGATTTTTCTGGGCAGTTCTCGAAACGTGAAAACCTGAAATACAAAAACAGCCGAAAACAGAAACTGGCACTGGGGTGCACTGGATTAGTAAGTTAGTCCAAATATGATCAAAAGTGTATGGAAGTGTATGAATATCATAGCAATATCACCCAAAAGTGGCATGGAGCAAGCAGAAATAATAGATACGTTTTGGACGTATCAACATCCCCAAGCTTAATTCCTGCTCGTCCTCGAGTAGGTAAATGATAACAAGAATAATTTCTGTGGTGACATGCTATTAACCATATAGGACTTTCTCATAGTCATATGACAAAAGCTTACTGAGACAATGATTCTAAAGTAATTAAGTTGCCTCAAGAGAAAATCACAAATGACTGAAAGTTTTTCAACATGAAACTGAAACATCAAAAAGATTTGCAATGAACATGATGTGCAAATATGATAAAGTGATATCTAGCTTGCCCCCTTTAGTGATGCAAAACATAAATGCAGGGGCACCTTCAAGGTTTAAGTGATGACTAGATACAATCATTTCAGAATAAACGATATCACAATCATGCAAAAGACAATGCTACTTTGGGACAATGCACATTACACTCAGAATGACAATCATGCTCTCAGTAGTTGGTGCTTCACCATAAAGGTAAAAGAAAGTTTAGGTGCTAGAGCTTTTTATTTTGAAAACATGGAAGCAATTGTGTCAACGGTAGTAGTACTTCATATGTGTCATGCATAAAACATCCTATAAGTTGCAAGCCTCATGCATCAAATACTAATAGTGCTCGCTCCTTGTCCTAATTAGCTCGGATTCCCATGGGTTATCATTGCATTGCATATATTTTAACCAAGTGTCACAAAGGGGTACCTCTATGCCACCTGTACAAAGGTCCAAGGGGATAGATCGCATTTGATTTCTCGTTTTTGATAGATCTCAACTTGAGGACATCCATACCGGGACAACATAGAAAATAGATGATGGACTCCTCTTTAATGCATAAGCATATTCTCATGAGAGATTGAGGATCAAGGTCCAAGCTAAAACTTCCACCATGATGCATGGCTTCGGTTGGCGGCCCAATGTTCTTCTCTAACAATATGCATATTAATTCAACCCACGGTAAATCACCCTTACTTCAGACAAGACGAACATGCATAGCAACTCACATGATATTCAACAAAAGTGTGACAGTTGATGGCGTCCCCAGAAACATGGTTACCGCTCAGCAAGCAACTCATCAGAAATAAGATACATAGGCAACATATTCTTTACCACAATAGTTTTTAGGCTACTTTCCCATGAGCTATGTATTGCATGGTTAGTTTGCTTAGTGCAGGTGGAGGTTAGCAAAAGACTGGGAGCGACCAACTAAGAGAGCAATGACGGTCATAATCATGCAGAGCGACAAAGCAATATTGAATCAGGCATGGTAGTTATATCGCTACTTAGAAACAAAAGATCATCAAGGCTTGACAGACTTTCTTTACAGTCTTGAATATGCGTGAGCATACGCTAAGTCAATCAAAATAAATTCTCGAAGGAAGATATTACTAAACCATACCATATCATAGGCAAACAAACCAAGTTGGTACTCCAATAACACATTGGGAACCCCCCAGCTATTTGAGATTAACCAAAAGAAAACCTGAACTACTAAGCACCATCATGAAAGTAGCATCTTTATCATAGACACATTAACCCATGCAACGGAAGCAAACTCTCTTAATAAGGTGAGCATGATAATTAAAGAGAGTTCAAGCAACCAACTAAATAAAAGCTCTTGAAAAGATAAGCATGAATACTAAGAGCAGAGCACGATAGTAGCTATTAAAAGACAAAGAACACACACAACATAGATAGACATGAAAATTCTATGTAATGTTCTAGGTAGAGGTGGAGCGTGTTTCTCTCCCACATAAAGGAATGCTGGGTTCCGACTCGTTATGAAAAACTAAAAAGAAAACTAAAAGCAAGACGCTCCAAGCATAGCACATAACACATGAAGTGATAAAAATATAGCGAAACGAAAGACGAACTGATAGTGTTGATGGAGAAGGGGATGCACGGGGGGCATCCCCAAGCTTAGACGCTTGAGTCTCCTTGAATATTTCTTGGGGGTGCACGGGGGCATCCCCAAGCTTGAGCGCTTGACACTCCTGAATCTTTTTATCATCTTCCCTCGCACACTTGAAAACTCCCTTCATACATAACTCATCATAATCTGATTAGCGAGGTTAGTACCCTTAATAAAATAATTATACCTTGCTGGAAATAAGGATATTCTTGAAGTTCTAATGTTTCTCAAGATTGCCCAAAGGTTTTTGCAAAGAAAAAGCAAGTTCTTAATTTGCAAAGTGAAGGTAAGGCAAAACAGGACAGAATCTGTGAAAAACAGAACAGCAGGCAGTAATTGATCTGTTCGGGATACTTCTGCAACTCAAATAAAAAAACTCAGAACTGACGCATGAAAGACAATTATATGGAGAACGCTGTCGAAAAAATGCAGACCAAAAAGATGATCTGGTGATTTTATACGAATTTTTCTATCCAAGGACCGAATCTGTTTCCTGGACAGCACCTCACAACTTTTGAACTTTCTAGCAATCAGAGGCTATACTTGGCACAAATATGAAAAGCAAAGATACAATGATGATGCTACAGCAGTAAACAAAATCAAGACACAATAAAAGCAAAAACTTTATTCATGTGGTCTGCCTCCCAAAAGCGCTTTCTTTTATGCCTTTAAGCTAGGCATAATGCATAGATCAAGTTTTATCAAGAGTAAAAGAATAACTAGCCCGTACAACGGACTCAAAAGGTAACTTGACCTTCTTACGAGGGAAGTGTTCCATCCCTTTCTTGAGAGGAAACTGAAATTTTATATTACCCTCTTTCATGTCAATGACAGCACCAACGGTGCGCAAAAAGGGACGTCCCAAAATAATTGGACATGAAGGATCACATTCAATATCCATAATAGTGAAATCAACGGGCACATAATTATCATTGACAACAATAAGAACATCATCGATCCTCCCCAAAGGTTTCTTTATGGAAGAATCAACGAGACGAACACCAAAAGAACAAGAATCATAAGGTTTCAATTTAAGCATATCATATAGTCTTTTGGGCATAACAGTGGTACTAGCACCAACATCACATAATGCATAACAAGAGAAGTCATTCCAATAAATTTTTATCATAGGATCCCAACCATCTTCTAGCTTTCTAGGTATGGAGGCTTCTACTCTAAGTTTCTCCTCCCTAGCTTTGATGAGAGCATTAGTGATATGCTCTGTGAAGGCAAGGTTAAGCGTGCTAGTGCGGGGATCTCTAGACATCTTGTGAAGGAAATCAATAACTTCTGTAAGAGTGCAATTATCAAAATCAAGGTCACGAGCATCAAGTAAAGTGGTAGTGGTGTCCTTAAGATTCACTTGTTTGGTAGTTTCTATAGCATCACCATTAATAGGTCCATTGGGACCAGGAGTACATTGGGTGCTAAGAGTGTGAACATTCTCAATAACTTGGATAGTAGCAACAGTGTGGTGGGTAGGAAGGCTCTTAATTCTTTCCTCTTCCTCCCTTTCTCTAGCCCATCTTTCTTTTAGCTTAGCCATCATCCTAATGTTTTCATTAATTTGTACTTGAGTAGCATTAATAGGGATGACTTCCCTCTCCTTAAGTGGAGAAGTTTCAATTTTTAGCAATTTTACCTCATTGGCTAAGTGGTCTACCTTAAAAGAAAGATCATCTAGTTTATGTAGTTTCTCTTCTACATTCTTATTAAAGGCTTTTTGGGTAGTGATGAAATCTTTAAGCATGGTCTCTAGTTCAGTATTGGAGTTCTTGGTACTAGGATAAGCATTGTTGTTCCCATAAGAGTTAGAGGGGAACGGTCTAGAATTGTTACCAAAGTTACTCCTATAAGAATTGTTGTTAAAATTGTTTCTAGAGATAAAATTCACATCTACTTGTTCTTGAGCAATCAAAGAATTTAAAGGAACATCACGAGGATCAACAGTAGATTGCTTCGAAAGTAGAGACATGATCAAGTCAACTTTTTCATTAAGGGAGGAAATCTCCTCGACAGAGTTTACCTTCCTACCTGTTGGAGCGCGTTCGGTGTGCCATTGGGAATAGTTGGTCATCATCTCATCGAGAAGCTTTGTGGCAGCACCAAGTGTAGTTGACATAAAAGTTCCTCCCACGGCCGAATCTAACAAGTTCCGCGAGGTAAAGTTCAAGCCTGCATAAAAAGTTTGGATAACCATCCAAGTAGTCAAACCGTGAGTAGGGAAGTTCTTGATAAGAGATTTCATACGTTCCCAAGCTTGGGCAACGTGTTCATTATCAAATTGTTTAAAATTCATGATGTTACTTCTAAGTTGGATAATTTTAGCAGGTGGATAGTATTTTCCGATAAAAGCATCTTTGCACTTGTCCCATGAATCTATGCTATTTCTAGGCAAAGACTGAAACCAAATTTTAGCTCCTCCTCTCAAGGAGAAAGGAAAAAGCTTAAGCTTAACAATATTACCATCTATTTCTTGGTACTTTTGCATATCACAAAGTTCAACAAAGTTGTCCAAGTGTAAAGCAGCATCATCTCCAGCACCGGAGAATTGATCTTTCATGACTAAGTTCAGTAAAGCAGGTTTAATTTCATATGAAGGTGCTGAAGTGGCAAGTGTAGTGATAGGTGTGCTGATAAAGTCATCGTTGTTGTGACTAGTGAAGTCACACAACTTGGTGTTTTCGGTGGAACCCATAGTAGCAAGCAAGCAAGATAACTATTTTTGTGATTTTCGATAAAAAGGTACTAAAGCAAAAATGAAAGGTAAACTAACAAGACTAAAAAGCAAAGGTAAAAGATAGCATGCAACTCCCCTATCCTGAAGAGTGGAGTCCCCGGCAACGGCGCCAGAAAATACTCCTTGATGGGTCTCGAACCCCTCGTTGGTTACCCCAAGCGGAAGGTGTAAGATGCAGTAAGTAGAAGTGTTTTCCCTAGCAAAGATGCCAAGGATCGAATCCCCAGAGACTCCTAGGTTCAACAAGTAGGTGTCAATTGCTAACGGCGCAATTAACAATCAACGTGGACCTGCACACAGATACAAATAACTTTGCTCCCAACGAGTACAGAGAGGTTGTCAATCTCTCCGGCCTTGTAGTTCACAAAGGGTTAAAAGCAATATGATAGTAGTGATAGATAGTGTTTTGCAATAGTAAGTAAATAGAGAAAAGTAAATAGTGGATGTGATCAATGATGGTAATATGGACCGGAGTCTCATGATGTTCACTAGTGATGTCTCTCTCCCAAAAGACGATAAAACAGCTATGTGAGGTAAACAAATTACAGCTGGGCAATTGACAGGACCACGAACGCAAACCAATGCTGACTACATTGCAAGAAAGGTTGAGGTTCAAAGCATGGGCGGTACGCCAAAGTAAGTAGACCGAAATCCATCAATATCTACTACTAATCATCCACCTTGAGATATCTATCCAGAACATCTCGCTGGTATTAAGTTGCGAGTCCCACCCATAGTGTAAACTCAATGCAACAGACAACTGCATTAAAAGAACTTTGCGTAAAGTAAACAATCCTTGCACCCGCGGGCACAAGCACCGTTGTTTTCCCCCTTGTGGCAACAGCATATCCCCTAGACTCATGTTTCTGTCACTCAAGCTAGTCATCGAGGGGCATGAACCCACAATCGAGCATAACGTTCCCTCTTGGAGTCACTACCTACTACTCGGCCAAAGCAATAAGTAACAACGGAGAACATGCAAGAATTACTTATGAACTAAAATATAAAAGAGGTGAATCAAATATATTACTCAAGATCAATCTGAACATAATCTCATAATCCATCGGATCCCAGCAAACTCAACATAGCAACAGCATAAGGATTACATCGGTGCCTCGATCATGTAGGGCAGCTCACGAGGACTAATTAGTGAAGCACAAGAACGGGAGGAGAACATCACATAGCTACTGGTCATGGACTCATGGTCCAAGGGAGACTACTCACGAGTCATCCGGGAGGCGTCCATGGTGGTGGAGAAGCTCCCGGTGGTGATCCTCCCCTCCGGCAGGGTGCCGGGAAGAGTTCTCCTGGTGCTCCCGATCTTGGAAGCGGCGGCGGCGGCGGAACAGAGATGGGATCGCGAAAAGAGTTCCTGTTCTGAGGGTTTCGGAGGTCCCTCTAAATATATGCCAAAGGGGGGCACCGGACGGGCTTCGGGGGGCCCAGGCGCCCCCCCGGCGCGGCCCAGGGGGGGCGCGCCCACAGGGCGCCTGGAGCCCCTGTGCCCCCCCCCAGGCTGCCCTTCGGACGCAGTGTTGTTTCCGGATCGCTGATTTTTTATATAATTTTTCTGGATTTTTCTGGGCAGTTCTCGAAACGTGAAAACCTGAAATACAAAAACAGCCGAAAACAGAAACTGGCACTGGGGTGCACTGGATTAGTAAGTTAGTCCAAATATGATCAAAAGTGTATGGAAGTGTATGAATATCATAGCAATATCACCCAAAAGTGGCATGGAGCAAGCAGAAATTATAGATACGTTTTGGACGTATCAGTGGGCCATGAGGGAAAAGAGAGAGGCAACCCACTAGTGCTGGCCGCACCCCCCCTAGGGAATCCTAGTTGGACTAGGAGTGGGGGGGAGGCGCCCCTCTCCTTCCTTGTCCTGTTCTTCTTCCTTTCCTACTCCTAGTAGGAATAGGAAAGGGGATTATTATGAAGGAAATATGCCCTAGAGGCAATAATAAAGATGTTATTTGTATTTCCTTATATCATGATAAATGTCTTTTATTCATGCTAGAATTGTACTAACCGGAAACTTAGTACATGTGTGGATACATAGACAAAACAGTATGTCCCTAGTATGCCTCTACTAGACTAGCTCATTGATCAAAGATGGTTATGTTTCCTAGCCATAGACATGAGTTGTCATTTGATCAACGGGATCACATCATTAGGAGAATGATGTGATGGACTAGACCCATCCGTTAGCATAGCACTATGATCGTTTAGTTTTACTGCTATTGCTTTCTTCATAACTTATACATGTTCCTATGACTATGAGATTATGCAACTCCCGAATACCGTAGGAACACCTTGTGTGCTATCAAACGTCACAACGTAACTGGGTGATCATAAAGATGCTCTACAGGTGTCTCCGAAAGTATTCGTGGTGTTGGCATAGATCAAGATTAGGATTTGTCACTTCGAGTGTCGGAGAGGTATCTCTGGGCCCTCTCGGTAACACACATCACAATAAGCCTTGCAAGCAAAAGACTAATGAGTTAGTCACGAGATGATGTGTTACGGAACGAGTAAAGAGACTTGCCGGCAACGAGATTGAACTAGGTATAAAGATACCGACGATCGAATCTCGGGCAAGTAACATACCGTTTGACAAAAGGAACAACGTATGTTGTTATGCGGTTCTGACCGATAAAAGATCTTCGTAGAATATGTAGGAGCCAATATGAACATCCAGGTTTCGCTATTGGTTATTGACCAGAGATGAGTCTCGGTCATGTCTACATAGTTCTCGAACCCGTAGGGTCCGCACGCTTAACGTTTGATGACGATCGGTATTATGAGTTTTTGAGTATTGATGTACCGAAGGTAGTTCGGAGTCCCGGATGAGATCACGGACATGACGAGGAGTCTCGGAATGTCCGAGACATAAAGGTTGATATATTGGACGGCTATATTCGGACACCGGAAGTATACCGGAAAAGTTTCGGATTTATCGGGAATGCCGGAGGGGGTTACCGGAACCCCCTACGAGAGGGGATGGTCCATAGTGGGCCTAAAGGGTGAGAGAGAGGCAGCCCATAGGGCTGGCCGGCGCCCCCACCTAGGAATCCTAGTTGGACTAGGATTGGGGGGGGGGGGGCGCCACCTCTCCTATTCCTTTCCCCCTTCTTCCTTTCGGTGAATCCTACTAGGAATAGGATTGCAATCCTATTCCTAGTAGGAGTCCCCTCCCTAGCCGCACCATAGAGGTTGGCCGGCCCCTCCTCCCTTGCTCCTTTATATACGGGGGCAGGGGGGCACCCAAAGACACACAAGTTGAATTGTTTTAGCCGTGTGCGGTGCCCCCCTCCACAGAATCACACCTCGGTCGTACCGTCGCGGAGCTTAGGCGAAGCCCTGCGCCGGTGAACACATCATATCTGTCACCACGCCGTCGTGCTGACGAAACTCTCCCGTGAAGCTCAACTGGATCAAGAGCTCGTGGGACGTCATCAAGCTGAACGTGTGCTGAACGCGGAGGTGCCGTACGTTCGGTGCTTGATCGGTTGGATCGCGAAGAAGTTCGACAACATCAACCGCGTCACTTGACGCTTCCGCTCCCGGTCTACGAGGGTACGTAGACACACTCTCCCCTCTCGTTGCTATGCATCTGGTAGATAGATCTTGCGTGATCGTAGGAAAATTTTAAAATACTACGTTCCCCAACACGACCACTGCAGAAGATAGAGAGAAAATGAAAGTCATTCCCTATGCCTCAGCCATAGGATCTATCATGTATGCAATGCTGTGTACCAGACCTGATGTGTGCCTTGCTATAAGTCTAGCAGGGAGGTACCAAAGTAATCCAGGAGTGGATCACTGGACATCGGTCAAAAACATCCTAAAGTATCTGAAAAGAACAAAGGATATGTTTCTCGTATATGGAGGTGACAAAGAGCTCGTCGTAAACGGTTACGTCGATTCTAGCTTTGACACTGATCCGGATGACTCAAAGTCACAAACCGGATATGTATTTTTATTGAACGGTGGAGCTGTCAGTTGGTGCAGTTCCAAGCAGAGCGTCGTGGCGGGATCTACGTGTGAAGCGGAATACATAGCTGCTTCGGAAGCAGCAAATGAAGGAGTCTGGATGAAGGAGTTCATATCCGATCTAGGTGTAGTACCTAGTGCATCGGGCCCAATGAAAATCTTTTGTGACAACACTGGAGCCATAGCCTTGGCGAAGGAATCCAGGTTTCACAAGAGAACAAAGCACATCAAAAGACGCTTCAATTCCATCCGCGATCTAGTCAAGGAGGGAGACATAGAGATTTGCAAAATACATACGGATCTAAATGTTGCAGACCCGTTGACTAAGCCTCTTCCACGGGCAAAACATGATCAGCACCAAGACTCCATGGGTGTGAGGATCATCACTTTGTAATCTAGATTATTGACTCTAGTTCAAGTGGGAGACTGAAGGAAATATGCCCTAGAGGCAATAATAAAGATGTTATTTGTATTTCCTTATATCATGATAAATGTCTTTTATTCATGCTAGAATTGTATTAACCGGAAACTTAGTACATGTGTGGATACATAGACAAAACAATATGTCCCTAGTATGCCTCTACTAGACTAGCTCATTGATCAAAGATGGCTATGTTTCCTAGCCATAGACATGAGTTGTCATTTGATCAACGGGATCACATCATTAGGAGAATGATGTGATGGACTAGACCCATCCGTTAGCATAGCACTATGATCGTTTAGTTTTACTGCTATTGCTTTCTTCATGACTTATACATGTTCCTATGACTATGAGATTATGCAACTCTCGAATACCGTAGGAACACCTTGTGTGCTATCAAACGTCACAACGTAACTGGGTGATCATAAAGATGCTCTACAGGTGTCTCCGAAAGTATTCGTGGTGTTGGCATAGATCAAGATTAGGATTTGTCACTCCGAGTGTCGGAGAGGTATCTCTGGGCCCTCTCGGTAACACACATCATAATAAGCCTTGCAAGCAAAAGACTAATGAGTTAGTCATGAGATGATGTGTTACGGAACGAGTAAAGAGACTTGCCGGTAACGAGATTGAACTAGGTATAGTGATACCGACGATCGAATCTCGGGCAAGTAACATACCGTTTGACAAAAGGAACAACGTATGTTGTTATGCGGTTCGACCGATAAAGATCTTCGTAGAATATGTAGGAGCCAATATGGGCATCCAGGTTCCGCTATTGGTTATTGACCAGAGAAGTGTCTCGGTCATGTCTACATAGTTCTCGAACCCGTAGGGTCAGCACGCTTAACGTTTCGTTGACGATATAGTATTTAATGAGTTATGTATGTTGATGACCGAATGTTGTTCGGAGTCCCGGATGTGATCACGGACATGACGAGGAACTCTGGAATGGTCCGGAGATAAAGATTAATATATGGGATAATAGTGTTTGACCTCCGGAAGGGTTCCGGAATTCACCGGAAGGGGTTCCGGATGTTTCCCGAAGTGTTTGGGTACGAGAACACGTTATTTGGGCCAAAAGGGAAAGCACACAAGGTTTTTGGAAAGCGCAAAAGGAAGTTTTGCGGAGTCCAGGGGCCAGACGCCAGGGTCCCTGGCGTCTGGGTCCAGACGCCGGGAACCCTGGCGTCTGGCCCTGGAGTCCGAGAAGGACTCTTGCCTTTCGGGTGAAACCGACTTTGTGAAGGCTTTTACTCCAAGTTTCGACCCCAAGGCTCAACATATAAATAGAGGGGTAGGGCTAGCACCCAAGACACATGAAGATACACCAAGCCGTGTGCCGGCTACCCCGACCCTCTAGTTTATCCTCCGTCTAGTTTCTGTAGTGCTTGGCGAAGCCCTGCAGAGATTGTTCTTCATCAACAACCGTCACCACGCCGTCGTGCTGCCGGAACTCATCTACTACTTCGCCCGTCTTGCTGGATCAAGAAGGCGAGGACGTCATCGAGCTGAACGTGTGCTGAACGCGGAGGTGCCGTACGTTCGGTACTAGATCGGGACGGATCGTGAAGGTGCACGACTACATCAACCGCGTTGATAAACGCTTCCGCTTTCGGTCTACGAGGGTACGTAGACACACTCTCCCCTCTCGTTGCTATGCATCTAGTAGATAGATCTTGCGTGATCGTAGGAAAATTTTGAAATTACTACGTTCCCCAACAGTGGCATCATGAGCCAGGTCTATGCGTAGATGATATGCACGAGTATAACACAATGAGATTGTGGACGATACTAGTCATACTGCTTACCAGCATGTCATACTTTGCTTCGGCGGTATTGTGAGATGAAGCGGCCCGGACCGACATTACGCGTACGCTTACGCGAGACTGGTTTCACCGTTACGAGCACTCGTTGCTTAAAGGTGACTGGCGGGTGTCTGTCTCTCTCACTTTAGCTGAATCAAGTGTGGCTACGCCCGGTCCTTGTGAAGGTTAAAACAGCACATACTTGACGAAACATCGTTGTGGTTTTGTATGCGTAGGTAAGAACGGTTCTTGCTAAGCCCGTAGCAGCCACGTAAAACTTGCAACAACAAAGTAGAGGACGTCTAACTTGTTTTTGCAGGGTATGTTGTGATGTGATATGGTCAAGACATGATGAGTTATACGGCTTTGTATGAGATGATCATGTTTTGTAATGTTATCGGCAACTGGCAGGAGCCATATGGTTGTCGCTTTATTGTATGAAATGCAACCGCCATGTAATTGCTTTACTTTATCACTAAGCGGTAGCGATAGTCGTAGAAGCAATAGTTGGCGAGACGACAACGATGCTACGATGGAGATCAAGGTGTCGCGCCGGTGACGAAGGTGATCATGACGGTGCTTTGGAGATAGAGATCAAAAGCACAAGATGATGATGGCCATATCATGTCACATATTTTGATTTGCATGTGATGTTTATCTTATTATGCTTCTTATTTTGCTTAGAACGACGGTAGCATTATAAGATGATCCCTTACAAAATTTCAAGGTACAAGTGTTCTCCCTGAGTATGCACCGTTGCGAAAGTTCTTCGTGCTGAGACACCACGTGATGATCGGGTGTGATAGGCTCTACGTTCAAATACAACGGGTGTAAGACAGTTTTGCACACGCAGAATACTCGGGTTAAACTTGACGAGCCTAGCATATGCAGATATGGCCTCGGAACACTGGAGACCGAAAGGTCGAGCGTGAATCATATAGTAGATATGATCAACATAAGATGTTCACCATTGAAACTACTCCATCTCACGTGATGATCGGACATGGTTTAGTTGATTTGGATCACGTGATCATTTAGATGACTAGAGGGATGTCTATCTAAGTGGGAGTTCTTAAGTAATATGATTAAATTGAACTTTAATTTATCATGAACTTAGTCCTCGTAGTATTAGCATATCTATGTTGTAGATCAATAGCTCGCGATGTTGCTCCCCGTTTATTTTTTATATGTTCCTAGAGAAAACTAAGTTGAAAGATGTTAGTAGCAATGATGCGGAATTGTTCCGTGATCGGAGGATTATCCTCATTGCTGCACAGAAAATTATGTCCTTGATGCACCGCTAGGTGACATACCTATTGCAGGAGCAGATGTAGATGTTATGAACGTTTTGACAAAAGCTCGGTATGATGACTACTTGATAGTTTAAGTGCACCATGCTTTATGGCTTAGAACCGGGACTTCAAAAATGTTTTGAACGCCACGGAGCATATAAGATGTTCCAAGAGTTGAAATTAGTATTTCATACTCATGCCCGTGTCGAGAGGTATAAGACTTCTGACAGTACTTTGCCTACAAGATGGAGGAGAATAGCTCAACCAGTGAGCATGTGCTCAGATTGTCTGGGTACTACAATTACTTGAATCAAGTGGGAGTTAATCTTCCAGATAAGATAGTAATTGACAAAGTTCTCTAGTCACTATCACCAAGTTAGTAGAACTTCGTGATGAACTATAATATGCAAGGGATGACGAAGGTAGAAATCAAGAAAGAACATCAAGTGTTGATGGTTAATAAGACCACTTGTTTCAAGTAAAGGGCAAAGGGATAGAAGGGGAACTTCAAGAAGAATGACAAGCAAGTTGTCACTCCCATGAAGAAACCCAAAGCTAAACTCAAGCCTGAAACTAAGTGCTTCTACTGCAAAGGAAATGGTCACCAGAAGTGGAACTGCCCTAGATACTTGGCGGATAAGAAGGATGGCAAAGTGAACAAAGGTATATTTGATATACAGATTATTGATGTGTATTTTACTAGTGTTCATAGCAACCCCTCGGTATTTGATACTGGTTCAGTTGCTAAAGAGTAGTAACTCGAAATGGGAGTTGCATAATGAACATAAACTAGTTAAAGGATGAAGTGACGATGTGTATTGGAAGCAGTTCCAAGATTGATATGATCATCATCGCACACTCCCTATACTTTCGGGATTAGTGTTGAACCTAAATAAGTGTTATTTGGTGTTTGTGTTGAGCATGAATATGATTTGATCATGTTTATTGCAATACGGTTATTCATGTAAGTTAGAGAATAATTGTTGTTCTGTTTACATGAATAAAACCTTCTATGGTCATACACCCAATGAAAATGGTTTGTTGAATCTCGATCGTGTGATACACATATTCATAATATTGAAGCCAAAAGATGCAAGGTTAATAATGATAGTGCAACTTATTTGTGGCACTGCCGTTTAGGTCATATTGGTGTAAAGCGCATGAAGAAACTCCATAGTGATGGACTTTTGGAATCACTTGATTATGAATCACTTGGTGCTTGCGAACCATGCCTCATGGGCAAGATGACTAAAACTCCGTTCTCCGGAACTATGGAGCGAGCAACAGATTTGTTGGAAATCATACATACTGATGTATGTGGGCCAATGAGTGTTGAAGCTCGCGGCGGGTATCGTTATTTTCTGACCTTCACTGATGATTTAAGCAGATATGGGTATATCTACTTAATGAAGCACAAGTCTGAAACATTTGAAAAGTTCAAAGAATTTCAGAGTGAAGTAGAGAATCATCGTAACAAGAAAATAAAGTTTCTACGATCTGATCGTGGAGGAGAATATTTAAGTTACGAGTTTGGTCTTCATTTAAAACAATGTGGAATAGTTTCACAGCTCACGCCACCCGGAACACCACAGCGTAATGGTGTGTCCGAACGTCGTAACCGTACTTTATTGGATATGGTGCGATCTATGATGTCTCTTACCGATTTACCGCTATCGTTTTGGGGTTATGCTTTAGAGACAGCTGCATTCACGTTAAATAGGGCACCATCTAAATCCGTTGATACGACACCTTATGAACTATGGTTTGGCAAGAAACCAAAGTTGTCGTTTCTTAAAGTTTGGGGCTGCGATGCTTATGTGAAAAAGCTTCAACCTGATAAGCTCGAACCCAAGTCGGAGAAATGTATCTTCATAGGATACCCAAAAGAGACTGTTGGGTACACCTTCTATCACAGATCCGAAGGCAAGATATTCGTTGCTAAGAATGGATCCTTTCTAGAGAAGGAGTTTCTCTCGAAAGAAGTGAGTGGGAGGAAAGTAGAACTTGATGAGGTAACTGTACCTTCTCCCGAATTGGAATGTAGTACATCACAGAAAATTGTTCCAGTGATTCCTACACCAATCAGTGAGGAAGTTAATGATGATGATCATGAAACTTCGGATCAAGTTTCTGCTGAACGTCGTAGATCAACCAGATTACGTTCCGCACCAGAGTGGTACGGCAACCCAGTTCTGGAAATCATGTTACTAGACCATGATGAACCTACAAACTATGAGGAAGCGATGATGAGCCCAGATTCCGCAAAGTGGCTTGAGGCCATGAAATCTGAGATGGGATCCATGTATGAGAACAAAGTGTGGACTTTGGTTGACTTGCCCGATGATCGGCAGGCCATCGAAAATAAATGGATCTTCAAGAGGAAGACCGACGCAGACGGTAATGTTACTGTTTACAAAGCTCGACTTGTTGCGAAAGGGTTTCAACAAGTTCAAGGAGTTGACTACGATGAGACTTTCTCACCTGTAGCGATGCTTAAGTCTGTCCGAATCATGTTAGCAATTGCCGCATTTTATGATTATGAAATCTGGCAAATGGATGTCAAAACTGCATTTCTGAATGGATATCTCAAAGAAGAGTTGTATATGATGCAACCAGAAGGTTTTGTCGATCCAAAAGGTGCTAACAAAGTATGCAAGCTCCAGCGATCCATCTATGGACTGGTGCAAGCATCTCGGAGTTGGAATATACGCTTTGATGAGGTGATCAAAGCATATGGTTTTATACAGACTTTTGGAGAAGCCTGTATTTACAAGAAAGTGAGTGGGAGCTCTGTAGCATTTCTAATATTATATGTGGATGACATACTATTGATTGGAAATGATATAGAATTTCTGGATAGCATAAAAGGATACTTGAATAAGAATTTTTCAATGAAAGACCTCGGTGAAGCTGCTTATATTAGGCATCAAGATCTATAGAGATAGATCAAGACGCTTAATTGGACTTTCACAAAGCACATACCTTGATATTGTTTTGAAGAAGTTCAAAATGGATCAGTCAAAGAAAGGGTTCTTGCCTGTATTACAAGGTATGAAGTTGAGTAAGACTCAATGCCCGACCACTGCAGAAGATAGAGAGAAAATGAAAGTCATTCCCTATGCCTCAGCCATAGGATCTATCATGTATGCAATGCTGTGTACCAGACCTGATGTGTGCCTTGCTATAAGTCTAGCAGGGAGGTACCAAAGTAATCCAGGAGTGGATCACTGGACAGCGGTCAAGAACATCCTGAAATACCTGAAAAGGACTAAGGATATGTTTCTCGTATATGGAGGTGACAAAGAGCTCGTCGTAAACGGTTACGTCGATTCTAGCTTTGACACTGATCCGGATGACTCAAAGTCACAAACCGGATATGTATTTTTATTGAACGGTGGAGCTGTCAGTTGGTGCAGTTCCAAGCAGAGCGTCGTGGCGGGATCTACGTGTGAAGCGGAATACATAGCTGCTTCAGAAGCAGCAAATGAAGGAGTCTGGATGAAGGAGTTCATATCCGATCTAGGTGTAGTACCTAGTGCATCGGGTCCAATGAAAATCTTTTGTGACAACACTGGAGCCATAGCCTTGGCAAAGGAATCCAGGTTTCACAAGAGAACAAAGCACATCAAAAGACGCTTCAATTCCATCCGCGATCTAGTCAAGGAGGGAGACATAGAGATTTGCAAAATACATACGGATCTGAATGTTGCAGACCCGTTGACTAAGCCTCTTCCACGGGAAAAACATGATCAGCACCAAGACTCCATGGGTGTGAGGATCATCACTTTGTAATCTAGATTATTGACTCTAGTTCAAGTGGGAGACTGAAGGAAATATGCCCTAGAGGCAATAATAAAGATGTTATTTGTATTTCCTTATATCATTATAAATGTCTTTTATTCATGCTAGAATTGTATTAACCGGAAACTTAGTACATGTGTGGATACATAGACAAAACAGTATGTCCCTAGTATGCCTCTACTAGACTAGCTCATTGATCAAAGATGGTTATGTTTCCTAGCCATAGACATGAGTTGTCATTTGATCAACGGGATCACATCATTAGGAGAATGATGTGATGGACAAGACCCATCCGTTAGCATAGCACTATGATCGTTTAGTTTAACTGCTATTGCTTTCTTCATGACTTATACATGTTCCTATGACTATGAGATTATGCAACTCCCGAATACCGTAGGAACACCTTGTGTGCTATCAAACGTCACAACGTAACTGGGTGATCATAAAGATGCTCTACAGGTGTCTCCGAAAGTATTCGTGGTGTTGGCATAGATCAAGATTGGGATTTGTCACTCCGAGTGTCGGAGAGGTATCTCTGGGCCCTCTCGGTAACACACATCACAATAAGCCTTGCAAGCAAAAGACTAATGAGTTAGTCACGAGATGATGTGTTACGGAACAAGTAAAGAGACTTGCCGGCAACGAGATTGAACTAGGTATAAAGATACCGACGATCGAATCTCGGGCAAGTAACATACCGTTTGACAAAAGGAACAACGTATGTTGTTATGCGGTTCGACCGATAAAGATCTTCGTAGAATATGTAGGAGCCAATATGGGCATCCAGGTTCCGCTATTGGTTATTGACCGGAGAGATGTCTCGGTCATGTCTACATAGTTCTCGAACCCGTAGGGTCCGCACGCTTAAACGTTCGTTGACGATATAGTATTTAATGAGTTAGGTATGTTGGTGACCGAATGTTATTCGGAGTCCAGGATGTGATCACGGACATGACGAGGAACTCCGGAATGGTCCGGAGATAAAGATTAATATATGAGATAATAGTGTTTGACCTCCGGAAGGGTTCCGGAATTCACCGGAAGAGGTTCCGGATGTTTCCCGAAGTGTTTGGGTACGAGAACACGTTATTTGGGCCAAAAGGGAAAGCACACAAGGTTTTTGGAAAGCGCAAAAGGAAGTTTTGCGGAGTCCAGGGGCCAGACGCCAGGGTCCAGACGCCGGGAACCCTGGCGTCTGGCCGTGGAGTCCGAGAAGGACTCTTGCCTTTCGGGTGAAACCGACTTTGTGAAGGCTTTTACTCCAAGTTTCGACCCCAAGGCTCAACATATAAATAGAGGGGTAGGGCTAGCACCCAAGACACATCAAGATACACCAAGCCGTGTGCCGGCTACCCCGACCCTCTAGTTTATCCTCCGTCTAGTTTCTGTAGTGCTTGGCGAAGCCCTGCAGAGATTGTTCTTCATCAACAACCGTCACCACGCCGTCGTGCTGCCGGAACTCATCTACTACTTCGCCCGTCTTGCTGGATCAAGAAGGCGAGGACGTCATCGAGCTGAACGTGTGCTGAACGCGGAGGTGCCGTACGTTCGGTACTAGATCGGGACGGATCGTGAAGGTGCACGACTACATCAACCGCGTTGATAAACGCTTCCGCTTTCGGTCTACGAGGGTACGTAGACACACTCTCCCCTCTCGTTGCTATGCATCTAGTAGATAGATCTTGCGTGATCGTAGGAAAATTTTGAAATTACTACGTTCCCCAACATATTACTCCTACTAGGAGTAGGAATCCTACTCCTGGCGCGACCTACATGGCCGGCGGCCCTCCCCCTTGATCCTTTATATACGGAGGCAGGGGGCACCCAAGGACACACAAGAAACATTGTTTTAGCCGTGTGTGGTGCCCCCTCCACAAAAACACACCTCGGTCATATTGTTGCAGTGCTTAGGCGAAGCCCTGCGCCGGTAGCTTCATCATCTCTGTTAGCACGCCGTCATGCTGACGAAACTCTCCCGTGAAGCTCAACTGGATCAAGAGCTCGTGGGACGTCATCGAGCTGAAAATGTGCTGAACGCGGAGGTGCCGTACGTTCGGTGCTTGGATCGGTTGGATCATGAAGACGATTGACTACATCAACCGCGTCACTAGACGCTTCCGCTTTCGGTCTACGAGGGTACGTAGACACACTCTCCCCTCTCGTTGCTATGCATCTAGTAGATAGATCTTGCGTGATCGTATTTTGAAATACTACGTTCCCCAACAGTGGCATCATGAGCCAGGTCTATGCGTAGATGATATGCACGAGTAGAACACAATGAGTTGTGGGCGATAATATTCATACTGCTTACCAGCATGTCATACTTTGATTCGGCGGTATTGTGAGATGAAGCGGCCTGGACTGACATTCCGCGTACGCATACGCGAGACTGGTTTCACCGTTACGAGCACTCGTTGCTTAAAGGTGACTGGAGGGTGTCCGTCTCTCTCACTTTACTTGAATCGAGTTTGAAGGTTAAAAAAGCACATACTTGACGAAAAATCGTTGTGGTTTTTGTATGCGTAGGTAAGAACGGTTATTGCTAAGACCGTAGCAGCCACGTAAAACTTGCAACAACAAAGTAGAGGATGTCTAACTTGTTTTTGCAGGGCATGTTGTGATGTGATATGGTCAAGACGTGATGAGTTATACGTTATTGTATGAGATGATCATGTTTTGTAAAGTTACTGGCAAACGGCAGGAGCCTTCTGGTTGTCTCTTTATTGTATGAATTGCGAAGGCCATGTAATTGCTTTACTTTATCACTAGTAGTTAGCGGTAGTAGTAGTAGTAGTAGTAGTAGTAGTAGTAGTAGTAGCAATAGTTGGCGAGACGACCACGACGCTACGATGAAGATTATGGTGTCTAGCCGGTGACAATGGAGATCATGACGATGCTTTGGAGATGGAGATCAAAAGCACAAGATGATTATAGCCATATCATGTCACATATTTTGATTGCATGTGATGTTTATCTTATTATCCTTCTTATTTTGCTTAGTACGGCGGTAGCATTATAAGATGATCCCTTACAAAATTTCAAGGTACAAGTGTTCTCCCTAAGTATGCACCGTTGCGAAAGTTCGTCGTGCCGAGACACCACGTTATGATCGGGTGTGATAAGCTCTACGTTCAATACAATGCGTGTAAGACAGTTTTGCACATGCAGAATACTCAGGTTAAACTTGACGAGCCTAGCATGTACAGACATGGCCTCGGAACACTGGAGACCGAAAGGTCGAGCGTGAATCATATAGTAGTTATGATCAACATAATATGTTCACCATTGAAGACTACTCCATCTCACGTGATGATTGGACATGGTTTAGTTGATTTGGATCACGTGACCATTTAGATGACCAGAGGGATGTCTATCTAAGTGGGAGTACTTTAGTAACATGATTAATTGAACTTTAATTTATCATGAACTTAGTCCTGATAGTTTTTGCATATCTATGTTGTTGTGGATCAATGGCCCGTGCTACCGTTCCCTTGAATTTTAATGCGTTCCTAGAGAAAGCTAAGTTGAAAGATGATGATAGAAATTACACGGACTGGGTCCGTAACTTGAGGATTATCCTCATTGCTGCATAGAAGAATTATGTCCTTGAAGCACCGCTAGGTGACAAGCCCCCTCCTGCTAATGTATACGCTTTGAACGTCAGGCAGACGCGGTCTGGTGACTACTCGATAGTTTAGTGTGCCATGCTTTACGGCTTAGAACCAGGACTTCAACGACGTTTTGAACGTCATGGAGCATATGAGATGTTCCAGGAGTTGAAGTTAATATTTCAGGAAAATGCCCGAATTGAGAGATATGAAGTCTCCTATAAGTTCTACAGCTGCAAGATGGAGGAGAACAGTTCTATCAGTGAACACTTGCTCAGAATGTCTGGGTACTACAATCATATGACTCAACTTGGTTGCAAAGTTGACGAAGATAGTGTTATTGATAGAGTTCTTCAATCACTGCCACCAAGCTATAAAGGCTTCATGATGAACTATAACATGCAAGGGATGCATAAGACAATTCCCAAGCTCTTTGCTATGCTCAAAGCTGCGGAGGTAGAAATCAAAAAGGAGCATCAAGTGTTGATGGTTAACAAGACCACTAGTTTCAAGAAAAAGGGCAAGGGAAAGAAGGGGAACTTCAAGAAGAATAGCAAGACAGTTGCTACTACCACGAAGAAACCCAAGTCTGGAGCCAAGCCTGAAACTGAGTGCTTCTACTGCAAAGGGACTGGACACTGGAAGCGGAACTGCCCCAAGTATTTGGCGAATAAGAAGGATGGCAAAGTGAACAAAGGTATATGTGATATATATGTTATTGATGTGTACCTTACTAATGCTCGTAGTAGCACCTGGGTATTTGATACTGGTTTGGTTGCTAATATTTGTAACCCGAAACAAGGGCTACGGATTAAACGAAGATTAGCTAAGGACGAGGTGACGATGCGCGTGGGAAATGGTTCCAAAGTCGATGTGATCGCCGTTGGCACGCTACCTCTACATCTACCTTCGAGATTAGTTTTAGACCTGAAAAATTGTTATTTGGTGCCAGCATTAAGCATGAACATTATATCTGGATCTTGTTTATTGCGAGACGGTTATTCATTTAAATCCGAGAATAATGGTTGTTCTATTTATATGAGTAATATCTTTTATGGTCATGCACCCTTGAAGAATGGTCTATTCTTGTTGGATCTCGATCATAGTGATACACATATTCATAATATTGAAGCCAAAAGATGCAAGGTTAATAATGATAGTGCAACTTATTTGTGGCACTGCTGTTTAGGTCATATTGGTGTAAAGCACATGAAGAAACTCCATAGTGATGGACTTTTGGAATCATTTGATTATGAATCACTTGGTTCTTGCGAACCATGACTCATGGGCAAGATGACTAAAACTCCGTTCCCCGAAAAAATGGAGCGAGCAACTAATTTGTTGGAAATCATACATACTGATGTATGTGGACCGATGAGTGTTGAGGCTTGCGGTGGGTATCGTTATTTTCTGACCTTCACTGATGATTTGAGCAGATATGGGTATATCTACTTGATGAAACACACGTATGAAACACTTGAAAAGTTCAAAGAATTTCAGAGTGAAGTAGAGAATCATCATAACAAGAAAATAAAATTTCTACGATCTGATCATGGAGGCGAATATCTGACTTACAAGTTTGGTCTTCATTTGAAACAATGTGGAATAGTTTCACAACTCACGCCACCCGGAACACCACAGCGTAATGGTGTGTCCGAACGTCGTAACCGTAATTTATCAGATATGGTGCGATCTATGATGTCGCTTACTGATTTACCACTATCGTTTTGGGGTTAGGCTTTAGACATAGCTGCATTCACGTTAAATAGGGCACCATATAAATCCGTTGAGATGGTGCTTTATGAACTGTGGTTTGGCAAGAAACCGAAGTTGTCATTTCTTAAAGTTTGGGGTTGCGATGCTTATGTGAAAAAGCTTCAACCTGATAAGCTCGAACCCAAGTCGGAGAAATGTGTCTTCATAGGATACCCAAAGGAGACTGTTGGGTACACCTTCTATCACAGATCTGAAGGCAAGATATTCATTGCTAAGAATGGATCCTTTCTAGAGAAGGAGTTTCTCTCGAAAGAAGTGAGTGGGAGGAAAGTATAACTTGATGAGGTAATTGTACCTTCTCCCAAATTGGAAAGTAGTACATCATAGAAACTAGTTCCAGTGATTCCTACACCAATCAGTGAGGAAGCTAACGATGATGATCATGAATCTTTGGATCAAGTTACTACTGAACTTCATAGGTCAACCAGAGTACATTTCGCACCAGAGTGGTACGGCAACCTAGTTCTGGAAGTCATGTTACTAGACCATGATGAACCTACGAACTATGAGGAAGCGATGATGAGCCCATATTCCGCAAAATGGCTTGAGGCCATGAAATATGAGATGGGATCCATGTATGAGAACAAAGTGTGGACTTTGGTTGACTTGCCCGATGATCGGCAAGCCATTGAAAATAAATGGATCTTCAAGAGGAAGACCGATACCTAATGTTACTGTATACAAAGCTCGACTTGTTGCGAAAGGTTTTCGACAAGTTCAAGGAGTTGACTACGATGAGACTTTCTCACCCGTAGCGATGCTTAAGTCTATCCGAATCATGTTAGCAATTGCCGCATTTTATGATTATGAAATATGGCAAACAGATGTCGAAACTACATTCCTAAATGGATACCTCAAAGAGGAGTCGTATATGATGCAAACAGAAGGTTTTGTCAATCCTAAAGGTGCTAACAAAGTGTGCAAGCTCCAGCGATCCATCTATAGATTGGTGCAAGCATCTCGGAGTTGGAATATATGCTTTGATGAGGTGATCAAAGCATATGGTTTTATAAAGACTTTTGGAGAAGTCTGTATTTACAAGAAAGTGAGTGGGAGCTCTGTAGCATTTCTGATATTATATGTGGATGACATATTGTTGATTGGAATTGATATAGAATTTCTGGATGGCATAAAAGGATACTTGAATAAGAATTTTTCAATGAAAGACCTCGGTGAAGCTGCTTATATTAGGCATCAAGATCTATAGAGATAGATCAAGACGCTTAATTGGACTTTCACAAAGCACATACCTTGATATTGTTTTGAAGAAGTTCAAAATGGATCAGTCAAAGAAAGGGTTCTTGCCTGTGTTACAAGGTGTGAAGTTGAGTAAGACTCAATGACCGACCACTGCAGAAGATAGAGAGAAAATGAAAGTCATTCCCTATGCCTCAGCCATAGGATCTATCATGTATGCAATGCTGTGTACTAGACCTGATGTGTGCCTTGCTATAAGTTTAGCAGGGAGGTAGCAAAGTAATTCAAGACTGGATCACTCGACAGCGGTCAAGAACATCCTGAAGTACCGGAAAAGGACAAAGGATATGTTTCTCATTTATGGAGGTGACAAAGAGCTCGTCGTAAATGGTTACGTCGATTCAAGCTTTGACACTGATCCGGATGACTCTAAGTCACAAACCAGATATGTATTTTTATTGAACGGTGGAGCTGTTAGTTGTTGCAGTTCCAAGCAGAGCATCGTGGCGGGATCTACGTGTGAATCAGAGTACATAGCTGTTTCGGAAGCAGAAAATGAAGGATTCTGAATGAAGGAGTTCATATCCGATCTAGGTGTAATACCTAGTGCATCGGGTCCAATGAAAATCTTTTGTGACAACACTGTAGTAATAGCCTTGGCGAAGGAATCCATGTTTCACAAGAGAACCAAGCACATCAAGAGACGCTTCAATTCCATCCGCGATCAAGTCAAGGAGGGAGACATAGAAATATGCAAGATACATACGGATCTGAATGTCACAGACCCGTTGACTAAGCCTTTTCCATGAGCAAAACATGATCAGCACCAAGACTCCATGGGTGTTAGAATCATTACTATGTAATCTAGGTTATTGACTCTAGTTCAAGTGGGAGACTGAAGGAAATATGCCCTAGAGGCAACAATAAAGTTGTTATCTTTATTTCCTTATATCATGATAAATGTTTATTTTTCATGCTAGAATTGTATTAACCGGAAACTTAGTACATGTGTGAATACATAGACAAAACAGAGTGTCCCTAGTATGCCTGTACTAGACTAGCTCATTGATCAAAGATGGTTATGTTTCCTTGCCATAGACATGAGTTGTCATTTGATCAACGGGATCACATCATTAGGAGAATCATGTGATGGACAAGACCCATCCGTTAGCTTAGCAACTTGATCGTTTAGTTTTACTGCTATTGCTTTCTTCATAACTTATACATGTTCCTATGACTATGAGATTGTGCAACTCCCGAATACCGGAGGAACACCTTGTGTGCTATCAAACATCACAACATAATTGGGTCATTATAAAGATTCTCTATAGGTGTCTACGAAGGTGTTCGTGGTGTTGGCATAGATCAAGAATAGGATTTGTCACTCCGAGTGTCGGAGATGTATCTCTGGGCCCTCTCGGTAATACACATCATAATAAGCCTTGCAAGCAAATGACTAAATGAGTTAGTCACAAGATGATGTATTACGGAACGAGTAAAGGACTTGCCAGTAACGAGATTAACTAGGTATAGTAATACCGACGATCAAATCTCGGGCAAGTAACATGCCGATGACAAAGGGAACAACGTATGTTTTTATGCGGTTTGACCGATAAAGATCTCCGTAGAATATGTAGGAACCAATATGAGCATCCAGGTTCCGCTATTGGTTATTGACCGGAGATGTGTCTCGGTCATGTCTACATAGTTCTTGAACTCTTAGGGTCCGCACGCTTAACGTTCGATGACGATCAGTATTATGAGTTTATGAGTTTTGATTTACCGAAGGAAGTTCAGAGTCCCGGATGAGATCACGGACATGACGAGGAGTCTCGGAATGTCCAAGACATAAAGATTGATATATTGGACGACTATATTCGGACACCAGAAGTGTTGCGGGTGTTATCGGATAAAACCGGAGTGCCGGAGGGGATACCGGAACCCCCCCGGGGAGTATGAGCCATAGTGTGCCATGAGAGAAAAGAGAGAGGCACACCACTAGGGCTGGCCGCACCCCCTAGGGAATCCTAGTTGGACTTGGAGTGGGGGGGAGGCGCCCCTCTCCTTCCTTCTCCTCTTCTTCTTCCTTTCTTACTCCTATTAGGAATAGGAAAGGGGATTCCTACTCCTAATAGGGGTAGGAATCCTACTCCTAGCGCGCCCTATATGGCCGGCCGGCCCCTCCCCCTTTCTCCTTTATATACGGGGGCAGGGGGCACCTGATACGTCCAAAACGTATCTATAATTTCTGCTTGCTCCATGCTTCTTTTGTGTGATATTGCTATGATATTGATGCTCTTCCATGCACTTTGATCATATTTGGACTAACCTATTAACTCAGTGCACCACAGTGCCAGTTCTTGTTTTCTGCTGTTTTTCTATTTCAGGTTTCCCCCATATTAAAAGTGCTCCAAAAATTACAGGAAAAATATAGGAAAAATCAGCGTACAGGAAGCTTCGTGAAGAACCAAAGATGGGCCAGAGGGGAGCCAGGGGAGGCCCAGGCGGCCACCTGGCTCGGCCCCACCCCTGGCCGCGCCAGGGGGGTGCCTAGGGCCCCTGCTCCGCCTCTGGCTGCCCCCCTTTGCATATATATCCCTCTCGTCCCGAAACCCTCGAGGACAGAACCCTTTTTCACGATCTCGCCTCTGTTCCGCCGCCGCAGCGCTTCCAAGATCGGGAGCATCAGGAGAACTCTTCCCGGCACCCTGCCGGAGGGGAGAACCACCACCGGGAGCTTCTCCACCACCATGGACGCTTACCGGATGAGTCGTGAGTAGTCCACCTTGGACCATGGGTCCATGATCAGTAGCTATGTGATGTTCTCCTCCCCTCTTTGCTCTTCATGGTTCTCGTGAGCTGCCCTACATGCTCGAGGCACATATGTAATCTTTCTGCTGTTGCTTTGCTGAGTTTGATGGGATCTGATGGATTATGAGACTATGTTCAGATTGTGTTTGAGTAATATATTTGATTCACCTCTTTTATATATTTGTTCTTGAGTAATTCTTGCATGTTCTCCGTTGCTGTTTATTGCTTTGGCCAAGTAGTAGGTAGTAACTCCAAGAGGGAGCGTTATGCTTGATTGTGGGTTCATGCCCCCTGATGACTAGCTTGAGTGACAGAAACATGAGTCTAGGGGATGTGCTGTTGCCACAAGGGAGAAAACAACGGTGCTTGTACTTGCGGGTGCAAGGATTGTTTACTTTACGCAAAGTTCTTTTAATGCAGTTGTTTGTTGCTTTGAGTTTACACTTTGGGTGGGATTCGCAACTTAATACCAGCGAGATGTTCTGGATAGATATCTCAAGGTGGATGATTAGTAGTAGATGCAGATGGATTTTGGTCTACTTGCCTTGGCGTACCGCCCATGCTTTTGAGCCTCTACCTTTCTTTGCAGCATAGTTAGCATTGGTTTGCGCACATAATCCTGTCAATTGCCGAGCTGTAATTTGTTTACCTCGCTTTGCTGTTTTATCGTCTTTTGGGAGAGAGACATCACTAGTGAACATCATGGGACCCCGGTCCATATTACCACCGCTGATCACACCTTCTATTTACTTTCTGTTTTTATTTCCTAGTTGCAGTCATAGCTATCATTATTATTTCTTGTGTTTGATCCTTTGTAAACAACAAGGCCAGAGGGATTGACAACCTCTCTGTACTCGTTGGGAGCAAAGTTATCTATATCTGTGTGCAGGTCCCGTCAACCGCTAAGTTTCTGGCGCCGTTGACACCTACTTGTCGACCCTTGGAGTCTCACGGGATTCGATCCTTGGTATCTTTGCCAAGGGAAATTTGCCGCTACGCTACATCTCAACCTTCCACTTGGGGTAAGTTCCTGGCGCCGTTGCCGGGGACTCCACTCTTCAAGATAGGGGAGTTGCATGCTATCTTTTATCTTTGCTTTTTAGTCTTGTTAGTTTACCTTTCAGTTTTTGCTTTAGTGTCCCTTACCAAAAATCACAAAAATAGTTATCTTGCTTGCTGCTGCTATGGGTTCCACCAAAAACACTAAGTGGGAGGAGTACACCCCTTCTTCCATCACGCCAATCACCACTGTCGGGATCTACAAAAGTAATAAACCTTGTGATTATGTTAGTTTTAATGGAGAGTTATGCCCATGGCATGATCTTCCAGGAAAAAAGTATGAGCCTCTGTTTAAAGTTGCTCCCACACTTCCCCAAACTTGGGAAGATGTCCAAACTCTTATAATAGAGAGCAATTCAAACAAAGAAGATGACACTACAATTCTGCTCAATAATGATAAAATTGATTTTGATAATTGTAGTCTCTCAGAAGTTGTCACCTTTTTACAAAGAATGGCTAAATACCCCCACACTAGCACACTTAACCTTGCCTTCACAGAGCATATCACCAATGCTCTTACCAAAGCTAGGGAAGAAAAGCTCAAGCTTGAGACTTCCATCCCCAGGAAGTTAGAAGATGGTTGGGATCCCATAGTCAAAATTAAATTGAACAACTTCTCTTGCTATGCTTTATGTGATGTTGGAGCTAGTACCTCCGTTATGCCCAAAAGAATGTATGATATGTTTGAATTGAAACCTTTTGATCCTTGTTCTTTTGGTGTTGGTCTTGTTGATTCTTCCGTAAAGAAACCTTTGGGGAAGATCGACGATGTTCTTATCATTGTCAATGACAATTATGTTTCCGTTGATTTTACTATTATGGATATTGAATGTGAACCTTCATGTCCAATTATTTTGGGACGTCCTTTTCTTCGCACCGTTGGTGCTATCATTGACATGAAAGAGGGGAATATAAAATTCCAATTCCCTCTCAAGAAAGGGATGGAACACTTACCTAGAAAGAAGATTAAGTTACCTTTTGAGTCCGTTACACGGGCTAGCTATTCTCTTACTCTTGATAAAACTTGATCTTCTCTTTTTGCATCATGCCTAGCTTAAAGGCATAAAAGAAAGCGCTTTTGGGAGGCAGCCCGCAACGAATTAGGTTTTATTTTGCTTTTGTTGTGTCCTGATGTTTGTTACTACAGTAGCATCATCATTGTATCTTTTCTTTTCAGCTTTGTGCCAACTTTAGCCGCCGATTGCAAGAAAAATCAAAAGTTGTGACGTGCTGTCCAGAAAACAGATTCTGTCCTTGGACAGAAAAATTCGAATAAAATCACCAGGTCATCTTCTTGATCTGATTTTTTTTGACAGCGTGCTATATACAATTGGCTTTCGAGCATCTATTCTGAGTTTTTTGATTTGAGTTGCAGAAGTGCCCCGAAAAAATTATTTACTACCTGCTGGTCTGTTTTTCACAGATTATGTCCTGTTTTGCCTTTTCTTCGTTTTGCAAACCTTGAGCTTGCTTTTTCTTTGCAAAAACCTTTTGGCAATCTTGAGAAACAGTAGCTCTTCAAGATTATCTTTATTTCCAGTAGGAAAAAATTATTTTATTGTGGGTACTAACCTCCCTAATCAGATTATGATGAGTTATGTATGAAAGGAGTTTTCAAGTGTGCGAGGGAAGATGATAAAAGAAGATTCAGGAGGGTCAAACACTCAAGCTTGGGGATGCCCCCGTGCACCCCCAAGAAATATTCAAGAATACTCAAGCGTCTAAGCTTGGGGATGCCCCCATGCATCCCCTTCTCCATCAACAATTATCAGTTCGTCTTTCGTTCCACTATATTTTTTCACTTCATGCGTTATGTGCTATGCTTGGAGCGTCTTGCTCTTAGTTTCCTTTTTTAGTTTTCTTTAGCTTTGCTTGCTGTTCATAACAAGTTAGAACCCAGCTGTCTTTGTGTGGGAGAGAAACACGCTCCACTTCAACCTAGAACACAACATAGGATTTTCATGCTTATCTTTGCTGTGTGTGTTCTTTGTCTTTCCATAGCTGCTGTCATGTTAGCTCTTAGTTTTCATGCTTTCCTTTTTAAAGAGCTTTCTTTTAGTTGGTTGCTGAACTCTCTTGAGTTTTCATGTTTATCTTGTTAAGAGAGTTTGCCTGTTGCACTGAGTTGTGTGTCTTAACTTAAAGTAGGTAATTGAGGTTGCTATTTAATTTTAGTAGTAACTTGCAATATTTTTGAGGTATTGCCATGAGTAATGTCTGAACTTTTGGTGTCAAGAGCTTTAGCCTATTAGTGATAGATGTCGTATTTTGGGCAATCCGTGTTTATTTTTGAAAACCAACAAAATAGTTGAGAACTTTAGCTACTAGATGGATCACTAATCTTTGGAGGGATCGAATATTAGAGTACACTCACGTACGATGAGTCGAGGATGCGCAAGGATAACCAAACCCCCATACACTCCTCCTCGGGGTACTTGTGTCTTTGTGAACCTCCTAATTAGATTGAGAGTTACCGATAATAAGTGCATGAGTTCTTCGGACTAATGTGAGTATTCGAAAGTTGACACTTCCACCTAGCCATATTTTTCTAGCCTCTTCGGTACCGTGCATTGCCCTTTCTCACCTCGAGAGTTGGCGCATACTTCGCCGGTGCATCCAAATCCTTGGCACAATACGCTCTGTCATCATAAGCCTCATTATATCCTTCCTCAAAACAGCCACCATACCTACCTATCAAGGCATTTCCATAGCCTTTCCGAGATACATTGCCATGCAACATCCATCTTCTCATGACTTGATCTTCATGTCATACATGCTTTTGCTTGATCGATGAGCCGCATGCTAGTTGGGCCTTGCCCTAATCATTGCTACATGACGCGCTAGTATCATTGCATATCCCGCTACACTGGCAGAGGCATACATTTGCATACATCATGATAGTTTCATCTTCTTTATGTTGAGTACTTTTGTAAAGTGTGAAAGATCTTCTATACTTCTTGTAATATATAGAGTGTTGCCCCTAAAGTGAGGAAAAGATCCCAAAGAGGACAAAATCAAAAGATCCCAAAGAGGACAAATGAGAGTTAAATAGAAAGAGCCATTGAGGCCACAAAAAAATAAAAAAAAGAGAAAAAAGAGAAAAAGAAATAAAAAGAGAGAAGGGGGCACACTACTATTCCTTTTGAGAGATCCACACTCGTACTCCATCTTATACCTTGTACTCCACAGAGATTATCATTCATGCATATAGCTATGTGGGGACCTTCACAATATAGAACTTGGCTTGTATATTCCAATGATGAGCCTCCTCAAAAGAGCTCTAGGTCTTCTTGAGCGAGCAAGTTGGATGCACCCCCACTAGTTCCATTGGAGAGCTTACCTTAGCTCATATGTGCATCTGTTGCATGGCAATCCCTACTCCTCACATCATATCTATCATTTGGCTTTCTCTCGCCTATGATTGTCCTCATTGATGTGAGCCTTTCACACTTTTTTTGACTTTCCCCTTCATCATTTTTCTCTCTTTGCCATCCTAAGTGTCAAATTTCTTGCTTACGCTTATCCATTGCATGAGTGCTCAAAATATCGAAAGGGAGTGGATCATTTTGACTTGTACCTGGCTAGTGGTCTGGGGATGAGTCAAGATAAGATTCCAAAGAAGACCAAGTGTGAAACTTTAGTAGATTAAGTTCTCAACAATACGAAAACTATGTTTTACTCTCTTGTATATCCCTATCCCCTTTCTTGCACGCAAACACCATTTGGAGACATTCGAGTCACGGACAGCGAGAGCTCTTGCACCTTTATGTTCTTATGTTGCTTGTTACAATGCTAATATAGACTCTTGCTTGTTATGACTTGAATTGAATTACATGCCTTGATTGCTTTACTTAAAAGTTCTTATATGGTTGATAGCATGTCACCACAGAAATTATGCTTGTTATCATTTACCTACTCGAGGACGAGCAGGAATTAAGCTTGGGATGTTGATACGTCCAAAACGTATCTATAATTTCTGCTTGCTCCATGCTTCTTTTGTGTGATATTGCTATGATATTTATGCACTTGTAACTTAGTGCACCAAAAGTTCCTGTTTTCTGCTGTTTTTCTATTTCAGGTTTCCCCCATATTAAAAGTGCTCCAAAAATTCCAGGAAAAATATAGGAAAAATCAGCGTACAGGAAGCTTCGTGAAGAACCAAAGATGGGCCAGAGGGGAGCCAGGGGAGGCCCAGGCGGCCACCTGGCGCGGCCCCACCCCTGGCCGCGCCAGGGGGCGCCTGGGGCCCCTGCTCCGCCTCTGGCTGCCCCCCTTCGCATATATATCCCTCTCGTCCTGAAACCCTCGAGGACATAACCCTTTTTCACGATCTCGCCTCTGTTCCGCCGCCGCAACGCTTCCAAGATCGGGAGCATCAGGAGAACTCTTCCCGGCACCCTGCCAGAGGGGAGAACCACCACCGGGAGCTTCTCCACCACCATGGACGCTTCCCGGATGAGTCGTGAGTAGTCCACCTTGGACCATGGGTCCATGATCAGTAGCTATGTGATGTTCTCCTCCCCTCTTTGCTCTTCATGGTTTAGACCTCGTGAGCTGCCCTACATGATCGAGGCACATATGTAATCTTTCTGCTGTTGCTTTGCTGAGTTTGCTGGGATCTGATGGATTATGAGACTATGTTCAGATTGTGTTTGAGTAATATATTTGATTCACCACTTTTATATATTTGTTCTTGAGTAATTCTTGCATGTTCTCCATTGCTGTTTATTGCTTTGGCCAAGTAGTAGGTAGTAACTCCAAGAGGGAGCGTTATGCTTGATTGTGGGTTCATGCCCTGTGATGACTAGCTTGAGTGATAGAATCATGAGTCTAGGGGATGTGCTGTTGCCACAAGGGAGAAAACAACGGTGCTTGTACTTGCGGGTGCAAGGATTGTTTACTTTACGCAAAGTTCTTTTAATGCAGTTGTCTGTTGCTTTGAGTTTACACTTTGGGTGGGATTCGCAACTTAATACCAGCGAGATGTTCTGGATAGATATCTCAAGGTGGATGATTAGTAGTAGATGCAGATGGATTTCGGTCTACTTGCCTTGGCGTACCG
This sequence comes from Secale cereale, assembly GCA_902687465.1. Lineage (NCBI taxonomy): Eukaryota > Viridiplantae > Streptophyta > Magnoliopsida > Poales > Poaceae > Secale > Secale cereale. The sequence continues at coordinate 771,922,110 of LR738715.1, forward strand.
CCCATGCTTTTGAGCCTCTACCTTTCTTTGCAGCATAGTTAGCATTGGTTTGCGCACATAATCCTGTCAATTGCCCAGCAGTAATTTGTTTACCTCGCTTTGCTGTTTTATCGTCTTTTGGGAGAGAGACATCACTAGTGAACATCATGGGACCCCAGTCCATATTACCACCGCTGATCAGACCTTCTATTTACTTCCTGTTTTTATTTCCTAGTTGCAGTCATAGCTATCATTATTATCTCTTGTGTTTGATCCTTTGTAAACAACAAGGCCGGAGGGATTGACAACCTCTCTGTACTCGTTGGGAGCAACATTATCTGTATCTGTGTGCAGGTCCCGTCAATCGCTAAGTTTCTGGCGCCGTTGACACCTACTTGTCGACCCTCGGAGTCTCACAGGATTCGATCCTTGGTATCTTTGCCAAGGGAAATTTGCCGCTACGCTACATCTCAACCTTCCACTTGGGGTAACCAACGAGGGGCGAGAAGCCATCAGCACCCAAGGACACACAAGAAACATTGTTTCAGCCGTGTGCGGTGCCCCCTGCACAGAAACACACCTCGGTCATATCGTTGAAGTGCTTCGGCGAAGCCCTGCGCCGGTAGCTTCATAATCTCGGTCACCACACCATCGTGTTGACGAAACTCTCCCGTGAGGCTCAACTGGATCAAGAGCTCGTGGGACGTCATCGAGCTGAACATGTGTTGAATGCGGAGGTGTCGTACGTTCGGTGCTTGGATCGGTTGGATCATGAAGACGATCGACTACATCAACTGCGTCACTAGACGCTTCCGCTTTCGATCTACGAGGGTACGTAGACACACTCTCCCCTCTCGTTTCTATGCATCTAGTAGATAGATCTTGCATGATCATAGGAATATTTTGAAATACTACGTTCCCCAACAAGTTGATGCTTATGCGCCAATTGATAATGGAAAAGATATGTGGGACGCACTCGATGCCAAGTTTGGGGTCTCGGATGCCGGCACCGAGCTGTACATCATGGAGCAATTATATGATTATAGGATGACTGAAGAGCGCTCCATGGTTGAGAAAGCTCATGATATACAGTCATTTGCTAGAGAACTTGAGCACTTCATTTCCATGCTACCGGACAAGTTTGTTTCCAGGGGTATCATCACTAAGCTTCCTCCTTCATGGAGGAACTTTGCTACCTTACTGAAGCATAAGAGGCAGGAGTTTTCTATTTTGGATCTCATTGGTACTCTTGATGTGGAAGAAAAGTCGAGAGCAAAGGACACACATGCTCGAGGTATTGAGGGAGGATCTAGTGCCAATCTGGTATAGAAGAAAAACTTCCATCCCCACAAGTTCAAGAACAAGGACAAGTTTGATGGTAAAGCAAAATTTGATGGGAAGAACCAGAATGTGCAACACACCAGCTTCAAGAAGAAGAATGACAGGAAGAAAGGCGTCTGTCAAGTGTGTGTTGATCCTGGTCATTGGGCTCCTAGTTGCCCTAATCGCTATGACAAGCGTCATCTTGGGAAAGGCGGCAAGACCGTCAATGTTGTCATTGGAGACACCGACATGAAGGATGATGGGTATGGTATATTTCCCACTATTCTTTCAGTATGTCATTCACCTGATTGGTTGATTAACACATGTGCTAATGTGCATGTATGCGGTGATATTTCCATGTTTTCGTCTTATCAGACCGCAGGGACTTCCATCATGCTGATGGGCAATGGTTCAAGTGCTTCTGTTCGTGGTGTTGGCAGGGTCGATCTGAAGTTTACTTCGGGGAAAATCGTGCGGCTGAAGAACGTGCATTATGTCCCCTCCGTCAATAAGAATCTTGTTAGCGGATCTCTATTATGTAGACATGGCTACAAGCTTGTCTTTGAGTTGAATAAATTTGTAATATCCAAGTATGGAACGTTTGTTGGCAAAGGCTATGACTCAGGAGGCATGTTTCGTTTGTCCTTGTCAGATGTTTGCAATAAAGTTGTTAATCATGTTTGCAACAATAGTGAATCAAATGTGTGGCATTCACGTCTGTGTCATGTTAACTTTGGTTGCATGTCGCGACTAGCCAAATTAAACTTAATCCCTAATTTAACCACCGTCAAGGGATCTAAGTGTCAAGTTTGTGTGCAAGCTAAGCAACCTCGTAAGTCTCACACGACTACGGAAACGAGAAATCTTGCACCACTAGAGCTCGTACATTCAGATCTATGTGAAATGAATGGTGTTTTGACAAAAGGTGGAAAGAAATATTTCATGACGTTAATTGATGACTCCACTAGATACTATCATGTGTATCTTCTAAAATCTAAGGATGAGGCTTTGAACTTTTTCAAGATCTATAAAGCTGAAGTGGAAATCCAACTTGATCGTAAGATCAAGAGGCTTAGGTCCGACCGTGGTGGCGAGTATTTTTCCAATGAATTTGATTTTTTTTGTGCGGAACATGGTATAATCCATGAGAGGACGCCTCCCTATTCACCTCAGTCAAATGGGGTGGCCGAAAGAAAGAACCGTACTCTAACTAATTTGGTTAACGCCAGGTTAGATACATCGGGTCTATCCAAGGCATGGTGGGGGGAGGCGATATTGACTGCATGTCATGTCCTAAACCGAGTTCCCACAAAGAACAAAGAGATAACTCCATTCGGGGAATGGGAGAAGAAAAAGTTAAAACTCTCTTATCTACGAACCTGGGGTTGTTTGGCTAAAGTCAATGTGCCAATATCAAAGAAGCGCAAACTTGGACCAAAGACTGTGGATTGTGATTTCTTGGGATATGCTTTTCGTAGCATTGGGTATAGATTCTTGGTTGTAAAATCTGAGGTATCTGACATGCATGTCGGTACAAACATGGAGTCGAATGATGCGACTTTCTTTGAAGATATCTTTCGCATGAAGTATATGGCTACCTCATCTATTCAGGAGATGCCTAGTTCATCGAATCAAGAATCAGTTACAATTACTGAACCTACTATTTCGATGGAATACTTTGAAAAACCCATGGAGGAGAACAATGAAATTCCTACTAGGACCAAAAGACAGAGGACTGCAAAGTCCATTGGTGATGATTTTATTGTCTATCTAATAGATGACACTCCCAGTTCTATTTCAGAAGCATATGCATCTGAAGATGCTGACTACTGGAAGGAAGCGGTTCATAGCGAGATGGATTCCATCTTGGCGAATGAAACTTGGGAGATTACTGATCGTCCCTATGGGTGCAAACCTATAGGGTGGAAATGGGTATTCAAGAAGAAGCTTAGGCCTGATGGTACTATCGAAAAGTACAAGGCACGGGTCGTGGCTAAGGGTTATACCCAAAATGAAGGTGAAGACTTCTTTGATACTTACTCACCTGTGGCGCAATTGACCACTATTCGAGTTCTACTTTCACTAGCCGCCTCACATGGTATTCTCATTCATCAAATGGATGTTAAGACTGCTTTCCTAAATGGAGAGTTGGATGAGAAAATTTATATGGAACAACCAGATGGGTTTGTAATAGATGGTCAGGAAGGAAAAGTGTGCAAGGAACAAGAACGAGTCCATGAAGAAGACGAAGCCACGAAGACGAACCAAGCGTAGTCGAACGAATCCTCACGATCGCAACGAAACAAGCACTAACGAGAAGAAGCAAGCAAAACACGATAAACACACAACACATAACCAAGACATGATGCACAAACAAATATGATGCATGACAAGGCTACATGATGCTAGTCATGACAAGGGATGATGCACACAACAACACAACCAACAAGTTTAAATGAGGCGGGAAACAACATATAACAATTCCGGTAAGTCCTCATATGCAAATTTCGAAATTGGTCTAGATCTTAACAAACCATATGTTAAAGTTGTTAAACATCAAGTTAACATGCAACATGAAGATCTACTCGAAATTCTAGTCAAGTTACATATAAGGTTTATTTAATTCGGAGCTACGGTCTAGAAGATATGAGCAAAACAAGTCAAGCATGGCAAAGATACAAGATGCATCCAAACATCAAGCGAACACACTCCAAACATGTATACAACATGATATGGTTCATCCACATGCATATACACACAAGTTTCATATAGAGCACACTCAAAACAGAGCAACGGTTCATCACATACACATAGAACAAGTTTGAAACACAATCTGTCCAAAACAAAAACTAGGCATATAGTTGACATCAAAATAACTTGATACAATAACAAGATGGGCATAAGCATGGCATCAACTCAAAAAACAGATAATGTGCTTCCAATAACAACAAGAATTAGGTCCATAGGCATCAAGAGTAATCCAACATGAACATGGCAACAAGCAAACTTTATTACACATCTTGTGACTTAGTGGCAAACTGGGCTTACATGAGCAGAATTAAACATGAAGGCATCTAGGAGGCAAGAAATAATTAAGCTACAGTGCTAGATAATGGAAAGTAAAAGCATGGCTTGCTAGAACATAACATTGAGCTCAACGAAAAACTCATGGAATATACATGGGAGCAACAGGATCATAGCATTCATCGAAACAAGAAGCAAACATTTTAGCAGATTCTCAGACTTAGTGAAAATCTGGGAAGGCTAAAACATCATCACGATGCTGCCTTCGGAGGCACAAAACAACAAGAATATCCACTCTAATAAGCATGCAAAGATCATGGACCTAAAATAGGCATGGCATACTCCAAATAACACCATTGGTACAACTCCTTAGGAGGCATGGATTAATAACAATAAGCTTTGCCAAATTGATCATGCTGTTAATAGGCTGACATAAACATTTTGAAGCAACTTGAGAGCATGAAAACAACAAGCTACAGCAGGCCATAATTGCAAACAAGGGCATGGATGGATAGAGCATATCATGGGCATCAAGACATGATCATATGACATACTAAAACATGCATGTATATGACTATAGCATCAAGGAAACATGGCATAAAAATTAACAGATTTAGACTTAGCAGTTTTCTACTAAGTCACGGAAATCAGCAAACGTCACGAAGGTCACTTAACAAGCTTGTTGCACTCACCACAAGGCATATTATGAAAAGTGGATTGCTCCACAGCAAAGATGACATGACATAGCTCCTAACACATGTTGACATGATGCTCAAACAAAAATCACACAAAAAGATATGAAAAAGATAAATGGGCAAGTTATTACAATTTTCAGCAGTTTTAAAAACTTAGCACTTTTGTAACAGAGATAAACATGTTCTAAAGCGCCCTAACATGAATGCAAACACCACCATCATGTAGAGCACAATGCAACGAACATTTTGATATATCATACATCACATTTGGACAAACATGCACCAAGATATTTCCACTCAAATTATGCAATATTATGAAAGTTGTTAGGGACTTAGCAGATTTTTAACAAGGAAAAAAATAAACGAGCGATGGATAGTTAAACATCGCACGGGCGGGGGTTTGGGTTGCTCACCCAATGGGCTTCGGCCCAGAACGAGCAGAGGTGGAGGACGGCCGGATGGCTGGGCCTAGATCGGGAGCGGGCTGGCTTGGGCTGAGCCCACGCGGCTTCGGCCTGGCCCCGCGGATATGGGCTCTAGGAGGATGGCGGCCCAGGGGATGGCGAGCCTGGCCGTCGGGCATCATCATCCCGATGCAGACGAGGCCGACGGCGGCTCAGCAAAGCGGGATGCAGGGGGGTCGAGGATGCATGGATCCGGAGCGGAGGAGGCAGGTCTGGGGCGGGGATGGAAGGATCCGGCGAGGGAGAACCTAGATCTGGCGGATCCCGGTCGGTCCGGGCGAAGACGAGTCCGACGGCGGTGAACTCCATGGCGGCGGGGTCCCCGGTCCCCGAAGGGAGAGAGAGTGAGGCAGGGAGAAGAAGTGAGCGAGGACGAGAGGTGCAAAGGGCTGGCATGTACGTGGTGCTCGCCGATGGTGGAGACAGCTCCAGCGAGGCGGCGGGGCAGACCGCTCGGGGACGATGGGGAAACACGACGGCGTCGGGCGAGCTGAGCGGCTGTGGGAGGCTGGGCTCACGCGGGTGTGTGCGGGCTCCGGCGGCGGCAGCTTCGGGCTTGGCGGGACTGCTCCGGGCTCCGCGGGCCCGCGCAGTTGGCTGGCCGCGAAGGAGGTGACGTGTCGCTCCGTGAGTGGCTGCGGCCGACGCTGTGAGGTGGCTCGGCCAATGGCTGGCTGCCACATGGCACGGGTGAGGTGGAGGGCGCCTGAACGCTAGGAGAAGGTGGGAGGAGGCGGCGGTTGATGATTGGGGCGGCACAAAAATCGAGGAAGGAGGCTGGAGGTAGGTGGAAGGGCTAGGGATGCCCAAAAATGGACATTGAGGGGTGTTTAAATAGGAAATGGCTAGGGTTAGGGGGGTTTGAGGCTGTTTCGAGCCCTTCGATCGCGATCCGACGGATCCGATCGCGAGGAGGGGTTAGGTAGGCCTTGTGGGTGGTAGTGGGCTGTGTAGGAGGCCCCGGGCTAAGAAGAGAGAGGGAGGTAGCAGCCCGGCACTGCGTTTTAGAGAACGAAAACGAACGAGGAATATACTGGCGAAAGTGTCGCTATTGTTTAAAGGTTGGGCTATCAAATGGACTCCAAATGCGACGAAATATGGCAGGCGGTCTGTCTACACTATAACAAGACCGCACGTCAACTTTCACCCCATTCCGAGAATGATTTTAGGCCACTCATAAAATAAATATTCGGAGGTGCCACGGGCGTGTGCGAGTGTGTGTGAGCTTAGAATGGACAACTGAGAGGACGGGCGGACTCGGACGAATGCAAGTTTTGAAAACTATGCAGATGCAATGCACATGATGACATGGCAAAATGCAACACGCAAACAGGTGACATGGCAACGACATCGAATAAGTGGGAGACTCCCGGCGCATCGGTCTCGGGGTGTCACAACACTCCCCTACTAACAAAAGATCTCGTCCCGAGATCTTAGGAATGAGATGGAAGGGAAAAAGTTAGAAGGTGAAACCAAAGAATCTTGAGAGGTTGAACAACTTGAAAGAAAAAACAACAGAGATGAACGTGATATGAAAAGCTCCGTTAGAGAAGAGGAACAAGGAAGAGTACGAGAGCATAGACGGTTGGAAGACAAGAAACACGAGCTCAAGGAACAAGAATCAATTCGAAACGAATCCGGTTAATAAGAGGTAGAAAAGGAATTCGAACGAAGGAATTGGGCAGCACTCCGTCTGAAATGGAAGGAATAGAACATGATCTTGACAAAATGGAATGATACTTGGCTAGATGAATAACACAATGCCTCCAGAAGAATTGAAAAAGTTGGATGAAAAGAACGAAGAAGAAGATGACAACTTCACGCACGAATGAATTAAAAGCATCCTTGTGAAGAAGGGGTGACTAGAGTATTTGGAAAATCAACAACAAAGAACAAGCTTGATGTGGGCTTATGGAAAACATCTCACACTTGAGGTGAATTATGCCACAACCAAAAGCTTGAATAGCCGAGAAGAACGACGAATTGCAAAACTCCACTTCAAAAGAATACGAGAATTATTTGTAACTCGAGGTGCAAGAAGAAGAATGCTTGAGCTGCTCCACAATAATTTAATGAACACTAGAAGAATGAAATAAATCATGAAGAACCACCATGAAGAACTCCGGTAACAAAAGGATGATCAAGGATGAAAAGAATAAGAATAAGGCCTTGCAATGATTTAGACGGGTGTTCCGACGAGAAGGTGCTACTTCTCGAGCTTGCGTTGTATTCCCTCGAAGAGGAAAGGGCGATGCAGCACAGTAGCGTAAGTATCTCCCTCAGTTTTTGAGAACCAAGGTATCAATCCAGTAGGAGACCACGCGCGAGTCCCTCGCACCTGCACAAACAAATAAGAACTCCACAGCAAACGCGATAAGGGGTTGTCAATCGCACTTACGAAAGTGAGATCTGATGGAGATGATAGTTTGATATTTTTGGTATTTTTGGATATAAGAATAGAAAGTCAAAACGGAAAAGTAAAGTAGATTGTAGATTGATATGTTGAGAATAGACCCAGGGGGCATAGGTTTCTCTAGTGGCTTCTCTCATGATAGCATAATTCTATGGTGGGTGAACGAATTACTGTCGAGCAATTGATAGAAAAGCGAATAATTATGAGACTATCTAGGCATGATCATTATATATAGGCATCACGTCCGAGACAAGTAGACCGAAACGATTCTGTATCTACTACTATTACTCCACACATCGACCGCTATCCAGCATGCATCTAGAGTATTAAGTTCATAAGAACAAAGTAACGCCTTAAGCAAGATGACATGATGTAGAGGGATAAACTCAAATAACATGATATAAACACCATCTTTTTATCCTCGATGGCAACAATACAACACGTGCCTTGCTGCCCCTACTGTCACTGGGAAAGGACATCGGAAGAGTGAACCCAAAGCCAAGCACTTCTCCCATTGCAAGAACTATAGATCTAGTAGGCCAAACCAAACCAATAATTCGAAGAGACTTGCAAGGATATTATAATCATACATAAAAGAGTTCAGAAAAGAACCAAATATTTCTCATAGATAATCTTGATCGTAAACCCACAATTCATCGGATCTCGACAAACACACCGCAAAAAGAGATTACATCGAATAGATCTCCTTGAAGACCGAGGAGAACTTGGTATTGAGATCCAAAGAGAGGGAAGAAGCCATCTAGATACTAACTATGGTCCCGAAGGTTTGTGGTAAACTACTCACAACTCATGGTGAGGCGATCATGATGATGTAGAAGCACTCCGTGGTAGATCCCCCCCTCCGGCGGACCTCCGGAACAGGCCTCAAGATGGGATCTCATGGGAACAGAAGCTTTCGAACTAGGGTTTTCTCTGCGGCGGTGGAACTAGGGTTTTCTTTGTGTTGGGGAACGTAGCATAATTCAAAAAATTTCTACGCTTTCACCAAGATCCAACTATGGAGACATCTAGCAACGAGCAAGTAAGAGTGCATCTACATACCGTTATGTAGATCGCGAGCGGAAGCTTTCGAAGAAGCGTGGATGAAGTAGTCGTACTCTTCACGTTCTTCGTCACCGATGATCTAGCGCCGAACGGACGGCACCTCCGCGTTCAACACACGACCGGTGCAGCAACGTCACCTCCTTCTTGATCCAGCAAGGGTGGAGGAGAAGTCGTCAGAGATCCGGCAGCACGACGGCGTGATGACGGATGCAGTGGAGATCGCAGCAGGGCTTCGCCGGGCGCCCTGCGTGGGAGTATGGAGGTGTGACGGGAGGGGGAGAGGCACCAGGGCAAGGGTGCGGCTGCCCTCTCCCCTCCCACATATATATAGGGGGCCAGGGGGTGCGCCAGGGCCCCTGCAGATCCAATCTGCAGGGGGGCGGCGGCCAGGGGGGAGTCCTTGCCCCCCAAGGCAAGTGGACCCCCCTCCCCTTTAGGGTTTTAACCCTAGGCGCATGGGGAGGTGGGCCCCTAGTGGTGCACCAGCCCATAAGGAATGGACACTTCCCCTTGCGGCCTAGGGGCCCCACCGGGATGGGTGGCCCCACCCGGTGGACCCCCGGGGCCCCTCCGGTGGTCCCGGGACGCTCCCGGTGACCCCCGGAGATCACCCGATGGCCGAAACTGGACTTCCTATATATCAATCTTTACCTCCGGACCATTCCGGAACTCCTCGTGACGTCCGGGATCTCATCCGGGACTCCGAACAACTTTCGGGTTTCCACGTGCATTTATCTCTACGACCCTAGCGTTACCGAACCTTAAGTGTGTAGACCCTACGGGTTCGGGAGACACGTAGACATGACCGAGACCAATCTCCGGTCAATAACCAACAGCGGGATCTGTATACCCATGTTGGTTCACATGTGTTCCTCGATGATCTTCATCGGATGAACCACCGTGTCAAGGATTCACTCAATCCCGTATTTTATTCCCTTTGTCCATCGGTACGTTACTTGCCCGAGGTTCGATCGTCGGTATTCCCGATACCTTGTTCAATCTCGTCATGGCAAGTCTCTTTACTCGATCCGTAATCCATCATCCCGTGACTAACTACTTAGTCACATTGATCTCATTATGATGATATCTTACCGAGTGGGCCCAGAGGTACCTCTCCGTCATACGGAGTGACAACATCCCAGTCTCGGTTCGTACCAACTCAACAGACACTTTCGGATATACCCGATGCTTTATAGCCACCCAATTACGTTGTGACATTTGGCACACCCAAAGTACTCCTACGGCATCCGGGAGTTGTACAACCTCATGGTCTAAGGAATAAATACTTGACACCGAAAAGCTTATGCATTACGAACTATACGATCTTGTGTTATGCTCAAGTTTGGGTCTTGTCCATCACATCATTCTCCTAATGATGTGATCCCGTTATCACTGACATCCCATGTCCATGGTCAGGAAACCGTGACCATCTGTTGATCAACGAACTGGTAACTAGAGGCCTACCAGGGACTCATTGTGGTCTATGTATTCACACATGTATCGCTGCTTTCGTACAATACAATTCAAGCATGAATAACAGACAATTATCATGAACAAGGAGATATAATAATAATGCTTTTATTATTGCCTCTAGGGCATATCTCCAACAGTCTCCCACTTGCACTACAGTCAATGATCTAGTTACATTGTGATGAATCGAACACCCATAGAGTTCTAGTGTTGATCATGTTTTGCTCGTGAAAGAGGTTTAGTCAACGGGTCTGCGACATTCAGATCCGTATGCACATTACAAATATCTATGTCTCCATCCTGAACATAATTCCGGATGGAGTTGAAACGGCGCTTGATGTGCTTGGTCTTCTTGTGAAACCTGGGCTCCTTGGTAATAGCAATAGCACCAGTGTTGTCACAGAAGAGAGTCATCGGGCTTGACGCGCTTGGAATGACTCCTAGGTCGGTGATGAACTCCTTCATCCAGACTCCTTCCTGCGCTGCTTCAGAAGCAGCTATGTACTCCGCTTCACATGTAGACGCTGCCACCACGCTCTGTTTGCAACTGCACCAGCTGACTGCCCCTCCATTCAAAATATACACGTATCCGGTTTGTGACTTAGAGTCATCCAGATCTGTGTCGAAGCTAGCATCGACATAACCCTTTACGACGAGCTCTTCGTCACCTCCATAAACGAGAAACATATCCTTAGTCCTTTTCAGGTACTTCAGGATGTTCTTGACCGCTGTCCAGTGTTCCGTACCGGGATCACTTTGGTACCTCCCTACCAAACTTATGGCAAGGTTCACATCAGGTCTGGTACACAGCATGGCATACATGATAGAACATATGGCCGAGGCATAGGGAATGACACTCATCTTTTCTCTATCTTCTGCCGAGGTCGGCGACTGAGCCTTGCTCAATCTCATACCTTGCAAAACAGGCAAGAATCCTTTCTTTGACTGATCCATATTGAACTTCTTCAATATTTTGTCAAGGTATGTACTTTGTGAAATACCAATGAGGCGTCTCGATCTATCTCGATAGATTTTGATGCCTAATATGTAAGCAGCTTCTCCAAGGTCCTTCATTGAAAAACTTTTATTCAAGTAGGCCTTTACATTTTCCAAGAATTCTATATCATTTCCCATCAGCAATATGTCATCCACATATAATATGAGAAATGCCACAGAGCTCCCACTCACTTTCTTGTAAATACAGGCTTCTCCATAAGTCTGCATAAATCCAAACGCTTTGATCACTTCATCAAAGCGAATATTCCAACTCCGAGATGCTTGCACCAGCCCGTAAATCGAGCGCTGGAGCTTGCATACCTTGTTAGCATTTTCTGGATTGACAAAACCTTCCGATTGCATCATATACAACTCTTCCTTGAGGAAGCCATTAAGGAATGCTGTTTTGACGTCCATTTGCCATATCTCATAATCATAGAATGCGGCAATAGCTAACATGATTCTGACTGACTTCAGCATCGCTACGGGAGAGAAAGTCTCGTCGTAGTCAATCCCTTGAACTTGTCGATAACCCTTAGCGACAAGCCGAGCCTTATAGATGGTCACATTACCATCTGCGTCTGTCTTCTTCTTAAATATCCATTTGTTTTCTATGGCGTGCCTATCATCAGGCAAGTCCACCAAAGTCCATACTTTGTTTTCATACATGGATTCTATCTCGAATTTCATGGCTCCAAGCCATTTATTGGAATCTGGGCCCGCCATCGCTTCTTCATAGTTCGAAGGTTCACCGTTGTCTAACAACAAGATTTCTAGGACAGGGTTGCCGTACCACTCTGGTGCGGAACGTGCCCTTGTGGACCTTCGAAGTTCAGTAGTAACTTGATCTGTTGCTTCATGATCATTATCATCAACTTCCTCCCTTGTCGGTGCAGGCACCTCAGGAACAGTTTCCTGCGCTGCGCTACTTTCCGGTACAGGAGGGGTGACTGTCACCTCATCAAGTTCTACTTTCCTCCCACTCACTTCTTTCGAGAGAAACTCTTTCTCCAGAAAGCATCCATTCTTGGCAACAAAGACTTTGCCTTCGGATCTGTGGTAGAAGGTGTACCCAATCGTTTCCTTTGGGTATCCTATGAAGACGCATTTCTCCGATTTGGGTTCGAGCTTTTTATGTTGAAGTTTCTTGACATAAGCATCGCAACCCGAAACTTTTAGAAACGACAGCTTTGGTTTCTTGCCAAACCAAAGTTCATACGGAGTCGTCTCAACGGATTTCGACGGAGCCCCATTTAAAGTGAATGCGGCAGTCTCTAAAGCATAACCCCAAAAAGATAGTGGTAAATCGGCGAGGGACATCATAGATCGCATCATGTCCAACAGAGTACGATTTCGACGTTCGGACACACCGTTACGTTGAGGTGTTCCGGGCGGTGTCAATTGTGAAACAATTCCACAGTTCCTAAGGTGTGTGCCAAATTCATGACTTAAATATTCACCCCCACGATCCGATCGCACGAACTTTATTTTTCTGTCACGTTGATTCTCAACCTCATTCTGAAATTCCTTGAACCTTTCAAAGGTCTCAGACTTGTGTTTCATCAAATAGATATACCCGTATCTACTCAAGTCATCCGTGAGGGTGAGAACATAACGATAGCCTCCGCGAGCCTCAACACTCATTGGACCGCACACATCGGTATGAATGATTTCCAACAAGTTGGTTGCTCGCTCCATTGTTCCGGAGAACGGAGTCTTGGTCATCTTGCTCAAGAGGCATGGTTCGCACGTGTCAAATGATTCATAATCAAGAGACTCTAGAAGTCCATCCGAATGGAGCTTCTTCATACGTTTGACACCAATATGACCAAGGCGGCAATGCCACAAGTATGTGGGACTATCATTATCAACTTTACATCTTTTGGTATTTACACTATGAATATGTGTATCACTACGTTCGAGATCCATCAAAAATAAACCATTGACCAGCGGGGCATGACCATAAAACATATCTCTCAAATAAATAGAACAACCATTATTCTCCAATTTGAAAGAGTAGCCATCTCGCATAAGACGAGATCCAGAAACAATGTTCATGCTCAAAGCTGGTACTAAATAACAATTATTGAGGTTTAAAACTAATCCCGAGGGTAGATGTAGAGGTAGCGTGCCGACGGCGATCACATCGACGTTGGAACCATTCCCGACGCGCATCGTCACCTCATCCTTCGCCAGTCTCCGTTTATTCCGCAGCTCCTGTTTTGAGTTACAAATGTGAGCAACTGCACCGGTATCGAATACCCAGGAGCTACTACGAGTGCTGGTAAGGTACACATCAATAACATGTATATCATATATACCTTTGACGTTGCCGGCCTTCTTGTCTGCTAAGTATTTGGGGCAGTTCCGCTTCCAGTGGCCCGTTCCCTTGCAATAAAAGCACTCTGTCTCAGGCTTGGGTCCATACTTTGGCTTCTTCCCGGCAACAGGCTTGCCAGGCGCGGCAACTCCCTTGCCGTCCTTCTTGAAGTTCTTCTTACCCTTGCCTTTCTTGAACTTAGTGGTTTTATTGACCATCAACACTTGATGTTCTTTCTTGATGTCCACCTCCGCTGATTTCAGCATCGAATACACCTCGGGAGTGGACTTCTCCATCCCCTGCATATTGAAGTTCAACACGAAGCTCTTGAAGCTTGGTGGGAGCGACTGGAGGATTCTGTCAACGACCGCTTCATCTGGGAGATTCATTCCCAGCTGAGACAAGCGGTTGTGCAATCCTGAAATCTTGAGGATGTGCTCACTGACAGAACTGTTCTCCTCCGTCTTACAGCTGTAGAATGCGTCGGAGACATCATATCTCTCGACTCGGGCATGAGCTTGGAAAACCATTTTCAGCTCTTCGAACATCTCATATGCTCCGTGGTGCTCAAAACGCTTTTGGAGCCCCGACTCTAAGCTGTAAAGCATGCCGCACTTAACCAGGGAGTAATCATCACTACGCGACTGCCAGACGTTCAAAACGTCTTGGGCCGCATCGGGAGCAGGTGCATCACCTATCGGTGCTTCTAGGACATATGATCTCTTGGCAGCTACGAGGATAATCCTCAGGTTACGGACCCAATCCGTATAGTTGCTACCATCGTCTTTCAGCTTGGTTTTCTCTAGGAACGCGTTGAAGTTGAGGGAAACCTGAGCATGGGCCATTTGATCTACAAGAGATATTGTAAAGAATTTAGACTAAGTTCATGATAATTAAGTTCATCTTAATCAAATTTTAATGAACTCCCACTCAGAATGACATCTCTCTAGTCATCTAAGTGATACACGATCCGAATCGACTAGCCCGTGTCCGATCATCACGTGAGACGGACTAGTCATCAACGGTGAACATCTTCATGTTGATCGTATCTTCTGTACGACTCGTGTTCGACCTTTCGGTCTTCCGTGTTCCGAGGCCATGTCTGTACATGCTAGGCTCGTCAAGTGAACCCTAAGTGTATCGCGTGTGTAAATATGTCTTACACCCGTTGTATGCGAACGTTAGAACCTATCACACCCGATCATCACGTGGTGCTTCGGAGCAACGAACTTTAGCAACGGTGCACAGTTAGGGGAAACACAATACTTGAAATTTTAGTGAGAGATCATCTTATTTACTACCGTCGTTCTAAGTAAACAAGATGCATAAACATGATAAACATCACATGCAATCAATTAAAGTGACATGATATGGCCAATATCATCTTGCTCCTTGGATCTCCATCTTCGGGGCACCATGATCATCTTGTCATCGGCTCGACACCATGATCTTCATCATCATGATCTCCATCATCGTGTCTTGAAGAAGTCGTCACGCCAATTATTACTTCTACTACTATAGCTAACGTTTAGCAATGAAGTAAAGTAATTACATGGCGTTATTCAGTGACATGCAGGTCATACAATAATTAAGACAACTCCTATGGCTCCTGCCGGTTGTCAAGTTCATCGACATGCAAGTCGTGATTCCCTATTACAAAAACATGATCAATCTCATACATCACATATATCATTCATCACATCTTCGTTTTGGCCATACCACGTCACATAGCACATGCTGCAAAAACAAGTTAGACGTCCTCTAATTGTTGTTGCAAGTTTTACGTGGCTTCTATAGGATTTCTAGCAAGAACATTTCTTACCTACGCCAAAACCACAACGTGATTTGTCAACTTCTATTTACCCTTCATAAGGACCCTTTTCATCAAATCCAATCCGACTAAAGTAGGAGAGACAGACACCCGCCAGCCACCTTATGCATCTAGTGCATGTCTGTCGGTGGAACCAGTCTCACGTAAGCGTACGTGTAAAGTCGGTCCGGGCCGCTTGATCCCACAATACCGCCGAATCAAGATTGACTAGTAATGGTAAGAAAGTTGAACAAAATCAAAACGCCCACAACTGCTTTGTGTTCTACTCGTGCAAGATGCTACGCATAAAACCTAGCTCAGATGCCACTGTTGGGGAACGTAGCATAATTCAAAAAATTTCTACGCTTTCACCAAGATCCAACTATGGAGACATCTAGCAACGAGCAAGTAAGAGTGCATCTACATACCATTATGTAGATCGCGAGCGGAAGCTTTCGAAGAAGCGTGGATGAAGTAGTCGTACTCTTCACGTTCTTCGTCACCGATGATCTAGCGCCGAATGGACGGCACCTCCGCGTTCAACACACGTCCGGTGCAGCAATGTCACCTCCTTCTTGATCCAGCAAGGGTGGAGGAGAAGTCGTGAGAGATCCGGCAGCACGACGACGTGATGACGGATGCAGTGGAGATCGCAGCAGGGCTTCGCCAGGCGCCCTGCGTGGGAGTATGGAGGTGTGACGGGAGGGGGAGAGGCGCCAGGGCAAGGGTGCGGCTGCCCTCTCCCCTCCCACATATATATAGGGGGCCAGGGGGTGCACCATGGCCCCTGCAGATCTAATCTGCAGGGGGCGGCGGCCAAGGGGGAGTCCTTGCCCCCCAAGGCAAGTGGACCCCCCTCCCCTTTAGGGTTTTAACCCTAGGCGCATGGGGAGGTGGGCCCCTAGTGGTGCGCCAGCCCAGAAGGGCTGGACACTTCCCCTTGCGGCCTAGGGGCCCCACCGGGATGGGTGGCCCCACCCGGTGGACCCCCGGGGCCCCTCCGGTGGTCCCGGGACGCTCCCGGTGACCCCCGGAGAGCACCCGATGGCCGAAACTGGACTTCCTATATATCAATCTTTACCTCCGGACCATTCCGGAACTCCTCGTGACATCCGGGATCTCATCCGGGACTCCGAACAACTTTCGGGTTTCCACGTGCATTTATCTCTACGACCCTAGCGTTACCGAACCTTAAGTGTGTAGACCCTACGGGTTCGGGAGACACGTAGACATGACCGATACCACTCTCCGGTCAATAACCAACAGCGGGATCTGGATACCCATGTTGGTTCCCACGTGTTCCTCGATGATCTTCATCGGATGAACCACCGTGTCAAGGATTCACTCAATCCCGTATTTTATTCCCTTTGTCCATCGGTACGTTACTTGCCCGAGATTCGATCGTCGGTATTCCTGTCGGTGTACTAAGGTAGGGGTACCTCAGTACCCCAACTGGTGCACGGGCAGTTGCAGCTTCCCGCGGCAGGGTTTACTGCGTGCTCGCCGGAGACCTTCCTGCTCCCTATTAAACCATTCAAAAACAAAGTATACAAGACATAAGACCGAGACCCCGGCAAGAGGAGCTTGCCGGGAAGGCCGTACCAGGCTCAAGACTGCCCCACTAACACGAGACCCTGGCAAGAGGAGCTTGCCAGGAAGATTAGAAGACACGCCTCGGCGCTATATGCGCCCCGGCAAGGTCCCGGGGAGCGGCAAGCTCCCGGGCCCGGCAAGATCAAGGCCCCGGCAAGGTGCTTGCCGGGAAGACTGCGCTGTGTGCCCGCGCTCCAGCTCATCGGCCCACGCGTCGCCCTGGGGCCTGTCCAGGGACGCGTGGCGGATGGTTGTGCAGCCTGGGGTACACGGTGGCACTCCACGGTGGTGGATCCATCGCCGTGGCAGACGGAGATGCTAAGGCGGGAGCTTTTGGGGTCGACGGCGACGGGCATTAAATGCCCTTGTCCCCCACTGTTAAAGTAGGTATAGACCACTGTTCTGTACTATAGCTCCACTGTTCCCGCACTGTTACAACTACCACCTCTTTTACGTTTTTACCCCTTTCTCCTACGTTGACACCTGTCGGTGACCCCTTGCACTATAAAAGGAGGCCCATGCACAACGTGGAGGGGGTTCGGAACCTAGATCACTCTCACGCTTGGTGTAGCTGCTTCTTCAAGCTCCTGAGCACTCAAACTCAATACACAATCAAGCAGGAGTAGGGTTTTACGCGTCCACCGCGGCCCGAACCTGGGTAAAACTGCCCGCGTGCTCGCTACGATCTGCTCTTTGTGCTCCCTCCGCCCTCGTACCGCACAGACAAGGGGCTCCGGTCCCATAGGTGTTCGTGGCGGACAGTTTCCCCCGACATCTTTGGCGCGCCAGGTAGGGGGCGTCGAGGTTGTGCGAACCTGATCCGGCGTTCGCGCGGGCGCATTCTTCATCAACCTCTCCGAATTCATCAACTTCACCAGCGACAACTCCATGGCCCCGAAGAAGAAGGCTTCGGAGGTCGGAGGCCCGTCTGCGTCTCACCCGCCGCCACCGGAGCCAACGGTGGGCGGGGGAGACGCCGTCGGAAGGGTGGTTGCCGGCGAGGACACTCACGGCGCCACCAGATCCAAGAACAGGACGGACGACCGAACCTCGGTCTCCGTGGACGCGCCGCGTCCATCCCAGCACACGACAACCCAGCAGCGCCATACCACGGGAGGTGGTATCCGCTTGCTGGGGCAAGGCCAAACCGGAGGCTCGCGGGACGCCCCGGACCCCCGTCCGGGCACAAGCAAAGCGAAGGCGCCGGCGCGGGACCCCGCTCCTTCTAACGTTGTTAGAAGTCCGAGCGTATCCCGCTCCTCGCACCGCTCGCCCGCGTTCCCCTCCACTCCGACAGAAGCGCTCGCAAGGGCGCAACTGCTCCTCGACTTCCCTCCAGCGGCCGACAAGGCCGAAGAATGGAGGGCCACCATACGGAGCCTGATAGACTTCGCCAACAATGATTCTCCACAACAGCCGTCGACCTCACGGCCGCAGCAAGCTGAGAAGACAAAGGCTGACGGCAACAAGACCGCCGGGGGTGCGACAAGCGTGCATTCCCCGCCGCAGAAGCAAAAGACGCCGCCCCGCCGGAACAACGCCGACGACGGCTCCACTGCCTCGTCGGACCCGCAGGCCCGTCGGGACCAGCGCCAAGTCCTCGACGACCGGCGAGAAGAAGATGCTCGGACCACGATCGAGCGCCGCCGAGAAGCGAAGCGGCAATCAGACAAGAGAGCTGGGAACACTGTCGACGCGCACGCGCCCGGTGAGCCAGGCGACTTGCCGTACGCGGCAGGCTGCCCTGCGTTCACCCGCGAGCTGCGGCGCGTCCAGTGGCCCAGCATGAAGAATTTCAAGCCCGACGTACCGGAGAAGTACGACGGCAAGACGCACCCCTCGGAGTTTCTCAGCGTCTACACCATCGCAGTGCAAGCTGCCGGGGGGCGCGACGAGAAGATCTTGGCGAATTACTTCCCGCTCGTGCTAAAGCCGAACGTCCGTTCGTGGCTTATGCACTTGCCGGAAAGTTCTATCTCTTCTTGGGCCGATCTTTGCCACCAGTTTGTTGGCGCCTTCACCGGTGGCCACAAACCCCACGGCCAGGAGAGCGATCTCCACATTCTGGCCCAGAAGGAAGGCGAGACCCTGCGCAAGTATATCCAACGCTTCAGCCGTGTGCAGCACAACATCCCTGATGTCCACCCTGCCGCGGTTATCAGCGCGTTCCATCAGAACGTGCGTAACCGCCGCATGCGTGAAGAGATGGCGATGACGAAGATTCGGGATGTCAGCGAGCTCTATGCTCTTGCTGACAAGTGCGCACGCGCAGAAGAGGGGAGGAGACTCCCCGGGGAGGATACTGGCGCGGGAGGAAGCGACAGCGACGACGCCGCCCCGGCAAAGAAGAGCCGGCGGCGGAACAACAGAAGGAAGGGCAAGAAAGAGGTGCTTGCCGTCGAGAAGTCCGGCAAGGAGGCCCCCGCCAAGCAAGCGCAGGCTGGCGGCTCCGGCAAGGAGCCTGCCCCTGCGGCGGCGGCCGACAAGCCGGGTAGCTCCGACAAGCAATACTGTAAGATCCACCGCACCAAGGGTCACGATCTCTCCAACTGCAAGCGCGTCGAGTACCTCGTCGAGCAGCAGAAGGCTGAGTACGAGAGGCGCGACAAGGAGAAGGCCCAAGGTGGTGGGGAAGAGCCCAGCAAGAAGCGGCCGTTCAACGGCCGGGGAGGACGCCGCGGCAAGGCTAAGCAGCGACAAGGAGATCGACCTCCCCGGGGCCGCGACAACGACGAAGAAGACGACGATGAAGACATGGAGGACGAGGAGAACAGCGAGCAGGAGTTCCAGAAGGCCACGGAGGTCCTGTGCGTCGACGGTGGCGCCTCCCTGCATACCTCCCACCGCCAACTCAAGCAGTGGGTGCGTGAGGTAAATGCAGCGGAGCCGCCCGTGGAGACGCGCAGGCTCCTCAAATGGTCCAGCACGCCCATCATTTTTGATCTTGAGGATCACCCTGACCGCACCACTGCGGTCGGGTGCTTGCCGATGCTGGTTTCTCCCACCATCCGCAACCTCAAGGTCACCAAAATGTTGGTTGACGGCGGGGCCGGGCTGAACTTGATCTCCTCTGCTGTGATCAAGAAACTCCAGATACAAGATGGCGAGCTCGAAGAGACCGGTTCATTCCAAGGAATCAACCCGGGAAGGAGCAAGCCCAAGGGAAAGATCACTTTGCCGGTGACCTTTGGCGGGGAGCTCAACTTCAGGACTGAGCGCATCACTTTCGACGTCGCCGATATTCCATTACCTTATAATGGAATACTTGGCCGTCCTGCCCTCGCCAAGTTCATGGCAGCTTTCCATTATGCCTACAACGTGCTGAAGATGCCGGGGTCGATAAGCGTCGTCACTGTCCACGGCGACAAAAAGGATGCGCTTGTCTGCGCCGACAAGATTTACCGGGATGCGGCAGCTGCGGCCGAGAAGGATACTCTTGCCGCTGAAGCTCCCGGGGGGAAGAAGACGAAGACCAAGTCCGGCAAGTGCTCTGGGACCCACTCCGGCAACCGCACCTCCTCGGAGTGCTGCGCTGCCGTCGAGGACGTTCCATCGAGCTCCACCGGCAAGAGTAAGAAAGGAATGGCTGCTCCTCCGGCAACCAAGAAAGTGTCCGCAAAGGAGGACGGCACTGGTGGTACCTTCACCATCAGTGCCACCCTTGACAGCAAATAGGAAAGCGCGCTCATTGCCTTCCTGCGGGCGAATGTCGATGTATTTGCCTGGCAACCATCTGACATCCCCGGTGTTCCCAGGAAGGTGATTGAGCACAAGCTTGCTGTCTGTCCTCATGCGCGGCCTATCAAGCAGAAAGTGAGGAAGCAAGCCGTGGAGCGCCAAGAGTTCATCAACGAAGAAATCAAGAAGCTAGAGGCAGCAGGCCTAGTTAGAGGTGTGATCCATCCGACGTGGTTGGCAAATCCAGTCGTCGTGCGCAAGGCCAACGGGAAGTGGAGACTGTGTATAGACTTCACCGATGTGAATAAAGCATGTCCCAAGGATCCATTCCCTTTGCCGCGCATTGACCAGATCGTTGACTCCACTGCCGGATGTGAGCTGCTCTGTTTTCTTGATGCATACTCAGGCTATCATCAGATTTTCATGGCCAAGGAAGATGAAGAGAAGACTGCATTTATCACTCCATGTGGCACTTATTGCTTTATTCGCATGCCATTTGGATTGAAGAATGCAGGCTCAACCTTTGCAAGGGTAGTGTACACTGCTTTTGAGCCACAGATCCACAGAAATGTAGAAGCTTACATGGATGACATCGTGGTGAAGAGCAAGAGCAAGGAAACCCTGATTCAAGACTTGGAAGAAACGTTTCAGAACCTGCGCAGGATACAGCTCAAGTTGAACCCCGAGAAGTGCGTCTTTGGAGTCCCTTCCGGCAAGCTTCTCGGGTTCTTTGTATCACAGAGGGGGATTGAAGCCAACCCCGACAAGATTAAAGCCATTGAGCAGATAGAGGCCCCAAAGCGCGTCAAGGATGTCAGGAGGCTTGCAGGTTGTGTGGCTGCCCTCAGTAGGTTCATTTCAAAGTCTGCAGAACGCGCCCTACCCTTCTTCAAAATCTTGAAGAAGGCAGGTCCCATGAAGTGGACTCCGGAAGCGGAGGCGGCGCTGCAGGATTTGAAACGGTACCTGTCCTCCACTCCAGTACTTGTCGCACCTAGACCACAGGAAAAGTTGTTGCTATACTTAGCAGCAACCAACCAGGTGGTTAGTGCTGCGTTAGTAGCGGAAAGGGAGTCCGACGAGGAGTCAGCACCACCGGCAAGCGAATCCAGCGACAAGCAGGGGGCTGCTTCGACAAGCTCTGGCCCCGACAAGGATGACTCTGCGCAGGAGCAAGGAGAGGTGCGGAAGAAGATGGTGCAGCGCCCAGTGTATTTTGTAAGTTCCCTTCTCCAGGGGGCTAGATCAAGATACTCTGGTGTGCAAAAATTGCTTTTCGGCCTCCTCATGGCCTCGAGAAAGCTGCGCCATTACTTCCAAGCCCATGAGATAACAGTGGTCACTCGCTTTCCGCTGAAGAGGATATTGCACAACCCAGAAGCAACAGGCAGGATCGTTGAGTGGGCACTGGAGCTGTCGAGCTTTGGACTCAAGTTTGAAAGTACTTCGACCATACAGAGCCGAGCTTTGGCAGAATTCATAGCTGAATGGACCCCAACGCCCGAAGAAGAAGTCCAAGAAACAAGTGCACCCGTGCAAGAAGCGACAAGTGAATGGGTAATGTATTTTGACGGTGCCTTCTCGCTGCAAGGCGCCGGTGCCGGCGTGGTACTCATCGCGCCCACCGGAGAGCACCTCAAATATGTTATCCAGATGCACTTTCCCAGGGAGCAAGCGACAAACAACACTGCAGAATATGAAGGCTTGCTTGCCGGCCTCAGGATTGCGGCCGAACTTGGGATCAGAAAGCTGATTGTGCGGGGAGATTCTCAGTTGGTGGTCCGACAAGTTAACAAGAGCTATCAGAGCCCTTTGATGGAAGCCTATGTCGATGAAGTGAGAAAGCTTGAAGAGCACTTTGAAGGTTTGCAGATGGAGCACGTCCCGAGAGCTCAAAATGAAATTGCAGACGGCCTTTCAAAGTGCGCTTCGATGAAGTTACCTGTGGAACCAGGGACCTTCTTGCTCAAGCTGACTCCACCATCCGTTACACCATCAATTGGGCAGTCCAAGAAGAGAAAGTTGGTCTCCGGTGACTACTTGCCGGCGGATCTTCCTGAAACCGCCGCCAAGGTCCCCAAGATCAACAACCACAACGCTGAGGAACAGTTTGCTCCTGCAAGCCCTCGGGCTTGTACAGTTGAAGCAAGTGTTCCCGACAAGCCTCGCCCCGGCGAGCTTGCCGGGGGACCGTCAGCTCCGGCAGAACCAGAGGTCCTTGCCGTAGAAGCTGGGGTTCCCGCAGCGGCCCTCGAGCCTTTAGTCCTTGCCGTCGAGCCTCGGGCTCCGGCATGGGCACAGCAGATAGTCCGTTTTCTGCAAACTGGAGAACTTCCCGACGACCCTCAAGAGATAGAGAAGATAACCAGGCAGTCAAGTATGTATCAGTTCGTGGATAATGAGCTGTACAGAAGAAGACTCAATGGTGTCAGACTGAAGTGCATCTCCAGGGAAGATGGACAGAAGCTGTTGGCGGAAATACACGGAGGCATATGCGGCCACCACATTGGCGCTAGGGCGCTTGCCGGGAAAGCTTTCCGGCAAGGGTTCTTTTGGCAAGAAGCCCTCCAAGATGCAACTGCACTAGTAACCAAGTGTGAAGCGTGCCAGTTTCATGCAAAGCAAATTCATCAGCCAGCTCAAGCTCTCCAAACAATTCCTTTGTCCTGGCCCTTCTCCGTCTGGGGGCTCGATATCCTCGGCCCTTTCCCTCGTGCTGTCGGGGGGCTTTGAGTACTTGTACGTTGCAATCGACAAGTTCACAAAGTGGCCAGAAGTGGAGCCGGTGAGAAAGGTGACAGCACAGTCAGCGGTCAGGTTCTTCAGGTCGATTGTTTGCCGTTTCGGGATCCCTAACAGGATCATCACCGACAACGGTACGCAATTCACTAGTCGCACCTTCATGCAGTACGTCCAAGACCTTGGCGCCAAGGTCTGTTTTGCTTCTGTTGCTCACCCGAGGAGCAACGGTCAAGCGGAGAGGGCAAATGCTGAAGTGCTGCGTGGACTAAAGACGAGGACCTTTGACAGGCTGCGCAAGTGCGGAAGAAATTGGATAGAGGAGCTACCGGCGGCTCTTTGGTCAATCAGAACGACACCAAGTCGAGCCACCGGACAGACACCCTTTGCTCTAGTCTATGGAGCAGAGGCAGTTCTCCCCACGGAACTCGTATACGGGTCTCCTCGAGTACTCGCTTATGATGAGCTCGAGCAAGAGCAACTGCGGCAAGATGACGCATTGCTCCTCGAGGAGGGACGTCTCCAGGCTGCTGTACGAGCTGCTCGATACCAGCAAGCTTTGCGCCGCTACCATAGCCGCAAGGTCAAGGCCAGGAGTCTCGAGGAAGGCGACCTTGTTCTTCGGCGTGTTCAGTCCGCCAAGAATTCCAACAAGTTGACGCCGAAGTGGGAAGGCCCTTATCGGGTGAGACAAGTTACGAGGCCCGGCGCTGTCCGCCTCGAGACCGAAGAAGGCTTACCGGTGAGCAACTCCTGGAACATAGAGCATCTTCGTAAATTTCACCCCTAAGGCGCGGTTGCCGTGATCCGCTGTGACGCCCGAGACCGACGTCCCAGAAGATTCCAGAAGCTTCCCGAAGATTCCAGATGTTCCGGGTTGCCCGTGGGCTTCTTTTGAGCTTGTGTTATTTATTTTTTGCATTGCATCATGTCATCATGCCATCATGTCATATTTTATTTTTGCATCTCAACCTAATAAATTGTGTGGACCTTCGTTCCATTTAAATCGAGGGAAGGTGACTTCTCTTTATAACATATAAAAGTCTCTCATTATTTTAGAGAGCTATAATAAATATTCCATTGTTGGAATTACCCCAACACACTTGCATTTTCCCCATGTCTTTTCACTTCGAGTTTCTCCTTTGAAAACCTTGTCTAAAATTCTTTTCCGGTGTTTCGAGGTTCCTCCAAAAATTCGAACATTTTTGGACACTTCATTAATCAAGTCTTAGTTCAAACCTATTTGAATTAAATTCAAATATGTTTGAATTATTTTTTCCGATCTGGCCTTTTGTATTTTTCTTCGGTCGTGCTCATTTTTACGAGCCCGAGAATATTTGTCCCTTGTCCTAGTTCTTCCCTAGCCACCTCCTTTCTTTTTTTCTTCTTGTGTTATTCTGTTTAAACTTTGGTAAAACTTCAGCAGAGCAGAACCAGCCTCTGGGCCTCCTCCTTCCTAGCCGGCCCTTCTTTTTTTTTTTCCAGCCGGCCCTCTCCTCTAGCCATCAGGCCCACTGGCCACTCCAGCCCGAGGCCCATCAATCCCGAACCCTAGCGCTAGCCGCACCTAGCGCATCGCTCCTCCCAGTCCTCTCTCCTCTCGTGCGCCGCCCCCCCCTTCTGCCTCGCTCGACCCCGCTCTGCCTCGCAACCCTCGACCCCATTCCCCCCGATCTCGATCTCTCCGCTCCCTCCAGGGTCGATCCCGATTCCCTCGCGCGCCCCTCACCCCCTCCTTCGTTGCGCCCTCGTCGGGGCCCCTCAAGCAGCGCCGCCCTGGGACGTCCCTCGTTCCTCTCTCT
>LR738715.1:771947516-771994470 GCA_902687465.1 Secale cereale
TTTTTTGTTTTTTTGTTTTGTTCTTTTGATGTGAAGACCGCAGCCGCAAGTCCGAAGACCCGTGAACAACTACCGACGACTTGAACATCTACGGGAAACGAGCTCGTGGACGGCTACGGAACAAGTACCACTACATACGTGAACGACTACCGTCGCCGGAAACGAGTACCCCTACGCTCGACGACCCCCGTGTACGACTACCGACGCCCGGAAACACCAAGTACCTCTACATGACCGACAAGTACCACGGCGACCCGACCAAGTACCCCTTCGATGCGCCGAGACCAAGTTCCACTACGTCCACGACGACCTTATGACAAGTACCACGACACGATGACGGATGAACATCTACGAACGTGTACCACGACGACCGAGTACATCTACGGCCCGAACGTCTACCGTCGCCCGAACGTCTACTTCCCTCTACGGCCGTGTACAACTACTTCCCCTACGTTCCTCGACGAACTCGAACCGTCCCGAAACGAGTGTTTCGAAGGTATAACCCGAGACGATGAACCGTGGATGCTTGTTATGTTGTATGAAATGCTCCTCGTGTGTGCTTCGTGTCCGTTGTGCCCTCTTTTGTCGTGTTCCTCGGTTGCCTCGTCACCGACTCGTGGGAACCCGGCAACGGGATCACCCCATCATCTCGTTTGACTCGCTTCGTCACCTTTTGCACCGGTCTCTCAACGAGATACCGGAACCGATATGATGCCGTTGCATCATTTTCGGATCGTTGTCGTGGCCCCCTTCCTTTCCACCACGGTGACAATACTTCATATCTCCTTTAAGTCAACCTTTTAATAAAACTTGCATAAACTTGATCATGTCATCCGCATCATGTTAACAACCTTGAATGTTTAATTGTTGTTTGCTTATAATTATTAAACATGCTCATGGGGATTTTCCGAACTTGTTGTTGTTATTTTCCGGCCCCATTTAAATTGCCTAGTTAGTCTAGTTTCTTTATGTTTCACCTCTTGCCATGTTAAAAACATTTAATCTTGTCTTGTTAATAACGAGAGTCAACTAAATAATTAAAATGTGGTGTTTCGTCAATATGCAACTCGTTGCATATTGAGCTCCACTTAACTTGTAGTGTTGTTTGTGCACTTTGCCATGCCATGCATATTTAAACCGGACATGCATCATTCTTGTTTGTGCATCGTATGCCATGTTTATGCTTGTATGTTTACCGTGTTGTTTGTTCCTTTCCGGTTTGCTTCTCTTGATAGCTTCGGTTTCGTTCCGGAGTTGTGAGGATCCGCTCGACTGTTGCTCCGTCTTCTTCTTGGATCCGTTCTTCTCCCTTGTGGAATCCCAGGCAAGATGACCGAACCCGGATAAGATTACTATTTTTTTGCCTCTTGCTAGTAGATCCGCTCTTTAGTTTTGCCTCGATGCCCATGTTCTTCTTGTCAGCCTCCTACTTGTAACCAATTGCCATGTTTATCCACCCTACCTATGCAAACCGTTGCTTGGCTAAGTACGCTTCGCTCAGCCCCTCTTATAGCATTGTTAGTTGCAGGTGAAGATTGAAGATGCTTGCTTCATGTTGAAGTTTGGTTGGGTTATATCACACTATATAAATACTTAAAAATGAAATCATCTATATACTGGCAGGGTGGAAGGCTAAGCCTTTTGCTTGGTGTTTTGTTCCACTCATGCCGTTAGGAACCGTATAAACCGGTGTTATGTTCCATGATTTTGCGTTCCTAACACGGTTGGGGTGTATGGGACCCCCTTGATAAACCGCTAAGTGCTAAGTCTTTTCCAGCAAATCCCAACTTTGGTTCTATTTGCCTCATAATAACAACTTAATTAATTAATTAAATTTGCATAAGGGGGACGCTCCTTGGAGATTCTTTTCTACATAGCAGGGGGGGCCAGTGCTGATGGCGTTGGTCCCAAACGGGGAGCCTGCGGGAACCACCACGGGGAAACTCGAGGTTTGGGTCCTGTAGCATCACCCATCCGGTCGTGGCCTGAGACGAGATACGCGCGGCTACTATCAGGGTGTCGGCACGCCGGGAGGATTTGCTGGATTAGCCTTACCTTAGTTCGGTTTAACTTGAGCACGGGATTCCGAGAATACTCGGGTCTTCCCACCTATGGAGTTGCGACTCCGCGGATCGTGGGCTTGTAATGGGCCAAGTTGGAACACCCCTGCAGGGTTTGAACTTTCGAAAGCCGTGCCCGCGGTTATGTGGCAGATGGGAGCTTGTTAATTCCGGTTGTAGATAACTTGACACAAAGTTTCAATACACTACCAGCGTGTGTACCGTGACTGTCAATTTCCGAATAGGGATTCGGGAGTTGAACACGGTGGGGTTATGTTTGACCGGCTTTAGTTAGGATCACTTCGTGATCATCTTTCGACCGATGCTCTTCTCTTCTCGCTCTCTATTACGTAAGTTAGTGCTAGTTGCTGCTGCAGACTCTTGTTTGTTCCTTCACCTCTTTTCTTTCTTCAGCCTTGTCCTCACCCAAGGCTTAAGTAGTCTTGATACCCGGGAACGGGATTGCTGAGTCCTCTGTGGCTCACAGTTACTTCACCACACCAGATGCAGGTTCAGCCGAGTTTGAAGCAGGAGTTGGATCAGTTCTTCACCCGGGAGCCCGATGAAGTTTGTGGCCGTTTGCTCGTGACGTTTCGATGTTCAGTAGTGGTTTCTACTAGGATTCGATCCTGACCTGTGGCTTTTGTTGTTTTGGTATCTTTCTTTTGGATCTTACCCGTAGTCGGGCTGTGATGTTCTGAATGTTGATTGCTTATGTAATGTATTGTGTGAAGTGGCGAGTGTAAGCCAACTATCTCCTTTTGTAATTTAATCCCCCTTTTACATGAGTCGTGCAAAGATACCAAACTTGAGATCATTCTAGGATGGGCTTATATCTTTAAGTCGTGCCTCGACACGTAGGAGATATAGTCCCATCCTGGGCATTACAAGTTGGTATTCAGAGCCTTCTCCGACCTAGAAGCCCCCACTGTTTGATCGAATCGTTGACGGTTGAGTCTAGGCACACACTGAAAATGTTTTGAGTCCTATATTTATATCGGAGAGTAGGATTTCTGTTTGCTTCTCATCCCCTTTCTCTCTGGTGAGGACTCCTGACGATTACTCTTTTCTCTTCTACTTTCAAAAATTGCACCAAATTTTTTTTAGGATCCCGCGAGTATTCTGGGATTGTTTCGATGTTCTTGTGACAAGGATATTGTTCTCGATGCCTCCTGTTACCGAGGAGTTGAGCTTCGGGGTATCATTGACACAAGCATATCGCGGCAGTACTAAATACTTAAGACGGCCGACATCGAAAATCTCTCCTATACGGCCAGTGGCAAGATAACCCCGACATCACCCAGTACTGGGGAGGTAGTTCGAGAGTATTGCCATAGCTTGTTATAGTGGATGCTTTTCGAAGGTCCGAGGTAAACAGTTTCCGAGAAAGACTGGTTATGTGTTGAAGGATGGATACACCTGGATGTAGGTTTAGAGTTGATTGCGCGGTGCTTCCCGTGTATCCCCAACACCTGATTGCATAACTGGAAACTTTCGGAAATCTATAGGTGGGTTCATCAAGTAGTTCTAGGCATTCTTCCAACGGATGCTTGATATGAAGTTTGGGGTTCTACATTGAGTGAAGTGGTTTTATGGACTTGTTCTGATCGGGAGTTGCATCTTAAAGGGTCCTTGGCTATGCTGATCCGGGGATTGCAAAACCCTTTTGTAACACGTTCCATGAGCTTTCAGCACGAAGATGTCAAACGAAACTTCTATCTTGTATTTGTTCTATCTGTTCCTTGTTCCTTTTTATTTTTCATTTTGCTCTCCAAGTGGCTTCAAGTCAAGTTGATGTACCTGCGGAATTCTTTCGTTCAATCCTCTGTTCGGATGATATTGTGAAGATTAGGCTGCTACATATCTACCCTTTGTTCTTGTTTTGATTCTGGTATTCGAGTTGCTTCGATGTCAAATGTTGATTCCATACCTTTACTAATCGGTATTCTCATATTTCTATGGGAATGCAGGTCCTTCTTGATCATCAAGATGGTCATATTAAATTCTTTTCAACCGGTGTCCATTTTTGTTCATCCCAAGTTGTCTTTGTTTTCCCCACCCTCCCTCCCTTCTTTTCTTGGAGCCAGAAATTCTCAGATGAAGTATCCATTTTATTCATGTGATATTTCTACATTCATTTTCCTTTAATGTTCTTATCCGGTGATTTTATAATGAAGATGCTCAAGAGCTTCAGGTTCATCATTCTTTTGTTCTCTAATTCTGCCGGTGGATGTAATTCAAGATTTCGGTGTTGATCTTATCCTTTTTCCTCTTTTCACAATGCTTTCTTATTCCGGTGTACCAATTAATCATTCTCCTCTTGCTATTCATATCCGGAGTGCTGAAGATTCATAATTCCATTCTTAATCCTTTCAAATTATTTTAAGGATTGTTATCTTACTCAAGCCTTTTTAATTCAACCGGTGCATTATCTCTTAAGCAGTCTTTTCCAACGGTGATTTCTTTGAGTGGGCCCTAACCCACAGGTCTTTTCCCAGGATCTTAACTGACTCTTCTTTTTCTGGAGTTATACTCAAATTCTTTTAAAGTGTGACGTAAGAATGATTTCCATCAGTCATATGCCTTCTCCAAGTTTACTTTCAAATTCTTTTCATCGTTGGTTCAACCTTTTTAATTTTTCATTCCGGAGTGCTCAACAATTCTTCATGGCATTTCTCGTCTTCATTCTCAACATTTGGAGACCGGAGAAGTGTTTCTCTTAATTCTTGGCCCTTCTCTTGAAGGTTTGTGGTTCTAGCTTCTTGCCATCCTCATAGTTGTTTCGATTGTGAGGAATTCTTTTCATACCCATCCGAAGCATTTCATAAATTCTTTTCCTTGTGTTCCTCCGAAGGCCATCATTTCAGAAGATTTCTTCGTTCTCAGTTTTCAACTTCGCCCTCCCAATATTCTTCAATGATGTCTCTTCGTTCGTCTCCATATTTTTTTTATGGTGGTTCGTTCAAGAGTTACTCTTCCGTTGTTATCGTATCAATTCATTCGTTCTTTTCATAATCCTACAGGTGGTTCGTTGAATAATTATTCGAGCTTGTGCTAGATCTCTCTTTAATTCTTTCCAACGAGAATAAGTAGTATGCCAAATCCTTTGGTTGTCATCAATTTAAATTGGTGAAGGAGATGCATAACATAATTCTTATTCTTATTCCTTCATGGTGATTTAATCTCTTTTTTCCAGAGCTTGTTCATCATAGCATATCCTTGGTTCTAAGTTGTTCATCTTGTTTTCCGGAGCTTCAAGTTATTTCAATTATATCATTTCAACCTCAATCTAATTCACCGCAGGCCTTGAATCTTATTCTTTTTATCTCTCACTTCTCATGCTTTCATTACCGGAGTTCTCATGGTGGTTCATCATGTTTTAATTCATCCTTGAAGTCTTCATCGAGATTCTTGTTGGAGCTCAAGCATTCTTCATCATGCTTTTCCAATTGCAACTCTTTCTACCTTATCTTTCAGATGGTGTTATGTCATTTTGACAATTCCTTCATGTTTTATGTTTCACAAGTTGTCAAGATTGAGATATTTAAAACCATCATTTCTTCTCTTTAGGAGATCCTTTCAACCCCTCTTTTATCTCTTGGAGTAATCTTGGGTTGTATTTCACCTAAAAGCTTTCCCTAAGGATTGTTGCTTTTATGGTGCTTATAATGACCCAAGTTCTTCATTTTTTCATTCCGGTGAATTAAGTTTTCATCTCCTTGTTGATCTCAATCCAATCAATTGTTTTCGTTAGTGGCTGGTTGTCACCTCATAATTTGGAGATGTTTTCCGTAAGCCCACATCGAGCTTATTCTTTTCGTTGTTGAATTTTTTTCCAACTACTCCGTTCAACCCTTCTTCGTAAGGATGTTTTCATATTCATTCATGGGAGAAGTTGTCATTTTTTTTTCTTCTCCGTTCATTTCTTTCATTGAACTTTATTCTCTATTCTTTCATTCCGGAGGCCTTGTGATATTGCTCTCTTTAACCATCATCTCGTCTTATCGAGATCATATTCTTCCCTTGCTTGTCATTTAACCGGAGTGTTATATTCTTCATTCTAGTTCCCTCATCTTATCTAGTTGGCCTCTCTTTTCAACCGGAGTGCTGTCTGAAATCTTTCTTACCACTTGGGCCATTCTTTCAATTGTTTCAGAAGCTATATGTTGTTCATTTCATCAAGTATCACTCCATCTCCTCAAGTTCTTGTTCAATTCCTTCCATTTTCAGACGGAGTGCTGTCCAAATTCTGTCATTCTTATTCCTTGGCTATACCGTTGCAGTTTCATATTCTTTTGGTCCGTGAGCTCTTGTTTAATGTCTTTCAACCTTCAAGGTTCTCATAATGTTCCTTGTTCCTCCTGCTTACCGGAGTGTTTCATCTTCGTTCATCTCCATTCATTTCTTTCTTTCAAGTTTGTTTAACCTCTCAAGGTTCCTTGGTTTCACTCGCCTGTCAAAGAAGCAACTTTGTTTTACCTCTTCTTTTTCGTTTTTACCCGGTGCTATCTCTAGGATCTCGGGTCGAGATCCTCTGTTAGTGTGGGAGAGTTGTGACTCCCGAGACCGACGTCCCAGAAGATTCCAGAAGCTTCCCGAAGATTCCAGATGTTCCGGGTTGCCCGTGGGCTTCTTTTGAGCTTGTGTTATTTATTTTTTGCATTGCATCATGTCATCATGCCATCATGTCATATTTTATTTTTGCATCTCAACCTAATAAATTGTGTGGACCTTCGTTCCATTTAAATCGAGGGAAGGTGACTTCTCTTTATAACATATAAAAGTCTCTCATTATTTTAGAGAGCTATAATAAATATTCCATTGTTGGAATTACCCCAACACACTTGCATTTTCCCCATGTCTTTTCACTTCGAGTTTCTCCTTTGAAAACCTTGTCTAAAATTCTTTTCCGGTGTTTCGAGGTTCCTCCAAAAATTCGAACATTTTTGGACACTTCATTAATCAAGTCTTAGTTCAAACCTATTTGAATTAAATTCAAATATGTTTGAATTATTTTTTCCGATCTGGCCTTTTGTATTTTTCTTCGGTCGTGCTCATTTTTACGAGCCCGAGAATATTTGTCCCTTGTCCTAGTTCTTCCCTAGCCACCTCCTTTCTTTTTTTCTTCTTGTGTTATTCTGTTTAAACTTTGGTAAAACTTCAGCAGAGCAGAACCAGCCTCTGGGCCTCCTCCTTCCTAGCCGGCCCTTCTTTTTTTTTTCCAGCCGGCCCTCTCCTCTAGCCATCAGGCCCACTGGCCACTCCAGCCCGAGGCCCATCAATCCCGAACCCTAGCGCTAGCCGCACCTAGCGCATCGCTCCTCCCAGTCCTCTCTCCTCTCGTGCGCCGCCCCCCCTTCTGCCTCGCTCGACCCCGCTCTGCCTCGCAACCCTCGACCCCATTCCCCCCGATCTCGATCTCTCCGCTCCCTCCAGGGTCGATCCCGATTCCCTCGCGCGCCCCTCACCCCCTCCTTCGTTGCGCCCTCGTCGGGGCCCCTCAAGCAGCGCCGCCCTGGGACGTCCCTCGTTCCTCTCTCTTCGCCTGGAGGCCGAGCGCCATGGCATCGAGCCCCAGGACCGCCTCGCCAGGTCGCCCTTTCTTCCCCGTCGAACCGTGCCCTCCCTCTGGCCCCTCCAGCTTCGAGCCGCCCCGCGCGCGGGCTCCCTCCCCCGCGTCGCCTCAGGCTCCAGCGCCCGGGGCCTCGCAGCTCCGGCATCTCCCCCTCGCGGCGCCCGCTCCCTCCGGTCCTCCGCTCCAGAAGCAGCGGGCCAGCACCGCGATCCGGCCGCCCCAGCACGGCTCCCTCCGCCGCGGGGATCTCCTCCGGCCAGGAGCCCTCGTCAGCTTCGCAGCGCCTCGCCGTGGCCTCCTCCCTCCGTCCTCCCCGTCAAGACCAGCAGCTCCGCGAGCTCCTTCCAGCGTCCCGAGCAGCCTCCTTACCGTGACCGTGCCGTGATGGTGTTTTTTTTGTGTTGCTGTTTTTTGTTTTTTTGTTTTGTTCTTTTGATGTGAAGACCGCAGCCGCAAGTCCGAAGACCCGTGAACAACTACCGACGACTTGAACATCTACGGGAAACGAGCTCGTGGACGGCTACGGAACAAGTACCACTACATACGTGAACGACTACCGTCGCCGGAAACGAGTACCCCTACGCTCGACGACCCCCGTGTACGACTACCGACGCCCGGAAACACCAAGTACCTCTACATGACCGACAAGTACCACGGCGACCCGACCAAGTACCCCTTCGATGCGCCGAGACCAAGTTCCACTACGTCCACGACGACCTTATGACAAGTACCACGACACGATGACGGATGAACATCTACGAACGTGTACCACGACGACCGAGTACATCTACGGCCCGAACGTCTACCGTCGCCCGAACGTCTACTTCCCTCTACGGCCGTGTACAACTACTTCCCCTACGTTCCTCGACGAACTCGAACCGTCCCGAAACGAGTGTTTCGAAGGTATAACCCGAGACGATGAACCGTGGATGCTTGTTATGTTGTATGAAATGCTCCTCGTGTGTGCTTCGTGTCCGTTGTGCCCTCTTTTGTCGTGTTCCTCGGTTGCCTCGTCACCGACTCGTGGGAACCCGGCAACGGGATCACCCCATCATCTCGTTTGACTCGCTTCGTCACCTTTTGCACCGGTCTCTCAACGAGATACCCGAACCGATATGATGCCGTTGCATCATTTTCGGATCGTTGTCGTGGCCCCCTTCCTTTCCACCACGGTGACAATACTTCATATCTCCTTTAAGTCAACCTTTTAATAAAACTTGCATAAACTTGATCATGTCATCCGCATCATGTTAACAACCTTGAATGTTTAATTGTTGTTTGCTTATAATTATTAAACATGCTCATGGGGATTTTCCGGACTTGTTGTTGTTATTTTCCGGCCCCATTTAAATTGCCTAGTTAGTCTAGTTTCTTTATGTCTCACCTCTTGCCATGTTAAAAACATTTAATCTTGTCTTGTTAATAACGAGAGTCAACTAAATAATTAAAATGTGGTGTTTCGTCAATATGCAACTCGTTGCATATTGAGCTCCACTTAACTTGTAGTGTTGTTTGTGCACTTTGCCATGCCATGCATATTTAAACCGGACATGCATCATTCTTGTTTGTGCATCGTATGCCATGTTTATGCTTGTATGTTTACCGTGTTGTTTGTTCCTTTCCGGTTTGCTTCTCTTGATAGCTTCGGTTTCGTTCCGGAGTTGTGAGGATCCGCTCGACTGTTGCTCCGTCTTCTTCTTGGATCCGTTCTTCTCCCTTGTGGAATCCCAGGCAAGATGACCGAACCCGGATACCATTACTATTTTTTTGCCTCTTGCTAGTAGATCCGCTCTTTAGTTTTGCCTCGATGCCCATGTTCTTCTTGTCAGCCTCCTACTTGTAACCAATTGCCATGTTTATCCACCCTACCTATGCAAACCGTTGCTTGGCTAAGTACGCTTCGCTCAGCCCCTCTTATAGCATTGTTAGTTGCAGGTGAAGATTGAAGATGCTTGCTTCATGTTGAAGTTTGGTTGGGTTATATCACACTATATAAATACTTAAAAATGAAATCATCTATATACTGGCAGGGTGGAAGGCTAAGCCTTTTGCTTGGTGTTTTGTTCCACTCATGCCGTTAGGAACCGTATAAACCGGTGTTATGTTCCTTGATTTTGCGTTCCTAACACGGTTGGGGTGTATGGGACCCCCTTGATAAACCGCTAAGTGCTAAGTCTTTTCCAGCAAATCCCAACTTTGGTTCTATTTGCCTCATAATAACAACTTAATTAATTAATTAAATTTGCATAAGGGGGACGCTCCTTGGAGATTCTTTTCTACATAGCAGGGGGGGCCAGTGCTGATGGCGTTGGTCCCAAACGGGGAGCCTGCGGGAACCACCACGGGGAAACTCGAGGTTTGGGTCCTGTAGCATCACCCATCCGGTCGTGGCCTGAGACGAGATACGCGCGGCTACTATCAGGGTGTCGGCACGCCGGGAGGATTTGCTGGATTAGCCTTACCTTAGTTCGGTTTAACTTGAGCACGGGATTCCGAGAATACTCGGGTCTTCCCACCTATGGAGTTGCGACTCCGCGGATCGTGGGCTTGTAATGGGCCAAGTTGGAACACCCCTGCAGGGTTTGAACTTTCGAAAGCCGTGCCCGCGGTTATGTGGCAGATGGGAGCTTGTTAATTCCGGTTGTAGATAACTTGACACAAAGTTTCAATACACTACCAGCGTGTGTACCGTGACTGTCAATTTCCGAATAGGGATTCGGGAGTTGAACACGGTGGGGTTATGTTTGACCGGCTTTAGTTAGGATCACTTCGTGATCATCTTTCGACCGATGCTCTTCTCTTCTCGCTCTCTATTACGTAAGTTAGTGCTAGTTGCTGCTGCAGACTCTTGTTTGTTCCTTCACCTCTTTTCTTTCTTCAGCCTTGTCCTCACCCAAGGCTTAAATAGTCTTGATACCCGGGAACGGGATTGCTGAGTCCTCTGTGGCTCACAGTTACTTCACCACACCAGATGCAGGTTCAGCCGAGTTTGAAGCAGGAGTTGGATCAGTTCTTCACCCGGGAGCCCGATGAAGTTTGTGGCCGTTTGCTCGTGACGTTTCGATGTTCAGTAGTGGTTTCTACTAGGATTCGATCCTGACCTGTGGCTTTTGTTGTTTTGGTATCTTTCTTTTGGATCTTACCCGTAGTCGGGCTGTGATGTTCTGAATGTTGATTGCTTATGTAATGTATTGTGTGAAGTGGCGAGTGTAAGCCAACTATCTCCTTTTGTAATTTAATCCCCCTTTTACATGAGTCGTGCAAAGATACCAAACTTGAGATCATTCTAGGATGGGCTTATATCTTTAAGTCGTGCCTCGACACGTAGGAGATATAGTCCCATCCTGGGCATTACATCCGCTCCGGCAACCACCTTTTGTACAAGCTTTGCCGCTGTTGCATGTAACCCTTTGTACAAAGCCGGGCGCAGACCCCGTGCATCAGTAAAGTTTTTGTGTTTTTCGCACCGATTGCCTTTTGCATGCTTTTCTTTGCTATTTGCATGTCTTGTTTGGCATTTGGTGCAACACTCAAGTATACGGTAAGCATTAGCACGCCGAAAGGCCATATACTTGTTTCCCTCTCTCTTTTCTTTCCTCTTAAGCAGAAGGGACGTTCCTCGCGCACAAGTTTGCCGGGGGGAAAGGAGGTGGAGGAGGAACCAAGTGCTGTTCAAGAAAGAGAAGTCTTACCGGAAAGCAAGCAATATAAGCAAGCGAACATATGAAAGATAAGTTGTTAGAATTTGACCAGTTCAAATTTAAAATTTTAGTTGTCTTCCTTGAACAATCACACTTTGTATGGAAAACCTGTGCGCGGAGGAACCTACCCGTAGCTTGCCGCACCCTTATCTTGTTTTCGAGTTCGCTCAACGATTTAAGTGAGCTGCGACAAGTGTCGCGCCCTTGCTTCGTTTCCGAGTACGCTCAGCAAGTTAAGTGTGTTGCGACTAGCTGCGACAAGGTTGCTTGCCGGCGAAGACCTTGGCCAGCAGGCTGCTCAGAGTCCAGCACTCAGCGCTCGCGGCAAAGGCCCCTTGCCGGCAAGCTCCCCGGGAGCGTAGGGTGAAAAACATACAAAGTCAAGGATTAAGACAAGGAAGATGACATTGCACTGGTTGATCAAAATAAAGTAAATATCTTACAAAGGATAACTTGTCGCAATGGACTAATAAGTTCATGACATAATATGCAGCAACAAAAAGATAAAGATAATGGAGCCCTAATCTACGCGGTCGCCCTCCTTCCTGCCGAGCCTAGCCACCTTGGCGATGATGTGGGCGACCTGCTCCTTCAGGGCCTCCGTGTCTGCATCAGCCGGCAAGCTGCGAAGAACGTTGGTGAGATTGATCCCCGGGTTGCGGTACACGATCTTCGTCAGCACCCGCTCCAGAGTTCCCGCGCAGAGCAGGCGCGACTCCTCGGCCAGCTGCGCGGGGATGCGGTTCCGGAGACCTGCAAGGGCCGGCGCGATCCCTCTGAAGAAGAGGCTGAGCTTGGCGCTGTGCGGGAGATCCGGATCCGGCGAGTAGATGAGGTGTTCGACCTTCAGCGCCAGCAGCTCCTGGTCAATGTTGGACGCAGAAGAAACCAAGTCTTCGGTCCATACCTCGATGGTCTGGCGGAAGAGCTCGGATGCCTTGTTGACGCTGTCCACCAAGGTCCGCTCCTTGCGGAGCTCCTCCTTCAGCTTGTTCTCCTGAGCCCGGGCAGCGTCGAGCGAATCCTTCAGAGTGGTGACCTTCAGTTCCAAGTCCTCGATGGAGTCCTTGGCGGCCTTCAACTCGTCGCCCCTCTTGGAGAGACTCACCTGAAGCTCGGAGTTTGTGTGAGCGTCCTTCTCGCGCTCCAAGATGAGCGCGGCAACCTTCTCTGCGCTCACCTTCAGCGCCTTCTCCAGCTGCTCAACCTTGGCGGTGAGCTCCTTCTTGGCGTCTTCCGCGGCAACCGCGGCAGCTTTCGCCTCCTTCAATTCCCCGCCAAGGGCGGCCTCGCGAGCGGCTAGGTCCTCCTCATGGGAGTCGAGCTCGACCTTCCGCTGCGCGAGCTCTCCCTCTCGCCGGGACAGCTCCACCCCGGCGAGCCGCTGCTGTTCCTCAGCGTCAGCCTTCTCGAGCACCCACTCCTGGTACTCGCCGGCGAGACGCTCACGCTCCTCCGTCACCTCGCGGAGGGCCGCCTGGTTGGCGGCGCTGAGCTCCGCCGCGCGCTTCTCCATTTCTGCGGCGGCCTTGGCGGCAAGGGCCTCCCGGGAGGCGAGCTTCGCCTGCCTGGCCCGGTAAAGGGCCAGGAGCTGGTGGAGCAACCTCTCCTCCTCGGGCCTCTCACTCCCGCCGGGCGCCTCGACGGTCTTCAGGCCTGCGGAAGCGAGGACTTCGCCGTCGAACGCCTCGCCCTCCGCGGGAGCTCGTGATGAAGACCCCCAAGGCATCTGGATGAAGACGCCGTTGGGGGCCTCAAGATAATACCCCTGCTCCTTGCTGGCGGAGGGGCCGGTGGCCGGTGCAGCATCCGATGCTCCCGCCGCCTCCGGGCCGGCGGTGCGGTCGCCGTCCCCCTCCCCAGCCGCTGCGTCCGCAGCCGGGGCAGTCTCTTGCGCGGCCGGCTCGGCGGCCTCGGCCATCTCCTCGACGACAGGAGCGTCGCCGCCGCCGCCCTGCGCGCCCTCCTCCTCGAGGTTGATAACCTCCGTCTCCATGGGCTCAGGAGGAGGAAGATCTAAAAAGAAGAAGAAGAAAAAGAAGTTCAAGATTCAAGCAAATATCCAAAAAGAGGCAAGCCAAGAAGACGAGTCACAGAACATACCTTGGCGGACGTCCTCAGCGGCGGGCTCCCTTGCCGGGGAGCTCGGCCTTGGCGGAGTGGCCGCCCTCGCCGGGCTGCTCGCCCTTGGCGGGGTACTCTGCCTTGGCGGAGTACCCACCCTTGGCGGAGCACTCTCCCTTGCCGGAGAGTTCTGCCTTGGCGGGGACGGCGGAGCCTGCGGCTCCTCAGCAACGGTCTCCGGGCGCTCTTCCCGCTGTGGCTCCACCTCTGCACAGAACAAGACAAGAAACATCAAGACATGAAGACAAGACCAAATCCTCAGGCGTACCCCGACAAGCGAAAAGAGTAAACCCCAGACTTACGCTGGGGGCTGCGCTGCGGGCTACGCTGGGGGCTGCTCCTCGGAGCAGCGCTCGGGTCCGGCAGGCTCGGCTCCGGCACACCCCCTGTTGCCGCGGCTGCTGAGTCTTCCGCGACCTCGACCTCGGGCGCCTTGGCCTTCTTCGCCGCGCGATGGGCCAGGGTCCTGAAATCAGAGCAATGAACAGAGTCAGCATCAACAAAAAAAAACCAAGACAAAAAATCAAGAAGATGTAAGGTCTTGGATCCTTACTCCTGGTCCTCCTCGTCGTCCTCGCTCAGGGCGGAGAAATCATACTCCACCGTGGGCGCGTCGGCGCGAGGAGCGGAAGACGAAGACTCCCTCGCGCGCTTGGTGTTCACCGGGGCTGAGGGCTGCGAAGACCCAGCCCCCGTGGTAGCCGGCGCCCGAGGAGCGGGCGGAGCCGCTGCTCCGCTCCGAGAAGACCCCTGCCGGCTCGTCGCCGGCCTGCGAGGCGCCTCCGTCGTGGTCCGCGCACGGGCCGCCTCCGCTGTGGCTGGTGCGCCGGACGGCCTTGGCGCGGCTTGGCTCCCCCGGGGAGCTGCCCGGCGAGCTGGCTGTTGCCGGGGCGCCTGCGCCCTCTCCCCCGTCGCCGCCTTGCGGAGACGCTTCGCCGGGGACTGCCTTGGACTTGCCGGGGGCGGGGAGCTCTCCGACGAGGAGAGGTCGTCGGCGTAGAGCTCCGTGGATCCGCCGGAGTCCTCGGCCTCCTCCTCCTCCTCTTCCCCGGCCGGCTCACTGGGCCCAGCGTCCTGCGCTGCGGCCCCCTTTCCCTTGGCGCCTCCGCCCCTCGCGGCGCCTCTGCTCCCTCCGGCGGTACCCTCCATTGCCGCGGCCTCGGCCGCGATCCCGTGGATCCTGGAGTGCCTCAGCGAGGGGACCCCGGCGAGCGCGTCGGGAGGAAGCTGCAGCAATATGCGGATCTCCGCCTCCTCCGCCTGGGTGGACGCGTCCGCAACTTCCGCCTCTTCAGGCGAATATCCAAAAATTCCTGCCGCCGCGGCTGCGGCGGCCTCTTCAGCCCGAGAAGCAATGTAGGCGATCTCCTGGTCGGTGGTGTCCCGCGTGTGCTCCTTGAGGTCGTTCTTGTTCTTCGCCACCTCTGCGAGGTTGTCGTAGAAGTTGAGGACGTCGATAGGCTTGGGAGCGATCCACGTGCGATCCACGCCGTGCGAATCACTCATGGGCATCATGGCGAGGATGCGATCCCTGACGATGTTGTTGCAGAGCGGCACCACTTCCCGGGGAGGCCTGAACCACTCAGGGTGTGCCGGGTCGTACTTGAAGAGTTCCCGGACCATCCCCTTCAGCTCCAGCGTGGTGAAGTTGAAGTTGAGCCCGGGGCGCAGCCTCATTATGTCTGCCGGGCCGCCGTACTCCCAGGCCGGCCTCTTCCGGTCTTGGAGAGGGGCGATGCGCCGGCGGAGGAAATCTGCGCCCACCTCAGCAACTGACAGCTTGGCCATCCGAAGACGAAGAATCCGGACGAGGGCGATGTCGAGCTTGATGTCGTCCGAATCTAGCTCACTCCAGTCCCTGCCGCGCACGATGGGCGTTGTGCGCGGCGCGGTGAAGGCTTGCGGCTGGTCTTCGACGATCCAGCACCACTCCGCTCGCCATTCCTCCCACTTGCCGCGGAGCTCCCCCGGCAAGTACGCCCCCTTTTTATTCAGACGGAAAACCCAAGAAATTCCTCCGGAGAGGGGGGCATCGGCCTCGGCTCTAGGAGTGAAGAAGTGCCTAAAAAGCGCTACATTTGGGTGTACTCCTATGAAGTTTTCGCACATGTGTGCGAAAACTGCCATGGTGAGGATGGCGTTGGGGGTGAAGTCAAGCAGATGGAGGCCGTATGTGTTCATGATGTCGCAGAAGAAGTTTGAGAAAGGAGGACAGAGACCACAACGAAAAAAGGCCGCGAAGAAGTAGTACCCGCCGGGATAGCTGTCCTTGGCGGCGGCCGGATATGCTCGCGTGCGGGGATGCGCGTCGGTTTCCTTGGCCCAGAACAAGTAATACTTGTTCCAGAGCTCCCGCACGCCGAGCTTCGGCGGGAAGACGAGATGCTGCTTCCGGTACGCGATGAGCTTCGCCGCTTGCTCCGACTTCTCCCTCTTGGACTTCTCCGCCTTCGCCTTGTCGGTCTTTGGGGCCATGGCGGACGCGGCGGAAGGAGGGGAACGAAGAGCTCGGCGGCGGCGGAGGTGTGGAGGCAGAGCGCAAGAGAGAATCTTTGGAGAAGGAAGACGATGCAATGAAAGCGCAAGGAGGGGAAGCGCGCCCGCTTCCTCTGCTTTTATGGGGGAGTGGGGGGCGTTTCGCCCTTTCCATTAAGAGATCGTGGGCACGTCCCATCCCACGGCGCCGCGATCGACGCGTGCCGTTACAGTGGGGTGCGGCGGATACGGAAGTGGATTCGGCGCGCCGCGGGCCGCGGGTGCCCGTGCACTGTTTTGGGCCTGGCCCAACAGCGCTCGGCACCGTGTGTGGCCCAGGCCCGGGGGCTCCTGTCGGTGTACTAAGGTAGGGGTACCTCAGTACCCCAACTGGTGCACGGGCAGTTGCAGCTTCCCGCGGCAGGGTTTACTGCGTGCTCGCCGGAGACCTTCCTGCTCCCTATTAAACCATTCAAAAACAAAGTATACAAGACATAAGACCGAGACCCCGGCAAGAGGAGCTTGCCGGGAAGGCCGTACCAGGCTCAAGACTGCCCCACTAACACGAGACCCTGGCAAGAGGAGCTTGCCAGGAAGATTATAAGACACGCCTCGGCGCTATATGCGCCCCGGCAAGGTCCCGGGGAGCGGCAAGCTCCCGGGCCCGGCAAGATCAAGGCCCCGGCAAGGTGCTTGCCGGGAAGACTGCGCTGTGTGCCCGCGCTCCAGCTCATCGGCCCACGCGTCGCCCTAGGGCCTGTCCAGGGACGCGTGGCGGATGGCTGTGCAGCCTGGGGTACACGGTGGCACTCCACGGTGGTGGATCCATCGCCGTGGCAGACGGAGACGCTAAGGCGGGAGCTTTTGGGGTCGACGGCGACGGGCATTAAATGCCCTTGTCCCCCACTGTTAAAGTAGGTATAGACCACTGTTCTGTACTATAGCTCCACTGTTCCCGCACTGTTACAACTACCACCTCTTTTACGTTTTTACCCCTTTCTCCTACGTTGACACCTGTCGGTGACCCCTTGCACTATAAAAGGAGGCCCATGCACAACGTGGAGGGGGTTCGGAACCTAGATCACTCTCACGCTTGGTGTAGCTGCTTCTTCAAGCTCCCGAGCACTCAAACTCAATACACAATCAAGCAGGAGTAGGGTTTTACGCGTCCACCGCGGCCCGAACCTGGGTAAAACTGCCCGCGTGCTCGCTACGATCTGCTCTTTGTGCTCCCTCCGCCCTCGTACCGCACAGACAAGGGGCTCCGGTCCCATAGGTGTTCGTGGCGGACAGTTTCCCCCGACAATTCCCGATACCTTGTTCAATCTCGTCATGGAAAGTCTCTTTACTCGATCCGTAATCCATCATCCCGTGACTAACTACTTAGTCACATTGAGCTCATTATGATGATGTCTTACCGAGTGGGCCCAGAGGTACCTCTCCGTCATACGGAGTGACAACATCCCAGTCTCGGTTCGTACCAACTCAACAAACACTTTCGGATATACCCGATGCGTACTTTATAGCCACCCAATTACGGTGTGACGTATGTCACACCCAAAGTACTTCTACGGCATCCGGGAGTTGTACAACCTCATGGTCTAAGGAATAAATACTTGACACCGAAAAGCTTATGCATTACGAACTATACGATCTCGTGTTATGCTCAAGTTTGGGTCTTGTCCATCACATCATTCTCCTAATGATGTGATCCCGTTATCACTGACATCCCATGTCCATGGTCAGGAAACCGTGACCATCTGTTGATCAACGAACTGGTAACTAGAG
The DNA here is from genome assembly GCA_902687465.1 of Secale cereale. NCBI lineage: Eukaryota > Viridiplantae > Streptophyta > Magnoliopsida > Poales > Poaceae > Secale > Secale cereale. The sequence goes on from LR738715.1 coordinate 771,965,240, forward strand.
GCCTACCAGGGACTCATTGTGGTCTATGTATTCACACATGTATCGCTGTTTCCGTACAATACAATTCAAGCATGAATAACAGACAATTATCATGAACAAGGAGATATAATAATAATGCTTTTATTATTGCCTCTAGGGCATATCTCCAACACTCTGTTGTTCTCATGGTTTCCGGGTACGTAGGTACAAATAGGAGGAAGGAGGGCACCGGGGGCCAGACGTGGGACCCACAAGGCAGGGGGGGCGCGCCCCCTATCCTCGTGGACGTCACGTAAGCCCTATTATGCGGTTCTCAAGTCTCCCGTGCGTATTTTGCTCCAAAAATATCTCTCCCAAAGTTTCATTCCGTTTGGACTCCGTTTGATATTCCTGTTCTGTAGAACCCTGAAATAGGCAAAAAAACAACAATCTGGACTAGGCCTTTGGGTTAATAGTTTAGTCCCAAAAATAATATAAAAGTGTATAATAAAGCCCATTAAACATCCAAAACATCATAAATAATAGCATGGAACAATAAAAAATTATAGATATGTTGGAGACGTATCAAGCATCCCCAAGCTTAATTCCTGCTCGTCCTTGAGTAGGTAAATGATAAAAATAGAATTTTTGATGTGGAATGCTAACCAACATAATTTTCAATGTAGTTCTCTTTATTGTGGCATGAATGTTCAGATCTGAAAGATTCAAGACAAAAGTCTATATTGACATAAGAAAAATAATACTTCAAGCATACTAACAAAGCAATCATGTCTTCTCAAAACACTATGGCTAAAGAAAGTTATCCCTACAAAATCATATAGTCTGGCTATGCTCCCCATTCATCATACAAAATATTCATATCATGCACAACCCCGGGTTCAGCGAAGCACTTGTTTTCATACTCTATTCTTTCAAACCTTTCAACTTTCACGCAATACATGAGCGTGAGCCATGGATATAGCACTATGGGTGGAATAGAATGGTGGTTGTGGAGAAGACAAAAAGGAGGGAGATAGTCTCACATCGACTAGGCGTATCAATGGGCTATGGAGATGCCCATCAATAGATATTAATGTGAGTGAGTAGGGATTGCCATGCAACGGATGCACTCGAGCTAAATATGTATGAAAGCTCAACAAAAGAAACTAAGTGGGTGTGCATCCAACTTTCTTGCTCACGAAGACCTAGGGCATTTGAGGAAGCCCATCGTTGGAATATACAAGGCAAGTTCTATAATGAAAATTCCCACTAGTATATGAAAGTGACTAAACATGAGACTCTCTATCATGAAGAACATGGTGCTACTTTGAAGCACAAGTGTGGAAAAAGATAGTAGCAATTGTCCCTTTTTTCTTTTTTTCTTTTCTTTTTTGGAGGGGCCTTTTCTTTTGTTCGGCTTTCCTCACATGGGACAATGCTCTAATAATGATGATCATCACACTTCTATTGATTTACAACTCGATACTAGAACATAGTATGACCCTATATGAATGCCTCCGGTGGTGTACCGGGATGTGAAATGAACCAAGAGTGACATGTATGAAGAATTATGCATGGTGGCTTTGCCACAAATACGATGTCAACTACATGATCATGCATGGCAGTATGACAATATGAAGCGTGTCATATGAACGGAATGGTGGAAAGTTGCACGGCAATATATCTCGGAATGGTTATGGACATGCCATGATAGGTAGGTATGGTGGTTGTTTTGAGGAAGATATATGGTGGCTGTTTTGAGGTAGGTATATAGTGTTGGGGAACGTAGTATTTTCAAAATTTTCCTACGATCACGCAAGATCTATCTACTAGATGCATAGCAACGAGGGGGAGAGTGTGTCTACGTACCCTCGTAGACCGGAAGCGCAAGCGTCAAGTGACGCGGTTGATGTAGTCGAACTTCTTCGCGGTCCAACCGATCAAGCACCGAACGTACGACACCTCCGCGTTCAGCACACGTTCAGCTTGATGACATCCCACGAGCTCTTGATCCATTTGAGCTTCACGGGAGAGTTTCATCAGCACGACGGCGTGGTGACGGATATGATGAAGGTACCGGCGTGGCACATCAACGGTATAACCGAGGTGTGTTTCTGTGGAGGGGGGCACCGCACACGGTTGGGAGAGATCAACTGATCAACTTGTGTGTCCTAGGGTGCCCCCTGCCCCCGTATATAAAGGAGCAAGGGGAGGGGCCGGGCAGCCCTCTATGGCACGCCAGGAGAGGCAATCCTACTAGGAATAGGATTCCAATCCTATTCCTAGTACGAGTCCACCAAGAAGGAGAAGGGGGAAGGAAGGAGAGGGAGAGGTGGCGCCCCCTAATCCTAGTCCAACTAGGATTCCTAGTGGGGCGCCGGCCAGCCTCTATGGGCTGCATCTCTTCTTTCCTCAAAGCCCACTATGGACCATACCCCCTCGTGGGGGGTTCCGGTAACCCCCTCCGGCAATCCGGTTAAATCCGAAACTTTTTCGGAAGACTTCCGGTGTCCGAATATAGTCGTCCAATATATCAATCTTTATGTCTCAGACATTCCGAGACTCCTCGTCCTGTCTGTGATCTCATCCGGGACTCCGAACTACCTTCGGTACATCAAAACTCATAAACTGATAATACCGATCGTCATCAAACGTTAAGTGTGCGGACCCTACGGGTTCGAGAACTATGTAGACATGACCGAGACTCATCTCCGGTCAATAACCAATAGCGGAACCTGGATGCTCATATTGGTTCCTACCTATTCTACGAAGATCTTTATCGTCCAAACCGCATAACAACATACGTTGTTCCTTTTGTCATCGGTATGTTACTTGCCCGAGATTCGATCATCGGTATCTCTATACCTAGTTCAATCTCGTTACCGGCAAGTCTCTTTACTCGTTCCATAATACATCATCTCGTGACTAACTCATTAGTCATTTGCTTGCAAGGCTAATTATGATGTGCATTACCGAGAGGGCCCAAAGATACCTCTCCGTCACTCGGAGTGACAAATCCTATTCTTGATCTATGCCAACACCACGAATACTTTCGGAGACACCAGTAGAGCATCTTTATGATCACCTTGTTACGTTGTGACATTTGATAGCACACAAGGTGTTCCTACGGTCTTCGGTAGTTGCATAATCTCATAGTCATAGGAACATGTATAAGTCATGAAGAAAGCAATAGCAGTAAAACTAAACGATCATAGTGCTAAGCTAACGAATGGGTCTAGTCCATCACATCATTCTCCTAATGATGTGATCCCGTTGATCAAATGAAAACTTATGTCTATTGATGTCTACACACGCTTCTATTCTTGTAGACTATGTTGGGCCTCCAAGCGCAGAGGTTTGTAGGACAGTAGCAATTTCCCTCAAGTGGAAGACCTAAGGTTTATCGAACTCAGGGAAGTAGAGGTTGAAGATGGTCTCTCTCAAGCAACCCTGCAACTAAGATACAAGAAGTCTCTTGTGTCCCCAACACACCTAATACAACTAGGAGTTGTATAGGTGCACTAGTTCGGCGAAGAGATAGTTAAATATGGATAATAGGAGTGGCAAAGCAAAGTAATATAAATCTGTAATAAAAAGTGCAGCAAGCAAACAAGTGGTAAACGTGAGCACAAATGGTATTGCAATGGTGGAAACAAGGCCTAGGCTTCATACTTTCACTAGTGGCAACTCCCAACAACATTAACATAATCGAATCACATGATAAAACATGCAATGGAGACGCACTCGGAGGTCATTCCTTTGTGGTCAAGAGAGGACGAGAATTATGTAGGGCTACAAAGCACACCTCAAAGTTCGTAGTTCTCAATCTATGGATTTCCCAATGTCATCGCGGCCATCCAAAGAGAGTACCACAATCACCACAACATATCTCAAGGATAGTCAAATACAAGCACCAAGGGACTCTCAATCTTCAATCAACACACAAAAGAGGAAATCACTCATGAAAGTATTCTTCTAATCCATGTCCAATAGACCGCTGTCACCTTAGTCTCGGGGATTATACTAGATAAAGACAAGTGAGTACATCAATCCAATACATAGAGGAAGGGGAAATATCATGGGATCACCCTAGATTAACATAGCCTATGATCACAACGAAGATCACATCATGGGAGAGAGAATTGACCACATAGCTACTGGTAGAAACCTCAGCCCCGAGGAGGAACTACTCCCGCATCATGGAGGGAGGAAGCAACGTCGATGGAGATGAATCCGGGGGCACTTCCCCGTCCCGGCAGGATGCCGGCACAGGAATTCTGGTCCCCCGAAACTTGGTGGCGATGGCGGCGGAGATCGGAATTGCTTCTGGAGAAAAGGGTTCTGGAATCAGGGTTTCCGCGATGGGAGGAATATATATGCGAAGGGGGGTCACCAGAGGCGGAGGTGGGGCCCCAGGCGCCCCCCCGGGCGGCCAGGGGTGGGGCCGCCCCGGGTGGCCGCCTGGGCCACCCCAGGCTCCCCTCAGGCCCTGCTTTGGTTTTTCTTGAAGCTCCCGATACGCTGATTTTTCCTGTATTTTTCCCGGAATTTTTAGGGCTCTTTTAATATGGGGGAAACCTGAAATAGAAAAACAGCAGAAAACAGGAACTGGCACTGTGGTGCACTGAGTTAATAGGTTAGTCCAAATATGATCAAACGTGTATGGAAGTTCATAAATATCATAGCAATATCACACAAAAGAGGCATGGAGCAAGCAGAAATTATAGATACGTTTTGGACGTATCATCTATGGCTAGGAAACATAGCCATCTTTGCTCAATGAGCTAGTCTATTAGAGGCATAGTAGGGACATACTATTTTGTCTATGTATTCACACATGTACTAAGTTTTCGGTTAATACAATTCTAGCATGAATAATAGACATTTATCATGATATAAGGAAATACAAATAACAACTTTATTAATGCCTCTAGGGCATATTTCCTTCAGTCTCCCACTTGCACTAGAGTCAATAATGTAGTTCACATCACCATGTGATTAACACCAATAGTTCTCATCATCATGTGACTAACACCCATAGTTGTCATCGCCATGTGACCAATACCCGAAGGGTTTACTAGAGTCAACAATCTAGTTCACATCGCCATGTGATTAACACCCAAAGAGTACTAAGGTGTGATCATGTTTTGCTTCGTGAGAAAAGTTCAGTCAGCGGGTCTGTTACATTCAGATCCGTATGTGTTTTGCAAATTTCTATGTCTACAATGCTCTGCATGGAGCTACTCTAGCTAATTGCTCCCACTTTTAATACGCATCCAGATTGATACTTAGAGTCATCTAGATTAGTGTCAAAGCTTGCATCGACGTAACCTTTTACGACGAACTCTTTATCACCTCCATAATCGAGAAACATTTCCTTAGTCATCCAGTTACTAAGGATAATTTTGACCGCTGTCCAGTGATCTACTCCTGGATCACTTTTGTACCTCCTTGCCAAACTCATGGTAAGGTACACAACAGGTTTGGTACACAGCATGACATACTTTATAGAACCTATGGCTGAGGCATAGGGAATGACTTTCATTCTTTCTCTATCTTCTGCTGAGGTTGGGCTTTGAGTCTTACTCAACTTCATACCTTACAACTCAGGCAAGAACTCCTTCTTTGACTGATCCATTTTGAACTACTTCAAAATCTTATCAAGGTATGTACTCATCGAAAGTCTTATCAAGCATCTTGATCTATCTCTATAGATCTTGATGCCCAATATGTAAGCAGCTTCACCGAGGTCTTTCTTTGAAAAACTCCTTTTAAACACTCCTTTATGCTTTCCAGAATATTCTACATTATTTCTGATCAACAATATGTCATTCACATATACTTATCAGAAATGTTGTGGTGCTCCCACTCACTTTCTTGTAAATACAGGCTTCACCGTAAGTCTGTATAAAACCATATGCTTTGATCACCTCATCAAAGCGTATATTCCAACTCCGAGATGCTTGCACCAGTCCATAGATGGATCGCTGGAGCTTGCATACTTTGTTAGCTCCTTTTGGATCGACAAAACCTTCCGGTTGCATCATATACAACTCTTCTTTGAGATATCCATTCAGGAATGCAGTTTTGACATCCATTTGCCAGATTTCATAATCATAAAATGTGGCAATTGCTACCGTGATTCGGACAAACTTAAGCATCGCTACAGGTGAGAAAGTCTCATCGTCGTCAACTCCTTGAACTTGTCGAAACCCTTTCGCAACAAGTCGAGCTTTGTAAACAGTAACATTACCGTCTGCGTCGGTCTTCCTCTTGAAGATCCATTTTTATTTTCGATGGCTTGTCAATCATCGGGCAAGTCAACCAAAGTCCACACTTTGTTCTCATACATGGATCCCATCTCAGATTTCATGACCTCAAGCCATTTTGCGGAATCTGGGCTCATCATCGCTTCCTCATAGTTCGTAGGTTCATCATGGTCTAGTAACATGACTTCCAGAACTGGGTTGCCGTACCACTCTGGTGCGGAACGTACTCTGGTTGATCTACGACGTTCAGCAGAAACTTGATCGGAAGTTTCATGATCATCATCATTAGCTTCCTCACTAATTGGTGTAGGAATCACCGGAACTAGTTTCTGTGATGTTCCACTTTCCAATTCGGGAGAAGGTACAGATACCTCATCAAGTTCTACTTTCCTCCCACTCACTTCTTTCGAGAGAAAATCCTTCTCTAGAAAGGATCCATTCTTAGCAACGAATATCTTGCCTTCGGATCTGTGATAAAAGGTGTACCCAACAGTCTCTTTTGGGTATCCTATGAAGACACATTTCTCCGACTTGGGTTCGAGCTTATCAGGTTGAAGCTTTTTCACATAAGCATCGCAGCCCCAAACTTCAAGAAACGACAACTTTGGTTTCTTGCCAAACCATAGTTCATAAGGTGTCGTCTCAATGGATTTAGATGGTGCCCTATTCAACGTGAATGCAGCTGTCTCTAAAGCATAACCCCCAAACGATAGTGGTAAATCGGTAAGAGACATCATAGATCGCACCATATCCAATAAAGTATGGTTACGACGTTCGGACACACCATTACGATGTGGTGTTCCGGGTGGCGTGAGTTGTGAAACTATTCCACATTGTTTCAAATGAAGACCAAACTCGTAACTCAAATATTCACCTCCACGATCAGATCGTAGAAACTTTATTTTCTTGTTACGATGATTCTCTACTTCACTCTGAAATTCTTTGAACTTCTCAAATGTTTCAGACTTGTGCTTCATTAAGTAGATATACCCATATCTGCTCAAATCATCAGTGAAGGTCAGGAAATAACGATACCCGCCGCGAGCTTCAACACTCATTGGTCCGCATACATCAGTATGTATGATTTCCAACAAATCTGTTGCTCGCTCCACAGTTCCGGAGAACGGAGCTTTAGTCATCTTGCCCATGAGGCATGGTTCGCAAGCACCAAGTGATTCATAATCAAGTGATTCCAAAAGTCCATCACTATGGAGTTTCTTCATGCGCTTTATACAAATATGACCTAAACGGCAGTGCCACAAATAAGTTGCACTATCATTATTAACCTTGCATCTTTTGGCTTCAATATTATGAATATGTGTATCACTACGATCGAGATCCAACAAACTATTTTCATTGGGTGTATGACCATGGAAGGCTTTATTCATGTAAACAGAATAACAATTATTCTATGACTTTAAATGAATAACCGTATTGCAACAAACATGATCAAATCATATTCATGCTCAACACAAATGCCAAATAACATTTATTTAGGTTCTACACTAATCCCGAAAGTATAGGGAGTGTGCGATGATGATCATATCAATCTTGGAACCACTTCCAACACAGATCGTCACTTCACCTTTAACTAGTTTCTATTCATTCTGCAACTCTCGTTTCGAGTTACTAATTTTACCAACTGAACTGGTATCAAATACCCAGGGGTTGCTATGAACAATAGTAAAATACACATCAATAATCTGTATATCAAATATACCTTTGTTCACTTTGCCATCCTTCTTATCCGCCAAGTATCTAGGGCAGTTCCACTTCGAGTGACCATTTCCTTTGCAGTAGAAGCACTTAGTTTCAGGATTGAGTTTAGCTTTGGGTTTCTTCACGGGAGTGACAACTTGCTTGTCATTCTTCTTGAAGTTCCCTTTCTATCCATTTGCCCTTTATTTGAAACAAGTGGTCTTGTTAACCATTAACACTTGATGCTCTTTCTTGATTTCTACCTTCGCCAATTTCAGCATCGCGAAGAGCTCGGGAACCACTTTCGTCATCCCTTGCATATTATAGTTCATCACGAAGTTCTACTAACTTGGTGATAGTGACTAGAGAACTTTGTCAATTACCATCTTATCTGGAAGATTAACTCCCACTTGATTCAAGTAATTGTAGTACCCAGACAATCTGAGCACATGCTCACTGGTTGAGCTATTCTCCTCCATCTTGTAGGCAACTGTCAGAGGTCTTACACCTCTCGACACGGGCATGAGTATGAAATACTAATTTCAACTCTTGGAACATCTCATATGCACCGTGGTGTTCAAAACATTTTTGAAGTCCCGGTTATAGGCCGTAAAGCATGGCGCACTAAACTATCAAGTAGTCATCATACCGAGCTTGTCAAACGTTCATAACGTCTACATCTGCTCCTGCAATAGATATGTCACCTCGCGGTGCATCAAGGACATAATACTTCTGTGCAGCAATGAGGATAATCCTGAGATCATGGACCTAGTCCGCATCATTGCTACTAACATCTTTCAACTTAGTTTTCTCTAGGAACATATAAACAATAAACGGGGAGCAACATCGCGAGCTATTGATCTACAACATAGATATGCTAATACTACCAGGACTAAGTTCATGATGAATTAAAGTTCAATTAATCATATTACTTGAAGAACTCCCACTTAGATAGACATCCCTCCGGTCATCTAAATGATCACGTGATCCAAATCAACTAAACCATGTCCGATCATCACGTGAGATGGAGTAGTTTCAATGGTGAACATCTTATGTTGATCATATCTACTATATGATTCATGCTAGACCTTTCGGTCTCCAGTGTTCCGAGGCCATATCTACATATGCTAGGCTCGTCAAGTTTAACCCGAGTATTCTGTGTGTGCAAAACTGGCTTACACCCGTTGTATTTGAACGTAGAGCTTATCACACCCGATCATTGATACGTCCAAAACGTATCTATAATTTCTGCTTGCTCCATGCCTCTTTTGTGTGATATTGCTATGATATTTATGCACTTCCATACACTTTTGATCATATTTGGACTAACCTATTAACTCAGTGCACCCCAGTGCCAGTTTCTGTTTTCTGCTGTTTTTTGTATTTCAGGTTTTCCCATTACGTAAACTGCCAGAAAAATTCCGGGAAAAATATATAAAAAATCAGCGTTCCGAAAGCTTCCATGCGGCCAAAGTAGGTCCGGAGGGGGGCCACCAGGGCTCCAGGTGCCCTGGGGGCGCGGCCCCCCTCCTGACCGCGCCGGGGGGCGCCTGGGCCCCCCAGGTCTCCGCTGATGCCCCCCTTTGGCATATATTTACACCGCGTCCCGAAACCCTCGAGGACGGAACCCTTTTTCGTGATCTCCTCTCTGTTCCGCCGCCGCCGCGCTTCCAAGATCGGGAGCACCAGGAGAACTCTTCCCGGCACCCTGCCGGAGGGGAGGATCACCACCGAGAGCCTCTCCACCACCATGGACGCCTCCCGGATGAGTTGTGAGTAGTCTCCCTTGGACCATGGGTCCATGACCAGTAGCTATGTGATGTTCTCCTCCCCTCTTTGTTCTTCACTAATTAGACCTCGTGAGCTGCCCTACATGATCGAGGCACATATGTAATCCTTATGCTGTTGCTATGATGAGTTTGCTGGGATCCGATGGATTATGAGATTATGTTCAGATTGTGTTTGAGTAATATATTTGATTTACCTCTTTTATATTTATGTTCTTGAAGTAATTCTTGCATGTTCTTCATTGCTGTTTATTGCTTTGGCCAAGTAGTAGGTAGTAACTCCAAGAGGGAACGTTATGCTTGATTGTGGGTTCATGCCCCTCGATGACTAGCTTGAGTGACATAAACATGAGTCTAGGGGATGTGCTGTTGCCACAAGGGGGAAAACAACGGTGCTTGTACTCACGGGTGCAATGATTGTTTACTTTACGCAAAGTTCTTTTAATGCAGTTGTCTGTTGCTTTGAGTTTACACTATGGGTGGGACTCGCAACTTAATACCAGCGAGATGTTCTGGATAGATATCTCAAGGTGGATGATTAGTAGTAGATGCAGATGGATTTCGGTCTAGTTGCCTTGGCGTACCGCCCATGCTTTTGAGCCTCTACCATTCTTGCAACATAGTTAGCATTGGTTTGCGCACATAATCCTGTCAATTGCCCAGCTGTAATTCGTTTACCTCACATAGCTGTTTTATCGTCTTTTGGGAGAGAGAAATCACTAGTGAACATCATGGGACCCCGGTCCATATTACCATCACTGATCACATCCGCTATTTACTTTCAGTTCTTACTTACTAGTTGCAGTCATACCTATCACGATTATCTCTTGCGTTTGACCCTTTGTAAACGACAAGGCCGGAGGGATTGACAACCTCTCTGTACTCGTTAGGAGCAAAGTTATTTGTATCTGTGTGCAGGTCCAGTTGATTGCTAAATATCTGGCGACGTTAGCAGTTGACACCTTCTTGTTGAACCTTGGAGTCTCAGGGGAATTCGATCCTTGGTATCTTTGCCAAGGGAAAACTACCGCTACACTGCATCTCAAACCTTCCACTTGGGGTAACCAACGAGGGGCGAGAAGCCATCAAGCAAAGTTTTCTGGCGCCGTTGCCGGGGACTCCACTCTTCAAGATAGGGGAGTTGCACGCTATCTTTTACCTTTGCTTTTTAGTCTTGTTAGTTTACCTTTCAGTTTTTGCTTTAGTATCTTTTATAAAAAATCACAAAAATAGTTATCTTGCTTGCTTGTTGCTATGGGTTCCACCAAAAACACTAAATGGGAGGAGTACACCCCTTCTTCCATCACGCCAATCACCACTGTCGGGATCTACAAAAGTAATAAACCTTGTGATTATGTTAGTCTTAATGGAGAGTTATGCCCATGGCATGGTCTTCCAGGAAAAGAGTATGAGCCTCAGTTTAAAGTTGCTCCTATACTTCCCCAAACTTGGGAAGATGTTCAAACTCTTATAATAGAGAGCAATTCAAACAAAGAAGATGACACTACAATTCTTCTCAATAATGATAAAATTGATTTTGATAATTGTAGTCTCTCAGAAGTTGTCACCTTTTTACAAAGAATGGCTATAGATCCCCACACTAGCACACTTAACCTTGCCTTCACAGAGCATATCACTAATGCTCTCATCAAAGCTAGGGAGGAGAAACTTAGAGTAGAAGCCTCCATACCTAGAAAGCTAGAAGATGGTTGGGATCCTCTGATTAAAATTAAGTTGAATAACTTCTCTTGCTATGCTTTATGTGATGCTGGAGCTAGTACCTCTGTTATGCCCAAAATAATATATGATATGCTTAAACTGAAACCTTTTGATTCTTGTTCTTTTGGTGTTCGTCTTGTTGATTCTTCCATAAAGAAACCTTTGGGGGAGGATCGACGATGTTCTTATCATTGTCAATGACAATTATGTTCCCGTTGATTTTACTATTATGGATATTGAATGTGAACCTTCTTGTCCAATTATTTTGGGATGTCCTTTCCTACGCACCGTTGGTGCTATCAGTGACATGAAAGAGGGGAATATAAGATTCCAATTTCCTCTCAAGAAAGGGATGGAACACTTCCCTAGGAAGAAGATTAAGTTACCTTTTGAGTCCGTTATACGGGCTAGCTATTCTTTTACTCTTGATAAAACTTGATCTCTTTGCATTATGCCTAGCTTAAAGGCATAAAAGAAAGCGCTTTTGGGAGGCAGCCCACAATGAATAAATTTTTATTTTGCTTTTGTTGTGTCTTGATGTTGTTACTACAGTAGCATCATCATTGTATCTTTACTTTTCAGCTTTGTGCCAAGTTTAGCCTCTGATTGCAAGAAAGTTCAAAAGTTGTGACGTGCTGTCCAGGAAACAGATTCTGTCCTTGGACAGAAAAATTCTTATAAAATCACCAGATCATCTTTTTGGTCTGAATTTCTTCGACAGCGTGCTCTATACAATTGTCTTTCGGGCGCCTGTTCTGAATTTTTTGATTTGAGTTGCAGAAGTGCCCCGAAAAAATCATTTACTACCTGCTGGTCTGTTTTTCACAGATTCTGTCCTGTTTTGCCTTTTCTTCGTTTTGCAAACCTTGAGCTTGCTTTTTCTTTGCAAAAACCTTTTGGCAATCTTGAGAAACAGTAGACCTTCAAGAATATCCTTATTTCCAGCAAGGAACTATTATTTTATTATGGGTACTAACCTCGCTAATCAGATTATGATGAGTTATGTATGAAGGGAGTTTTCAAGTGTGCGAGGGAAGATGATAAAAAGATTCAGGAGTGTCAAACGCTCAAGCTTGGGGATGCCCCCATGCACCCCCAAGAAATATTCAAGAAGACTCAAGCGTCTAAGCTTGGGGATGCCCCCGTGCATCCCCTTCTCCATCAACATTATCAGTTCGTCTTTCGTTCCACTATATTTTAATCACTTCATGTGTTATGTGCTATGCTTGGAGCGTCTTGCTTTTAGTTTCCTTTTTAGTTTTCTTTAGCTTTGCTTGCTGTTCATAACGAGTTGGAACTCATCTTTCTTTGTGTGGGAGAGATACACGATCCACTTCAACCTAGAACACAACATAGAATTTTCATGTTTATCTTTGCTGTGTGTGTTCTTTGTCTTTCAATAGCTACTATCATGTTCAGCTCTTAGTTTTCATGCTTATCTTTTTAAAAGAGCTTTTTGTTTAGTTGGTCACTGGAACTCTCTTTAGTTATCATGCTTATCTTATTAAGAGAGTTGGCTTCTGTTGCACTGGTTGATATGTCTATGATAAAAATGCTATGTGCATAATGGTGCTTTGTAGTTCATGTTTTCTTATGGTTAGTCTCAAATAGCTGGGGGGTTCCCAATGTGTTATTGGAGTACCAACATGATTTGTTTGCTTATGATGTGGTATGGTTTAGTGATATCTTCCTCCGAGAATTTATTTTGATTGACTTGGCATATGCTCACGCATATTTAAGACTGTAAAGAAAGTCCATCAAGCCTTGATGATCTTTTATTTCTGAGTAGCGATATAACTTCCATGCCTGATTCAATGTTGCTTTGTCTCTCTGCATGATTATGACCGTCATTGCTCTTTTAGTTGGTCACTCCCAGTCTATTGCTAACCTCCACCTGTACTAAGCGGACTAACTGCTTGTGCATCCAAAATCCTTTAAACTAGTTATGCCATATGAGTCCACCATACCTTCCTATACATGGTATTTACCTGCCATTCCTAACGAAGACTTTCGTGTACCATCTCGAAATTAATTATTCAAAAAAAGCATTTCTCTTTTGTGCCTCTGTTTTAGTTCATGAGGAAGTAGTAGTTAATTCATGATCTTTTTAAGTTGGACAAGCTTCACCCCAGGATTGCATTTCTAATGTGCAAACCCATAATACGAGAAGGAACTGGCATAGAGTGCGCCCGGCTCATTAAAAAATAATACAACAAACAAACCCTCCTTCACGCTTTGTTCATGAGAAATCAGAAAACTTTGGCAGTGATAAACAAAGGAGATTAAGAGGATGTGATCGTCCTCATTCGGGAGCCGTTCCTTGAAACTTGTCCATCTCAAGAAGTAATTGAGTTATCTGCTAGCATTCGTTGACGAAACATGCATATCCAAAAAATAATAATTTTTACTTCTGTTTTTAAAACCAAGAGCTCTGGTACATGTTTAGTTTTTGTTTCCGACCACGGGTTTTCAACCTTGCCAACAAAAGCCACGGTTCGAGAGTCTCCACCTTCTTTAAAGCACCAACTATTGAGAGCATGATTGTCATTCTGAGTGTAATGTGCATTGTCCCAAAGTACCATTGTCTTTTGCATGATTATGATATCGTTTATTCTGAAATCATTGTATCTAGTCGTCACTTAAACCTTGGAGGTGCCCCTACATTTATGTTTTGCTTCACTAAAGGGGGCAAGCGAGATACCACTTTATCATATTTGCACACCATACTCACTACAAATCTATTTGATGTTTCAGTATCATATTGTAAAACTTTCAGTTCTTTGTGATTTTCTCATGAGGCAACTTAATTACTACAGATTCATTGTCTCAGTAAGCTTTTGTCATGTGACTGTGAAAAGTCCTTATATGGTTAATAGCATGTCACCACAGAAATTATGCTTGTTATCATTTACCTACTCGAGGACGAGCAGGAATTAAGCTTGGGGATGTTGATACGTCCAAAACGTATCTATAATTTCTGCTTGCTCCATGCCTCTTTTGTGTGATATTGCTATGATATTTATGCACTTCCATACACTTTTGATCATATTTGGACTAACCTATTAACTCAGTGCACCCCAGTGCCAGTTTCTGTTTTCTGCAGTTTTTGTATTTCAGGTTTTCCCATTACGTAAACTGCCAGAAAAATTCCGGGAAAAATATATAAAAAATCAGCGTTCCGGAAGCTTCCATGCGGCCAAAGTAGGGCCGGAGGGGGCCCACCAGGGCTCCAGGCGCCCTGGGGGCGCGGCCCCCTCCTGGCCGCGCCGGGGGTGGGGGCGCCTGGGCCCCCCAGGTCTCCGCTGATGCCCACCTTTGGCATATATTTACACCGCGTCCCGAAACCCTCGAGGACGGAACCCTTTTTCGCGATATCATCTCTGTTCCGCCGCCGCCGCGCTTCCAAGATCGGGAGCACCAGGAGAACTCTTCTCAGCACCCTTGCCGGAGGGGAGGATCACCACCGGGAGCCTCTCCACCACCATGGACGCCTCCCGGATGAGTTATGAGTAGTCTCCCTTGGACCATGGGTCCATGACCAGTAGCTATGTGATGTTCTCCTCCCCTCTTTGTTCTTCACTAATTAGACCTCGTGAGCTGCCCTACATGATCGATGCACATATGTAATCCTTATGCTGTTGCTATGATGAGTTTGCTGGGATCCGATGGATTATGAGATTATGTTCAGATTGTGTTTGAGTAATATATTTGATTTACCTCTTTTATATTTATGTTCTTGAAGTAATTCTTGCATGTTCTCCGTTGTTGTTTATTGCTTTGGCCAAGTAGTAGGTAGTAACTCCAAGAGGGAACATTATGCTTGATTGTGGGTTCATGCCCCTCGATGACTAGCTTGAGTGACAGAAACATGAGTCTAGGGGATGTGTTGTTGCCACAAGGGGGAAAACAACGGTGCTTGTACTCGCGGGTGCAAGGATTGTTTACTTTACGCAAAGTTCTTTTAATGCAGTTGTATGTTGCTTTGAGTTTACACTATGGGTGGGACTCGCAACTTAATACCAGCGAGATGTTCTGGATAGATATCTCAAGGTGGATGATTAGTAGTAGATGCAGATGGATTTCGGTCTACTTGCCTTGGCGTACCGCCCATGCTTTTTAGCCTCTACCTTTCTTGCAACATAGTTAGCATTGGTTTGCGCACATAATCCTGTCATTTGCCCAGCTGTAATTCGTTTTACCTCACATAGCTGTTTTATCGTCTTTTGGGAGAGAGACATCACTAGTGAACATCATGGGACCCCGGTCCATATTACCATCACTGATCACATCCGCTATTTACTTTCAGTTCTTACTTACTAGTTGCAGTCATACCTATCACTATTATCTCTTGCGTTTGATCCTTTGTAAACGACAAGGCCGGAGGGATTGACAACCTCTCTGTACTCGTTGGGAGCAAAGTTATTTGTATCTGTGTGCAGGTCCAGTTGATTGCTAAATATCTGGCGCCGTTAGCAGTTGACACCTTCTTGTTGAACCTTGGAGTCTCAGGGGAATTCGATCCTTGGTATCTTTGCTAAGGGAAAACTACCGCTACACTGCATCTCAAACCTTCCACTTGGGGTAACCAACGAGGGGCGAGAAGCCATCAATCATCACGTGGTGTCTCGACACGACGAACTTTCGCAACGGTGCATACTCAGGGAGAACATTTATACCTTGAAATTTTGTAAGGGATCATCTTATAATTCTACCGCCGTACTAAGCAAAATAAGAAGCATAATAAGATAAACATCTCATGCAATCAAAATATGTGACATGATATGGCCATCATCAACTTGTGCTTTTGATCTCCATCTCCAAAGCACTGTCATGATCACCTTCGTCACCGGCGCGACACCTTGATCTCCATCGTAGCATCGTTGTCGTCTCGCCAACTATTGCTTCTATGACTATCGCTACCGCTTAGTGATAAAGTAAAGCAATTACATGGTGATTGCATTTCATACAATAAAGCGACAACTATATGGCTCCTGCCAGTTGCCGATAACTTTACAAAACAAGATCATCTCATACAAAACCGTATATCTCATCATGTCTTGACCATATCACATCACAACATGCCCTGCAAAAACAAGTTAGACGTCCTCTACTTTGTTGTTGCAAGTTTTATGTGGCTGCTACGGGCTTAGCAAGAACCGTTCTTACCTACGCATACAAAAACCACAACGATGTTTCGTCAAGTATGTGTTGTTTTAACCTTCACAAGGATCGGGCGTAGCCACACTCGATTCGGCTAAAGTGAGAGAGACAGACACCCGCCAGTCACCTTTAAGCAACGAGTGCTCATAACAGTGAAACCAGTCTCGCGTAAGCATACGCGTAATGTCGGTCCGGGCCGCTTCATCTCACAATACCGCCGAAGCAAAGTATGACATGCTGGTAAGCAGTATGACTAGTATCGCCCACAACTCATTGTGTTCTACTCGTGCATATCATCTACGCATAGACCTGGCTCTGATACCAATGTTGGGGAACGTAGTATTTTCAAAATTTCCCTATGATCACGCAAGATCTATCTACTAGATGCATAGCAACGAGGGGGAGAGTGTGTCTACGTACCCTCGTAGACCGGAAGCGGAAGCGTCAAGTGACGCGGTTGATGTAGTCGAACTTCTTCACGGTACAACCGATCAAGCACCGAACGTACGACACCTCCGCGTTCAGCACACGTTCAGCTTGATGACATCCCACGAGCTCTTGATCCAGTTGAGCTTCACGGGAGAGTTTCGTCAGCACGACGGCGTGGTGATGGATATGATGAAGTTACCGGTGCAGGGCTTCGCCTAAGCACTTCAACGGTATAACCGAGGTGTGTTTCTGTGGAGGGGGGCACCGCACACGGTTGGGAGAGATCAACTGATCAACTTGTGTGTCCTAGGGTGCCCCCTGCCCCCGTATATAAAGGAGCAAGGGGAGGGGCCGGCCAGCCCTCTATGGCACGCCAGGAGAGGCAATCCTACTAGGAATAGGATTGCAATCCTATTCCTAGTACGAGTCCACCAAGAAGGAGAAGGGGGAAGGAAGGAGAGGGAGAGGTGGCGCCCCCCAATCCTAGTCCAACTAGGATTCCTAGTGGGGCGCCGGCCAGCCTCTATGGGCTGCATCTCTTCTTTCCTCAAAGCCCACTATGGACCATACCCCCTCGTGGGGGGTTCCGGTAACCCCCTCCGGCAATCCGGTTAAATCCGAAACTTTTTCGGAACACTTCCGGTGTCCGAATATAGTCGTCCAATATATCAATCTTTATGTCTCAGACATTCCGAGACTCCTCGTCATGTCCGTGGTCTCATCCGGGACTCCGAACTACCTTCGGTACATCAAAACTCATAAACTCATAATACCGATCGTCATCAAACGTTAAGCGTGCGGACCCTACGGGTTCGAGAACTATGTAGACATGACCGAGACTCATCTCCAGTCAATAACCAATAGCGGAACCTGGATGCTCATATAGGTTCCTACATATTCTACGAAGATCTTTATCGGTCAAACCGCATAACAACATACGTTGTTCCTTTTGTCATCGGTATGTTACTTGCCCGAGATTCGATCGTCGGTATCTCTATACCTAGTTCAATCTCGTTACCGGCAAGTCTCTTTACTCGTTCTGTAGTACAACATCTCGTGACTAACTCATTAGTCATTTGCTTGCAAGGCTTATTATGATGTGCATTACCGAGAGGGGCCAGAGATACCTCTCCGTCACTCGGAGTGACAAATCCTATTCTTGATCTATGCCAACACGACGAATACTTTCGGAGACACCTATAGAGCATCTCTATGATCACCCAATTACGTTGTGACGTTTGATCGCACACAAGGTGTTCCTACGGTATTCGGTAGTTGCATAATCTCATAGTCATAGGAACATGTATAAGTCATGAAGAAAGCAATAGCAGTAAAACTAAATGATCATAGTGCTAAGAAAACGGATGGGTCTAGTCCATCACATCATTCTCCTAATGATGTGATCCCGTTGATCAAATGACAACTCATGTCTATGGCTAGGAAACATAGCCATCTTTGATCAATGAGCTAGTCTAGTAGAGGCATACTAGGGACATACTGTTTTGTCTATGTATTCACACATGTACTAAGTTTCCGGTTAATACAATTCTAGCATGAATAAAAGACATTTATCATGATATAAGAAAATACAAATAACAACTTTATTATTGCCTCTAGGGCATATTTCCTTCATGTAGTTGGTGTATGCTACCGGCGAGAGTTGCGCGGTACAATAGAGGCTGGCAATGGTGGAAGGGTAAGAGTGCATATAATCCATGGACTCAACATTAGTCATAAGAACTCATATACTTATTGCAAAAAATTACGTGTCATCAAAACAAAGCAATCAACGCATGCTCCTAGGGGGAGTTTGGTAGGAGTTAACCATCGTGCACCCCCGACCTCCACACAAAGGATGACACTCTACAAATACCTCATGCTCTAACTTCGTCACATAGCGGTTCACCATACGTGCATGCTACGGGAATCACCACCTTTAACACAAGTATTTCTCAATTTCATAATAACTCCACTAGCATGACTCTAATATCACTATCCTCATATCTCAAAACAATTATCAAGCATCCAACTTCTCATCATATTCAATGCACTTAGTATGAAAGTTTTTACTACATTCATCTTGGATGCCTATCATGTGAAGGCTAGTTTTATAGCCAAAGCACATTACCATGCTGTTCTAATAGAATCTCAAAAGGATATAAGTGAAGCATGAGAGATCAACAATTTCTTCAAAATAAAATCACCACAATCCTCTAAAAGATATAAGTGAAGCACTAGAGCAAAAGCTATTCAACTCAGAAGATATAAGTGAAGCACATAGAGTGTTCTAACAATTCCTAGGCCATATTTATCTCTCTCAAAAAGGTGTGTCCAGCAAGGATGATTGTGGCAAACTAACAAGCAAAGACTCAAATAATACATGACGCTCCAAGTAAAACACATATCATGTGGTGAATAAAAATATAGTCCTGAGTATAGTAAATGATAAATGAAGACGAAAGAGGGGATGCCTTCCCGGGGCATCCCCAAGCTTAGGCTTTTGGTTGTCCTTGAATTTTACCTTGGGGTGCCTTGGGAATCCCCAAGCTTAGGCTCTTGCCACTCTTTGTTCCATAGTCCATCAAAGCAATACTCAAAACTTGAAAACTTCACAACAGAAAACTTAGACAAAAATCTCGTGAGCTCCGTTAGTATAAGAAAACAAACCACCACTCAAAGGTACTGTAATGAAATCATTATTTGTTTATATTGGTGTTAAACCTACTGTATTCCAACTTCTCTATGATTCATATCCTCCAATATTACTCAAAGATTCATCAAAATAAGCAAACAACACACGAAAAACAGAATCTGTCAAAAATAGAACAGTCTGTAGTAATCTGTAACTTTCGCATACTTCTGGAACTCCAAAAATTGAAATAAATTGGTAAACGTGAGGAATTTGTCTATTAATCATCTGCAAAAAGAATCAACTAAATAGCACGCTCGAGTAAAATCTTGTGACTATTCTAGCGAGTGCTAACGATTCTGTTTTTCACAGCAAGATCATATAAACTTGACATAAGTCTTCCCAAAGGTTCTACTTGGCACAAACACTAATTAAAACACAAAACCACATCTAAACAGAAGCTAGATGCAATATTTATTCCTAAACAGAATCAAAAAATATATAAAATTGGGTTGCCTCCCAACAAGCGCTATCGTTTAACACCCCTAGCTAGGCACGATACAAGGATATATCTACGTATTGCCATCTTTGGAAGGCAATCCATAAGTGGCTCTCATAATAGATTCATATGGTAATTTAATTTTATTTCTAGGAAAGAGTTCCATGCCTTTCCTAACGGAAATTGGAATCTAATATTTCCTTCCTTCATATCAATAATTGCACCAATCGTTCTAAGGAAAGGTCTACCAAGAATAATAGGACATGAAGGATTGCAATCTATATCAAGAACAATGAAATCTACGGGCACATAATTCCTATTGGCAACAATAAGAACATCATTAATCCTTCCCATAGGTTTCTTAATAGTGGAATCCGCAAGATGCAAATTTAAAGAACAATCATCAAGCTCATGAAAACCTAACAAATCACACAAAGTTTTTGGGATAGTGGAGACACTTGCACCCAAATCACACAAAGCGAAGCATTCATGATCTTTAATTTTAATTTTAATAGTAGGTTCCCACTCATCATAAAGCTTTCTAGGGATAGAAACTTCCAATTCAAGTTTTTCTTCATAAGATTGCATCAAGGCATCAACTATGTGTTTGGTAAAAGCTTTATTTTAACTATAAGCATGCGGAGAGTTTAGTACGGATTGCAACAAGGAAATACAATCAATCAAAGAGCAATTATCATAATTGAATCCCTTGTAATCCAAAGTAGTGGGTTCATCACTATGCAAAGTTTTAATCTCTTCACTCCCACTTTTAACAATTTTAGCATCAAGATCTAAAAACTCCGAATCATTGGGACACCTTTTAACTAAAGTAGACTCATCTCCATTCCCATCTTTATGAACATTCATAATACAAAACAAGGATCTAATAGGAGACACATCAATAACTTTCAGATCTTCATCATTATTTTCATGATAACTAGAAGAACACGCTTTTATATAACTCTCTTTTTTAACACGCATCCTAGCGGTTCTTTCTTTACATTCATCAATGGAAATTCTCTTGGCTTTGAGAGACTCATTGATATCATGCTTAGGTGGAATAAATCTAAGTTTCAAAGAATCAACATCAAGAGTATTTCTATCCACACTTCTAGCCAATTCATCAATCTTAAGCAATTTTTCTTCAAGCAAAGCATTGAAATTCTTTTGCGAGTTCATAAACTCCTTAATGCTAGTTTCAAATTCAGAAGGCATCTTTCCATAAGATTTATTGTAGGAATTACCATAATTATTAGAGGAATTACTAGGAGAAGGCCTAAGATTAAAGTTTCCTCTATAAGCATTGTTACCAAAATTATTCCTACCAACAAAATTCACATCCAAAGATTCATTATTATTTTCAATCAACGTGGATAGAGGCATATAATTATGATCAGAAGAAGCACTCTTAGCTGCAAATAATTTCATAAGTTCATCCATCTTTCCACTCAAAACACTAATCTCTTCAATAGCATGTACTTTTTTACTAGTAGATCTTTCGGTGTGCCATTGAGAATAATTAACCATAATATTATCTAGAAGTTTGGTAGCTTCTACTAAGGTAGTTTCCATGAAAGTGCCTCCAGCTGCCGAATCTAAAAGATTTTTAGAAGCAAAATTCAAGCCAGCAAAAAGTTTTAAATAATCATCCATAAGTTCAAACCATGTGTAGTGCAATTACGTATCATTAATTTCATTCTCTCCCAAGCTTGTGCAACATGCTCATGATCTAGTTGCTTAAAATTCATAATATCGTTTCTAAGAGAGATGATCTTAGCAGGAGGGAAATACTTAGAGATAAAAGCATCTTTGCACTTATTCCATGAATCAATACTATTTCTAGGCAAAGAGAAAAACCAAGTTTTTGCACGATCTCTAAGTGAAAACGGAAATAACTTCAATTTAGCAATATCATTATCCGTATCCCTCTTCTTCTGCATATCACACAAATCAACGAAGTTGCTTAGATGGGTAGCGGCATCTTCACTAGGAAGGACGGAAAATTGATCTATCATGACAAGATTCAACAGAGCAGCATTGATCTCACAGGATTTAGCATCGGCAATAGGAGCAATCGGAGTGCTAATAAAATCATTATTGTTGGTATTGGAGAAGTCACACAATTTAGTATTGTTCTAAACCATAGTGACAAGCAAGCAATCCCACACACAAGCAAACAAGAAGCAAGCGAACGACAAACACACGGAAAAAAGAAGGGCAAATAAAACGGCAAGGGTGAAGTGGGGGAGATGAAAACGAGAGGAAAATAAATGTAATGCGAAGGATAAGGGTTTGTGATAGGTACTTGGTATATGACTTATGCCTAAGCCTCCCCGGAAACGGCGCCAGAAATTCTTCTTGCTACTTCTCGAGCTTGCGTTGTATTCCCTCGAAGAGGAAAGGGTGATGCAGCATGGTAGCGTCAGTATTTCCCTCAGTTTTTGAGAACCAAGGTATCAATCCAGTAGGAGACCACGCGCGAGTCCCTCGCACCTGCACAAACAAATAAGAACTTCACAGCCAACGCGATAAGGGGTTGTCAATCCCTTTACGGTCACTTACGAAAGTGAGATCTGATAGAGATGGTAGTTCGATATTTTTGGTATTTTTGGATATAAGAACAAAAAGTAAAAACGGAAAAGTAAAGTAGATTGTAGATTGATATTTTGAGAATAGACCTGGGGGCCATAGGTTTCTCTAGTGGCTTCTCTCATGATAGCATAATTCTACAGTGGGTGAACGAATTACTGTCGAGCAATTGATAGAAAAGCAAATAATTATGAGACTATCTAGGCATGATCATTATATATAGTCATCACGTCCGAGACAAGTAGACCGAAACGATCCTGCATCTACTACTATTACTCCACACATCGACCGCTATCCAGCATGCATCTAGAGTATTAAGTTCATAAGAACAGAGTAACGCCTAAAGCAAGATGACATGATGTAGAGGGATAAACTCAAATAACATGATATAAACCCCATCTTTTTATCCTCGATGGCAACAATACAATACGTGCCTTGCTGCCCCTACTGTCACTGGGAAAGGACAACGCAAGATTGAACCAAAAGCGAACCACTTCTCCCATTGCAAGAACTATAGATCTAGTAGGCCAAACCAAACCAATAATTCGAAGAGACTTGCATGGATATTATAATCATACATAAAAGAGTTCAGAAAAGAACCAAATATTTCTCATAGATAATCTTGATCATAAACCCACAATTCATCGGATCTCGACAAACACACCGCAAAAAGAGTTTACATCGAATAGATCTCCTCGAAGACCGAGGAGAACTTGGTATTGAGATCCAAAGAGAGGGAAGAAGCCATATAGATACTAACTATGGACCCGAAGATCTGTGGTAAACTACTCACAACTCATGGTGAGGCGATGATGATGATGTAGAAGCACTCCATGGTAAATCCCCCCTCCGGCGGAGCTTCGTAACAGGCCCCAAGATGGGATCTCATGGGAACATAAGGTTGCGGCGGTGGAACTAGGGTTTTCTCTGTTGTTCTCATGGATTCGGGGTACGTAGGTATATATAGGAGGAAGAAGGGCACCGGGGCCCAGACATGGGACCCACAAGGCAGGGGGCGCGCCCTGTAGGGGGGGGGGGCGCCCCCACCCTCATAGACGCCACGTAAGCCCTATTCCATGGTTCTCAAGTCTCCCGTGCGTATTTTGCTCCAAAAATATCTCTCCCGAAGTTTCATTCCGTTTGGACTCCGTTTGATATTCATTTTCTGTAAAACCCTGAAATAGGCAAAAAAAAACAGCAATCTGGACTGGGCCTTTGGGTTAATAGGTTAGTTCCAAAAATAAAAAGTGTACAACAAAGCCCATTAAACATCCAAAACATTATAAATAATAGCATGGAACAATCAAAAATTATAGATACGTTGGAGACGTATCAGAAGGCGAGGAAAACTTTGAACTTCGGAAGAGAAAATACGGAAATAGTTGGAATTAGAATTTACTCATCATGAACAAACTCCAAATAAAGAGATTAATCAACTTGATAAAAATAATAAGAATTATTTTATGCTTATCCTCCACCAATTAAATTGATGAGAAGCAATGGATTTGCATACTACTTATTCGCGTTGACATTGATTAAAGAGGGATATAGCACAAAACATGAGAAAGTCTTCATGAACCACCGGTAGGATTGGAAAGAACGAATGAATTGATATGATAACACAGGAAAAGAACTCTTGAGCGAACCACCGTAAAAATTAAAGCCGAGTGAATAAAAGAATGATCCATCGAGGAGAATTGAAATCGAACGTTGAAAGAGGACAAACCACCGTAAGGAATTGAAATTGAGTCAATACAAGAGAATGAATCGCCGGGAATAATAAAGCACTTGGGGAATTTAGATATAAGAGAACGAAGAGATCGCGATTTGATTAAAGAACACTTGAAAAAAGCACCGGAAGAATATAGGGACGAACGAAGAGGCATCAATGAAGAATAGTTGGAGGACGAAGTGGAAAACTGAGAGCGCATAAATCTTCCGAAAAGATGGCCTTCGGAGGATCACAAACGGAAAGAATTTATGAAATACTCCGGATGGTTAAAGAAAAGAATTTATGACAACAGAAAAATTTGAGAGGATAATGTGAAGCTAGAACCATGAATATTCAAGAGAGCGGACAAGATTCAGAGGAAAACTCTTCTTCGTTCTTCAAATGTTGAGAATGAGGACAAGAAATACCCTGAAGAATTTGCGAGATACTCCGGAAGAATGAAAGGAGGAAATGTTGAACCAAGCATGAAAAGAATTTGAAAACGATCTTGGAGAAGGCATATGACTAATGGAATCCATTCTTACATCACACTTGAAAAGAATTTCGGAACACTCCGGGAAATTAGAAGATTCAGATAAGATCCTGGGAAAAGACTTGTGGGATATGAGCCCAACGAAGAGAAACACCGTTGGAAAGGATTGATAAGGAGATAATGCGCCGGAACGATTGAATGGCTCGAATGTGGTAACAACATCGAATTAATCTGAAGGCAAACACGAATATCATGAGATATCGTTGGAACTCCGGAATGATTAAATGGCGAGAGGCGAATGAGCAAGGGAAACCATCTGAGCAATGTGAAAGAATATGATCAACACAGGATACTTGAATTGACTGCACCGGAAAAGAAGATACGATTCTATCTCAATCGCTAGATAAAACTTGTGATTGAGGCACAACCGCATTTTGGGCGCTAGCAAGATGGATATCATTACATCGTACCATTTCGTACATAGAGGGGATACAACAAATCATACACTAGTCACATGAATACAACAACATTATACACAAGACATCCGACTACGGATGAAAACATGAAAAACACAATGACACCCATCCTGCTACCCCAGGCTGCCGACCTGGAACCTATCACAAGACTGACGAAGAAGAAGAATGAAGAAATCCAACATAAGTAAACATCGCTCTCACGTCAAGTCATTGGAAACCTGCACCTGCAACTGTTGTTGTAGTATGTGTGAGCCACGAGGACTCAGCAATCCCATAACCATGGGTATCAAGACTAGCAAAGCTTAATGGGTATAGAGAAGTTAGGTGGTGTGGTTGCAGCAGCGTCTAAGCATATATATGGTGGCTAACTTACGAGTACAAGAATAAGATGAGCATCTACACAAACGGTCGCAAACTAGTAATGATCGCTAAGTGATCCTGAACTACCTATGAGTCAAACATAACCCCACTGTGTTCTCTTCTCAGAGTGAAAAGAGATGGGCACGGTTACTCACGCGATTGGTGTGTTTTATTTTCGATCCTCTGTCAAGTTAACTACAACCGGATATTAACAAATTCCAATCTGCCACATAACCGCGGGCACGGCTTTCGAAAGATCATAACCCTATAGGGGTGTCCCAACTTAGCCCATCACAAGCTCTCACAATCAGCGAAGTAACAACTCCAAAATTGGGAAGACCCGAGTGTTCTCGGAATCCCGTGCACAAGATATTTCGACAATAGTAAAACTAATCCAGCAAGACCACCCGATGTGCCGACAAATCCCGATAGGAGTTGCATGTACCTCGTCCTCGGGGCACACCGGATGGGCAAGACGTCGGGTTGGCTAAGACCTAGGTTGCCCAGGGGGCGCCGGACATCGCCCAGTTTAGACCAACACTCAGAGGAGCACTGGCTCGGGGGTTGATTAAGAATCCACGGGGTCCAGAAAGTCCCTATGCAAGTTTTTTAGTTATTAGGCAAATGGAAAACCAAGGTTGGGCCTCGCTGGAAAAGCTTTAAACAAAGCGAATTATCAAGGGGTTCCCATACCCCCAACCGTGTTAGGGACGCAAACTCAAGGAACATAACACCGGTTTATCGGTTCCTAAGGCGCCATGAGTGGAACAAAACACCGAGCAAAAGGCCAAGCCTTCCACCCATTGCCAAGTATATAGGTGCATTAATTTAAATAGAGATATTGTGATATTCCAACAACCAAGATCCGACATGGAGCAATCTTCATCTTTACCTGCAACTAACAACACTATAAGAGGGGCTGAGCAAGCCGTAACATAGCCAAACAACGGTTTGCTGGGATCGTGTCAAAGGTTAGAGGTTTCATGGCAACAATGAGAGGGTGACAAAAATAGATAGGTAGCGCGACATATAGCGATAACATCCAGACAACTAGCATAGCGCTGATAGAAATGAGATCCAAGGTGACGGTCATCTTGCCTGGAATCCCGCAAGGAAGAAGAACGAGTCCATGAAGAAGACGAAGCCACGAAGACGAATCAAGCGTAGTCGAACGAATCCTCATGATCGCAACGAAACACGCACTAACGAGAAGAAGCAAGTGACACGGTAAACACACAACACATAACCAAGACATGATGCACAAACAAATATGATGCATGACAAGGCTACATGATGCTGGCCATGGCAAGGGATGATGCACACAAGAACAACACAACCAACAAGTTTAAATGAGGCTGGAAACAACATATAACAATTCCGATAAGTCCTCATATGCAAATTTTGAAATTGGTCCAGATCTGAACAAACCTTATGTTAAAGTTGTTAAACATCAAGTTAACATGCACCATGATGATCTACTCTAAATTCTAGTCAAGTTACATATAAGGTTCATTTAATTCGGAGCTACGGCCTAGAAGATATGAGCAAAACAAGTCAAGCATGACAAAGATACAAGATGCATCCAAAAATCAAGCAAACACACTCCAAACATGTATACAACATGATATGATGCATCCACATGCAAATACACGCAAGTTTCATATAGAGCACACTCAAAACGTAGCAACGGTTCATCACATACACATAGAACAAGTTTGAAACACAATCTGTCCAAAACAGAAACGAGGCATATAGTTGAAATCAAAACAACTTGATACAATAACAAGATGGGCATAAGCATGTCATGAACTCAAAGAACATATTATATGCTTCCAATAACAACAAGAATCGGGTCCATAGGCATCAAGAGTAATCCAACATGAACATGGCAACAAGCAAACTTTATTGCACAGCTTATGACTTAGTGGCAAACTGGGCTTACATGAGCAGAATTAAACATGAAGCCATGTACGTAGGAGGCAAGAAATATAAGCTACAGTGCTAGATCATGGAAAGTAAGAGCATGGCCTGCTAGAACATAACATTGAGCTCAACGAACAACTCATGGCATATACATGGGAGGAACAGGATCATAGCATTCATCGAAACAAGAAGCAAACATTTTATAGTAGATTCTCAGACTTAGTGAAAATCTGGGAAGGCAAAAACATCATCACGATGGTGCCTTCGGAGGCACAAAACAACAAGAATATCCACTCTAATAAGCATGCAAAGATCATGGACATGTAATAGGCATGGCATACTCCAAATAAAACCATTGGCACAACTCCATAGGAGGCATGGATTAATAACAATAAGCTTTGCCAATTGATCATGCTGTTAACAGGCTAACAGAAACATTTTGAAGCAACTTGAGAGCATGAAAACAACAAGCTATAGCAGGGCATAATTGCAAACAAGGGCATGGACGAATATAGAATATCATGGGCATCAAGACATGATCATTTGACATACTAAAACATGCATGGATATGACTGTAGCATCAAGGAAACATGGCATAAAAATTAACAGATTCAGACTTAGCAGTTTTCTACTAAGTCACAGAAATCAGCAAACGTCGCGAAGGTCACTTAACAAGCTTGTTGCACTCACCATAAGGCATATTATGAAAAGAGGATTGCTCCACAGCAAAGATGACATGTCATAGCTCCTAACACATGTTGACATGATGCTCAAACAAAAATCACACAAAAAGATATGAAAAAGACAAATGGGCAAGTTATTACAACTTTCAGCAGTTTTAAACATTTAGCACTTTTGCAACAGAGATAAACTTATTCTAAAGCGTCCTAACATGAATGCAAACACCACCATCATGTAGAGCACAATGCAACGAACATTTTGATATATCATACATCACACTTGGACAAACATGCACCAAGATATGTCCACTCAAAGTATGCAACATTATGAAAGTTGTTAGGGACTTGGCAGTTTTTTAACAAGGAAAAAAACAAACGGGCGATGGATAGTTAAACGTCGCAGGGGCGGGGGTTTGGGTTGCTCACGCAATGGGCTTCGGCCCAGGACGAGAGGAGGTGGAGGCCGGCAGGATGGCTGGGCCTAGAGCGGGAGCGGGCCGGCTCGGGCTGCGGCCCATGCGGCTTCGGCCTCGCCCCACGGAGATGGGCCCTGGGAGGCCGGCGGCCCAGAGGATGGCGAGGCTGGCCGTCGGTCATTGTCGTCCCGATGCAGACGAGGCCGGCGGCGACTTAGCAAAGTGGGATGCAGGGGATTCGAGGATGCATGGATCCAGAGAGGATGGGGCAGGTCCGGGGCGGGGATGGAAGGATCCGGCGAGGGAGAACCTAGATCCGGTGGTTCCTGGCTGGTCCGGGCGAAGACGAGTCCGACGGCGGTGAACTCCATGGCGGCGGGGTCCCTGGTCCACGAAGAGAGAGAGAGAGAGAGAGAGAGAGAGAGAGAGAGAGAG
>LR738715.1:771995708-772061663 GCA_902687465.1 Secale cereale
GAGAGGCAGGGAGAGAAGTGAGCGAGGACGAGTGGTGCGAAGGGCTGGCCTGTACGTGGTGCTCGCCGGTGGTGGAGACAGCTCCAGCGAGGCGGCGGGGCAGAGCGCTCGGGGACGGCGGGGAAACGCGGCGGCGGTGGGTGAGCCAAGCGGCCGCGGGAGGCCGGGCTCATGCGGGAGCGTGTGAGCTGCGACGGCAGTAGCTTTGGACCGGGCAGGCCTGCTCTGTGAGGTGGCTCGACCAATGGGTGGATGCCACGTGGCGCGGGTGAGGTGGAGGGCGCCTGAACGCGAAGAGAAGGTGGGAGGAGGCGGCAATTGATGATTGGGGCGGCGCAAAAATCAAGGAGGGGGCTGGAGGTAGGTGGAGGGGCTAGGGATGCCCAAAAATGGAAATGGGGGGTGTTTAAATAGGGAAATGGCTAGGGTTAGGGGGGTTTGAGGCTGTTTCGAGCCCTTCGATCACGATCCGACAGATCCGATCGCGAGGAGGGGTTAGGCAGGCCTAGTGGGTGGTAGTGGGCTGTGTAGGAGGCCTCGGTCTAAGAAGAGAGAGGGAGGTGGCAGCCCGGCACTGCGTTTCGGAGACCGAAAACGTCCGACGAATATACGAGCGAAAGTGTCGATATAGTTTAAAGGTTGTGCTATCAAACGGACTCCGAATGCGACGAAATTTGGCAGGCGGTCTGTCTACACTATAACAAGACCGCACGTCAACTTTCACCCCATTCCGAGAATGTTTTTCGGCCACTCATAAAGTATATATTCGAAGGTGCCACGGGCGCGTGCGAGTGTGTGTGAGCTCAGAACGGACAATGGAGAGGACAGACGGACTCGGACGGATGCAAGTTTTGAAAACTATGCAGATGCAATGCCCATGATGACATGGCAAAATATAACACGCAAACAGATGACATGTCCATGACAACGAATAAATGGGATACACCTGGCGCATCGGTCTCAGGGTGTCACACCTCCCCACGTATATAAAGGAGGGAGAGGGAGGAGGCGGCCGTCCTAGGAGGAGGAGGCGCACCAAGGGGGAGTCATACTCCCACTAGGAGTAGGACTCCCCTTTCCTAGCAGGAGTAGGAGAAGGGGGACAGGAAGGAGAGAAAGAGAAGGAAGGAGGGGGCGCCGCCCCTCCCCCTAGTACAATTCGGACTAGGCTTGGGGGGCGCGGCCAAGCCCTAGGCGGCCCCTCTCTCTTCCCCCTAAAGCCCAATAAATCCCATATACTCCACGGGGGGTTCCGGTAACCACCCGGTACTCCGGTATTTATCCGGTGACCCTCGGAACCCTTCTGGTGTCCGAATATAACCTTACAACTAGATCATGATTGGCGCGCGTTGCCGCACCCGTCAATTTCGGCAATGGAACAATAGATAAATTGCAAAAAACAAACATATACATGGATGTTTGCAGCCTAGAAAATAAATTCTCATGACGGATATTTATTTGGCAAGTCATAACATATTCATGTATCCTGCTAAAAAGTAAAAATAAATCATGGATGAAGATATTTTTGTTTGTCACGGATGAGTTTTACATTTGTTAGTAACTGAAGAATCTTAAATCTGGTCATTTCTTAATAAGTTTTTGAATGATTGGGCTGGTTGGTAGTCTTTTATCACAGTTGGCCTTGATTTCAAAATAGGCACATGCGCTTCACGTGGAGAGAGGCACAAACAACCATGAAGCATCAAATTTTGCAGGATAAGATGTATATCGTCATCTGAAAAGATAAGATACGGA
Organism: Secale cereale; assembly: GCA_902687465.1. Lineage (NCBI taxonomy): Eukaryota > Viridiplantae > Streptophyta > Magnoliopsida > Poales > Poaceae > Secale > Secale cereale. Next base: position 771,997,464 of record LR738715.1, read on the forward strand.
ATATGACAGTTTAGAAACATGGATGTGTGAGAGTTTGTCCATGCCAAACCCGTCTATCCAGAAGGAAACATAGAAATATTTGAGAAAATTTGGCCGATGGAAACATGGCTTGACATAGGTAGTCGGGCTAATTTATGTAGAGTTAAAACTAATGCACTCACATAATTGTTTCATTTCACATTATCTTTGTATACAAGAATAAAAAAATGGCAGATCTCTTTTTTCTTGCCAAGTGTCGACTACGCCCTAGATATATGACCTCAAGCCTCTCGACGATGTGCTTTACTAAGTTGTCCAGCTTCTCATATGCAAGCTCCACACTCTGCAGCTCGAGCGGTATAAGGAGAGCCACACATCTAGTTCATTTTGATTCACAACAACATATTTGAATCAAGTTACAACATAGAATGCGGCTAGTCAAAGAAAAATAGTTATAGCTAGTGCAAGGGATTAATTTCTTAACACAAAATCTATAAATCAATTTTTTCTATTCAATAATAAAGTTCTGCCTATATGCATCAATGGAGAAAGTAAATGCTAGAAAAAAGTAATAGGCTTCATGCACATACAACAGTAGCGTTGTCTTCCGCTTCTATGGACAAAGAGAATTAGATCCCGATGGAATTATAATCTCTACTAATCAGGCATAACCCTAGTCTAGCAAAACTACCCTTCTAAGGACCCCAAATCGAACAACAGTTGCCGAAATGAAAGTACACAATCAAACTATTACAAACCACCATACCAGTTATAGAGATAATGGTAAAAGTAGAAGCGGCGAGGAAAAATACTGACAATATGTTCAAGGGTATAAATAATGTATGGCAGTCGCATTCTTTATTAACGATGCATGTTATAAGATTTATAAAATTTTAAATAATCTAAAATTCCCTAGATATATGTCTGGAAGTGCGTTGATACCCAACTTTTGCTAGATCCAGTACTGACACCCCAACCTATTTTAGAATGAAAAACAATTGTGCATGGATGGCAGATGACATAAATCAAACAAATAATCAATGGGCCATCTTGGTAGGAAGAGCACTAACCTTTTCAGTTGCCATGGATGATTTGGTCGGGGACGCTGCAACCGAAGTGAAGAGCCTGATTTTAGCTTATTGAAACGCTATTCAGTTGAACTATATATTTCACTAAAATGCACAACCAATGAGCGAGATATTATAACAGTATAATACCTTAGGATGGTTCTCATTTGCCAAGGTAATTAGATCTCCCATCAATCCATCTCTTAATTAATTCCAATGCCTCATATATTCCTGAAGTGATTATCGAAATACTAAGAAGTGGTCAGTTTCGATAACACATCTGTACCCAGAACATAGTTGTATGATAAGCTTCACATGCAGCTCAGCTACGACGCTCGGTTATGAAGATTGATGTTATCTGCTATAGTGGTTCCATTCTGTACTCCTCACACACGGAAAAAATAAAGTCCACCGAGTGCATGGTTATTCTTGTGCATTGCATCAAGCACATGATATGCACATGGCTAAGGAAATCACAGCCTGAATGGTTTAAAGAAAACATGCCACAAGAAACTAACCAGGAACATAGGCTGCGACCCTTGCCATTCTTTCCATCATCGAAACTCCCTCTCCCCCTTACCTGTCGCTTGTTAGCACATGGAACACCGCTGAAATCTTCTCCATAAAAGATGTTTTGTGTCAGACTTTATTCCTGCAGAACAAAATCAAATCAACAATCTATTGATTTGCTTAAATAGGTACCATGGAATAAAGGGGGGATCGAACCTTAAAACTGAATCCCTGGACATACTGATCACCGTGGTACATAACCGATTACAAAGATCTCACCGTGGACACACTGAACCTCGCCGTGGTCACCTTGAGAACGGATCCTTCCCGCCGTCTCCATGCCAATGATGCCAGCGCCTCTGAGCCGCCTGGAGGAGCTCCTTGCAACATGGATTCACAATAACCATATCGGTTTAGGGTTGTCAGGTGGTCTCAACATACCTCTGCCCTAGTTCTCTAGCGAGGTCGTTGGATCCCGCGGCGGCGCCCCCTTCTGATTCCGGCATGAGCGGTGCAGATCCTCCATGTTGCATCTTGAGGGTGTGAGAAGGATGATGGTTGCGGCTGGGCGAAGACGAGGCGTCGTTCCATGGATGAGGATTTTGGCGGTGGCTACGCAATTGCCAGGTCGCAAGAGACGAGAGGACAGGGTGAGGGAGGCGAATAGAGGCTGTTACACATACAGGAGGCAGTAACAGGCCCCCGGTAGGCCTAATTGAATCCCAGACGGCTGAGAAAGCCACCAGAGCAGCGGCCCAAGAAGGTTGGCGCTTGTTAAGATCGACAGAAACCTGGACGTGCGATTAAGAGCCAATCTGATGGCCAAGAATGCCCAAAAGGGTCAATCCAACGGATGCAAAAGCTAATGACCTTGGAGGGCAGGAAAAGTGCTCAGTTTTAATGTCTCTAAATATATCAATCTTTATGTCTCAACCATTTCGAGACTCCTCGTCATGTCCGTGATCACATCCGGAACTCCAAACTACCTTCGGTGCATCAAAACACATAAGCTCATAATACCGATCGTCATCGAACGTTAAGCATGCGGACCCGACGGGTTCAAGAACTATGTAGACATGACCAAGGCTCATCTCCGGTCCATAACCAATAGTGGAACCTGGATGCTCATATTGGTTCCCACATATTCTACAAAGATCATTATCGGTCAGACCGCATAACAACATATGTTGTTCCCTTTGTCATCGGTATGTTACTTGCCCGAGATTGGATCGTCGGTATCATCATACCTAGTTCAATCTCGTCATCGGCAAGTCTCTTTAATCGTTCTGTAATACATCATCTCGTGAATAACTCATTAGTCGTTTGGTTGCAAGGCTTATTATGATGTGTATTATCGGGAGGGCCCAGAGATACCTCTTCGACACTCGGAGTGACAAATCCTATTCTTGATCTATGCCAACACCACAAACACCTTCAGAGACACCTTTAGAGCATCTTTATAATCACCCAGTTACGTTGTGACATTGTATAGCACACAAGGTGTTCCTCCGGTATTCGGGAGCTGCATAATCTCATAGTCATAGGAACATGTATAAGTCATGAAGAAAGCAATAGCAGAAAAACTAAACAATCAAGTTGCTAAGATAATGGATGGGTCTTGTCCATCACATCATTCTCCTAATGATGTGATACCGTTGATCAAATGACAACTCATGTCTATGGTTAGGAAACATAACCATCTTTCATTAACGAGCTAGTCTAGTAGAGGCATACTAGGGACACTATGTTTCGTCTATGTATTCACACATGTATCAAGTTTCCCGTTAATACAATTCTAGCATGAATAAAAGACATTCATCATGATGTATAAGGAAATATAAATAACAACTTTATTATTGCCTCTAGGGCATATTTCCTTCAGTCTCCCACTTGCACTAGAGTCAATAATCCATATTACATAGTAATGATTCTAACACCCATGGAGTCTTGGTGCTGATCATATTTTGCTCGTGGAAGAGGTTTAGCCAATGGTTCTACGACATTCAGATCTATATGTATCTTGCAAATTTCTATGTCTCCCTCCTTGACTTGATCGCGGATGGAATTGAAGTGTCTCTTGATGTGCTTGGTTCTCTTGTGAAACCTGGATTCCTTCGCCAAGGCTATTGCTCCAGTGTTGTCACAAAAGATTTTTCATTGGACCTGGTGCACTAGGTATTACACCTAGATCGGATATGAACTCCTTCATTTGCTTCTTCCGAAGCAGCTATGTACTCCGCTTCACACGTAGATCCCGCCACGACGCTCTGCTTGGAACTGCACCAATTGACAGCTCCACTGTTCAACAAAAATACATATCCGGTTTGTGACTTAGAGTCATCCGGATTAGCGTCAAAGCTTGAATTGACGTAACCATTTACGATGAGATCTTTGTCACCTCCATAAACGAGAAACATATCCTTTGTCCTTTTCAGGTACTTCAGGATGTTCTTGACCGCTCTCCAGTGATCCACTCCGGGATTACTTTGGTACCTCCCTGCTAAACTTATAGCAAGGCACACATCAGGTCTGGTACACAGCATTACATACATGATAGATCCTATGGCTGAGTCATAGGGAATGACTTTCATTTTCTCTCTATCTTATGCAGTGGTCGGACATTGAGTCTTACTCAACTTCACACCTTCTAACACAGGCAAGAACCCTTTCTTTGACTGATACATTTTGAACTTCTCCAAACTTTATCAACGTATGTGCTTTGTGGAAGTCCAATTAAGCGTCTTGATATATCTCTATAGATCATGATGCCTAATATATAAGCAGCTTCACCGAGGTCTTTCATTGAAAAATTCTTATTCAAGTATCTTTTTATGCCATCTAGAAATTCTACATCATTTCCAATCAACAATATGTCATCCACATATAATATCAGAAATGCTACAAAGCTCCCACTCACTTTCTTGTAAATACAGGCTTCTCCAAAAGTCTATGTAAAGCCATATGCTTTGATCACCTCATCAAAGTGTATATTCCAACTCCGAGATGCTTGCACCAGTCCATAGATGGATCGCTGGAGCTTGCAAACTTTGTTAGCACCTTTAGGATCGACAAAACCTTCTGGTTACATCATATACAACTCCTCTTTGAGGTATCCATTAAGGAATGCAATTTTGACATCCATTTGCTAGATTTCATAATCATAAAATGCGGCAAATGCTAACATGATTCGGACAGACTTAAGCATCGCTACGGGTGAGAAAGTCTCGTCGTAGTCAACTCCTTGAACTTGTCGAAAACCTTTCGCAACAAGTCGAGCTTTGTAGACAGTAACATTACCATTGGCGTCAGTCTTCCTCTTCAAGATCCATTTATTTTCAATGGCTTGCTGATCATCGGGCAAGTCAACCAAAGTCCACAATTTGTTATATTAATGGATCCCATCACAGATTTCATGGCCTCAAGCCATTTTTCGGAATTTGGGCTCATCATCGCTTCCTCATAGTTCGTAGGTTCATTATGGTCTAGTAACATGACTTCCAGAACTGGGTTACCATACCACTCTGGCGCGGAATGCACTCTGGTTGACCTACGAGGTTCAGTATTAACTTGATCTGAAGTTTCATGATCATCATCATTAGCTTCCTCACTGATCGGTGTAGGAATCACTAGAACTAGTTTCTGTGATGTACTACTTTCCAACTCGGGAGAAGGTATAAATACCTCATCAAGTTCTACTTTCCTCCCACTCACTTCTTTCGAGAGAAACTCCTTCTCTAGAAAGGATCCATTCTTGGCAACGAATATTTTGACTTCGGATCTGTGATAGAAGGTGTACCCAACAGTTTCCTTTGGGTATCCTATGAAGACACATTTCTTCAACTTGGGTTCGAGCTTATCAGTTTGAAGCTTTTTCACATAAGCATCGCAGAACGAAACTTTATGAAACGACAACTTGGGTTTCTTGCCATACCACAGTTCATAAGGTGTCGTCTCAACGGATTTAGATGGTGCCGTATTTAACGTGAATGCAGCTGTCTCTAAAGCATAACCCCAAAACGATAGTGGTAAATCGGCAAGAGACATCATAGATCGCACCATATCTAATAAAGTATGGTTACGACGTTCGGATACACCATTACGTTGTGGTGTCCCAGGTGTCGTGAGCTGTGAATCTATTCCACATTGTTTCAAATGAAGACCAAACTCGTAACTTAAATATTCGCCTCCGTGATCTGATCATAGAAACTTTATTTTCTTGTTATGATGATTCTCTACTTCACTCTAAAAATCTTTGAACTTTTCAAATGTTTCAGACTTGTGCTTCATCAAATAGATATACCCATATCTGCTCAAATCGTCAGTGAATGTCAGAAAATAACGATACCCGCCGCGAGCCTCAACACTCATCGGTCCGCATACATCAGTATGTATGATTTTCAACAAATCAGTTGCTTGCTGCATTGTTATGGAGAACGGAGTTTTGGTCATCTTGCCCATGAGGCATGGTTCGCAAGCACCAAGTGATTCATAATCAAGTGATTCAAAAAGTCCATCAGCATGGAGTTTCTTCATGCACTTTACACCAATATGACCTAAACGGCAATGCCACAAATAAGTTGCACTATCATTATCAACTTTGCTTCTTTTCGCTTCAATATTATGAATATGTGTATCACTGCGATCGAGATCCAACCAGAATAGACCACTCTTCAAGGGTGCATGACCATAAAAGATATTATTCATATAAATAGAACAACCATTATTTTTTGATTTAAATGAATAACCGTCTCGCAACAAACAAGATCCAGATATAATGTTCTTGCTCAACGCTGGCACCAAATAACAAATTATTTAGGTCTAAAACTAATCCCGAAGGTAGATGTAGAGGTAGCGTGCCAACGGCGATCACATCGACTTTGGAACCATTTCCCATCATGCATCATCACCTCGTCCTTAGCTAATCTTCGTTTAATCCGTAGCCCCTGTTTCGAGTTACAAATATTAGCAACCGAACCAGTATCAAATACCCAGGTACTACTATGAGCATTAGAAAGGTACACATCAATAACATGTATATTAAATATACCTTTGTTCACTTTGCCATCCTTCTTATCCGCCAAATACTTGGGGCAGTTCTGCTTCCAGTGTCCAGTCCCTTTGCAGTAGAAGCACTCAATTTTAGGCTTGGCTCCAGACTTGGGTTTCTTCGCGGGATTAGCAACTGGCTTGCTATTCTTCTTAAAGTTCCCCTTCTTTCCCTTGCCCTATTTCTTGAAACTAGTGGTCTTGTTAACCATCAACACTTGATGCTCCTTTCTGATTTCTACCTCCGCAACGTTGAGCATAGCGAAGAGCTCGGGAATTGTCTTCTGCATCCCTTGCATATTATAGTTCATCACGAAGCCTTTATAGCTTGGTGGCAGTGATTGTTGAACTCTATCAATAACACTATCTTCGTCAACTTTGCATCCAAGTTGGGTCATGTGATTGTAGTACCCGGACTTTCTGAGTAAGTGTTCGCTGATAGAACTATTCTCCTCTATCTTGTAGCTATAGAACTTTATTGGAGACCTCATATCTCTTAATTCTGGCATTTGCTTCAAATATTAACTTCAACCCTTGGAACTTCTCATATGCTCTATTAAGTTCAAACGTCTTTGAAGTCCCGATTCTAAGCCGTAAAGGATGCCACATTGAACTATTGAGTAGTCATCAGAACGAGCTTGCCAGACATTCATAATGTCCGGAGTTGCTCCTGCAGCAGGCCTGTCACCAAGCGGTGCTTCCAGGACATAATTCTTGTGTGCAGCAATGAGGATAATCCCCAAGTTACGGACCCAGTCCGTGTAGTTGCTACCATCTTCTTTCAACTTAGCTTTCTCTAGGAACGCATTAAAATTCAAGGGAACATAAGCACATGCCATTGATCTATAACAACATAGATATGCAAAAACTATCAGGACTAAGTTCATGATAAATTAAAGTTCAATTAATCATATTACTAAAGAACTCCCACTTAGATAGACATCCCTCTAGTCATCTAAATGATCACGTGATCCAAATCAACTAAACCATGTCCGATCATCACGTGAGATGGAGTAGTTTTAAATGGTGAACATCTTATGTTGATCATATCTACTATATGATTCACACTCGACCTTTCGGTCTCTAGTGTTCCGAGGCCATGTCTGTACATGCTAGGCTCGTCAAGTTTAACCCGAGTATTCTGCATGTGCAAAACGGTCTTACACCCGTTGTATTTGAATGTAGAGCTTATCACACCCGATCATCACGTGGTGTCTCGGCATGACGAACTTTCGCAACGGTGCATACTTAGGGAGAACACTTGTACCTTGAAATTTTGTAAGGGATCATCTTATAATGCTATCGTCGTACTAAGCAAAATAAGATAAACATCGCATGCAATCAAAATATGTGACATGATATGGCCATCATCATCTTGTGCTTTTGATCTCCATCTCCAAAGCATCGTCATGATCTCCATCATCATCGGCTTGACACCATGATCTTTATCGTAGCGTCGTGGTCGTCTCACCAACTATTGCTACTACTACTATCACTAACTCCGAGTGATAAACTACATGGCCTTCGCAACTCATACAATAAAGAGACCACCATAAGGCTCCTGCTGGTTGCCGATAATTTACAAAACATGATCATCTCATACAATAATGTATAATCCATCACGTCTTGACCATATCATATCACAACATGCCCTGCAAAAACAAGTTAGACGTCCTCTACTTTGTTGTTGCAAGTTTCATGTGGCTGCTACGGGCTTATCAAGAACCGTTATTACCTACGCATACAAAACCACAACGATTTTTCGTCAAGTGTGCTGTTTTAACATTCACAAGGACCGAGCATACCCATACTTGATTCAAATAAAGTGAGAGAGACAGACACCTGCCGGTCACCTTTAAGCAACGAGTGCTCGTAACGGTGAAACCAGTCTTGCGTAAGCGTACGTGTAATGTCGGTCCGGGCCGCTTCATCTCACAGTACCGCCGAGTCAAAGTATGACATGCTGGTAAGCAGTATGACTATTATCACCCACAACTCATTGTGTTCTACTCGTGCATATCATCCACGTATAGACCTGGCTCTGATACCACTACTCGTGCATATCATCCACTCGCCTAAGCACTGCAACAATATGACTAATTGTGGAGGGGGGCACCGCACACGGCTAGGAACAATTGATGTGTCTCCAAGGGGTGCACTCCCCATGTATTTAAAGGAGGGAGAGGGAGGAGGCGGCCGGCCTAGGAGGAGGAGGCGCGCCAAGGGGGAGTCCTACTCCTAGTGGGAGTAGGAGAAGGGGGAAGGGAAGGAGAGAAAGAGAAGGAAGGAGGGGGCGCCGCCCCTCCCCCCTAGTACAATTCAGACCAAGCTTGGGGGTGCGTGGCCTAGCCCTCATATACTCCCATATACTCCCCGCGGGGTTCCGGTAACCTCCCGGTACTCCGGTATTTATCCGGTGACCGCCGAAACCCTTCCGGTGTCCGAATGTAACCTTCCAATATATCAATATTTATGTCTCGATCATTTCGAGACTCCTCTTCATGTCCGTGATCACATCCGGGACTCCGAACTACCTTCGGTGCATCAAAACACATAAACTCATAATACCTATCGTCATCGACGTTAAGCGTGCAGACCCTACGGGTTCGAGAACTATGTAGACATGTCCAAGACTCATCTCCGGTCAATAACTAGTAGCGGAACCTGGATGCTCATATTGGTTCCCACATATTCTACCAAGATCTCTATCAGTTAAACCACATAACAACATACGTCGTTCCCTTTGTCATCGGTATGTTACTTGCCCGAGATTTGATCGTCGGTATCATCATATCTAGTTCAATCTCATCACCGGCAAGTCTCTTTACTCGTTTTGTAATACATCATCAGGTCACTAACTCATTAGTCATTTGCTTGCAAGGCTTATTACGATGTGTATTACCGAGAGGGCCGAGAGATACCTCTTCGACACTCGGAGTGACAAATCCTATTCTCGATCTATGCCAACACCACAAACACCTTCAAAGACACATGTAGAACATCTTTATAATCACCCACTTACATTGTGACATTTGATAGCACACAAGGTGTTCCTCCGGTATTCGGGAGTTGCATAATCTCATAGTCATAGGAACATGTATAAGTCATGAAGAAGCAATAGCAGAAAAACTAAATGATCAAGTTGCTAAGCTAACGGATGGGTCTTGTCCATCACATCATTCGCCTAATGATGTGATCCCGTTGATCAAATGACAACTCATGTCTATGGTTAGGAAACATAACCATCTTTGATTAACGAGCTAGTCTAGTAGAGGCATACTAGGGACACTCTGTTTCGTCTATGTATTCACACATGTATCAAGTTTCTGGTTAATACAATTCTTGCAAGAATAGAAGACATTTATCATGATGTATAAGGATATATAAATAACAACTTTATTATTGCCTCTAGGTCATATTTCCTTCACTTTGTTCTCAAACTGAGGGAAATACTTACTCTACTTTGCTGCATCACCCTTTCCTCTTCAAGGGAAAAACCAATGCAAGCTCAAGAGATAGCGGGTCCCGAGCTATCCTTAGATGCAAATAGGAGCACAGGTTTTTACCTAGGTTCGGGATCTCCTTTGAGATGAAACCCTATGTCTTGCTTGTGATTGTATTGATTGGGTGGAGTACAAAGTGCGGATGATCTACCGCGGGATCATTGTGTGTCGTCTACGATCCCTACCCCTCGATTTTATATAGGTACCAGGGGGTCTAGATTTACATCCTAGTCGGCTATGTACAAATATAATGGGCCGTAGATGACTTCTTGCATCTTGGAGTATATTGCAAGTCTACAAGAGCCTTACTTTCATACGCCATGGGCCGCATCCTCATGGCCCACTGGTGAACTGCCATGGGGGTCCTTATCCCAACCCATATGGTCGGGAGACAACATGGTGAGTGACCCCCAATACAGGACACCGTCAGTAGCCCCTGAACATGTCTTCAAGTCTTGATGCTCCTCAGTTTCCCCAAGTTGTTCTTTCTCTCTAGTCGTCGGTCTTGAAAACTGGTTCAACAAATCCTCCCCCTGCATCCATGTTCTTTGAGAGTTCGGTTTGCATCCGAGGAGTTTTAAGCTCTCTTTGATTCTTTGTTGGGCGTCCCATTATCTTCGCGTCATGACTTAGCTGTGAAGCCTTCTTGCGCTCAGATTGTGATGTTCGCATGGCCTGGCTCTCACAGCGCAGACCTATGCCATCCGTCTTCCCATGCAATAGTAGGGCACCATTGATCCTCGCTAAGCATGCCTTAGGTCTCCCTATAGGATGCCATCTATGGCTTCTACAACCTCCTGAGATAAATTGTATCACTATGAACATTTTTGGTAATCAACAAGCATGTTTAGAGTTAAAAAAACGCTCGTCTCTCTCCTTTGGTCCAAATTGTTCTTCTCATCTCACAACCTTGATGAAGTCTCCGATAGAGGGCCAAGGGGATTGGTACGCGGACATTGTGTATTCGGTATTTCTCGCAAAAATAACTAGAAGGCCCCCTGCGTTGGTGCGCAAACACAAAAAACATGTAGTTATGAAATATTATTACTGCATCCTAACATTTACTTTGCTGGGTTAGAAACTTAACGGTTCAAGGAGTTTTCGAGATACTTTAAATTAAATTTTTAGTGGAAAACATCAAGTAAGAATGTCAGATTAATATTTGGTAGTCCATTTTTTTCATTTTCATAAAAGTATGTATCATTTTAGAGTATTTATGGATAGACGATACACTAGTAGTGTGTCCGGAAATTCACTTTGGTACATGGGAGCATACATCTCAATATTCTATGGGAATATTAATACATGTCAAAGTGTCAAAAAACTACGAACAAATATGTGATGCATATATCTCGATATTCTATGTGCGCATGCCAAGTTTCGTGGAAAACCGACATCTTTTGTGGCTTGCGTAAAACGACAAAAAATGTCTCATGGAAAGTCTTTTTAACAGTGAAAATTGTCGTTTCCAAACACGACACAAATGTTATCGGTTTTCCGCAAAACGACTTTGTAAGCACATAGAATGTTAAGATGTACGCGTGAAATATTTTGTTAGAATTTTGTGTCCAGTACAAGAAATATGTTAACTTGTGACCTTCTGTCAGTGACCCTGGAAGAATAGGTCATAAATCTATGACCATTTGAGAGCAATTGATCAAAAGTTGTTCGGGGGTCTCCAAACCCTAAACTATAACGACCATTTTGGTCACAAAGGTCGTAATTTCCTTATATGAAATGGTCATAAAGCAGACAACATTGGTCTGCTGCCTTATTTCTAGCTGATCGTGACCAATATAGATGGTCATAACCTTGTAAGTTGTGGTGGATTGCTATGACTAGGCGCCACCTCATCAGTTTTGCCTATGTGTCATGTCCACGTGTCAATTTTTGCCCTAGGTTATGAAGCAACCGATATTTCTGTTATTCCCAAAATTCCCAAAAAATTCCCATAAATTCTTTGGATAATATCTTCGTCAAATATGTCAAAAACCATCCTCGCCTAGTTAAAATATAATTCAACAATATTCATTTTCCTACTTTGTTCAGAACTGCACTTTGTGAAGGAAGTGCTATTTCTATATTCTTGATTGACCTCAAAAATTTTGGGCACTCTTTCATATCCAAATCATTGCCTCATGCCAAAATTCATCTCCATTTGCGTAGTACATGTTCCTCGGCAAATTTCCAAAGTTTTTGTTCAGCTAGAAGCTTTGTGAAGGAAGTACTAGCTATGCATATCCAAATGGCATGAAATTTATACAGTGCCTTCATATGCCCAAATTATCACCCTCCTCCAAATTGTAGCTCAATCAAATCATCTATGTGAGCCAAGCTTCAATTTATATTTTCTGTCCAGATTGGCACACTGCAAAGCAAGTGCTATCAATACCACTCCTATAGCCCTCAAACTTTTTGGTCAATCTTCCATATCCAAATCATCACCACATGCCAATATTCAGCTCCATTTGCCTATTAAATATTCCTCAGCAAATTTCCAAAGTTTCAATCCAGAGAGAAGCTTTGTGAAGGAAGTACAAGCTAGGATTATCCAAATGGTATAAACAATTTACAGTGTTTTCTTATGCCCAAAGGACCATACTCCACAAAATTTCAGCTCAATCCATTTATTCATTTGAGCCAAGCTTCAACATCCATATTTCTTCCCAATGTGGTACTTTGCAAAGAAAGTGCCATCTAAGCTCCTCCATTTGAGCTGAAGATTGGCCAAGACAGTCTCCCTAGTAGATGATCATCCTCAACCAAAACGCAGGCCCATTGACCATGTGCATTTCCAGTACTGCTAATCAAACACTTGGCTGCTAATTCATGTTTGAGCAGAGTTCGGTCTCCTCATGAGATTCTTCTATTGTCATTTTCTACCTAGCACCTACCTGGTATTGCCCAACCCACTAGACATGGCTAGGCTGCCCAAAACGCATGTCAACGCCACGGTCACACGGTGACCACGCGGCGGGCATGCAAGTTTATGCGCTTTGGAGTTGGGGCCCTCGTCCACCATCCAAACCTTGACGTATCGCCACCAAACCATGTATTTCTGCTTAGATACTTATATAACTAGAAATGGTTTTTGGAAAAAATAAAGAGCAAACCATAAGGCAGCTGCAGTTTAAATTTGACCTGTTTCCTCCTAAATGGGCGGAAATTTGTCTTTTTCCCGAGAGGTAGATAAAAGCTTTGGATACCCAACCATTTTGTCAATTGTGCATTAAATATGGCCTAGTATTTTAGAAATATGATTTGTTACATTTTTGCAACAAATATATGGTAGGTCCTTCACAAAAAAAATCTCATTTTGGGCACTCGGAAAAAATTGAAAATTAATTTTTCGTCCAAAGAAAATGAAAACTTCCTTAGGAAACATTGTTTTCCATTCCAATATGCACCCTTGTGCACGATATGAGATCATTTTAACAAACTATGTCATGAATATGGCCATAAGATTGATCATTTGGCTTGAAAGCCATTAATCTTCACACATAATAGCTCATTTCCAAGAACACTTTTTTTAAATAATTACAATATTACAAGTTTATTATTTTTTCTGGTAACTTGGTCACATATAATGACATAATGCGAAGGTTTTCCATTTTTTTGATTTTTTGAATTTTTTATGCCCGTTTCAAAATGCGGTCAAAACGGCGGGCATGACCGTTCCTAGCTAGTGGCTGAATCTTGGAAACTTTTGGATTTTCTTTGATTAAATAGATACTTATGTACCTATAAATGATTTTTTGAAAAAATAAAGAGCAAACCATAAGCCAGTTGCCGTTCAAATTTGACCCGTTTCCAACTGAATCGGTGGAAATTTGTCTTTTTCACAAGAGGTGGATCAATGCTTTGCACTCCCAACCATTTGGTCAATTGTGCATTAAGTATGGCCTAGTATTTTAGAAAAATGATTTGGTACAATTTTGCAACAAATATATGGTAGGTCCTACACAAAAAAACTCATTTGGGGCACTCGAAAAAATAGAAAATGAATTTTTCATCCAAAGAAAATGAAAACTTCCTTAGGCAACATTGTTTGCAATTCCAATATGCATCATTTTGCACAATATTAGATCATTGGAACAAACTATGCCATGAATGTGGCCATAAGATTGATCATTTGGCTTGAAAGCCATGAATCTTCACACATGATAGCTCATTTCTGAGAACACTTTTTACAAATAATTGCCGTATTACAAGTTTATTATTTTTTCTGCTAACTTGGTCACATATAATGACACAATGCGAAGGTTTTCCAATTTTTGTTTTCGTTTGAATTTTTATGCCCATTTAATTTTGCGATCAAAACGACGGGCATGACCGTTCCTAGCTAGTGGCTGAATCTTGGAACACTTTTGGCATTTCTTTGATTAAATAGATACTTATGTACCTATAAATGATTTTTGAAAAAAATAAAGAGCAAACTATAAGGCAGTTGCACTTCAAATTTGACCCGTTTCCACGTGAATCGGCGGAAATTTGTCTTATTCACAAGAGGTGGATCAAAGCTTTGGACTCCCAACCATTTGGTCAATTGTGCACTAAATATGGCCTAGTATTTTAGAAAAATGATTTGGTACAATTTCGCAACAAATATATGGTAGGTCCTTCACAAAAAACAATCATTGTTACTCAAAAAATAGAAAATGATTTTCTTGTGTTTACTGCATTCTGATTGGTCCATAGGCATCTCACACGGATCATGGGTTAGACACCGTCGGATACTCCCGGATCCGACGGCAGCCCTCGTCCCCCTCACACTCTCACCACTCCTGGCCTCGTCCCTCTCACCCCCTCGTCCAAACCCTAGCATCTCTCGCGCCGCACCCATTTCTCCTTCCCTTCGCATGCTGCAACCCACCTATCGCCTCGTCCCTCCCACAGCTCGCCGCAGACGACCTCTCCTCTCCCATTCGCTTCCCTCCCACAGCACGCGGAACGCCTCCTCCCCGATCGAACGCGCCGCCGCCTCCTCCCCGATCCAGATCCAACGCGTCACTGCCTCATCCCCGATCCAGATCGACATGCCGGCTCTCTCACCTCGCCGGCAGGTCCCTCTGTCGTCGCCACCCCCTCCCCCCCTGCCCCGACCATCCTCCCTTCCACCACCCCCGTCTGCTCCGCCTACTGCACCGCCGCCTCCGACGCCATGGCGGACGCCGACAACAGCAGCAACCCGCTGCTCGCCGACTTCGACTTCCCGCCCTTCGACCGCATCAAGCCCGCGCACGTCCACCCAGGATCCGCGTGCTCCTCGCCTGCCTCGTACGCCCTTATCCCCCTTCCCTCGATCCCCGTTCGTTCGCTCGCTCGTCACCTGTCGAGACATGTGGTTGTCACATCCAGTTGATTCTTGGAATTGGACATGGAGAGGTAAGCACGATGACACGCCGCTCCACCTCCCGGCGAGGGCCAGCAATGTCTCCAACGTCTAGAGGATCCTTGCCGAATCCGGCCATGAGATGGCCGAGCTGGAGGTACCGTCGGTGTTTATATTTTCAGTGTTCTCGATCTGATACGGTGTGGTAGGCATTCTTGGAAACTGTTGGAGATCACTGATCTCGTACTATCTCTGTAACTTAATAGTATAAGACCAGTTTCTTTAACCCTGAGGGAGTATTGTCTTAGTACTTGTATATCCATCAGCTGTTACTCTGCCTTTGTGGCGCTGTCTGAATCTCTGTAGAACGATCATATCTGAAGCATGAACCAAGCACAACATGTCTATAGTTATAGAACATAAAACCAATCATGCTATAAGTATTAAGCAACTCCATTGTATTCTAATTTGTTTAGAATGGAGATGAAAATTTTGATTGGTTCGCGTCATACCTTTTATATATATAAAGCTTCCATTTAACGTCCAAAGAATGCATACCTGATTTGAGTTAGACTATAGTCTTGACTATTTTATGTACGTGGCAACTGACAAGTTGAGTTTTAGTCTAGCTCATCTGAAGTTTCTCTGTGTGCAGGAGGGCGAGCTAGAGAAGCTTGAGAAGGGCGTGGAGCCGGCGTGGGGGCGCTTGGTCCACCCGCTTGAGCGCATTGTCGACAGGCTGAACGTCGTTGACCACATCAAGGCCGTCAAGGACTTGCCCGACCTCTGCATCACCGTCGAGGATGTCCAGGTAGTCTCTTCTTCTATCATGCCGCCTGTGATCTAGACGGACGAAGCCATTGATTGGTTACCGCATCATCAGATGATGTCTCTGTATTTCGTCTTGCTCCATGCATTATCCAACAATAGCGGTGCATAGATAGAAATTTCTCATAGATCCTGGTTTCATGCTTGCACCTTTGGTCCGCATGGTTTTTGTGGGGATATGGTACCGGACTAGAGGGTAGAGGCTGATGATTTCTTGCTGTTTCAATCAAGTGCTTGATAGATGGCTATCGTGTATGCCATGCCGCGTTTATCGCCGACTGACTTGGTCCATCTTCTTGAATTTAAACAGCCCGAGAAGGTGAAATTCTACTTGAGGCTAGGGCAGAGCAAGCCTATATATGAGGCCTTCAACGCCATCAGGAACTGTTTAGACTGGGACAGCCTCAGCGATGCCCGCAAGCGTGTCATCAAAGGAAACCTTGTCGATATTTATTTCAATGCCACTATGAGTTAATTGTGTGTGGTGCTGCCAATAAAAAGCAATGTTGTTGTCTCTCAATACTTGCTAAGAGCCGTCTCATGTCAGTTTAGTTGTTTTCATTTTCCTGCTTCACTGCACATGTTATATCTGCCTACAATTATATTTCAAGTGTTATTTGTTCTTATCAGATGTTGGCGGATTCTATTTGTTGTGCATATGCCAAGTGTGGCTGCCTGATTGTAAATATACATGTATATATGTTGATAGTCTAGTTAGAACTTGTTGTGTGTGGGTTTTTGGTTCTTAAAACATATATCATCTATGCTTTTATCCTTGAACTGTTGCTATGCCAATGACTGCACATGCATACCTTTGTTGTCACTTTTTAGGGTGTGTGTAGTTTGTTTTAGTCTTGTTGCTAATGACTGACATAGTACTGTGTTATCAATTATTTTTCCAGCGCGCCTCGTATGCTCGACGCCTTTATCATCCCCTTCCTCCGCCCCCCTTCACCCTTAAGATCCGGAAGACAAATTCAACAAAGATGAATCCATCTGCCTCCACTAGTGACGAAGGAAATAAGGCAGCCCCGAATTCAGGTAACAACAGGATATCCTTACTCGTACAAAATTCCCAGTTGTTGTTCTTGTAAATATAGGCGAGCCTACCATTGGCACCATCACCAAACAGAAAAGGGATCTAGCCACTTCTTATGACAAAAAATAGGTGTTGTTACCTATTTGCATCTGAGATTGCATAATATTGGAGGAACATACTTAATTGGCCTGTGCATTTGGCAGATATAGTAGTGTTTGTTCTCCTACTAGCATCATGTACTGTTTAGTTGGTATCAGGTATTGTATATTTTTTTCTAGCCCAGAATTATTCATTTTAGATCTTGTTGCATGATGTATCATGTATATGACTAGTACTACTATTTCTGCATGCTTATATGTTTGTGCATTGATTAGCTTAGCTTGCACAGTAGTGTTGTTGGAAATATGCCCTAGAGGCAATAATAAAATGGTTATTATTATATTTCCTTGTTCATGATAATCGTCCATTGATCATGCTATAATTGTGTTAACCGGAAACCATAATACATGTGTGAATACATAGACCATAATATGTCCCTAGTTAGCCTCTAGTTGGCTAGCTCGTTGATCAACAGATGGTCACGGTTTCATGACCATGGACATTGGATGTCATTGATAACGGGATCACATCATTAGGAGAATGATGTGATGGACAAGACCCAATCCTAAGCATAGCACAAGATCGCGTAGTTCATCTGCTAAAGCTTTTCCAATGTCAAGTATCATTTCCTTAGACCATGAGATTGTGCAACTCCCGGATACCGTAGGAATGATTTGGGTGTGCCAAACATCACAACGTAACTAGGTGGCTATAAAGGTGCACTACGGGTATCCCCGAGAGTATCTGATGGGTTGGTACGAATCGAGACTGGGATTTGTCACTCCGTATGACGTAGAGGTATCTCTGAGCCCACTCGTTAAGACATCATCATAATGATCTCAATGTGACTAAGGAGTTGGTCACGGGATGATGTGTTACCGAACGAGTAAGGAGACTTGCCGGTAACGAGATTCAACAAGGTATAGGGATACCGACAATCGAATCTCGGGCAAGTACTATACCGGTAGACAAAGGGAATTGTATACGGGATTGATTGAATCCTTGACATCGTGGTTCATCCGATAAGATCATCGTGGAACATGTGGGAGCCAACATGGGTATCCAAATCCTGATGTTGGTTATTGTCCACAGAGATGTCTCGGTCATGTCTACATGGTTCCCGAACCCGTAGGGTCTACACACTTAAGGTTCGATGACGCTAGGGTTATAGAGAATGTACATGTGGTTACCGAATGTTGTTGAAAGTCCCGGATGAGACCCTAGACGTCACGAGAAGTTCTGGAATGGTTCGGAGGTGAAGATTTATATATGGGAAGTCATTATGCGGTCACAGGAAAGGTTCGGCGGGGTGCCGGTATTGTACTGGGACCACCGAAGGGGTTCCGGGGGTCCACCGGGAGGGTCCTCCTACCCCGGAGGGCCCTATGGGCTATATATGAAGGGGGACTAGCCCCTAAGTCGGCTGGGCACCTTCCCCCCTAGGGCCCATGCGCCTAGGGTTGGGGGGAAACCCTAAGGGGGGCGCCCCCTTGGCTTGGGGTGCAAGCCCCCTCCCCTTGGCCGACGCCCCCCTCTAGATCCCATCTAGAGGGGCCGAGCCCCTCTTCCCTTCCCCTATATATAGTGAGGGGGTGGGAGGGCAGCCGCACCCTGACACCTGGCGCAGCCCTCCCCCCTCCCAACTCCTCCTCTCCTTCCGCGATGCTTGGCGAAGCCCTGCCGGATTACCATGCTGCTCCACCACCACCACGCCGACGTGCTACTGCTGGAGTTGTCTTCCCCAACCTCTCCTTCTCTCCTTGCTGGATCAAGGCATGGGAGACGTCACCGGGCTGCACGTGTGTTGAACGCGGAGGCGCCGTTGTTCGGCGCTTAGATTGGATTCGGCCGCGATCTGAAACGCTTCGTGTACGACTCCACCAACCGCGTTCTTGCAATGCTTCCGCATCACGATCTTTAAAGTTATGAAGATTCCTCCCCTCTCTCGTTGCTAGTCACTCCATATATTGATCTTGGTGATGCGTAGAATTTTTTTGAATTTCTGCAACGATCCCGAACAGTGGCATCATGAGCTAGGTCTATGCGTAGTTTCTATGCACGAGTGGAACACAAGTTGTTGTGGGCGTCGATTTTGTCAATTTGCTTCACGTTACTAGTCTTATCTTGATTCCGTGGCATCGTGGGATGAAGTGGCCCGGACCGACCTTACACGTACGCTTACGTGAGACAGGTGCCACCAACTAACATGCACTAGTTGCATAAGGTGGCCAGCGGGTGTCTGTCTCTCCCACTTTAGTCGGATTCGATGAAAAGGGTCCTTATGAAGGGTAAATAGAAATTGGCATATCACGTTGTGGTTTTGGCGTAGGTAAGAAACGTCTTGTTAGAAACCTATAGTAGCCACGTAAAAACTTGCAACAACAATTAGAGGACGTCTAACTTGTTCTTGCAGCATATGTTGTGTGATGTGATATGGAAAAAAGGATGTGATGAATGATATATGTGATGTATGAGATTGATCATGTTCTTGTAATATAAATCACGACTTGCATGTCGATGAGTATGACAACCGGCAGGAGCCATAGGAGTTGTCTTATTTTATTGTATGACCTGCGTGTCATTGAAAACGCCATGTAATTACTTTACTTTATTGCTAACCGTTAGCCATAGTAGTAGAAGTAACGTTTGGCGAGACAACTTCATGAAGACACGATGATGGAGATCATGGTGTCATGCCGGTGACGATGATGATCATGGAGCCCCAAAGATGGAGATCAAAGGAGCAAAATGATATTGTCCTTATCATGTCACTATTTGATTGCATGTGATGTTTATCATGTTTTACATATTATTTGCTTAGAACGACGATAGCTTAAATAAGATGATCTCTCACTAAAATTTCAAGAATTATGTTCCCCCTAACTGTGCACTGTTGCTAAGGTTCGTTTTTCCGAAGCACCACGTGATGATCGGGTGTGATAGGCTCTAACGTTCGCATACAATGAGTGTAAGCCAGATTTACACACACAATACACTTAGGTTGACTTGACGAGCCTAGCATGTACAAACATGGCCTCGGAACACGGAAGACCGAAAGGTCGAACATGAGTCGTATAGAAGATATGATCAACATGGAGATGTTCACCATTGATGACCAGTCCGTCTCACGTGATGATCGGACATGGCCTAGTCGATTCGGATCATGTATCGCTTAGATGACTAGAGAGATGTCTATCTGAGTGGGAGTTCATTTAATTTGATTAGATGAACTTAATTATCATGAACATAGTCTAAATATCTTTACAATATGTATTGTAGATCAAATGCCCACGCTAATGTTGCCCTCAACTTGAACGCATTCCTAGAGAAAACCAAGCTGAAAGACGATGGTAGCAACTATATGTACTGGGTCCGTAACTTGAGGATAATCCTCATAGCTGCCAAGAAAACATATGTCCTTGAAGCACCGCTAGGTGACACACCCATTTTCCCAGCAACTCAAGACGTTATGAACGCCTGGCAGTCGTGTAGTGATTATTACTCCCTAGTTCAGTGCGGCATGCTTTACAACTTAGAATCGGGGCTCCAAAAGCATTTTGAGCAACACAGAGCATATGAGATGTTCCAAGAGCTGAAAATGGTTTTCCAAGCTCATGCCCGGGTCGAGAGATATGAAGTCTCCGAAAATTTCTACAGTTGTTGAAAGGATCGATATGGTTGACTAGAGGGGGGTAAATAGGCAACTAACAATTTTTAGCTTTTCTTCACCAATTTAAATTAAGCAACAAAGTAAGTTGTCTAGATATGCTACTATGATGACAACTTATAGGAAGCAAAGATAACAACCTCAGAAGCAAGCTATATAAGATAAACAAGTAAAACTTGCACAAGTAAAGGGAAGAAATAACCAGAAGTGGAACCAGTGAAGACGAGGATGTGTTACCGAAGTTCCTTCCCTTTGAGGGGAAGTACGTCTCCGTTAGAGCGGTGTGGAGTCACAATGCTCCCCAAGAAGCCACTAGGGTCACCGTATTCTCCTCACGCCCTCACACAATGCAAGGTGCCGTGATTGCACTAGTGGTGCCCTTGAAGGCGGCAACCGAACCTTTACAAACAAGGTTGGGGCTATCTCCACAACTGAATTGGAGGCTCCCAACGACACCACAAAGCTTCACCACAATGGAATATGGCTTCAAGGTGACCTCAACCGTCTAGGGTGCTCAAACACCCAAGAGTAACAAGATCCGCAAGAATTAGTGGGGGGGATCAAATATCTCTTGGTGGATGTGTAGATCGATGCCTTCTCAAGCAATCTCGAGGAAATCAACAAGTTTGATTGGCTAGGGAGAGAGATCGGGCGGAAATGGAGCTTTGAGCAACAATGGAGCTTTGGGGAGGAAGAGGTGAGTCTTCTTTGAGAAGAAGACTCCCTATATATAGTGGGAGAACAAATCCAACCGTTATCCCACATTCCTGCCCACAGAGCACGGTACTACTGCACGTAAGTTGCGATACTACCGCTTGGCCATACGGTACTACCGCTCTGGATGCGGTACTACCGCTGGTGCGGTACTAGCCCAGACATAGCTCTGTGCATTGACACAACGGGCGGTAGTACTGCCTGAGTGGTACTACCGCACGTCCCTGCGGTACACCGCTAGGCAGAGATAAGCAGGCCGAGGACATGTGTGGATGAAATAAAATACATCTGTAGCTACATCCGCAGAAATACGGTAGTAGCAAAACACGACACGGTACTACCGCTTGACCCAAGCGGTACTCCCTTGTAGGATGCGGAAGTAAAAAATTACTTCCGCACCTACTACCGTACTAGTTACGACACCGGGCCAGCAACACGGTACTACCGTGCTCAGGATATGGTACTACCGCTGTCCGTAGGCGGTACTACCGTGTGGCTGTGCGGTACTACCGCTTACTATGAGCGGTACTACCGCATGCCAGGCAGTTGTATTAGTAGGAAGCCATGGTTTTATACTAACGAGGAAAACAGCCGGAGCTCCAGAGAAGCAAAGGAAAGGTGGTGCGAAAGTATAGACGTGTACGTATTGATTCCACCCAAACCTTTCCGAAGTGGACCCCCTTTAAATAGTACGGCTTTCCTATTACTCCAATCCACCGAAAAAGAAGCAAAAGGAAACATCGTCTTCCATAGATTCCGAGGGGCACATAATCGTCTTGTGCCTAGGTGAGATATATCTGAAAGAGCTTACAGCACACGATTAGTCCGCAAATGCATTGTCATCAATCACCAAAACTACTTTGGGAGAAATATGCCCTTACAATCTCCCCCTTTTTGGTGGATTGATGACAATACAGGATTTGCACAAGGATATATAAGAAATTATGCAATCCTAGAAGAGCACTGGAATATAGGTAAGCTCCCCCTAGATGTGTGCACAGGGGAGAGTGCTTTGGACTGCACGACACACATACTAGGATCAATGCTCCCCCTATATTCTACAAACAATATACTCCTTGCATACGAGGGGTAAGAAACTATGCACATAGTAAGGAGGATAAGGTGAGCACATATAAAGGGTAATTAAAACAACTGCTCACAACCTAATATAGCAAAGGCATAATAACGAGTTCAACGAGGTGAGCATATGTCTTACACCATACGAAAGTCTCACGCACACGACACAAACACAAACAAGCAAACAGAGTTCGACCAACGAAAAGCAAATAGAAACGGCAAAAGACGCAAATCCCACTCTCTCCCCCTTTGGCATCGAGACACCACAAAGGGAAAGAGGAAAACTAAGAGAGGTGGTAGCTCTGGCAGAAGATCTCAGTCGTCATGCTCTCCATCCGACTCCTGCTGCTCCTCGTCAGACTCAGACCACTTGCAACCCTGTTGGGCCATCCACTCTGCCTCTAGAGTGATGTTCTCCTCGTATCCATTCGACACATGCTCACCAAAGATCCTCATGATCTTCTTGTCACGCTGGCGAGATTGCTTGTGAGTGACATGTGCCTTGTACTGACCCTGAGCTTGCATACAGAAAAGGGCCTTCATCTTCCTCTTCATCTTCTTAGCCCAAGAGGGCTCAGACAAGGGAGGAGCATATCCTCCAGAACTATCCTCAGCTGGCTCCTCCTCCACAGGCTCCTCGTCGGTACCCATCTGTGCTGCAACAGCTTGAGCACGAGTAGCAGTGTTGGCCCAACGAGTCTTGATGCGAAGACGAATGGGGTCTTGGCGAATACACTGCGGGGCCTCAAACTCCTCATCAGGGTAAAGGTGCTCCCAAGTCTTGGAGATAAGCAGAAACAGAAACGGACCGTAGATGGGCACTTTGCGAGTGTAGATCGCAAAGCGAAGCTCACACCACATGATGTGAGAGATGTCAAGTGGTGGAGTCTGAGCAGTGCGAGCCTCCTCACACATCAGCAGCATGTCAACGAGGTATGAATGAATCTTGTCCTTGTCCCCAACTCGAGGAAACAAGGTGTTGCGGAAGATCCTATGCATGATGTCCAGAAAGGGGTTCAACACCCATGTCTTCTTCCCATTCGCAAGTGTCTTCTCCACATAAAACGGTAACAGACGGTCTTTGTTGGCAGCTTCTGCGTTGGCATGAGGCCGATCTCCAATAGGGTTGTGGAGTCCCTCATCAGCAAACTGAATCAGATCCATGAAGTCCTTCCAAGTAGCAGTCATCTTGTGACCATTTGTCATCCAAGTCATGGTGCGGTCTTCCTTGGTATGGAAGTGCACCAAAGCAAAGAACTGAGCCACGATTTCTGGGTCAAAATCATTCTGAAAAGACATGATGTGCTCAAGCCCAAACTGCTCTACCAGATCCAGAGCCTCGGCAAAGTAGGCCCGGTTATCATCCCGCCGTATGTGTTCCATGTCAATCCAATGAGCATCCATATACAGGTTGTGCTTACTCTTGAGGACCTCTATGTAGATACGATACTGTTGCTTGGTCCAGAATAGTTCATCTCCAGGTAATTGACCCCGGGGCTCTCCATAAGGATTGAGCTTCCTCCTTGCCATCAACTCAGTAGCTGGCATCTCCTCCATGGTCATAGATGGTTCCTTGTGCTTGTTCGCTGTGGTCTTGAACTTGCGTTGGGGATTGGAGCCCTCTGGCACATCATTGGGGGTGCGCAGACGCTTGGACCCGGTGTCACGGCTGGGATTGGTGCGACGAACATTGGAACCAGAGCCACCACCTAAGACACAAACACAAGAACACGACGGAAACACAAAGAGAATCAATGCAAAAGCCACAAAAAGGCATACGAAACATGTAGAAAGGATAATACGCATGTGCTATGAAGAAAATATGAACCAAGAGGTAGTACTGCTTGACGAACACGGAAGTAAAAATTTAGTGCCGCTTAGGTAGCGGTAGTACCGCTTGGAAGTTGTGGTAGTACCGCACAGAACGCCGTAGTAAAAATTTACTTCCGCGTCGTCATGGTAGTACCGCTTAGCAGAGCGGTAGTACCGTTACGCGACAGAGCAGTAGTACCGCGGTTAGCCAGCGGTAGTACCGCTTGGGTCAGATCTGAAAAGAACGGATCTAGACTAGAACGCGTAGAACAACGAACGGTACTACGGCTGATCATAGTAACTTAGTAGCAGCATACTTACTAGCATTTCTATTGCATAACCACTCTCCTACATCCTAATCTTCCATGGATAAGAACAATAAGAACACTAGAACAACATGCATCTCCCCAATACCTAAAAACAACAACCGAGAAAAAAGAAGAGGGGATTTGGGGAGAAACCTTCATCCATGGCAAGAGGTCGAGGTGGGGAACGATCCCACCGGTCGGAATGCGAGGAGAGTGGCTGGGGGAGGAGATCCGGCGAGGTCCTCCAGCGGCGTTCTTGAGAGGGGGAGAGAGAGGCGACGTGGGGATATGAGATGAATGGGTATGGGGGAGTTAGAACTCCCCCTGCCTTCTTATAACCCCCCAGCCATTCGGATACGTGCGGTAGTATCGCGGTCATCGCGGTAGTACCGCCCGGGCGGAAGTACCGCGCACGAAGCGGTAGTACCGCTCGACCAGCGGCAGTAAAAAATTAATGCCGTGCTGGTTGCGGTAGTACCGTATTCTCGTTGCGGTAGTACCATGACTACTCACGGTAGTACCGTCCCTCCAAGAAAATGCAAGTTTCGACAAGAGGCTTTTAGCAAAGTAAAAACGCACATGCAAGGCATACGGAAAGGGAGACAACACACAAGACACTTCTCCAAGGAGGAGGTCGGTGGCCGAAGCCACCTATGTTTGAGTTATTTGGTATGGCACCGCAAAGAACTATCCTTGGGCCCATGACCAACACTCGTCTTGAAGCACTTATACCATTAAACATGGCAAATGACAAAGACTTGATCGATTTATGCATAATGGGGGGAGGAATAGTTCATTGAGAGAACGATACTCCCCCTATGTCCATGCCTACATCTAGACAAGATAACTATATTGAGTGGGAGGTGTGTGTGCAAAGTCGCAAGCCACATTGCTCAAATCGATGATATTTAGCTCATGCCTTAACTCGCGAAATCTTGCTTTATCCAACGGCTTCGTGAAGATATCTGCAAGGTTATCATGAGTGTTGACATAGTGAAGCTCGATCTCTCCTTGCCGTATATGATCCCAGATGAAGTGATACCGAATCTCTATATGCTTCGTCTTGAAGTGTTGCACCGGGTTGAGAGAAATCTTGATGGCACTTTCATTGTCACACCAAAGAGGCACTTTGTCACAAGTGACACCGTAATCCTCTAAAGTTTGCCTCATCCATAGGAGTTGAGCACAACAATTGCCAGCTGCCACATACTCAGCTTCGATGGACGAGAGAGACACACAACTTTGCTTTTTGGAAGACCAACTAACCAGAGAGCAACCAAGGAATTGGCATGCTCCGGAAGTGGACTTCCTATCCACTTTGTCTCCTGCCCAATCCGAATCAGAAAAACCTACAAGGTTGAAGTTTGCTCCTCTTGGGTACCATAAGACAAAGTTTGGGGTATGAGCCAAATATCAAAAGATTCGCTTGATTGCCACAAAGTGACTTCCCTTAGGTGAGGCTTGAAACCGTGCACAGATTCCCACACTCAACATAATATCCGGTCTAGATGCACAAAGTTAAAGCAAGGATCCAATCATAGAACGATATACCTTTTAATCCACCACTTTACCATTGGGATCAATGTCAAGTTGGCACTTGGTTGGCATTGGAGTAGTAGCCGGCTTGACATCACTTAGATTGAACATCTTGAGCATGTCTTGAGTATACTTGGATTTTGTGATGAAGATTCCTTCTCTTCTTTGCTTGATCTCAAACCCAAGGAAGTACTTCAACTCTCCCATCAGGGACATCTTAAAATGTGTGGTCATGAGTCCGGCGAACTCATCATTGAAAGCTTTGTTAGGAGAACCAAAGATAATATCATCAACATATAGTTGGTAGACAAACAACTCCCCTTTGACCTTCTTAGTAAAAAGAGTGGGGTCTATTTTCCCAATTTCAAACCCACGATCTTGTAACAACTCGGTAAGATGCTCATACCATGCACGTGGGGCTTGTTTAAGGCCATAGAGTGCCTTATCGAGTTGATACACGTGATTGGGGAACTTGGGATCCTCAAACCCCGGCGGTTGTTTGACATACACCAACTCATTAATAGGACCATTAAGAAATGCACTTTTCACATCCATTTGTTGTAACTTAAAATTATAATGAGAAGCATAGGCAAGCAACAAACGAATAGATTCAAGGCGAGCAACGGGGGCAAAGGTTTCACCATAGTCGATACCCTCGACTTGGGAGTAGCCTTGAGCCACCAGACGGGCCTTGTTGCGGATAACAATGTCGTGAGCATCTTGCTTGTTCTTAAAGATCCACTTGGTTCCAATGACATTATGGTTCTCCTTTGGCCTCGGCACCAGACGCCACACTTTGTTGCGCTCGAAGTTGTGGAGTTCTTCATGCATGGCATTAAGCCAATCAGGGTCTTCGAGCGCCTCATAGACCTTCTGAGGTTCAACACAGGAGACAAAAGCTTGATGAGCACGATAGTTTGCTAATTGTCTACGAGTGCTTACCCCCCTTTTGATGCTTCCAAGAATATTCTCCATGTGATGTTCTCTGGAAGCAAGCCTGGAGGCAACTTTTGCAGCACGACGCTCCAATTGCTCTTTAAGAGATAATTGAGGAGCACTTAGTTGATCATCTTGAGCGACGTCAGGAGCTGGATCTCGATCTTGAGCTTCCTCTTGATCTTGATCTTGCTCAGAGGATAGAACTTGGCCTTGTGCATCATTTGGTGGCTCTCCACCATCTTTTGATTGATCTTGCACTTGGCCTTGTTCGTCCGGTTGAGGGCCTTCTGGTTGTTCTTCGGAAGCGTGTGGGTCTTGGGTTGGTGATGGTTCCACATGTGTGGAACATTGTCCTTCTCCTTCGGCCACAAGGGGTTCCTCAATGGGTAGGATATATCCAACACCCATTCTTCTTATGGCTTGAGGAGGAATTTCATCACCTACATCACAAGTACCACTTTGCTCCACTTGGGAGCCGTTATTCTCATCAAACTCTACGTTACTCGTCTCCTCAATGAGTCCATTGGACTTGTTGAGGACACGGTAAGCATGAGGGTTTGTAGCATAACCAACAAATATGCCCTCATGAGCTCTAGATTCAAATTTAGACAAACGAACACCTTTCTTGAGGATGAAACACTTACACCCGAACACCCGGAAGTACTTGAGGTTGGGCTTGTTATCGGTAAGAATCTCATATGGAGTTTTGTTCAAGCCTTTGCGGAGATAGAGCCGATTGGATGCATGGCATGCGGTGTTGATGGCTTCGGCCCAAAAGTTGTATGGAGATTTGAATTCCGCCATCATGGTCCTTGCCGCATCCATCAGTGTCCGGTTCTTTCTCTCTGCTAAACCGTTTTGTTGAGGGGTATAGGGTGCTGCATATTGATGTTTGATCCCCTCATCACTAAGAAACTCATCCAAGGTGTAGTTCTTGAACTCGGTGCCGTTGTCACTTTGGATCATCAAAATCTTTGCTTCATGTTGTCGTTGAGCTTCATTTGCGAAGTTGATGACGGTTTGTTGGGTCTCACTCTTCTTCTTGAAGAAGTATACCTATGTGTATCTTGAATAGTCATCCACAATCACCAAGCAATACTTTCTACCCCCAAGACTATCAAAAACTGGAGGCCCAAAGAGATCCATGTGAAGGAGCTCTAGGGGTCTTTTTGAGTAGATGATAGTAGTGGGAGGGTGAGCCGTCTCATGTAACTTCCCTTCAATACAAGCCCTGCAAGCACGATCTTTGGAAAAACTAACATTTGTTAGTCCATGGACATGGTCCCCCTTGAGAAGACTTTGCAAACATCTCATATTGACGTGGGCTAACTGGCGATGCCAAATCCATCCCACATCAACGTTATCCATTAGGCATGTCGCGGTCTTAGTGGGTTGCTTCGAGAAGTTAACCACATAAAGACCATTCTCGACATGTCCAACATAGGATACTTTAAGAGTCTTGCTCCACAAGAGGGCCACGGTATCAATATCAAAGAACGTAGCAAAGCCCATGAGTGCAAGTTGGCGAACAGAAAGTAAATTATATGCAAGGGACTCAACAAGCATGACTTTCTCGATTGTGAGATCATGAGAGACAACAACCTTGCCAAGCCCCAATACCTTAGAAGATGAAGCATCACCCCATTCGACGTTGGTGGCCATAGATGAACCTAGATGCACGTCCACCACCAAGTCTTTGCTTCCGGTCATATGATTTGTGGCTCCACAATCGAGCAACCATGATCCCCCACCGGAAGCAAACTCCTACAAGAAATCAATGCTTGGATTTAGGTACCCATTTGGCAATGGGTCCTTTGAGGTTAGTAACAAGGGTCTTAGGAACCCAAATAGACCATTCAATGTACTCATAAGAAGAACCAACAAATTTAGCAAAGACATGGCCATCACTAGCACGACATAAAACATATGAAGGATTAAAGTCGCCGACCATGTTTGATGGTATGGTGGGGTTTTTCTTGACCCCACCACCCTTCACATTGTTCTTCTTCTTAGAGGCGCCCTCTCCCTCTTTCACAAAGGTTTGTCGGAGAGGGGGAGGTAGCTTGGTCTTGTCATTCTTCTTCTTCTTGGGTTTGGGAACAAACTCAATTCCTTCCTTTGCCACAACCTCCTTTTGGTTGCTCAAAAGATTGTTGAGGTTCTTCTCACCTTGTATGCATGTCACAAGGCCTTTCTCAAGTTGCTTCTTCAACTTGGTATTTTCTTCAACAAGATGGACATGGTCGCAACATGGGTTAGTAGCATTTGCATTATCAATCAACACCATACAAGGAAATATAGCCTTTTCCTTGGTTAGCAAAACTTGGAGTTCATCATGAGACTCCTTGAGAGAAGCATGCATACCTTTCAAGGCCTTGTGAGCCTTGTCAACTATAACAAACTCCTCCTTGATTCTAGCATGGTCAACCCCAAGTTTTGCCTTCTCGGAGTTAAGCATACGAGAGACAACTAAAGCATGATTGAGATCTTTCTTTAATTTAGAATGATCATCGTTGTGTGACTCCTCAAGAGCCAAACGAAGACCACGCTCTTCCTCTAGAGCATTAGAGAGATCCGATATTTTATCGGCATAGTCTCGACTATGTCCTTCCATTTTAGCAATGGTCTCCTCGTGAGCCTCGATCATGTCATTGGCCTCACCGAGTTGTTCCAAGAGAGCAACAAAATGCTTCTTGGGTTTGCCCTTGAGTTTGCTCATGAACAACTCAAACTCATTCCCTTCCTCCTTGGCTCCCTCACTCTCATAAATACAATCCGTTAATGAAGGATTAGAGATGATGGTAGTGTATATGTTTGGAGTTACCTTGTTGGTGGCCTTAGCCATGAGACACTTGGCGGTGATGTTCTCATGTGGATATTCGAAGAGAGATGTGCGTGGAGTAGTAGCAATAGCAATTGTGGCCATGGTGACCATCTCATCATCTTCATCATTATCATCATCCTCAACATATTCTTCTTGGGCCACCAACCCTTTGGGAGGAGTCTTCTTGTTGAAGTTGTTCTTGTTGGGATAAGACTTGGCCTTGTCCTTCCGGATAAGCTTGCCTCCAAAGTCTTCTCTTTTCTCATATGGGCAATCCGCAACGAAGTGTCTTACATTGCCACAATTGAAGCATGTCCTCACTCGTTGCTTGCCCTTGTTTCCACTTGAGTTGTTCTTGTTGAAGTTGGGCCTTGATTTCTTCTTGTTGCCCCAAAATTGGCGCGAAGCAAGAGCCATGTGCTCATGATAGGTATATTTGGTGTCCTCGGGGCAACACTCATCATCATCCTCCTCCTCCTCTTCTTCCACACAAGCCTTGGCCTTCAAGTCAAGGTTAGGATTATTTGATCGTTGAGCTCTTAACACCGCATTGTCGGCGGTCTTATCCAAGATCCTGATAGCAACGAACTCAGCCAACACTTCATTTGATGACAAGTGGTGGAAGTCCGGTCTTTGGCGAATGACGGATGACATGGCCTTATGGTAGGGCATCATGGCCTTGAGAAACTTGCGCTTGATCCAATTGTCATCCGTGTCCTTACTCCCATGATCTCGAAGAGAGACCGCAAGAGTGGTTAATCTCCGATAGAGTTCACGAGGATCTTCGTCTTCGATCACAGCAAACTCATCGGCTTCATCTTGCACAACTTCATAGTTCGAGCGTTGAATGCTAGCACTCCCCTTGTACATGGTGCCAACATGCTCCCAAGCTTCCTTGGCCACAGTGAAGGGTCGAATATGTGCAATGTCTTCGGGAGGGATAGCGTCTTGAAGTATGCAAACGGACTCGTTGAATTGATGATCCGCAGCTTCTCTCGGAGTTAAGTTGTCGGGATCACGTGGATAAAAGCATTGCTCAATGATTCTCCAAATATTAGTAGAGCAATGATTTAAATGACGTTTGAAGCGAAACATCCAAGTAGCAAAATCAGATTTTTTTATAAACTTAGGAGGAGGCCCAACGAAATTTAAATGCGGTGTGGGAATGGTCCTCCATAGTGAGTAGGAGGAGCGGAGTGGGAAAAGATCCCATTCCCATTCTTAGTAACTGGGGCTTGTTCACTACTAGCTTCTCCCTTGTCGGGAGTAGCCTCCGACACGATGGTAGCAGGACGAACCACTTACAACGGTGTGGTGGATAATTTAAGCCCCCTGGTCGCTAGTGATTCTTCCAATGTGGTCATAGCCACATTGAACTCCTCACGAGAGATCGAGGCTCCCCCATCGGACGTAGGCAAGGACGGAGTTCCACCGGAATGTTCCTCTGTCTCGACTACGTTGTCACCCATACTCTTTGGACGGTAAATTCCTTAAAAAGAGACGAGGCTCTGATACCAATTGAAAGGATCGATATGGTTGACTAGAGGGGGGTGAATAGGCAACTAACAATTTTTAGCTTTTCTTAACCAATCTAAATTAAGCAACAAAGTAAGTGTCTAGATATGCTACTATGATGACAACTTATAGGAAGCAAAGATAACAACCTCACAAGCAAGCTATATAAGATAAACGAGTAAAACTTGCACAAGTAAAGGGAAGAAATAACCACAAGTGGAACCGGTGAAGACGAGGATGTGTTACCGAAGTTCCTTCCCTTTGAGGGGAAGTACGTCTCTGTTGGAGCGGTGTGGAGGCACAATGCTCCCCAAGAAGACACTACAGCCACCGTATTCTCCTCACGCCCTCACACAATGCAAGGTGCCGTGATTCCTCTAGTGGTGCCCTTGAAGGCGGCAACCGAACCTTTACAAACAAGGTTGGGGCTATCTCCACAACTGAATTGGAGCCTCCCAACGACACCACAAAGCTTCACCACAATGGAATATTGCTTCGAGGTGACCTCAACCGTCTAGGGTGCTCAAACACCCAAGAGTAACAAGATCCGCAAGGATTAGTGGGGGGGGATCAAATATCTCTTGGTGGAAGTGTAGATCGATGCCTTCTCAAGCAATCCCGAGGAAATCAACAAGTTTGATTGGCTAGGGAGAGAGATCGGGCAGAAATGGAGCTTTGAGCAACAATGGAGCTTTGGGGAGGAAGAGGTGAGTCTTCTTGGAGAAGAAGACTCCCTATATATAGTGGGAGAACAAATCCAACCGTTATCCCACAATTATGCCCGCAAAGCGCTGTACTACCGCATGTAAGTTGCGGTACTACCACTCGGCCATACGGTACTACCGCTGGTGCGGTACTAGCCCAGACTTAGCTCTGTGCGTTGACACAACGGGCGGTAGTACTGCCTGAGCGGTACTACTGCACGTCCCTGTGGTACTACCGCTAGGCAGAGATAAGCAGGCCGAGGACATGTCCGGATGAAATAAAATACATCCGTAGCTACATCCGCAGAAATACGGTAGTAGCAAAACACGACACAGTACTACCGCTTTAGCCAAGAGGTACTACCGCGTAGGATCCGGAAGTAAAAAATTACTTCCGCACCTACTACCACTAGTAGATAAAGGGACATCTGACCCGGTTCGTTAGGGCCTTTAGCCCCGGTTTTTGAACCGGGACAAAAGTGTCGGTACTAATGCCCTGGCCCTTTAGTCCCGGTTCAATCCAGAACCGGGGCAGATGGGTCTCCACGTGGCTTGTGCGTGGAGCCCAGGCAGGAGGGCCTTTATTCCCGGTTGGTGGCACCAACCGGGACCAAAAGGCATCCACGCGTCAGCATTTCTGTGGCTGTGGTTTTTGTTTTTTTTAAAGGGGAAGGGGGGTTGGAGGTTTTGGGGGGTTAATTTAGGTGTTTCATATTGTGTTAGCTAGCTAATAAATAGAGAGAAGTGTCCTCTCTTATGTCCGTGCTTGGTCGACGCTACGTACTACACATACGTATAGAGAGGACTAGACACGCTAGCTAGCTAGCTAGTAAGCAAACGAAGGAAACAAAAGATCGTAATCAACATATATATGCATACAGAGAGAAGTAATATCGACTACCTCTCCTTCTCCGAGAGATTGGTCGAACAACAAGTTCTCGTATATCTATCCGACACTACCGGGTACATATATACAATAATTATCTCTTAAAAATATAATCTCCGATACGATGGACGCATGGTCCACATAGTATTCTCCGTCTGGCGCGATCACGTGTTCAAGGAAGAATGCCACGAATTCCTCTTGAATTGCTCACAGACGATCTGGTGCTAGGAGTTCATCCCGCATCCGAAACATCTAATTTGAAGAAGGGGGTCAATACATGAAATGATGCTATAAAATTGTAAATATTATTAATTAATTGCTTACGCACTTCAAATGATGGTAATGAAATAAAATTGTGAATATTATTAATTTCTTACGCACTTCAAATTCTGCTTCAGAGTAGCCCCGCTCACAGGTCGTGTGGCGGATGGACTCGCAAATGTAGTATCCACAGAAATCATTCTCGGGTTCCTGCCACAACCACTTTACAAGAAATAGAGGTCAATCAAACTGATAAGCAAGAATGCCAAATGGTATTTATGAAACTAGCGCTTGAATCAAGATAGAGGATATGCGCGGAACATGCTACTATATAGTACTTACTTTCGGGTGTCTAAATTCTAGCTTCTTTGGCAGTCCCGGAGCTTTTTTGGTGAATTTTCTCCAAACCCTGCCAGACAAAGAAAACAATTACTTGATATCAGAAATGAACAAAGTTGCTGATATGCATGGTGGATAATATGGATCGATTTAACTTACCTGTCGAGCATTTGAGTCATGTACGCATACTCCCTGGGATCTTTACGTTTAGAGTCCAAGACAGTTACTACTCCCTTCTCAAGCTTAATCTCTAAGAGAATATAGTGGAAGCTGCGCACGCATGCATGAACTCATCAATTACATTACTATAACCTTGACTGATATATAAGGGAAACCAAATATGCACAAGACAGTAACACTCACTTGAAGTTGTAAGGAAAGAGTATTATATCTTTGTTTTCATTTACCACCAACGATCGTAGCAAGTTGGTCTCGGTATCTGAGGCACGCCATTTAACCTCGGTTGCATCTATGAGGTATGTGTTAATGAACCCAATATCACCGACTTATCTTTTCTTCAATTCGACGATCTTCAATCTGCATAATATAGTGAGGATAATTATAAATACATGCAATTGAAGAGCTGAGCTATATAGAGAGACTTAATGACAGAAGTACGTAGTACTACTTACACACAGTAGCAGGTGACCGTTGCTTTATCGAGGGCCAATTGATTGAAAAACTGATAGAACTCCTCAAATGGAATAGGCAACAGTTCAATTCCAATGAGGTCATGCTCCGGTTTAACTCTCACATACAAACTATCCCTCCCCCCAGACTCTCTGCAGATTTTCAAGTACCAATCATGCAATCTTCTCATATTCGTTGATAGAGATCTTTCATTTTTTACGAGAGGCTTCCCGTACTCGTATCTTTGTATCTGCACCTCCAGGAAATCATAATGTACATCGTCGGACAGGTAATCTCCAAGATTGCTATAACCGGGCACCATCCTCGGATCATTAGCGACCATGTCGCTAGACACCTTGAGCGGGGGGCACGATTGGTCCGCTTGTTCGCCGAGCTGGGCAATTTGTTTCCCAGCTCGTCCTTCTACTAACCTTTGATCACTTTTAGTACTTCCCGACCGCTTCGCTTCGTGAAATGACTTTTCAATCATGCGGTCATAGTTGTCCTTCGGCTTACTTTTCGCTGGTTTCTTCAGGGCAGCAAGAGTGCGCTTTGCTTTCACCGGATCTATCTTCTCCTCCGGAGGTGGATGTCTCTGTGCTTTCAACCCTTCAAGCCAGTCCTTCACTTCGCCTTGAGCGATCTTCGTGTTTTCCTCGGCGGACCTCTCGTATGGTAACTTCTCTAGAGGCGTGAGAGAAGGACCGAATCTGCATTGCCTCCCGCCTCTGGCTGTACTGCTAGACGTCGGCAGACCAGACGAAGCGGCTGTCTTCTTCCCTTGCTTACGCGCCGGAGCAGGAGCAGCCGGAGCGGCGGCAGGTCTCTTCCGCCTTTGTTGACTAGGCGGAGAAGGAGGAGCAGGCTGGCTGCTCGGGTGCACCGGCGCAGGCGGAGAAGGAGGAGGCTGGCTGCTCGGGCGCGCCGGCGCAGGCGGAGAAGGAGGCAGAGTGCCGCCACGCGCCGGATAAGGATACGGAATGCCCTGATCGTCACTCGCCGGAGGAGGAGGCGGTGGAGGAGGCGATGGAGGAGGTGGAGTGCCCTGACTCGTCGTCGGAGGAGGAGGAGGCGGAGGCGTCTAGTTGAGAATGTTGATGAGGTCCTTCCGCCATAGGCATGGAGTCTTCAGTGAAGAACCCAGCTGAGTCTCCCCTTCACCGGTAGGGTGGTCAAGCTGGAGCTCCTCAAATCCCTCCGTAATTTCATCCACCATCACCCTAGCATATCCTTCTGGAATCAGCCGGCAGTGAAAAGTGTCGCCGGGTCCAGTAGGATAAACAGAGCCAGCAGCCGCCTTGACCTTCATATTTATCCACTGCGTCATAAGGTGGCAATTTTGTACCTCCGTGATAGCATCCACGGGATACCTGGCAGTAGCCGTCAAAACATGCTCCGGCTGAAGCAGCTCCGTGGAAGCCACGCTGCTTCTCTCCTGAGATGGCGGGGTAGCTTCGGGGGAATCTTCGGCAATTCTTTTGTCCCGATTTGCTTCTCGTTCCTCTATCGCTTGTATTCTGGCCCGCAGCGCCTGCAGTTCGGTCTGCTGTATTTTCTTCCTCCTCTCGTGGCATTTGTAGCCGCCTGTGTCCGGAAACCCAGCACTCCACGGAAGGGAGCCTGGCGTGCCTCGTGTTCGTCCAGGGTGCTTGGGATTCCCGAGGGCCATTGTCAGCTCATCGTTCTCTCTGTCGGGGAAGAACGTCCCTTGATGCGCTGCTTTGATATAGTGCCGAAGCTTCCTGAGTGGTATTTCCAATTGCTTGTCCGTCCAAATGCACCTCCCTGATACAGGGTCCAAGGTTCCGCCAGCCCCGAAGAACCAAGTCCGGCAACGGTCTGGCCGTTGCATTGTCTCTAGTTCGATCCCTTTCTGAAGCAGATCATTCTCAGCCTTGGCCCACTTAGGCCGGGCTCTGAGGTAGCCTCCTGACCCTGTGCGATGGTGATGCTTCTTCTTCGCAGCATTTATCTGGTTTGTCGCCGACATCTTCTTACTCTTTTCCGATGTCTTATAGGCCACAAATGCAGGCCAGACATCTTTGATCTTCTCATATATGCCCACGAATTCTGGAGTCTCTTTATCGCAGACAAACTTATTCAGTTTTTTCTTCCATGCCCTGAATTGGTCTGCCATCTTCGTAAGAGCAGCAGACTTGATTAATTCCTCTTTAACTGGATTCGCCGGATCATCCTCTGGCGGTAGGATGAAATTTGACTTCAGCTCAGTCCAAAGATCTTCTTTCTGCATATCAGTGACATAAGACACCTGAGCGTCTTTTGCAGCCGGCTTTAACCATTGATGGATGCTGATCGGGATCTTGTCCCTAACCAGAACCCCGCACTGATTAACAAATGTGTTCTTTGTCCGGATGGGTTCAATCGGTTCGCCGGAGCGCGAGATTTCTGAGATCTCAAACTTTTCATCCGGCCTCAACTTTTTCTTCGCGCCTCGTCTCTTTACCGAAGATTTGCTCGATCCGGAGGGCTAGAAAAAGGAACAAAGACGAGAGTTAATGAATGCATCAATTAACTAGTCAGCACAGGCTTAACTAATATATATACCTCCTGGCCGGACTCGGTTCGGTCACCGGAGCCAGCATCACGGTCTCCTTCTTGCGCCGGCATTGGGTCACCGGAGCCGTCCTCACGGTCTACTTCTTCCATGTGCATTGGGTCACCGGAGCCATCAATATCATAGCCTAGATCTTCCAGCTCTCTGTCACACCCTGATTTTCATGCCACATTGCTTAAGCTAATAACCATGTAAAAAATGTGGTTTTACAAAAACTTTTGAGTGTTTTTGGCTTTGCTTGATTGATTTTCTGTCTGTTGTTTGCTAGTGCTCTAAAAATCAAATAAATCCTCCAACTCTTATACTTCATCTCCTTGATCCAAAACCATTTCCCAATGATCATGCCATGTGTATAGACCAGTATAGAATTTTCTTATAAAAATAATTTGGCCAAATAGTATTTTCTAAAATTAGTTTTCCAAAAACCCCTGAATTGAGGTTTGCACTACAAGTACCTTATTTAGGGTGTGAAAAATCTTACAAAAAGTATATTTGAATCCTATTAGGTATAGGACTCCCAGAAACCACAAAATTATAATTTTAAAACTTATTTTTATAATTTATTTAAAAGCTTTTTCTTAAGGCCAGAAATGGTCTTTAATAGGGAAAAATTATTTAACTATTTAAAAAATATTTGCCAAAATTCAGGTAAACTCATAGGACATATATTGTCCATATATAAGAGTTTCAACACATGGTCATGTTCAAAATATTGGACTAATCCTCCCAAAACCCTTTCTGGATATTTCAAGCTTTTGAAATATTTACACAGGGAATATTCTCCAAAAATTCCAGGGAAATTCTATCAAGTCAAATATGACATATTTGATGATCTTGCAAAGCCTCATGCCTTCAAGATCAAGGAAACATCATCTAATCCCCTCAAAATCGATTCTGTCCATTTTGAAGTTTGAGCAACTTTACATTGCCAAACTTGTCCAAATGCTCTCAAACTTGGTGCACATGCTAAAATGATGTAATTATGCATCTATGCCAAATGGCACAAGTTTTGGAGAAGCATAACTTGATCTAAGTACCCCAAAACCCTTTTTGTTCAAATGCAAATTTGAACAACTTTACATTACCAACTTTTTACCTGGAGCTTAAAACTTTGTGGGCATGATCAATACCCCAAATGATGAAACTACAACAAGTGGTGCATCAAGGGGAGATGATTAGCTTGACTCAAACAAGGTGAAACCATTTCTGTTGATTTCTAGGGTTCACCAAAGTTACATTGGCAACTTTGCCCAAATAAGCTCAAATTTGGTGGAGGGGCCTAATTGTATGTGACATTCCATCCTGTTGAGTCCCATGTCAATTAGAAGTCATTTGCTTTCCCAAAACCTGATCAAACACCTTCTGCCATTTTTTTAAACCATTGTCTTGACCACTTTTACTATTCCCCTTCACCTCAAATTCTTACCACAGCTTCTCCTGATCATCTTCTACCCCCAGTAACTTTCCCATATCCTCAGCTCAATGATTGGGGGTGAAAACCCCAATTTACTCCTCTGGACAGCAGTTTTCACCTCCTCCTTCACCTCCCTCCTCATTCCGGTGGCTCCCTAGGGCATCCAGGACCATCACACAATTGTTTACTACCCCCTCGACCCCCTAGACACCTTTGGGCATGATGGACACGACCAGAGCGGCGAGGACACGGCCATGCCGGCCAAACGGGCGCTCTGGAGCGCGCTACAGTGCCCTAGCGCACTGTAGCCTCGCCCAACCAGGAGCGCCCGACCACCTCGGGCCTCCTCCTCGTGTCCCTCGAGGTCGCCTCGACGTACGCAACCTGCAGGACTGTCGGCCCTATCCTCTCCTGCCCTCCTTCTCCCTCCGCGAGCTCGCCCGAGCGCGTCCATGGACGAAGCTCACGGTGCACCGCGGCCGCATCTATTTAAGCCTTCCCCCGAGCACTCCCTTGCCTCTTCTGGACCCTCCTCTCTCCCGTGCACCTCGCAGACATCATCCCTCTCCCCCTCGTGTCCTCTTTGCCCCTCCATGGCCGACGAATCGCCGTCGGCCTCCTCCCAAATTCGCTCCCTGTGGCCTCCTCTTTCTCTGTTGGCCACCAGGAGGAGAACGGCCACTGGGCTGTGGAGCTCCCCGTCCCCTCGCCGCCTCTTCCCGTGCCCCGTGGTGCCCATACAACCACCGCCCGACGAGGCCATCCGCCACGGCCAGTGTAGGGCACGCTTCGGCCGTCCCCCGCCGTCCCCGAGAACTTTTCCTGGTAGCTTGCTCCCCGGCGGCCCCTCCGGTGCCCGGATCTTGGCCGGGGGTGGCCCATACCGCCGTGGGCAAGCGCCGGCCGGCGCGCAGCCGAGGCATCGAGCCCCTCCGTCGCGAGCGCGGGAGGAAGGGGATGACCCTGCGGGCGGACCCCGCAGGTCAGCGACCCCGGAGGCAGGCCCACCTGTTTAAGTGGAGGCGGCTACGGCGCAGCCCGCCTCCCCCGCGCGAAAGCGCATCCCCGGAAAGCCGCCTCCGGCACGGCCCCCGCGCGTGTGCGGCCGAGCCGCTGGGCCGGCCCACGGCCTAACTGCCGCCATGTGCGCAGGGTAAGGTTAAATGTTCTTTTCCTTTTTCTTTTTTTTGTAAACTTCTAAAATGCTTAAACAAATCATTTGAACTCCAAATTTGGTGATTCAAATTTCCAGTGACTCCATAAATCATGCTCTATCACATGGTGCAACATGCACATTTTTCCTGAATCATTTCCTTCACAAATAATTATCAAATGCCATTATTTCATTTTCTGTGATGAACTTTAGAAAATCACAGAGGGCTCAAATTTGATCCAAATGCAGTGGTTCAAATTCCTAGATGCTTGTCATATCCAAACTTAGTTTTGGAACATTTTTATTAATACTTTCTGTACCCCACCAAATATTGAGCCATTTCTACATATTTATCAACTTTGCAAAATCCTAGGAAATTCGTTTGAATTCCAAATCCATTGAAACCAACTCCTAGATGTTTCTAAAATCATGACTTGTTGATGGGTGCCTTTACTCATCATTCAAGAATATATTTCTGTACACCTCTTTCAAATCCATTAAACCCCTTGGGTCCATCATATTGAAACGATCCAAACTTTCCATTGATCCAATACCTATGTAAACACCTTGGTCATTTCCAATATGACCAGAGGTATCCTAGAAAAGTCCAACTCCTATTTTTAGAGCACTTTTATTTTGCTTTGATTGTGTTGCTTATTATGATTGTTTCCATCGTTAGTTGACGAAATAAACGAAGTACTCGGAGATGGACCAGAAGGATTGAAGACTCGGAAGGACAAGGCAAGCAGCCCTTTGACCATCTTCGAGAAACCTTTTTATGCATGTCTCATAGCACCTTATTATCAATGCATCGGAATCATGTAGAAGAGGTGACCACCTTGGTTGGTGCCTTTGTTACCTTGCTATTGAACTTGCATCAAACATGACCCTACCTTCCTATGAGGGTTATGTGGGTGGGAGTAGATAGATGTATGCTATAGTAGTTGGCTACGCAAATGGGTCAGGTTTATGCTTTCAGTGAAACAAGTGTGGTTTGACATACTTGCAAATGACCCAGTGGGTGTCATTAATGCCCCTGGGAGATGATGAGAAACTAGGGCACTACTTGGTGAAGAAGTAGTGTACCGAGGCTTGATGAGAGTGTTGTTGACAGAGATGGATTAGATTTATGTGTGGCTACCGTCCCAACCAAACATGCACAACCACTCTACCCTTATATGGGAAAGGGCATTATTGATTACCTAGGTCAATACTAGCATGGTGCCCGCATTACTAGTGACGGGGGTGACATGAGGTCACTCTCGGGACGGTGTCGTGCTTGGATAGGCGGCCATGACTATTTTTACAGGGCACCGAACACACCGTTGGTACCCCGTGTCAGTGGTATGTGATGAACATGGGAGCAAGTCTCCAAAATTTTAAGACGTGAAATGTTGGCACGGGGCTGTTACCAATCGAGTGTACTCTGTGTTAGTGTCGTCTAGGGAAAGGTAGTGATCGGGTGCTTACCCCGGGTACTTGAGGTACCGCGGGTCAGGGATGTCACGGAAGTTCCCCAGATCTTGTGGGTAAAGTGTGCAACCTCTGCAGAGTGTCAAACTATTCGAATAGCCATGTCCGCGGTCAAGGACAGTTGGGTGGTGCTACTTAGACTATGTCCATAAGTTCTGGAAAACAACACGCTTTGAGTAAATCTGTTGATGTGATTGTGAGAAAGTCACAATGAGCTTGAGCATGACTTGATTACAACTCTTTCTCGATAATGATGTCTGTAACCTCCTGATACTTGTTGCAGACACATGCATGCACATGTTATATGTTGATCATACTTGCATATGAAAAACTAGCTTTCCGCAAAACCGCCAATTTAGCAGTAGAGTTTTGCATAACTATTCTTTCATCGCACATGGGTTGCTTGCGAGTACATTCAAAGTACTCATTGGCTTGCCACTGGTTATTTTATTGGCCAGGCATGAGTGAACAGGATTTGATGAAGATTTCTTGGTGACGAGCATGCGAGCTAGGATGCTTCCCAGTCAGAATGCATGTAGGGTTAAGGCAGATGGCATGGGTCCATGTTGTTATTGAAGATTTCCGCTGCAACGATATACTCCAGACTTGACCATTATGGTCCTATTTGTGTAATACGGTATGTATGGATGTAAGACTCTTGTTATTCAGCTTCTGTGTGTTCAGTGAGCATTGATCTCTGGGATCACTGTACACGTGCATTCGGTGATCTCGACTTATGAGTCGGGGTCCCCATAGAGCTGGTATCAGAGTCGTCTTGACTGTAGGAAGCCTTAGTTAGCATGGTCGTTAGTTAGGGTAAAACTATTTCCAAAACTATTACTAGATTTGAAAACTATCTATACTTCTCTTCCCTTCTCAGTTTTTCGAAAACTAGGCTATACTTGATCTCTCCCCCCTTCAAAACTGTTGGTTGCTACAACCCCTCTGCCCCTGACCACTAGATTTCCTGTAATCCTCGTGGAGTACACCTTGCCAGACACTCACCCACCTCTTCTGAACGCAAGAGTGGCGACACCATGAAAGGACAATACCAACAGGAAATCCATCCTCGAGGAATGGGGACATGAAGACCCAGAAGATGATGACACCCTTGACAGTGCACCAAGATGATGCAACATTGGCCTATGATGACCAGGGTATAGGTTATGAAAATCAGCATATACATCGCTAATAGAGTAATCCTGTCACTACCGTTGTTGTATCGGCAACCACCGGTGGATGAGAACCTC
This sequence comes from Secale cereale, assembly GCA_902687465.1. Lineage (NCBI taxonomy): Eukaryota > Viridiplantae > Streptophyta > Magnoliopsida > Poales > Poaceae > Secale > Secale cereale. The sequence continues at coordinate 772,039,944 of LR738715.1, forward strand.
ACCATTTGGTCCGCCTCACTATAGTGAGCAGGAAAACGGTTCTCTTCATCCCGCGCTCTTGGTGTCGATGTTTTCACCAACGAAACCGACATGTTGGACCTCTATTATGCGTTGTTATTGTCATTGCATACAGATTGCCCACCTGGTACCCTCGACGTCCCAGAAGGCACAAGGGGTCGTCATGATTAAAGAGACAAGAAAAGACCAAGTCAACGCCAGCTGCAAGGAGACACCTTCACCGCATCACCTCATCAGGCGAGAAGTTGTTGAAGATTCTTCAGGCTCAACCCGGATCATTCATCAAACAACTACAAGGGACATAGCAACACCAGAGGAAGCTCAGAAGACTGCACGAGGCACAAGTCACGACGCTGAGTCCGAGAACCCCTAGGGTAGGATGAGTCGTGTACCCCCCATGCGCAGTCGAGTCCATATGATGGTTCGAATAGAACCATGATTGTGTGTTGTTCGCTTTTATTTGTTTGTGTTTTGATATAAGTCGCATTGTTGCCCTAGGCAACAAGTGCATGGCTATATCATCTTCCTTGCCTTGTTTCTTTTGTTTCGGCCTTTTTGCACCTGTTTGTTTGCACCTGCACTATAGAACCCCCTTTAGGCGTTTCCCTCCTCTACGCTACTTTTTCCCTCTCCTCTCTCTCCCCAACTGAAGACCCGCAAGACAAGATGCACCAAGGATTCTACCTCGGCAACCAACTGGCACTGAAGACTTCTGCTACAACCTCCATGACCAAGTGCAACCCCGTAGAAATATGTTTAACCTTCCATACTAGTAACCCATTCCTAGACCCTTTGAGACTCCACGAGACACTCCAGCACGAATCCTTAACCATGTGCCTAACCTATAGTATTGCAAGAGAACCAGTTAAGCCTTTATAACCTTGCACAACCCTGGGTTCGTAAAGGAGCTAGTGGACACAGTGAACGAACACATTTTCGTCCTAATATAGCACAAGAACTGACGATGCCATAGATAGACCAATTTGAGGATATGAGACAGATGACTTGGTGGCTTTATATCAGTGACTTCGAGGAATTATCTGAGACCTCGATGGATTGTGCGGTTTTCATATTGGTGGGATCATGACTTCGGGAAGCATGTAGGAGTACCTGTTGGACATGAGATTTGGATTTATGTAGGTGATTCTGGTTGGTATAAATGCTAGATATGCCTGCATGGTTCGGAGTAAATTGGATTTAGATCGATGATCTTGATCATGATACCATGCTTCTCGGTGGACAATAACCTAGGAGATTGGATTATTTGTCGGAGTTGATTTAGGGATCTATATAATCATGATCTTGAAGTTTACTTGACCCGGATGATGAGAATTTGGTGGACTTACTATCGTAATGCATAGTCCTTCCAAGTATTTGGGTATTATAGGGACTTGAGATCTTGTGGAACACCGTAGACATCGGATTTGTATAATTGTTGGATTATGTGGTGATTGATGGAAATTACTGGGCTATTGGAGTTAACCTATAGGAAGGAAACAAAATCTTGGAGTGGCATATGACGTGTTTCCTTAGAATGGTGATGCATTATCTTGAGCCTTACAAGAATAGGTTGAGCGCTTGGATTGTGGTGTTTAATTCAAGCTTAGTAGCATGTATGACCTACCCATGGATTTTAGGGGTAGACATACATATGGATTTGGGGATCGTAGGCAAGTACAATTTTGTTAGTCCGTCTCTTGAGAGTCATGAGGATATGTATGGCATGAGTGGTGATTGAAGCTGGTCTATGCCTTTTCGTTCGGAGTGCTAGATAGAGCTAGTGGCATCTCAGAAATTGTGCTTAAGGATAAGATGATAAAAGTTCACTCACTCACTAGAATCCTTGAAACCCTTAAGCCCCACCAATACCCCAGCCTACCTTGCGTACCCCCCATAGACCTCATGGAGTAATTGGACAAGTTGGGTAACATCATTATTTGATGGCCTACTTGTCTGCCCGAAGACAAAGAAGAGACGGACAGCTGGATAGAAGACATTTGAAGACCGCCCTGTCAAGAAGGAAGAACTACACCGACCACCGTCATCAAGAAGTAAACTCCTGCGTCCAAGACCGGGCGTATCTGCAAACCACTCCTCTCGAAGGGACCGAGCATTTTCGTGTCAAAAGGACGCTCGCACCAAGATTTATCGACCCTTCTTCAAGACCACTGCAAGACAAATGGTAGACGTCTACCAGCTAGATTTACCACCTGACATACCCTCCGTGCACCAAATCTTCCACGAGTCCCCACTCTGGAAGTACTTCTTACCTCCTAACTAGCCCGGTGCCCGCAAGGACATCACCGAGCCTTTGACAACTAACCCAACCTAACCTATGCAAGAGACCCCTCAGGCAGCAAGCGAGAAGCCACACCACCAAGTACTTCAAGATTCCATGGAGCACCACCCGGAAGCAGAACCAGCAAGAAGAAGTGAAGACTACCCCATATCCAAGACTCCGTTTGCCTTTCCACGCCTAGTCTAGGAATCTCGGGGACGAGATTCTTGTAAGGGGGGTAGGTCTGTCACACCCTGATTTTCATGCCACATTGCTTAAGCTAATTACCATGTTAAAAATGTGGTTTTACAAAAACTTTTGAGTGTTTTTGGCTTTGCTTGATTGATTTTCTATCTGCTGTTTGCTAGTGCTCTAAAAATCAAATAAATCCTCCAACTCTTATACTTCATCTCCTTGATCCAAAACCTTTTCCCAATGATCATGCCATGTGTATAGACCAGTATAGAATTTTCTTATAAAAATATTTTGGCTAAATAGTATTTTCTAAAATTAGTTTTCCAAAAACCCCTGAATTGAGGTTTGCACTACAAGTACCTTATTTAGGGTGTGAAAAATCTTTCAAAAAGTATATTTGAATCCTATTAGGTATAGGACTCCCAGAAACCACAAAATTATAATTTTAAAACTTATTTTTATAATTTATTTAAAAGCTTCTTCTTAAGGCCAGAAATGGTCTTTAATAGGGAAAAATTATTTAACTATTTCAAAAATATTTGCCAAAATTCAGGGAAACTCATAGGACATATATTGTCCATATATAAGAGTTTCAACACATGGTCATGTTCAAAATATTGTACTAATCCTCCCAAAACCCTTTCTGGATATTTCAAGCTTTTGAAATATTTACACAGGGAATATTCTCCACAAATTCCAGGGAAATTCTATCATGTCAAATATGACATATTTGATGATCTTGCAAAGCCTCATGCCTTGAAGATCAATGAAACATCATCTAATCCCCTCAAAACCAATTCTGTCCATTTTGAAGTTTGAGCAACTTTACATTGCCAAACTTGTCCAAATGCTCTCAAACTTGGTGCACATGCTAAAATGATGTAATTATGCATCTATGCCAAATGGCACAAGTTTTGGAGAAGCATAACTTGATCTAAGTACCCCAAAACCCTTTCTGTTCAAATGCAAATTTGAACAACTTTACATTACCAACTTTTTACCTGGAGCTTCAAACTTTGTGGGCATGATCAATACCCCAAATGATGAAACTACACCAAGTGGTGCATCAAGGGGAGATGATTAGCTTGACTCAAACAAGGTGAAACCATTTCTGTTGATTTCTAGGGTTCACCAAAGTTACATTGGCAACTTTGCCCAAATAAGCTCAAATTTGGTGGAGGGGCCTAATTGTATGTGACATTCCATCCTGTTGAGTTCCATGTCAATTGGAAGTCATTTGCTTTCCCAAAACCTGATCAAACACCTTCTGCCATTTTTCTTAAACCATTGTCTTGACCACTTTTACTATTCCCCTTCACCTCAAATTCTTACCACAGCTTCTCCTGATCATCTTCTACCCCCAGTAACTTTCCCATATCCTCAGCTCAATGATTGGGGGTGAAAACCCCAATTTACTCCTCTGGACAGCAGTTTTCACCTCCTCCTTCACCTCCCTCCTCATTCCAGTGGCTCCCCAGGGCATCCAGGACCATCACACAATTGTTTACTACCCCCTCGACCCCCTAGACACCTTTGGGCATGATGGACGCGACCAGAGCGGCGAGGACACGGCCATGCCGGCCAAACGGGCGCTCTGGAGCGTGCTACAGTGCCCTGGCGCACTGTAGCCTCGCCCAACCAGGAGCCCCTGACCACCTCGGGCCTCCTCCTCGTGTCCCCCGAGGTCGCCTCGACGTCCGCAACCTGTAGGACTGTCGGGCCTATCCTCTCCTGCCCTCCTTCTCCCTCCGCGAGCTCACCCGAGTGCGTCCATGGACGAAGCTCACGGTGCACCGCGGCCGCATCTATTTAAGCCTTCCCCCGAGCACTCCCTTGCCTCTTCTGGACCCTCCTCTCTCCCGTGCACCTCGCAGACATCATCCCTCTCCCCCTCGTGTCCTCTTTGCCCCTCCATGGCCGACGAGTCGCCATCGGCCTCCTCCCAAATTCGCTCCCTGTGGCCTCCTCCTTCTTTGTTGGCCACCAGGAGGAGAACGGCCACTGGGCTGCGGAGCTCCCCGTCCCCTCGCCGCCTCTTCCCGTGCCCCGTGGTGCCCGTACCACCACCGCCGACGAGGCCATCCGCCACGGCTAGTGTAGAGCGCGCTTCGGCCGTCCCCCGCCGTCCCCGAGAACTTTCCCTGGTAGCTTGCTCCCCGGCGGCCCCTCCGGTGCCCGGATCTTGGCCGGGGGTGGCCCATACCGCCGTGGGCAAGCGCCGGCCGGCGCGCAGCCGAGGCATCGAGCCCCTCCGTCGCGGGCGCGGGAGGAAGGGGATGACCCTGCGGGCGGACCCCGCAGGTCAGCGACCCCGGAGGCAGGCCCACCTGTTTAAGTGGAGGCGGCTACGGCGCAGCCCGCCTCCCCCGCGCGAAAGCGCATCCCCGGAAAGCCGCCTCCGGCGTGGCCCCTGCGCGTGTGCGGCCGAGCCGCTGGGCCGGCACACGGCCTAACTGCCGCCATGTCCGCAGGGTAAGGTTAAATCTTCTTTTCCTTTTTCTTTTTTTGTAAACTTCAAAAAAATGCTTAAACAACTCATTTGAACTCCAAATTTGGTGATTCAAATTTCCAGTGACTCCATAAATCATGCTCTATCACATGGTGCAACATGGACATTTTTCCAGAATCATTTCCTTCACAAATAATTATCAAATGCCATTATTTCATTTTTTGTGATGAACTTTAGAAAATCACAGAGGGCTCAAATTTGATCCAAATGCAGTGGTTCAAATTCCTAGATGCTTGTCATATCCAAACTTAGTTTTGGAACATTTTTATTAATACTTTCTGTACCCCACCAAATATTGAGCCATTTCTTCATATTTATCAACTTTGCAAAATCCTAGGAAATTCATTTGAATTCCAAATCCATTGAAACCAACTCCTAGATGTTTCTAAAATCATGACTTGTTGATGGGTGCCTTTACTCATCATTCAAGAATATATTTCTGTACACCTCTTTCAAATCCATTAAACCCCTTGGGTCCATCATATTGAAATGATCCAAACTATCCATTGATCCAATACCTATGTAAACACCTTGGTCATTTCCAATATGACCAGAGGTATCCTAGAAAAGTCCAACTTCTATTTTTAGAGCACTTTTATTTTTGCTTTGATTGTGTTGCTTATTATGATTGTTTCCATCGTTAGTTGACGAAATAAACAAAGTACTCGGAGATGGACCAGAAGGATTGAAGACTCGGAAGGACAAGGCAAGCAGCCCTTTGACCATGTTCGAGAAACCTTTTTATGCATGTCTCATAGCACCTTATTATCAATGCATCGGAATCATGTAGAAGAGGTGACCACCTTGGTTGGTGCCTTTGTTACCTTGCTATTGAACTTGCATCAAACATGACCCTACCTTCCTATGAGGGTTATGTGGGTGGGAGTAGATAGATGTATGCTATAGTAGTTGGCTACGCAAATGGGTCAGGGTTATGCATTGAGTGAAACAAGTGTGGTTTGACATACTTCCAAATGACCCAGTGGGTGCCATTAATGCCCCTGGGAGATGATGAGAAACTAGGGCACTACTTGGTGAAGAAGTAGTGTACCGAGGCTTGATGAGAGTGTTGTTTGACAGAGATGGATTAGATTTATGTGTGACTACCGTCCCAACCAAACATGCACAACCACTCTACCCTTATATGGGAAAGGGCATTATTGATTACCTAGGTCGATACTAGCATGGTGCCCGCATTACTAGTGATGGGGGTGACATGAGGTCACTCTCGGGACGGGGTCGTGCTTGGATAGGCGGCCATGACTGTTTTTACAGGGCACCGAACACACCGTTGGTACCCCGTGTCAGTGGTATGTGATGAACATGGGAGCAAGTCTCCACAATTTTAAGACGTGAAATGTTGGCACGGGGCTGTTACCAATCGAGTGGACTCTGTGTTAGTGTCGTCTAGGGAAAGGTAGTGATCGGGTGCTTACCTCGGGTACTTGAGGTACCGCAGGTCGTGGATGTCACGGAAGTTCCCCGGATCTTGTGGGTAAAGTGTGCAACCTCTGCCGAGTGTCAAACTATTCGAATAGCTGTGTCCGCGGTCAAGGACAGTTGGGTGGTGCTACTTAGACTATGTCCATAAGTTCTGGAAAACAACACGCTTTGAGTAAATCTATTGATGTGATTGTGAGAAAGTCACAATGAGCTTGAGCATGAGTTGATTACAACTCTTTCTCGATAATGATGTCTGTAACCTCCTGATACTTGTTGCAAACACATGCATGCTGTCGGGGGAAACTGTCCTCCCACGAGCACCTATGGGACCGGAGCCCCTTTTACGTTGCGGTAAGGGAGCGGAGGGAGCACGAAGAGCAGATCGAGGAGAGCACGCGGGCAGTTTACCCAGGTTCGGGCCGCGCGGACGCGTAAAACCCTACTCCTGCTTTGGTTGTATTGAGCTCGGGAGCTTGAAGAGCTACAGTACTAGCTACACCGAGCGTGAGATTTGCTAAGGATTCGAACCATTTCTACGTTGTGCATGGGCCTCCTTTTATAGCCCAAGGGGTCACCGACAGGTGTCAACGTAGAGGAGGGCAAAAATGTAACTATGGTGGTAGTCGTAACAGTGCGGGAATAGTGCATGAACAATTGATGAACAGTGGTCATCACCTAACTTTGACAGTGGGGGACAAGGGCATTAAATGCCCGTCACCGTCGACCCCAAAAGTGTCCGTTCATGCTTCTCCATTCGACACGGCGGTAGCCTCGTCACCGTGGAGCGCCAACGTGTACCCCAGGCTGCACAGCCATCCGCCACGCGTCCCTGGAAGGGCCCCAGGGCAACGCGTGGGCAGATGAGCTGGAGCGCGGGCACACAGCGTGAGTTCTCCCCGGCAAGCACCTTGCCGGGGCCTTGACCTTGCCGGGCCCGGAAGCTTGTCGCTCCCCGGGTCCTGCCGGGGCGCAGGGCGCGCCGAGGCATGTCTTCTGAGATGCAGTCTTCTGGTCCTCCTGGCAAGCTCCTCTTGCCAGGGTCTTGTGTTAACGTGATAATCTTGAGCCTGGGATGGCCTTCCCGGCAAGCTCCACTTGCCGGGGCCTTGATCTTCTGTCTTGTATACTTTGTTCTTGAATGGCTTAATAAGGACCGGAAAGGTTTCCGGCAAGCACGTGGTGAACCCCGCCGCGGGAAGCTGCTACTGCCCGTGCACAAGTTGGGGTACTAGGGTACCCCTACCTTAGTACACCAACAGGAGCCCCCGGGCCTGGGCCACACACGGTGCCGAGCGCTGTTGGGCCAGGCCCAAAACAGTGTACGGGCACGCGCGGCCCACGGCAAGCCGTAAATCCCCTTCCGCATCCGCCGCGCCCCTTCCTAACGGCACGCGACGATTGCGGCGTCGTGGGAGAGATCGTGGCCTCGTTCTTTAATGGGAAATGCGGAGCGTCCCCCACCTCCCCCTTAAAAGCAGAGGAAGCAGGGGTAGTTTCCCTCTTTCGCCTTCATTGCTTCTTCAACCTCCAGAAATCCTCCGCTGCTCTCTGCCTCCACTCCTCCTCCGTCGTCTTCCGCACCCGCGGCGCCGTCGAGCTCCTCACCCCTTCCCTCGCCGCCTCCGCCATGGCTCCGAAGACCGAGAAGGCGAAAGCGGACAAGGCCAAGAGGGAGAAATCCGAGCAGGCGGCGAAGCTTGCCGCCCTGCGGAAGAAGAACGTAGTCTTCGCGCCGAGGCTCAGCGCGAGGGAGCTGCGGAACAAGTACTACCTCTTCTGGTCCGGGGAGACCAAAGCTCATCCCCATACTAGAGCCTTCCCCGCCATCGCCAAAGATCTGGTTCCCGGCGGGTATTTCTTCTTTGCTGTCTTCTTCCACTGTGGATTGTGCCCTCCGTACTCGGAGTTTTTCTGTGACATTATGAATACATACAACCTCCACCTCCTAGATTTCACTCCCAATGCCATCCTTACGATGGCGGTTTTCGCACATCTGTGCGAAAACTACATTGGGATCCATCCAAACGTAGCGCTTTTTCGCCATTTCTTCATGCCTAGAGTAGAGGCTGGCGCTCCCCTCTCCGTCGGAATCTCCTGGATCTTCCGGTTGAACAAAAAGGACTCATACCTGAAGGGAGAACTCCGCGGCAAGTGGGAAGAATGGCGCGCAGATTGGTGTTGGGTGGTGGAGGACAAGCCGGAGCCCTTCACTGCGCCGCGCACAACTGCCATAGTGCGCGGAAGAGACTGGAGTGAACTGGCCCCGGAAGACAACAGACTCAGTATTGCCCTTGTCAGGATCATCCGTCTCCGGGTAGCCAATCTGACCATCGGAGAGGTTGGCGCGGATTTCCTCCGCCGCCGCATTGCCCCTTTACAAGAGAGGAAAAGGCCCGCCTGGGAATTTGGCAATGCGGCGGATATCATGAGGTTGCGCTGCGGATTGAACTTCAATTTCACCGCTTTGGAGCTGAAAGGAATGGTGCGAGAACTCTTCAAGCATGACCCGGCGCATCCAGAGTGGTTCAGACCCGCCAAGGGAGTGGTGCCGCTGTGCAACAGCACCGCCCGTGACTCCTTGCGCGCGATGATGCCGGAGTGCGACTCCCACGGCATCGTCCCCACCTGGATCCAGCCTCTGGGAGATGCCATTCTGAGCTTCTTTGATAACTTGGTTGAGACGCCCAAGAACTCCGAGGAGAACAGGGGCCTTACCCGGGCCACTACGGCCCGGGACATAGCTTATATTGCTTCCCGGATGGAAGAGGCCGCCGCAGCTGCAGCGGCAGGAGATTTCGGATTCACCGTCGACGAGGCGCAGGCCGCGGACGAGGCGTGCCAAGCAGAGGAGGCAGAGATCCGCAGACTGCTCAAGCTTCCGCCCGAGGAGTTTAGCGGGGTGCCTTCCCTGAGGCTTTCCGGAATACCTGGTGTTGTGAGCGAGGTCGCCGCAGGGGGCGAGGTTGCCGGAGGGAGCAGGACCGCCGGAGGGAGCGGGGCCGCCGGAGGAAGCGGGACCGCTGGAGGGAGCGGGACCGCCGGAGGGAGCGAGGTCGCCGGGCATGGCGCTGGGCCTAGCGAGCCTGCCGGGGAGGAGGAGGAGGACGTCGAGGCCGATGAAGACACCGACGGATCTCTGGGGCTCGACGACGACGCCTCCTCGTCCTCAGAGAACTCCCCGCCGCCGGCAAGTCCCACGCAAGCGCCGAGGAAACGCCTCCGCAAGGCGGCTACAGCGACGAGGACGCAGACGCCCCGACAACAGCCTGCTCGCCGGGCGACGCGAGCCACCAGGGCGAGCCAAGCCGCGACGGAGGCGCCCCGCGCACCAGCCGCGACGGAGGCGCCCCGCGCACCAGCGCCAAGCGGAGGGGGATCCTCCCGGAGCGGAGCGGGTGCTCCGCCTGCTCCCCGGGCCTCGGCGTCAACGGAGGCTGGGTCTTCGCAGCCCCCAGCCCCGGAGACCGCCAAGCGCCTGAGGGAGCCTTCTCCTCCTGCTCCTCGCGCGGGAGCACCTCAGGTGGAGTTCGATTTCTCCGCCCTCGGCTCCGACGACGACGAGGAAGAGGAGTAAGCACTTGTAATTTGTAATTCCATTGATTCTGTCTTGGTTCTTTCGTTGATAATTCTGATCTTGTTCTTGCTTCACTTTCAGGTCCCTGGCCCAGCGGATGGCGAAGCGGGCCAAGATCCCCGTGGTTGAGGTCGAGGACGACTCGCCTGTCGCGGCGACGGGGGACGCGCCGGCGACGAACTTGCCGGATCAACCCGCTGCTCCGAGGAGCAGCCCCCAGCGCAGCCCCCAGCGTAAGTCTGGTCTTGAGCTTTCCGTTTGTCGGGTGCGCTTGAGGTTTTTGCTTGTACTAATGTCTTGTTGCCTTGTTTGTCTTGTGCAGAAGTGGAGCCCCAGCCGCAAGAGCGTCCGTAGACTGCCTCCGACGAGCCACAGATTCCACCCTCCCCGCCAAGGGCGAACTCCCCGGCGAGGGAGAATGCTCCGACAAGGACGGGCACCCCGCCGAGGGCGGGCACCCCGCCAAGGGCGAGCAGCCCGACAAGGGTGGCCACCCCGCCAAGGGAGGGCACGGGCGGCCCTCCGCCAGCAGGGGCCACTGCTCCACCACCAAGGGAGGACTCCCCGGCGAGGGAGCCTGTCGTCGACGAAGTTCGCGAAGGTGAGTCTTGCAGCTTTATCTTCTTGAACTTGTCTTTTTGGATATTTGCTTGATCTTTTCTTTTCTTCTTCTTCTGCTAGATCCTCCTGCGCCGGAGCAGATGGAGACCGAGGCTACCGGTGAGGAGGGCGCGCAAGGCGACGGCGGCAACGCCACTGCCGCTGAGGGCATGGCAGGAGCCTACGAGCCTGCCGCTGAGGAGACTGCTCCAACCGCAGACGCCGCGGCCGGGGAGGGGGACGGCGACCACACTGCCGGCCCGGAGGCAGCAGGAGCGTCAAGCGCTGCACCGGCCGCCGACCCCTCCGCCGACAAGGAGCAGTCAGGCATTTATCTCGAGGCCCCCAACAGAGTCTTCATACAAGTCCCGTGGGGTTCCTCGTCGCGAGCCCCCGTGGAGGGAGAGACCTACGACGGAGAGGTCCTCGCCTCCGCGGGGTTGAAGATTGTTGAGGCGCCTGGCGGGAGCGACGAGCCCGAAGAGGAGAAGCTGCTTCGCCGGCTCCTGGCCCTTTACCGGGCCAGGCAGGCGAAGCTGGACTCCCGAGAAGCTCTTGCCGCCAAGGCTGGAGTGGACTTGGAGAAACGTGCCGCAGAGCTTCGCGCCGCCAACCAGGCCGCCCTCCGCAACTTGGCGGAGGAGCGGGAAGCACTCGCCGAAGAGCAGCAAGCCTTCCTCCTGGAGAAGGCGGAAGCAGAAGAGCGACAGCGGCTGGCTGCCGAGGAACTATCTCGTCGGGAGGGGGCGCTCAACCAGCGGAAGGTTGAGCTAGACGCCCATGATGACGAGCTCACTGCCCGGGAGCAGGCCATGAAGGAGGCGAAGGAAGCCGCAGTCGCCGCGGAAACCGCCAAGAGGGAACTGGAGCTCAAAGTCAATCAGTTGGAGCGGTACCTGAAGGCGAGTGAGGATAGGGTCACCGCGCTCAACGTAGAGCGCGAAAAGGACTCCCACACCAACTCCGACCTTCAGGTACGCCTCTCCAAGAAGGGCGACGAGCTTACTGCCGCCAAAGATTCAATCGCTGACTTGGAGTTGAAGGTCTCCACTTTAACTGATTCACTTGATGCTGCCCGGGATCGCGAAACGAAGCTGAAGGACGAGCTCCGCAAGGAACGAGGCCTAGTGGAGAGCGCCGCCACTTCAGCAAACAACTTCAGCCGGGCTGTGGAGCAGTGGACCGACGACCTGGTCGCTTCTGCTGCCAATATCGACAAGGAACTGATGGCGCTGAGGGTGGAGCACCTCGTGTACTCTCCGGACCAGAATCTCCCCCACAGCGCCAAGCTAAGCCTTTTCTTCAGAGGAGTCGCGCCGGCGCTTGCACGGCTGCAAGAGAAGCTCCCCGCGCAGCTGGCCGAGGAGTCGCGCCAGCTCTGCGCGGGCACTTTGGAGCGCGTCTTGACGAAGATTGTCTACCGCAACCCTGGCATTAATCTCGTCAACGTCCTCCGCAGCTTGCCGGCCGACACAGACCTGGAGGCGCTGAAGGCGCAGGTCGCCCACATCATCGCCAAGGTGAACAAGAACTCCAGGCGTGAAGGCGACCGCGTAGATTAGGCCTCTTTCTTTTTATTTCCTTTGCTGCTGCAAAGTGTGCCATGGACATGAATCTATTAGTCATTGCGACAAGCTATCTCTGTAATATACTATCTTATTTTCGAGCAATCAATGCGGTGTTATCTCCCTTGCTTTTGGTCCTTTACTTTGTATGTTCTCTACCCTACGCTTTTAGGGGACTTGCCGGCAAGGGACCCTCGCCGCGAGCGCTGAGTGCTGGACTCTTAGCAGCCTGCTGGCAAAGGACCTTACCGGCAAGTAACCTTGCCGTAGCTAGTAGCAGCGCGCTTAGCTTGCTGAGCGAACTCGAAAACGAAATAAGGGCACGACACTTGTCGCAGCTCACTTAAGTCATTGAGCGTGCTCGGAAACAAGGTAAGGGTGCGGCTAGCCACGGGTAGGTTCCTCCGCGCACAGGTTTTCCATACAAAGTGTGGTTGTTCAAGGAAGATAACTAAAATTTAAAAATTTTGAACTGCTCAAATTCTGGTAACTTAGCTTTCATATATTGCTTGTTCCCCGACAAGGCTTCTCTTTCTTGAACAGCACTTGGTTCGTCCTCCATCTCCTTCCTCCCCGGCAAACTTGTGCGCGAGGAATGTTCCTTCTGCTTAAGAGGGAAAGAAAAGGAGGAGGGAAAACAAGTATATAGCCTTACGGCTTGCTAGTGCTTACCGGGGATGTGTGTTGCACAAGATGCCAAACAACGCATGCAAATAACCAAAGAAAAGCATGGAAATGGCAAATAGTGCGAAGCACAAGAACTTTACTGATGCATGGGATCTGCGCCCGGCTTTGTACAAAGGTTTACATGCAACAGCGGCAAGACTCGTACAAAAGGTGGTTGCCGGAGCGGATCACGGCAACCGCGCCTCATGGGTGAAACTTGCGAAGATGCTCTATGTTCCAGGAGTTTCTCACAGGTAAGCCTTCTTCGGTCTCAAGGCGGACAGCGCCGGGCCTTGTGACTTGTCTCACCCGATAAGGGCCTTCCCACTTCGGCGTCAACTTGTTAGAATTCTTGGCGGACTGAACACGCCGAAGAACAAGGTCACCTTCCTCGAGACTCCTGGCCTTGACCTTGCGGCTATGATAGCGACGCAAGGCTTGCTGGTATCGAGCAGCTCGTACAGCAGCCTGGAGACGTTCCTCCTCAAGGAGCAATGCATCATCTTGACGCAGTTGCTCTTGCTCGAGCTCATCGTAAGCGAGTACTCGAGGAGATCCGTATACGAGTTCCGTGGGGAGAACTGCCTCTGCTCCATAGACAAGAGCAAAGGGTGTCTGTCTGGTGGCTCGATTTGGTGTCGTCCTGATTGACCAAAGAGTCGCCGGCAACTCCTCTATCCAGTTTCTTCCGCACTTGCGCAGCCTGTCAAAGGTTCTTGTCTTGAGTCCGCGCAGCACTTCAGCATTGGCCCTCTCCGCTTGACCATTGCTCCTCGGGTGAGCAACAGAAGCGAAGCAGACCTTGGCGCCAAGGTCTTGGACGTACTGCATGAAGGTGCGACTAGTAAATTATGTACCGTTGTCGGTGATGATCCTGTTAGGGATTCCGAAACGGCAAACAATTGACCTGAAGAACCTGACCGCTGACTGTGCTGTCACCTTTCTCACCGGCTCCACTTCTGGCCACTTTGTGAACTTGTCGATTGCAACGTACAAGTACTCAAAGCCCCCGACAGCACGGGGGAAGGGGCCGAGGATATCGAGCCCCCGGACCGAGAAGGGCCAGGACAAAGGGATCGTCTGGAGAGCTTGAGCTGGCTGATGAATTTTCTTGGCATGGAACTGGCATGCTTCACACTTGGTTACTTGTGTAGTTGCATCTTGGAGGGCTTCTGGCCAGAAGAACCCTTGCCGGAACGCCTTCCCGGCAAGTGCCCTTGCGCCAATGTGGTGACCACATATTCCTCCATGTATCTCTGCCAACAGCTTCTGTCCATCTTCTCTGGAAATGCACTTCAACCTGACACCATTGAGTCTTCTTCTGTACAGTTCATTGTCAACGAACTGGTACATACTTGATTGCCTGGTTATCTTCTCTATCTCTTCTGGGTCGTCGGGAAGTTCTCCAGTTTGCAGAAAACGGATGATCTGCTGTGCCCATGCCGGAGCCCGAGGCTCAACGTCGAGGACTAAAGGCATAAGGGCTGCTGCGGGAATCTCGGCTTCCACGGCAAGAACCTGCGGTTCCGCCGGAGCTGTTTGTCCCCCGGCAAGCCTGCCGGGGCAAGGCTTGTCGGGAATGCTTGCTTCAACTGTACAGACCCTAGGATCTGCAGGAGCAAACTGTTCCTCAGCATCTTGGTTGTTGATCCTGGGGACCTTGGCGGCGGCTTCGGGAAGGTCCGCCGGCAAGTAGTCGCCGGAGACCAACTTTCTCTTCTTACTTTGCCCAACTGATGGTGTAACAGATGGTTGAGTTAGCTTGAGCAGGAAGGTCCCTGGTTCCACAGGTAACTTCATCGCAGCACACTTTGAAAGGCCATCTGCAATATCATTCTGAGCTCTTGGAACGTGCTCCATTTGCAGACCTTCAAAGTGTTCTTCAAGCTTCCTCACCTCATCAACATAAACTTCCATCAAAGGGCTCTGGTAACTCTTGTTCACTTGTCGGACCACCAACTGAGAATCTCCCCGCACAATCAACTTCTTGATCCCAAGTTCGGCCGCAATCCTGAGGCCGGCAAGCAAACCCTCATACTCAGCAGTATTGTTTGTCGCTTGTTCCTTGGGAAAATGCATCTGGACAACATACTTGAGGTGCTCTCCGGTGGGCGCTATGAGTACCACGCCGGCACCGGCGCCTTGCAGCGAGAAGGCGCCATCAAAGTACATTATCCATTCACTGCTTGCTTCTTGTACGGGACGCTTGTCTCTGGAACTTCTTCATCGGGCGTTGGGGTCCATTCGGCTATGAATTCTGCCAAAGCTCGGCTCTGTATAGTTGAAGTACTCTCAAACTTGAGACCAAAGCTTGATAGTTCCAGTGCCCACTCGACGATCCTGCCTGTTGCTTCCGGATTTTGCAATATCCTCTTCAACGGAAAGCGAGTGACCACTGTTATCTCGTGTGCTTGGAAGTAATGGCGCAGCTTTCTCGAGGCCATGAGGAGGCCGAAAAGCAACTTCTGCACCCCAGAGTATCTTGATCTAGCCCCCTGCAAGAGGGAGCTTACAAAATACACTGGGCGCTGCACCATCTTCTTCCGCACTTCTCCTTGTTCCTTCGCAGACTTGTCCTTGTCGGGGCCAGAGCTTGTCGGAGAAGCCCCCTGCTTGTCGCTGGATTCGTTTGCCGGTGGTGTAGACTCCTCTTCTGCCTCCCTCTCCGCTACTAACGCAGCACTAACCACTTGATTGATTGCTGCTAGGTACAGCAGCAACTTCTCTTGTGGCCTAGGTGCGACAAGTATTGGAGTGGAGGATAGGTATGCTTTTAAGTCTTGCAGCGCTGCCTCCGCTTCCGGAGTCCATTTCATAGGACCTACCTTCTTAAAGATTTTGAAGAAAGGCAGGGCGCGCTCTGCAGACTTTGAAATGAACCTACTGAGGGTAGCTACACAACCTGCAAGTCTCCTTACGTCCTTGACGCGCTTCGGGGCTTCGATCTGCTCGATGGCTTTTATCTTGTCGGGATTGGCTTCAATCCCCCTCTGGGACACAAAGAACCCGAGAAGCTTGCCGGAGGGGACTCCAAAGACGCACTTCTCGGGATTCAACTTGAGCTGGATATTGCGCAGATTCTCAAACGTCTCTTCCAGATCTTGTATCAGGGTATCTTTGCTCTTGCTCTTGACCACTATGTCATCCATGTAGGCTTCCACATTTCTGTGGATCTGTGGCTCAAAAGCAGTGTGCACCACTCTTGCAAATGTCGAGCCTGCATTCTTCAATCCAAAAGGCATGCGTATGAAGCAATATGTGCCGCATGGAGTAATGAATGCAGTCTTCTCTTCATCTTCCTTGGCCATGAAAATCTGGTGGTAACCTGAGTATGCATCAAGGAAGGAAAGCAGCTCACATCCGGCGGTGGAATCAACAATCTGGTCTATACGCGGCAAGGGAAATGGATCCTTGGGACATGCTTTATTCACATCGGTGAAGTCTATACAGAGTCTCCACTTCCCGTTAGCCTTGCGTATGACAACTAGATTGGCTAACCACGTTGGATGGATGACGCCTCTAACCAGGCCTGCTGCTTCTAGCTTCTTTATCTCTTCGGCGATGAATTCTTGGCGCTCCACGGCTTGCTTCCTGACCTTCTGCTTGACGGGCCGCGCATGAGGACAAACAGCAAGCTTGTGCTCAATCACCTTCCTGGGAACGCCGGGGATGTCAGATGGTTGCCACGCAAACACATCGACATTCGCCCGCAGGAAGGCAACGAGCGCGCTTTCCTATTTGTTGTCAAGTGTAGCACTGATGGTGAAGGTACCACCAGTGCCATCCTCCCTGGCGGACACCTTCTTGGTTGCCGGTGGAGCGGCCATCCCCTTCTTACACTTGCCGGTGGAGCTCGATGGAGCGTCCTCGACGGCAGCGCAGCACTCCGAAGAGGTGCGTTTGCCGGAGTGGGCCCCAGAGCACTTGCCAGACTTGGTCTTGGTCTTCTTCCCCCCGGGAGCTTCAGCGGCAAGTGTGTTGCTCTCCGCTGCGGCTGCTGCATCCCGGTATATCTTGTCGGCGCAGATAAGCGCGTCCTTCTTGTCGCCAGGGACAGAGATGACGCTTATCGGCCCCGGCATCTTGAGTACATTGTAGGCGTAGTGGGAAGCTGCCATGAACTTGGCGAGGGCAGGACGTCCAAGTATCCCATTGTACGGCAATGGGATATCGGCAACATCGAAGGTTATCCTCTCCGTCCTGAAGTTAAGTTCCCCGCCAAAGGTCACTGGCAGAGTGATCTTCCCCTTGGGCTCGCTCCTTCCCGGGTTTATTCCTTGGAACGAACCGGTCTCTTCGAGCTCGCCGTCTGGGATCTGGAGTTTCTTGATCACAGCTGAGGAGATCAAGTTCAGGCCGGCCCCGCCGTCAACCAACATTTTGGTGACCTTGAGGTTGCGGATAGTTGGTGAAACCAACATCGGCAAGCACCCGACAGCAGTGGTGCGGTCAGGGTGATCCTCAAGGTCAAAAATGATGGGCGTGCTGGACCACTTCAGGAGCCTGCGCGACTCAACGGGCGGCTCAGCTGCATTTACTTCCCGCACCCACTGCTTGAGTTGGCGGTGGGAAGTATGCAGAGAGGCGCCTCCGTCGACACACAGAACTTCTGTGGCCTTCTGGAACTCCTGCTCGCTGTTATCACCTTCCTCCATGTCATCGTCGTCGTCTTCTTCCTCATCCTTGTCGCGGCCCCGGGGAGGTCGATCTCCTTGCCGCTGCTTGGCCTTGCCGCGGCGTCCTCCCCGGCCATTGAATGGCCGCTTCTTGCTTGGCTCTCCCCCGCCACCTTGGGCCTTCTCCTTGTCGCGATGCTCGTATTCAACTTTCTGCTGCTCTACGAGGTACTCGACTCGCTTGCAGTTCGAAAGGTCGTGGCCCTTGGTGCGGTGGATCTTGCAGTATTGCTTGTCGGAGCCGTCCTGCTTGTCGGTCGCCGCTACAGGGGCAGGCTCCTTGCCGGAGCCGCCAGCCTGTGTCTTCTTGGCGGGAGCCTCCTTATCGGACTGCTCGACGACTAGCACTTCCTTGCTCTTCTTTCTTCTGTTGTTCCGCCGCCGGCTCTTCTTTGCCGGGGCGGCGTCCTCGCTGTCGCTTCCCCCTACGCCAGTATCCTCTCCGGGGAGTCTCCTCCCCTCTTCGGCGCGCGCGCACTTGTCAGCCAGAGCGTAGAGCTCGCTGACATCCCGGATCTTGGTCATGGCCATCTCCTCCCGCATGCGGCGGTTACGCACGTTCTGGTGGAACGCGCTGATAACCGCGGCGGGGTGGACGTCGGGAATGTTGTGCTGCACGCGGCTGAACCGTTGAATGTACTTGCGCAAGGGTTCTCCTTCCTTCTGGGCCAAGATGTGGAGATCACTCTCCTGGCCGTGGGGTTTGTGGCCGCCTGTGAAGGCGCCAACAAATTGGTGGCACAAATCTGCCCACGAAGAAATGGAGCCTTCCGGCAAGTGCATAAGCCAAGAACGGACGTTCGGCTTAAGCACTAGCGGGAAGTAGTTAGCTAATATCTTCTCGTCGCGTCCCCCGGCAGCCTGCACCGCGATGGTGTAGATGCTGAGGAACTCCGAGGGGTGCGTCTTGCCGTCGTACTTCTCGGGTACGTCGGGCTTGAAGTTTTTCATGCTGGGCCACTGGACGCGCCGCAGCTCACGGGTAAACGCAGGGCAACCTGCCGCGTACGGCAAGTCGCCTGGCTCACCGGGCGCGTGCGTGTCGACAGCGGTCCCAGCGCGCTGATCCGATTGTCGCCGGGCTTCTCGTCGGCGCTCGATTGTCGTCCGAGCGTCTTCTTGCCGCCGGTCGTCAAGGACTTGGCGCTGGTCCCGACGAGCCCGCAGTTCCGACGACGCCGTGGAATCGTCGTCGACGTTAATCCGGCGGGGAGGCGTCTTCTGCTTCCGCGGCGGGGAGTGCACGGTGGTTGCACCCCCGGCGGTCTTGTCGCCGTCGGCCTTCGTCTGCTCGACTTGCCGTGGCCGCGATGTCGCCGGCTGCTGCGGCGTGTCGTTGTTGGCGAAGGCGATGAGGCTTTGGATCGTCGCCCTCCAGTCTTCGGCCTTGTCTGCCGCTGGAGGGAAATCGAGGAGCAGTTGCGCTCTTGCTAGAGCTTCTGCTGGAGAGGAGGGGAGCGGCGGCGAGCGGTGCGAGGAGCGGGATACGCTCGGACTCCTAACAGGGTTAGAAGGAGCAGTCTCCCGACCCGGCGACCGCGCCTTGCTCGTGCCAGGACGATGGCCTTGAGCGTCCCGCGATCCTCCGGCTTGTCCTTGGCCCAGCAAGCGGATGGTACCTCCTGTACCACGGCGCTGCTGGCCTGTCGTCTACTGAGATGGACGTGGTGCATCTACGGACACCGAGGCCTTGGAATTTGTCCGGTCGTCCGTCTTGTCCTTGGATTTGGTGGCGCCGTGAGTTTCCTCACCGGCAACCACCCTTCCGCCGGCGTCTCCTCCACCCACCGTTGGTTCCGGTGGCGGTGGAACAGACGCAGACGGGCCTCCGACCTCTGAAGCCTTCTTCTTTGGGGCCATGCTGCTGCTGGTGAAGTTGGTGAAGCTGGAGAAGTTGATGAAGAATGCGCCCGCGTGAGCGCCGGATCAGGTTCGCACAACCTCGACGCCCCCTACCTGGCGCGCCAAAGATGTCGGGGGAAACTGTCCTCCCACAAGCACCTATGGGACCGGAGCCCCTTCTACGTTGCGGTAAGGGTGCGGAGGGAGCACGAAGAGCAGATCGAGGAGAGCACGCTGGCAGTTTACCCAGGTTCGGGCTGCGCGGACGCGTAAAACCCTACTCCTGCTTTGGTTGCATTGAGCTCGGGAGCTTGAAGAGCTATAGTACTAGCTACACCGAGCGTGAGAGTTGCTAAGGATTCGAACCCTTTCTACGTTGTGCATGGGCCTCCTTTTATAGCCCAAGGGGTCACCGACAGGTGTCAACGTAGAGGAGGGCAAAAATGTAACTGTGGTGGTAGTCGTAACAGTGCGGGAATAGTGCGTGAACAGTGGATGAACAGTGGTCATCACCTAACTTTGACAGTGGGGGACAAGGGCATTAAATGCCCGTCACCGTCGACCCCAAAAGTGTCCGTTCATGCTTCTCCATTCGACACGGCGGTAGCCTCGTCACCGTGGAGCGCCACCGTGTACCCCAGGCTGCACAGCCATCCGCCACGCGTCCCTGGAAGGGCCCCAGGGCGACGCGTGGGCAGATGAGCTGGAGTGCGGGCACACAGCGTGAGTTCTCCCCGGCAAGCACCTTGCCGGGGCCTTGACCTTGCCGGGCCCGGAAGCTTGTCGCTCCCCGGGTCCTGCCGGGGCGCAGGGCGCGCCGAGGCATGTCTTCTGAGATGCAGTCTTCTGGTCCTCCTGGCAAGCTCCTCTTGCCAGGGTCTTGTGTTAACGTGATAATCTTGAGCCTGGGACGGCCTTCCCGGCAAGCTCCACTTGCCGGGGCCTTGATCTTCTGTCTTGTATACTTTGTTCTTGAATGGCTTAATAAGGACCGAAAAGGTTTCCGGCAAGCACGTGGTGAACCCCGCCGCGGGAAGCTGCTACTGCCCGTGCACAAGTTGGGGTACTAGGGTACCCCTACCTTAGTACACCGACACATGCCCATGTTATATGTTGATCATACTTGCATATGAAAAACTAGCTTTCCGCAAAACCGCCAATTTAGCAGTAGAGCTTTGCATAACTATTCTGTCATCGCACTTGGGTTGCTTGCGAGTACATTCAAAGTACTCATTGGCTTGCCACTGGTTATTTTATTGGCCAGGCATGAGTGAACAGGATTTGATGAAGATTTCTTGGTGATGAGCATGCGAGCTAGGATGCTTCCCAGTCAGAATGCCTGTAGGGTTAAGGCAGATGGCATGGGTCCATGTTGTTATTGAAGATTTCCGCTACAACGATATACTCAAGACTTGACCATTATGGTCCTATTTGTGTAATACGGTATGTATGGATGTAAGACTCTTGTTATTCAGCTCCTGTGTGTTCAGTGAGCATTGATCTCTGGGATCACTGTACACGTGCATTCGGTGATCTCGACTTATGAGTCGGGGTCCCCACACTCTCTTTCCACCAGCTCATTGGTGTCGTTGAGAAACGACAAGACGACATCTTGTCCGTCTGCGATTATGTCCATCAACATCGCTTCTTGTGCTTCGTCTCGGGTGTTGTCGTCCATAGTTTCTACAAATATTTACAACATGCCAATTATTATTCAAACATGACAGATGTATATATTAATGGCAAACGTAGAACTACCTTCGACCCTCGACCCCTGGACGACACTCGACTGCTCGGCGATCCACAACCCTAGACCCCCTCATGTCACATTTTGTCTAGTGTCAAAGGATTCAACAAAACCAATACTTCATATTAGGCGAAAGTAACAGTCGCATGATGGTACGAAGCTCTCCAAAGTTATTTTGGAACGGAGTCCCAGATAGGATAATTTGTAACAAAAGACGGATTATCCTATCAGGAACTCCGTTCCAAAACAACTTTGAAGAACTTCGTACCAACATGCCCCGGTTACTTCTGGCAAATGATGAAGTCATGGATTTCTTCAATACTTTGACACTAGCTAGGCAACCTCTCGACCCCTCGACCCTCGACTGCTCGGCGATCCACAACCCTAGACCCCCTCATGTCACATTTTGTCGAGTGTCAAAGGATTCAACAAAACCAATACTTCATCATTAGGCGAAAGTAACAGACGCATGATATTTTGGAACGGAGTCTCAGATAGGATAATTCGTAACAAAAGACGGATTATCCTATCAGGAACTCCGCTCTAGAACAACTTTGCAGAACTTCATACCAACATGCCCCGGTTACTTCTGGCAAATGATGAAGTC
>LR738715.1:772063715-772077242 GCA_902687465.1 Secale cereale
GGTTGGTGCCACGAACCGGGACTAATACCCCCCCCCCCTTTAGCCCCGGTTGGTGCCACCAACCGGGACCAAAGCCCTGTGCTGGCACGGGTGTGGTGGGATGTTTAGTCCCACCTCGCTAGTTGAGAGAGCTCGGGTGTGGTTTATAAGCGTTGTTGCGCCCACCCACGCGAGCTCCTCTCAATTGCAGGCTTCTGGGCCTAACTCTGCGCGCTGTCCTGTGAGCTTGCTGGGCCTTATAGTCCAGATGCATCCTGGGCTGTAGGCCATGCAGGCTCACTGGGCAGTGCCCAATTTTTTATTTTTTTTCCTTTTTTGCTTTATTTATTTCTAAGTTGTTTTTTGTTGTATTTAGAGTTTCTTTGTGAATATTATTGCTTTAGGTAAAACAAATTACAAACTTTCTGTTAGTCCAAGTAGTATTCAAATTTGAATAGTTTAAATTTCAAATTATTTGTTTTCTTTATTGCTTTATTTATTTTATTTTGTTTCTACTTACAACAAAATACTTATTGTTGCTATTTTTATTTTTTTGCAAGTTTTTTTGTTTTGTTTTCTACATTATTTATTTTCTTTTGTTTTTTGCTTTATTTTTTAATTCCTTGTGGTAAAACCAATTACAAACTTTCTGTTAGTGCAAGTAGTATTCAAATTTGAATAGTTTAAATTTGAAATTATTTGTTTTCTTTGTTGTTTTATTTATTTTATTTTGTTTCTACTTACAACGAAATACTTATTGTTGCTATTTTTTTATTTTTTTGCAAGTTTTTTTTGTTTTGTTTTCTGCATTATTTGTTTTCTTTTGTTTTTTGCTTTATTTTTTAATTCTTTCTGGTAAAACCAATTACAAACTTTATGTTAGTGCAAGTAGTATTGAAATTTGAATAGTACAAACGGACAATGGTATCATACTCGTATGTTACAAAGTTGGCATGGTATCATCATAATAGTTGTAGAAAAAAGTCTTCACTTTTTCTTCGATTGTGTCATTTGCTTACTGCGCCGTAACCATGGATAATCTTCATCGTTTATCACGATGCTTGGGTCAGCCTTGACTTTGAAGGGAGGAATTTCATGAAACTTTTCATAATCTTCGGATATGTCTGTCTTGCCCTCCACTCCCAGGATGTCCCTTTTTCCTGAAAGAACAATGTGGCGCTTTGGCTCATAGTATGATGTATTCGCTTCCTTATATTTTCTTTTTCTCGGTCTGGTAGACATGTCCTTCACATAGATCACCTGTGCCACATCATTGGCTAGGACGAACGGTTCGTCAGTGTATCCAAGATTTTTCAGATCCATTGTTGTCATTCCGTACTGTGGGTCTACCTGTACCCCGCTTCCTGACAGATTGACCCATTTGCACTTAAACAGAGGGACCTTAAAATCATGTCCGTAGTCAAGTTCCCATATGTCCACTATGTAACCATAATATGTGTCCTTTCCCCTCTCGGTTGTTGCATCAAAGCGGACACCGCTGTTTTGGTTGGTGCTCTTTTGATCTTGGACAATCGTGTAAAATGTATTCCCATTTATCTCGTATCCTTCGTAAATCAATACAGTCGAAGATGGTCCCCTGGACAACAGGTACAACTCATCACAAACAGTGTTGTCACCTCTGAGACGTGTTTCCAACCAATTGCTGAAAGTCCTGATGTGTTCACATGTAATCCAGTCGTCGCACTGCTCCGGGTGTTTGGAGCGCAGACTGTTCTTGTGTTCATCGACATACGGGGTCACCAATGTAGAGTTCTGTAGAATTGTGTAGTGTGCTTGAGATCAAGAATATCCGTCCCTGCATATTATTGAGTCCCTTCCAAGCGTGCCTTTTCTAGTCAGTCTCCCCTCGTACCGCGATTTAGGGAGACCTATCTTATTAAGGCTAGGAATGAAGTCAACACAAAACCCGATGACATCCTCTGTTTGATGGCCCATGGAGATGCTTCCTTCTGGCCTAGTGCGGTTACGGACATATTTCTTTAGGACTCCCATGAACCTCTCAAAGGGGAACATATTGTGTAGAAATATGGGCCCCAGAATGACAATCTCGTCGACTAGATGAACTAGGACGTGTGTCATGATATTGAAGAAGGATGGTGGGAACACCAGCTCGAAACTGACAAGACATTGCGCCACATCACTCCTTAGCCTTGGTATGATTTCTGGATCGATCACCTTCTGAGAGATTGCATTGAGGAATGCACATAGCTTCACAATGGCTAATCGGACGTTTTCCGGTAGAAGCCCCCTCAATGCAACCGGAAGCAGTTGCGTCATAATCACGTGGCAGTCATGAGACTTTAGGTTCTGGAACTTTTTCTCTAGCATATTTATTATTCCCTTTATATTTGACGAGAAGCCAGTCGGGACCTTCATACTGAGCAGGCATTCAAAGAAGATTGCTTTCTCTTCTTTCGTAAGAGCATAGCTGGCAGGACCTTCATACTGCTTCGGAGGGATGCCGTCTTTTCCGTGCAAACGTTGCAGGTCCTCCCGTGCCTCAGCTGTATCTTTTGTCTTTCCATACACGCCCAAGAAGCCTAGCAGGTTCACGCAAAGGTTCTTTGTCACGTGCATCACGTCGATTGAAGAGCGGACCTCTAGGTCTTTCCAGTAGGGTAGGTCCCAAAATATAGATTTCTTCTACCACATGGGTGCGTGTCCCTCAGCGTCATTCGGAACAACTAGTGCGCCGGGGCCCTTTCCAAAGATTACGTGTAAATCATTGACCATAGCAAGTACATGATCACCGGTACGCATGGCGGGCTTCTTCCAGTGATCTGCCTCACCTTTGAAATGCTTGCCTTTCTTTCGACATTGATGGTTGGTCGGAAGAAATCGATGATGGCCCAGGTACACATTCTTCCTGCATTTGTCCAGGTATATACTTTCAGTGTCATATAAACAGTGCGTGCATGCGTGGTATCCTTTGTTTGTCTGTCCTGAAAGGTTACTGAGAGCGGGCCAATCGTTGATGGTCACGAACAGCAACGCCTTTAGGTCAAATTCCTCCTGTCTGTGCTCATCCTACGCACGTACACCGTTTCCATTCCACAGCTGTAAAAGTTCTTCAACTAATGGCCTTAGGTACACATCAATGTCGTTGCCGGGTTGCTTAGGGCCTTGGATGAGAACTGGCATCATAATGAACTTCCGCTTCATGCACATCCAAGGAGGAAGGTTATACATACATAGAGTCATGGGCCAGGTGCTGTGATTGCTGCTCTGCTCCCCAAAAGGATTAATGCCATCCGCGCTTAAAGCAAACCATACGTTCCTTGGGTCCTTTGCAAACTCCTTCCAGTACTTTCTCTCGATTTTTCTCCACTGCGACCCGTCAGCGGGTGCTCTCAACTTCCCGTCTTTCTTACGGTCCTCACTATGCCATCGCATCAACTTGGCATGCTCTATGTTTCTGAACAAACGTTTCAACCGTGGTATTATAGGAGCATACCACATCACCTTCGCAGGAACCCTCTTCCTGGCGGGCTCGCCGTCAACATCACCAGGGTCATCTCGTCTCATCTTATACCGCAATGCACCGCATACCGGGCATGCATTCAGATCCTTGTATGCACCGCGGTAGAGGATGCAGTCATTAGGGCATGCATGTATCTTCTGCACCTCCAATCCTAGAGGGCATACGACCTTCTTTGCTGCGTATGTACTGTCGGGCAATTCGTTATCCTTCGGAAGCTTCTTATTCAATATTTTCAGTAGCTTCTCAAATCCTTTGTCAGCCACAGCATTCTCTGCCTTCCACTACAGCAATTCCAGTACGGTACCGAGCTTTGTGTTGCCATCTTTGCAATTGGGGTACAACCCTTTTTTGTGATCCTCTAACATGCGATCGAACTTCAGCTTCTCCTTTTGACTTTCGCATTGTGTCCTTGCATCGACAATGACCCGGCGGAGATCATCATTTGGTTCCTCTTGATCTTCAGCAGCTTCACCCATTGCAGCATCATTGGGAACATCGTCTGGTTCCTCTTGATCTTCACCAGCTCCCCCCATTGCAGCATCACCGTATTCAAGGGGCACATAGTTGTCATCGTACTCTTCTTCTTCGCCGTCTTCCATCATAACCCCTATTTCTCCGTGCCTCGTCCAAACATTATAGTGTGGCATGAAACCCTTGTAAAGCAGGTGGGAGTGAAGGATTTTCCGGTTAGAGTAAGACATCGTATTCCCACATTTAGTGCATGGACAACACATAAAACCATTCTGCTTGTTTGCCTCAGCCGCATTTAGAAACTCATGCACGCCCTTAATGTACTCGGAGGTGTGTCTGTCACCGTACATCCATTGCCGGTTCATCTGCGTGCATTATATATAATTAAGTATGTCAAAAACCACTACAGAATATCATAAATAGATAATTAAGTGACCAAATTAATAGAAGTTCATCATCACATTAAAACCAAAGTACATACATATATAGTTCTCATCTAACAACATATAGCTCTCCATACACATCGAAACTATGTAAAACATTTCAATGCGAAAACAAATGCGATCATAATCGCAACCAAGGTAACAATTGATCCAACGGCATAATGATACCAAGCCTCGGTATGAATGGCATATTTTCTAATCTTCAACCGCATTGCATCCATCTTGATCTTGTGATCATCGACGACATCCGCAACATGCAACTCCAATATCATCTTCTCGTCCTCAATTTTTTTTAGTTTTTCCTTCAAGAATTTGTTTTCTTCTTCAACTTAATTTAACCTCTCGACAATAGGGTCCATATTGATCTTGTGATCATCGACGACTTCCGCAACATGCAACTCCAATTCCATCTTCTCCTCCTCCATTTTTTCCAATTTTTTCTTTAAGGAAATGTTTTCCTCTTCAACTAAATTTAACCTCTCCACAAGAGGGTCGGTTGGAATTTCCGGTTCAACTACGTCCTAGACATAATAAAACATCTATGCATGTCAGGTTGGTCGGCATAACTATCATAAACACTAAAACAAATAGTTATAAATTAAATATAATATACTACATCCGAATCGTAGACAGGACGAGGGCCCACGTGGGCGGATATCAAAACCATCGCACTATATAATAACAAGCAATAATAAATGTAAGAAAATTAGACAAATATCTATCTAAAGAAATAATAACAAGCAATAATAAAAGTAAGAAAAGCATGGACATAACAAGAGGCTCACCACGGTCGTGCCGGTGACGAGATCGGCGGGGGCGATCGACGGCGGCGAAGACGGGGACGGGACGTGACGGACCGCTAAACCTAGACAAATCTCGGAGAAAATAGAGCTTCGAGAGGAGAAAATCTTAACTACTATGGCTCGGGCATTCCATCGAACAGGTTTTGTGCATAGGAGGTGAGCTAGAGCACCACTAACCCCTCTCCCCCTCGGCCAGAAAAAAAACAGAGCAGTGTGCTCTGCTCTTGCGCCAGGGGGTATATATAGGCACCTCATTGGTCCCGGTTGGTGATACGAACCGGGGCTAAAGGGGAGCCTTTGGTCCCGGTTCATTCACCAACCGGAACCAATGGTGGTGGGCCAGGAGCAAGACCCATTGGTCCCGGTTCGTCGCACCAACCGGGACTAAAAGGTCCAGACGAACCGGGACCAATGGCCCACGTGGCCCGGCCGCCCCCCTGGGCTCACGAACCGGGTCTAGTGCCCCCATTGGACCCGGTTCTTGATTGAACCGGGGCTAATGGGCTGGACAGGCCTGGACCAAAGCCCTGTTTTCTACTAGTGTACCGTACTAGTTACAACACCGGGCTAGCAACACGGTACTACCGTGCTCAGGATACGGTACTACCGCTCTGTGCGGTACTACCGCTGTCCGTAGGCGGTACTACCATGTGGTTGTGCTGTACTACCGCTTACTATGAGCGGTACTACCGCATGCCAGACAGTTGTATTAGTAGGAAGCCATGGTTTTGTACTAACGAGGAAAACAGCCGGAGCTCCAGAGAAGCAAAGGAAAGGTGGTGCGAAAGTATAGACGTGTACGTGTTGATTCCACCCAAACCTTTCCGAAGTGGACCCCCTCTTAATAGTACGGATTTCCTATTACTCAAATCCACTGAAAAAGAAGCAAAAGGAAACACCGTCTTCCATAGATTCCGAGGGGCACATAATCGTCTTGTGCCTAGGTGAGATATATCTGAAAGAGCTTAGAGCACACGATTAGTCCACAAATGCATTGTCATCAATCACCAAAACTACTTAGGGAGAAATATGCCCTTACAGTTGAAAGATGGAGGAAAACAATTATGTCAGCGAGCATATACTCAAAATGTCTGGGTTGCGCAACCGCTTGTCTCAGCTGGGAGTTAATCTTCCAAATAATGCGGTCGTTGACAGAATCGTCTAGTCGCTCCCACCTAGCTACAAGAGCTTTGTGATGAACTAAAATATGCAAGGGATGGAGAAGTCCATTTCCGAGTTATATTCAATGCTGAAATCAGCGAAGGTGGAGATCAAAAAGGAACATCAAGTGTTGATGGTGAATAAAACCACTAAGTTCAAGAAAGGAAAGGGTAAGAAGAACTTCAAGAAGGACGGCAAGGGAGTTGCGAGGAAGAAGCCAAAGAATGGATCCAAACCTGAGACTGGGCGCTTTTATTGCAAGAGAACGAGTCAGAAGAAGTGGAATTTCCCCAAATACTTAGTGGATAAGAAGGCCGGCAACGTCAAAGGTATATGTGATATACATGTTATTGATGTCTACCTTACCAGCGCTCGTTGTAGCTCTTGGGTATTTGATACCGGTCCAGTTGCTCACATTTGTAACTCAAAGCAGGAGCTGCGGAATAAGCGGAGACTGGCGAAGGACGAGGTGACGATGCGCGTCGGGAATGGTTCCAAGGTCGATGTGATCGCCTTCGGCACGCTACCTCTACGTCTACCTTTGTGATTAGTTTTAAACCTCAATAATTGTTATTTAGTACCAGCCTTGAGCATGAACATTGTATCTGGATCTCGGTTAATGGGAGATGGCTATTCATTTAAATCTGAGAATAATTGTTGTTCTATTTATATGAGAGAAATGTTTTATGGTCATGCCCCGCTGGTCAATGGTTTATTTTTATTAAATCTCGAACGTGATGTTACACATATTCATAGTGTGAATGCCAAAAGATGTAAGGTTGATAATGATAGTCCCACATACTTGTGGCACTGCCGCCTTGGTCATATTGGTGTCAAACACAAGAAGAAACTCCATGCAGATGGACTTTTGGAGTCTCTTGATTATGAATCATTTGACACGTGTGAACCATGCCTCTTGAGCAAGATGACCAAGACTCCGTTCTCCGGAACAATGGAGCGAGCAACCAACTTGTTGGAAATCATATATACTGATGTGTGCGGTCCGATGAGCGTTGAGGCTCGCAGTGGTTATCGTTATGTTCTCACCCTCACTAATGACTTAAGTAGATATGTTTAAGTCTACTTGATGAAACACAAGTCTGAGACCTTTGAAAAGTTCAAGGAATTTCAGAATAAGGTTGAGAATCAACGTGACAGAAAAATAAAGTTCTTACGATCAGATCATGGAGGGGAATATTTAAGTCACAAATTTGGCACGCACCTAAGGAAATGTGGAATTGTTTCACAACTGACGCCACCTAGAAAACCTCAGCGTAACGGTGTGTCCAAACATCATGATCATACTCTGTTGGACATGGTGCGATATATGATGTCTCTTACCGATTTACCGCTATCATTTTGGGGTTATGCTTTAGAGACTGTCGCATGCACTTTAAATAGGGCACCGTCTAAATCCGTTGAGACGACACCGTATGAATTATGGTTTGGGAAGAAACCTAAGTTGTCGTTTCTAAAAGTTTGGGGATGCGATGCTTATGTCAAGAAACTTCAACCTGAAAAGCTCGAAGCCAAATCGGAAAAATGCGTCTTCATAGCATACCCTAAGGAAACTATTGGGTATAACTTCTACCTCAGATCCGAAGGCAAGGTCTTCATTGCCAAGAATGGATCCTTTTTGGAGAAAGAGTTTCTCTCGAAAGAAGTAAGTGGGAGGAAAGTAGAACTTGATGAGGTGGTTGTAACCCCTCTTGAACCGGAAAGTAGCACAGCACAGGAAGATGTTTCTGTAGTGCCTGCACCAACTAGAGAGGAAGTCAGTGATAATGATCATGAAACTTCGGATCAAGTTACTACTGAACTTTGTAGGCCCACGAGGACATGTTCTGCACCAGAGTGGTACGACAACCCTGTCCTGGAAGTCATGTTGTTAGACAACGGTGAACCTTCGAACTATGAAGAAGCGATGGTGGGCCTGGATTCCAACAAATGGCTTGAAGCCATGAAATCCGAGATTGGGTCCATGTATGATAACAAAGTATGGACTTTGGTTGACTTGCCCGATGATCAGCGAGCCATAGAAAATAAATGGATCTTTTGAAGAAGACTATCGCGGATGGAAATGTGACCGTCTATAAGGCTCGGCTTGTCGCTAAGGGTTATCGACAAGTTCAAGAAATTGACTACGATGAGACTTTCTCTCCCGTAGCGATGCTGAAGTCCGTCCGAATGATGTTAGAAATTGCCGCATTCTATGATTATGAGATATGGCAAATGGACGTCAAAACGGCATTCCTTAATGGTTTCCTTAAGGAAGAACTGTATATGATGCAGCCGGAAGGTTTTGTCGATCCTAAGAATGCTAACAAGGTATGCAAGCTCCAGCGCTCCATCTATGGGCTGGTGCAAGCATCTCGGAGTTGGAACATTCGCTTTGATGAAGTGATCAAAGCGTTTGGGTTCATACAGACTTACGGAGAAGCCTGTATTTACAAGAAAGTGAGTGGGAGCTCTGTAGCATATCTCATATTATATGTGGATGACATATTATTGATGGGAAATGATATAAACTTTTGGAAAGCATAAAGGCCTACTTGAATAAGTGTTTTTCAATGAAGGACCTTGGAGAAGCTGCTTACATATTAGGCATCAAGATCTATAGAGATAGATCGAGATGCCTCATTGGTCTTTCACGAAGCACATACCTTGAGAAGATATTGAAGAAGTTCAATATGGATTAGTCCAAGAAAGGGTTCTTGCCTGTGTTGCAAGGTGTGAGATTGAGCACAACTCAATGCCCGACCTCGGTAGAAGATAGAGAAAAGATGAGTGTCATCCCCTATGCCTCAGCCATAGGTTCTATTATGTATGCCATGTTGTGTACCAGACCTGATGTGAACCTTGACATAAGTTTGGTGGGGAGGTACCAAAGTGATCCCGGAATGGAACACTAGACAACGGTTAAGAACATCCTGAAGTACCTGAAAAGGACTAAGGATATGTTTCTCGTTTATGGAGGTGACGAAGAGCTCATCGTAAAGGGTTACGTGGATGCTAGTTTCGACAGAGATCCAGATGACTCCAAGTCACAAACCGGATACATGTATATTTTGAATGGTGGGGCAGTCAGCTGGTGCAGTTGCAAGCAAACCATCGTGGCGGCATCTACATGTGAAGTGTAGTACATAGCTGCTTCCGGAGCAGCACAGGAAGGAGTCTGGATGAAGGAGTTCATCACCGACCTAGGAGTTATTCCAAGCGTGTCGGGCCCGATGACTCTCTTCTGTGACAACACTAGAGCTATTGCCATTGCCAAGGAGCCCGGGTTTCATAAGAAGACCAAGCACATCAAGCTCGTTTCAACTCCATTCGTGGTTATATTCAAGATGGAGACATAGATATTTGTAAAGTGCATACGGATCTGAATGTCACAGATCCGTTGACTAAACCTCTTCCACGAGCAAAACATGATCAACACCAGAACTCTATGGATGTTCGATTCATCACAATGTAACTAGATTATTGACTCTAGTGCAAGTGGGAGACTGTTGGAAATATACCCTAGAGGCAGTAATAAAATGGTTATTATTATATTTCCTTGTTCATGATAATTGTCTATTGTTCATGCTATAATTGTGTTAACCGGAAACCGTAATACCTGTGTGAATACATAGACCATAATATGTCCCTAGTGAGCCTCTAGTTGGCTAGCTCGTTGATCAATAGATGGTCACGGTTTCATGACCATGGACATTGGATGTCGTTGATAACCGGATCACATCATTAGGAAAATGATGTGATGGACAAGACCCAATCCTAAGCATAGCACAAGATCGTGTAGTTCGTCTGCTAAAGCTTTTCCAATGCCAAGTATCATTTCCTTAGACCATGAGATTGTGCAACTCCCAGATACCATAGGAATGATTTGGGTGTCCCAAACGTCACAACGTAACTGGGTGGCTATAAAGGTGCACTACGGGTATCCCCGAAAGTATCTGTTGGGTTAGTACGAATCGAGACTCGTTTTTGTCACTCCGTATGACGGAGAGGTATCTCTGGGCCCACTCGGTAAGACATCATCGTAATGAGCTCAAAGTGACTAAGGAGTTGGTCATGGGATGATGTGTTACGGAACGAGTAAAGAGACTTGCCGGTAACGAGATTGAATAAGGTATAGGGATACCGACGATCGAATCTCGGGCAAGTACTATACCGGTAGACAAAGGGAATTGTATACAGGATTGATTGAATCCTTGACATCGTGGTTCATCTGATAAGATCATTGTGGAACATGTGGGAGCCAACATGGGTATCCAGATCCCGCTGTTGGTTATTGGCCGGAGAGATGTCTCGGTCATGTCTGCATGGTACCCGAACCCGTAGGGTCTACACACTTAAGGTTCGATGACTCTAGGGTTATAGGGAATGTATGTACGTGGTTACCGAATGTTGTTAGGAGTCCCGGGTGAGATCCCGGACATCATGAGGAGTTCCGGGATGGTCCGGAGGTGAAGATTTATATATGGGAATTCATTATACGGTCACCGGAAAGGTTCGGGGGGGTGCCGGTATTGTACCGGGACCACCCTAGGGTTGGGGGGAAACCCTAAGGGGGGCGCCACCCTTGGCTTGGGGGCAAGCCCCCTCCCCTTGGCCGCCGCCCCCCTCTAGATCCCATATAGAGGGGCCGGCCCCCTCTCCCTTCCCCTATATATAGTGAGGGGGTGGGAGGGCAGCCGCACCCTGACACCTGGCGCAACCCTCCCCCTCCCAATTCCTCCTCTCCCTCCGCGATGCTTGGCGAAGCCCTGCTGGAGTACCACACCTCTCCACGACCACCACGCCGTCGTGCTGCTGCTGGAGTTGTCTTCCCCAACCTCTCCCTCTCTCCTTGCTGGATTAAGGTGTGGGATACGTCACCGGGCTGCACGTGTGTTGAACGCGGAGGCGCCGTTGTTCGGCGCTTAGATCGGATTCGGCCACGATCTGAATCGCTTTGTGTACGACTCCACCAACCGAGTTCTTGCAACGCTTCCGCATCGCGATCTTCAAAGGTATGAAGATGCACTCCCCTCTCTCGTTGCTAGTCACTCCACAGATTGATCTTGGTGATGCGTAGAATTTTTTTGAATTTCTGCAACGATCCCCAACAAGTGTTATGTTGAAATTTGAGGCATATCATTGTTCACAAGTGTCTTTGTTCCCATGCAGCGTGCTTTGAAATGTAGGGTGAATCTTGTGGAGGAGTAGGATGAATCGGACATTGTCTCGCTTGTGCCACTGTGGTAAAAACAGAGCACCACTCTTACTTGATGTGCATGTGTTAATACGGTAAAATTATTGAGATCTGTTTGATTTGTCTCTTCTATGTGTAGATAACATGCTGAATGTTGTTCATGCGACTGTGTATGAATCTTTTGTATGTGGAGATTATCAGGCATTGTTTAATGTCGTTGAGGGTGTAACAGAGGTGAGGTTTCTACTACTGTTGAAACAAATAGCCAAATAAATCACAATTTGTCTTCCTGTCTGTGCAGTTCTTTTGTTAAGCCATTGTCTCATGTACTTACAAATTTCTGGTTGACATGCAGTGTTTCAACGGACAGCAGAAAAATCAGTTTGATGTATGGATGCTTCATGTGATAATAGCCAATGATCTTTGTACTGATGACAATTTTGTGGTAAGTGTACTATGGTAAAATGCAGATGTTGGTTATTTCCTCGTCTCAAGAGAGAGCAAAATGAAGTCCATTGCACTGTTAGGAAATTCCCACTGTTCCATAATTGTCTTACTATATATTCCCCTTGTTCCTGCTATATTCCTGTGTAAGGAAATGTATTCCTGAGATGATATATTATGTTATGTAATCTGGGGAGATGTTTTATGTGATGTGATATGATGAATGATTTGAATTCGACCTAGAGTTTTCCTGATTTGAATACAAAATAATGTTGGATGTATGTGTGTAATTGGGCTCAAGAGGTCTTGGGCCCAAACAATTCTCAACATCAAAAGGTTGGGCCAAACATTATCTTTCAAAAGGCTGAGTTCTAATAATGGAAAAATAATTAAGCTAGAAAAGGCCATGCCCCAACAAGCGCTGCACCATTTCAAAAAAGAAAAAAGAATATACATGAAAAGGCTAAGGCCCAAAAAACTAGACGAAGCTTAGAAAATAAAAAGGCTGAATTGTTGTGCTTGGCCCATGAAGTTGACCAAAAATTGACTGGAAAAATATATAAAAAGGCTGAATTGTTGGGCTCGGGGCATGTAAAACACTGAACTGGACCGGGCTGATTCTTATCAATGACCTTTTCATTTGGTCGCAATTTTGCCACGTCAGCTTGCCACGTCGGATCCGACGTGGCCTGGGCCACTAGTAGAGAACGGGCCTTTTGTCCCAGTTCGTAAGGGCCTTTTGTCCCGGTTCTTGAACCGGGACTAAAGGGTCGGTACTAATGCCCTAGCCCTTTAGTCCCGGTTCAAACTAGAACCGGGACAGATGGGCCTCCACGTGGCCTGTGCGCGGAGCCCAGGCAGGAGGGCCTTTGGTCCCGGTTGGTGGCACCAACCGGGCATCCACGCGTCAGCATTTCTGTGGCTGGGGTTTTTGTTTTATTTTTGAAAGGGGGTGGGTTTGGGGGTTTTGGGGGGTTAATTTAGGTGTTTCATATATTGTGTTAGCTAGCTAATTAATAGAGAGAAGTGTCCTCTCTTATGTCCGTGCTTGGTTGACGCTACGTACTACACATACGTATAGAGAGGACTAGACACGCTAGCTAGCTAGCTAGTAAGCAAACGAAGGAAACAAAAGATCGTCATCAACATATATATGCATACAGAGAGAAGTGATATCGACCACCTCTCCTTCTCCGAGAGATTGGTCGAACAACAAGTTCTCGTATATCTATCCGACACTACCGGGTACATATATACAATAATTATCTCTTACAGATATAATCTCCTATCATACGGACGCATGGTCCACATAGTATTCTCCGTCTTCAGCGATCACGTCGTCAAGGAAGAATGCCGCCAAT
The DNA here is from genome assembly GCA_902687465.1 of Secale cereale. Classification (NCBI taxonomy): domain Eukaryota; kingdom Viridiplantae; phylum Streptophyta; class Magnoliopsida; order Poales; family Poaceae; genus Secale; species Secale cereale. The sequence goes on from LR738715.1 coordinate 772,077,074, forward strand.
TCCTCTTGAATTGCTCGCAGACGATCTGGTGCTAGGAGTTCATTCCGCATCCGAAAGATCTAATTTGAAGAAGGGGGTCAATACATACATACATACATATATATATATATATATATATATATATATATATATATATATATATATATATATATATATATATATATATATA
>LR738715.1:772077297-772103271 GCA_902687465.1 Secale cereale
TATATGAATAAATGAAACTCAACACAAATGATGGTAATGAAATAAAATTGTGAATAGTAGCCCCGCTCACAGGTCGTGTGGCGTATGGACTCGCAAATGTAGTATCCATAGAAATCATTCCCTTATTCCTGCCACAACCATTTTATAAGAAATAGAGGTCAATCAAACTGATAAGCAAGAATGACAAATGGTATTGATAAAACTAGCGCTTGAATCAATAGGATATGCGCGGAACATGCTACTATATAGGACTTACTTTCGGGTGCCTAAATTCCAGCTTCTTCGGCAGTCCCGGAGCTTTTTTGGTGAATTTTCTCCAAACCCTGCCAGACAAAGAAAACAATTACTTGATATCAGAAATGACAAAGTTGCTGATATGCATGGTGGATAATGATCGATTTAACTTACTTCTCGAGCATTTGAGTCATGTCCGCATACTCCTTGGGATCTTTTCGTTTAGAGTCCAAGACAGTTACTACTCCCTGCTCAAGCTTAATCTCTAGGAGAATATAGTCGAAGCTGCGCACGCATGCTTGAACTCATCAATTACATTACTATAACCTTGACTAATATATAAGGGAAAGCGAATATGCACAAGACAGTAACACTCACTTGAAGTTGTAAGGAAAGAGTATTTGATGGGCCTCTAACCCCTCGTTGGTTACCCCAAGTGGAAGGTGTAAGATGCAGTGTTGTGGAAGTTTTTCCCTTAGCAAAGATGCCAAGGATCGAATCCCCAGAGACTCCTAGGTTCAACAAGTAGGTGTCAACTACTATGGCACCAGATATTAGCAGTCAACGTGGACCTGCACACAGATACAAATAACTTTGCTCCCAACGAGTACAGAGAGGTTGTCAATCCCTCCGGCCTTGCAGTTCACAAAGAATTAAACGCAAATGATAGTAGTGATAGATAGTGTTTGCAATAGTAAGTAATAACGAAAAGTAAATAGCGGATGTGATCAATGATGGTAATATGGACCGGAGTCTCATGATGTTCACTAGTGATGTCTCTCTCCCAAAAGACGATAAAACAGCTATGTGAGGTAAACGAATTACAGCTGGGCAATTGACAGGACCACGAACGCAAACCAATGCTGACTAAATTGCAAGAAAGGTTGAGGTTCAAAGCATGGGCGGTACGCCAAAGTAAGTAGACCGAAATCCATCAATATCTACTACTAATCATCCACCTAGAGATATCTATCCAGAACATCTCGCTGGTATTAAGTTGCGAGCCCCACCCATAGTGTAAACTCAAAGCAACAGTAAAAGAACTTTGCGTAAAGTAAACAATCCTTGCACCCGCGGGCACAAGCACCGTTGTTTTCCCCCTTGTGGCAACAGCACATCCCCTAGACTCATGTTTCTGTCACTCAAACTAGTCATCGATCAAGATGGCAATATTCCCCATGGGGATGGGTACCCGCGGGGATTTACCCGTCATGGAGCGTGGATGGGGGGCAAATTATCCCCATGGGTATTGTTTGGTGGGTACCCGTTAGTCTCGCGGGGCGGGGATGGGTATAAAATCCTCCCCGTGGGGACTCCATGGATACCCGAAAACTATGCCATTCGTACTATAAATGCAGAATATATAGATTAATACCAAGATATTTCACACAATTATATTTCTCCACTTCTCCCAACAGCCATGTCTTCTCCAATCTCACCTATCCTAGTCAGCTTTGAAATCCCCATGGATACCCGACGGGTACCGGGTACCCGCTATTAACGGGGATGGGGGGCATTTTGTCCCCGCGAAGCTTCATGGGGATCGCGGGTATGGGGATTGGCGGGGATCGGGGCGGGGATGGTGGAGTCATCCCCGATCATCCCCGTCCCCGTTGCCACCTTGAGTCATCGAGGGGCATGAACCCACAATCGAGCATAATGTTCCCTCTTGGAGTCACTACGTATTACTTGACCAAAGCAATAAATAACAACGGAGAACATGCAAGAATTACTTATGAACATAAATATAAAAGAGGTAGATCAAATATATTACTCAAGATCAATCTGAACATAATCTCATAATCCATCGGATCCCAGCAAACTCATCATAGCAACAGTATAAGGATTACATATGTGCCTCGATCATGTAGGGCAGCTCACGAGGACTAATTAGTGAAGCACAAGAACGGGAGGAGAACATCACATAGCTATTGGTCATGGACTGGTCCAAGGGAGACTACTCACAACTCATCCGGGAGGCGTCCATGGTGGTGGAGAGGCTCCCGATGATGATCCTCCCCTCCGGCAGGGTGCCGGGAAGAGTTCTCCTGGTGCTCCCGATCTTGGAAGCGGCGGCGGCGGCGGAACAGAGATGAGATCGCGAAAAAGAGTTCCCGTCCCGAGGGTTTCGAAGTACGCTCTAAATATATGCCAAAGGGGGGCACCAGACGGGGCTCGGGGGGCCCAGGCGCCTCCCCGGCGCGGCCCAGGGGGGCGCGCCGCCAGGGCGCCTGGAGCCCTGGTGCCCCCCCCCCCGGCTGTCCTTCGGGCGCAAGGTAGGTTCTGGAACGCTGATTTTTTTATATAATTTTTCTGGATTTTTCCTGGCAGTTCTCGTAATGTGAAAACCTGAAATACAAAAACAGCCGAAAACAGAAACTGGCACTGGGGTGCACTGGATTAGTAGGTTAGTCCAAATATGATCAAAAGTGTATGGAAGTGTATGAATATCATAGCAATATCACCCAAAAGTGGCATGGAGCAAGCAGAAATTATAGATATGTTTTGGACGTATCAACATCCCCAAGCTTAATTCCTGCTCGTCCTCGAGTAGGTAAATGATAACAAGAATAATTTCTGTGGTGACATGCTATTAACCATATAGGACTTTTTCATAGTCATATGACAAAAGCTTACTGAGACAATGATTCTATAGTAATTAAGTTGCCTCATGAGAAAATCACAAATGACTGAAAGTTTTACAACATGACATTGAAGCATCAAATAGATTTGCAATGAACATGATGTGCAAATATGATAAAGTGATATCTAGCTTGCCCCCTTTAGTGAAGCAAAACATAAATGCAGGGCACCTTCAAGGTTTAAGTGGTGACTAGATATAATGATTTCAGAATAAACGATATCACAATCATGCAAAAGACAATGCTACTTTGGGACAATGCACATTACACTCAGAATGACAATCATGCTCTCAGTAGTTGGTGCTTGAAGAAAGAAGGTAGAGACTCAACATAAAAGTAAAAGAAAGGTTATGTGCTAGAGCTTTTTATTTTGAAAACATAGAAGCAATTTTGTCAACGGTAGTAGTACTTCATATGTGTCATGCATAAGACATCCTATAAGTTGCAAGCCTCATGCATCGAATACCAATAGTGCTCGCACCTTGTCCTAATTAGCTCGGATTTCCATGGGTTATCATTGCATTACATATGTTTCAACCAAGTGTCACAAAGGGTACCTCTATGCCACCTGTACAAAGGTCCAAGGAGATAAATCGCATTTGATTTCTCGTTTTTGATAGATCTCAACTTGAGGACATCCATACCGGGACAACATAGAAAATAGATGATGGACTCCTCTTTAATGCATAAGCATATTCTCATAAGAGATTGAGGATTAATGTCCAAGCTAAAACTTCCACCATGATACATGGCTTTGGTTGGCGGCCCAATGTTCTTCTCTAACAATATGCATACTCATTCAACCCATGGCAAATCACCCTTACTTCAGACAAGACAAACATGCATAGCAACTCACATGATATTCAACAAAAGTGTGACGGTTGATGGCATCCCCAGAAACATGGTTACCGCTCAGCAACCAACTTATAAGAAATAAGATACATAAGCAACATATTCTTTACCACAATAGTTTTTAAGCTACTTTCCCATGAGTTATGTATTGCAAAGTTAGTTCGCTTAGTACAGGTGGAGGTTAGCAAAAAGACTGGGAGCGACCAACTAAGAGAGCAATGACGGTCATAATCATGCAGAGCGACAAAGCAATATTGAATCAGGCCTGGAAGTTATATCACTACTCAGAAATAAAAGATCATCAAGGCTTGATAGACTTTCTTTACAGTCTTAAATATGCGTGAGCATACGCCAAGTCAATCAAAATAAATTCTTGAAGGAAGATATTACTAAACCATACCACATCATAGGCAAACAAATCAAGTTGGTACTCCAACAACACATTGGGAATCCCCCAGCTAATTGAGATTAACCATAAGAAAACCTGAACTACTAAGCACCATTATGCAAGTAGCATATTTATCATAGACATATTAACCAATGCAACGGAAGCAAACTCTCTTGATAAGGTGAGCATGATAATTAAAGAGAGTTCAAGCAACCAACTAAACAAAAGCTCTTTGAAAAGATAAGCATGAATACTAAGAGCAGAGCATGATAGTAGCTATTTAAAAGACAAAGAACACACACAGCAAAGATAGACATGAAAATTCTATGTTATGTTCTAGGTAGAAGTGGAGCGTGTTCCTCTCCCACATAAAGAACGCTGAGTTCCGACTCGTTATGAAAAACTAAAAAGAAAACTAAAAGCAAGACGCTCCAAGCATAGCACATAACACATGAAGTGATAAAAATATAGTGGAACGAAAGACGAACTGATAATGTTGATGGAGAAGGGGATGCACGGGGGCATCCCCAAGCTTAGACGCTTGAGTCTCCTTAAATATTTCTTGGGGGTGCACGGGGGCATCCCCAAGCTTGAGCGCTTGACACTCCTGAATCTTTTTTTTATCATCTTCCCTGCACACTTGAAAACTCCCTTCATACATAACTCATCATAATCTGATTAGCGAGGTTAGTACCCTTAATAAAATAATTGCACCTTGCTGGAAATAAAGATATTCTTGAAGTTCTACTGTTTCTCAAGATTGCCAAAAGGTTTTTGCAAAGAAAAAGCAAGCTCTTCATTTGCAAAATGAAGGAAAGGCAAAACAGGACAGAATCTGTGAAAAACAGAACAGCAGGTAGTAATTGATTTGTTCGGGATACTGATACGTCCAAAACGTATCTATAATTTCTGCTTGCTCCATGCCACTTTTGGGTGATATTGCTATGATATTCATACACTTCCATACACGTTTGATCATATTTGGACTAACTTACTAATCCAGTGCACCCCAGTGCCAGTTTCTGTTTTCGGCTGTTTTTGTATTTCAGGTTTTCACGTTCCGAGAACTGCCCAGAAAAATCCAGAAAAAATATATAAAAAATCAGCGTATCGGAAACAACACTGCGTCCGAAGGGCAGCCTGGGGGGGCCACAGGGGCTCCAGGCGCCCTGTGGGCGCCACCCCCCCCCTTGGGCCGCGCCGGGGGGGCGCCTCGGCCCCCCGAGAGCCCCCCGGTGCCCTACTTTGGCATATATTTAAAGGGTTCCCCGAAACCCTTGAAACCGGACTTCTTTTCGCGATCCCATCTCTGTTCCGCCGCCGCCGCCGCTTCCAAGATCGGGAGCACCAGGAGAACTCTTCCCGGCACCCTGCCGGAGGGGAGGATCACCACCGGGAGCTTCTCCACCACCATGGACGCCTCCCGGATGACTCGTGAGTAGTCTCCCTTGGACCATGAGTCCATGACCAGTAGCTATGTGATGTTCTCCTCCCGTTCTTGTGCTTCACTAATTAGTCCTCGTGAGCTGCCCTACATGATCGAGGCACCTATGTAATCCTTATGCTGTTGCTATGTTGAGTTTGCTAGGATCCGATGGATTATGAGATTATGTTCAGATTGATCTTGAGTAATATATTTGATTCACCTCTTTTATATTTTAGTTCATAAGTAATTCTTGCATGTTCTCCGTTGTTATTTATTGCTTTGGCCAAGTAGTAGGTAGTGACTCCAAGAGAGAACGTTATGCTCGATTGTGGGTTCATGCCCCTCGATGACTAGCTTGAGTGACAGAAACATGAGTCTAGGGGATGTGCTGTTGCCACAAGGGGGAAAACAACGGTGCTTGTGCCCGCGGGTGAAAGGATTGTTTACTTTACGCAAAGTTCTTTTAATGCAGTTGTCTGTTGCATTGAGTTTACACTATGGGTGGGACTCGCAACTTAATACCAGCGAGATGTTCTGGATAGATATCCCAAGGTGGATGATTAGTAGTAGATATTGATGGATTTCGGTCTACTTACTTTGGCGTACCGCCCATGCTTTGAACCTCAACCTTTCTTGCAATGTAGTCAGCATTGGTTTACGTTCGTGGTCCTGTCAATTGCCCAGCTGTAATTTGTTACCTCACATAGTTGTTTTATCGTCTTTTGGGAGAGAGACATCACTAGTGAACATCATGAGACTCCGGTCCATATTACTATCATTGATCACATACACTATTTTACTTTCCGCTATTTTATTTACTATTGCAAAACACTATCTATCACTACTATCATATTGCTTTTAACCCTTTGTGAACTACAAGGCCGGAGAGATTGACAACCTCTCTGTACTCGTTGGGAGCAAAGTTATTTGTATCTGTGTGCAGGTCCACGTTGATTGCTAATTGCGCCGTTAGCAGTTGACACCTACCTGTTGAACCTAGGAGTCTCTGGGGATTCGATCCTTGGCATCTTTGCTAGGGGAAAACACTTCTACTTACTGCATCTTACACCTTCCACTTTGGGTAACCAACAAGGGGTTCGAGGCCCATCAAGGAGTATTTTCTGGCGCCGTTGCCGGGGACTCCACTCTTCAGGATAGGGGAGTTGCATGCTATCTTTTACCTTTGCTTTTTAGTCTTGTTAGTTTACCTTTCATATTTGCTTTAGTTCCTTTTATCGAAAATCACAAAAATAGTTATCTTGCTTGCTTGCTACTATGGGTTCCATCGAGAACACCAAGTTGTGTGACTTCACTAGTCACAACAACGATGACTTTATCAGCACACCTATCACTACACCTGCCACTTCAGCACCTTCATATGAAATTAAACCTGCTTTACTTAACTTGGTCATGAGAGAACAATTCTCCGGTGCTGGAGATGATGCTGCTTTACACTTGAACAACTTTGTAGAACTTTGTGATATGCAAAAGTACCAAGAAATAGATGGTAATATTGTTAAGCTTAAGCTTTTTCCTTTCTCTTTGAGAGGAGGAGCTAAAATTTGGTTTCAGTCTTTGCCTAGAAATAGCATAGATTCATGGGACAAGTGCAAAGATGCTTTTATCGGAAAATACTATCCACCTGCTAAAATTATCCAACTTAGAAGTAACATCATGAATTTTAAACAATTGGATAATGAACACGTTGCCCAAGCTTGGGAACGAATGAAATCTCTTATCAAAAACTGCCCTACTCACGGTTTGACTACTTGGATGGTTATCCAAACTTTTTATGCAGGCTTGAACTTTACCTCGCGGAACTTGTTAGACTCGGCCGCGGGAGGAACTTTTATGACAACTACACTTGGTGCTGCCACAAAGCTTCTCGATGAGATGATGACCAACTATTCCCAATGGCACACCAAACGCGCTCCAACAGGTAGGAAGGTAAACTCTATCGAGGAGATCCTCCCTCAATGAAAAAGCTGACTTGATCATGTCTCTACTTTCGAAACAATCTTCTGTTGATCCTCGTTATGATCCTTTGGATTCAGTGATTGCCGATGCTTACAGGAGTAACTTTGGTGGTAATTCTAGATCGTATGACAATGCTTATCCTACTACCAATAACTCTTTCCAAAAAAATAGAGATTTACCTGGCTATGAGAAACTGCTAGAAATAGAGAAGGCCACTAAGAATTACATGCACAACCAATATGAACAAAACAAAACCTTCTCGAGGCAATTAAATGAGCATACTGCTATCTTGCAAGACATTAGTAGACGATTAGAGAACATAAATATTGAGATTTCCAACCTCCAGACTAGACTCACTATCACTGAAACCCAAGTTTCCAATATGTCCCACACACAAGCTACTTTGATAAACCAAATGGCAGCTAAACCCGAAGTGGTTGCATCCCTAAGGGAGGAAGAGGAAAGAATTAAGAGCCTTCCTACCCACCACACTGTTGCTACTATCCAAGTTATTGAGCATGTTCACACTCTTAGCACCCAATGTACTCATGGTCCCAATGGACCTATTAATGGTGATGCTATAGAAACTACCAAACAGGTGAGCCTTAAGGACAACACTACTACCTTACTTGATGCTCGTGACCTTGATTTTGATAATTGCACTCTTACCGAAGTTATTGATTTCCTTCACAAGATGTCTAGAGATCCCCGCACTAGCACGCTTAACCTTGCCTTCACAGAGCATATCACTAATGCTCTCATCAAAGCTAGGGAGGAGAAACTTAGAGTAGAAGCCTCCATACCTAGAAAGCTAGAGGATGGTCGGGATCCTATGATAAAAATTAATTTGAATGACTTCTCTTGTTATGCATTATGTTTTGTTGGTGCTAGTACCTCTGTTATGCCCAAAAGGATATATGATATGCTTAAATTGAAACCTTATGATTCTTGTTCTTTTGGTGTTCGTCTCGTTGATTCTTCCATAAAGAAACCTTTGGGGAGGATCGACGATGTTCTTATTGTTGTCAATGATAATTATGTGCCCATTGATTTCACTATTATGGATATTGAATGTGATCCTTCATGTCCAATTATTTTGGGACGTCCCTTTTTGCGCACCGTTGGTGCTGTCATTGACATGGAAGAGGGTAATATAAAATTTCAGTTTCCTCTCAAGAAAGGGATGGAACACTTCCCTCGTAAGAAGGTCAAGTTACCTTTTGAGTCCGTTATACGGGCTAGCTATTCTATTACTTTTGATAAAACTTGATCTTTGCATTATGCCTAGCTTAAAGGCATAAAAGAAAGCGCTTTTGGGAGGCAGCCCACATGAATAAAAAATTTGCTTTTGTTGTGTCTTGATGATGTTTACTGCTGTAGCATAATCATTGTATCTTTACTTTTCATATTTGTGCCAAGTATAGCCTCCGATTGCTAGAAAGTTCAAAAGTTGTGAGGTGCTGTCCAGGAAACAGATTCTGTCCTTGGATAGAAAAATTCGTATAAAATCACCAGATCATCATTTTGGTCTGAATCCTTTTCGACAGCATTCTCTATATAATTGTATTTCGTGCGACAGTTCTGAGTTTTTTTATTGGAGTTGCAGAAGTATCCCGAACAGGTCAATTACTGCCAGCTGTTCTGTTTTTCACAGATTCTGTCCTGTTTTGCCTTACCTTCACTTTGCAAATTGAGAACTTGCTTTTTCTTTGCAAAAATCTTTTGGCAATCTTGAGAAACAGTAGAACTTCAAGAATATCCTTATTTCCAGCAAGGTATAATTATTTTATTAAGGGTACTAACCTCGCTAATCAGATTATGATGAGTTGTGTATGAAGGGAGTTTTCAAGTGTGCGAGGGAAGATGATAAAAAGATTCAGGAGTGTCAAGCGCTCAAGCTTGGGGATGCCCCCATGCACCCCCAAGAAATATTCAAGGAGACTCAAGCGTCTAAGCTTGGGGATGCCCCCCGTGCATCCCCTTCTCCATCAACATTATCAGTTCGTCTTTCGTTCCGCTATATTTTTATCACTTCATATGTTATGTGCTATGCTTGGAGCGTCTTGCTTTTAGTTTTCTTTTTAGTTTTTCATAACGAGTCGGAACTCAGCATTCCTTTATGTGGGAGATAAACACGCTCCACCTCTACCTAGAACATTACATAGAATTTTCATATCTATCTATGTTGTGTGTGTTCTTTATCTTTTAATAGCTACTATCGTGCTCTGCTCTTAGTATTCATGCTTATCTTTTCAAGAGCTTCTATTTAGTTGGTTGCTTGAACTCTTTTTAATTACCATGCTCACCTTATTAAGAGAGTTTGCTTCCATTGCATGGGTTAATGTGTCTATGATAAAGATGCTACTTTCATGATGGTGCTTAGTAGTTCAGGTTTTCTTATGGTTAATTTCAAATAGTTGGGGGATTCCCAATGTGTTATTGGAGTACCAACTTGGTTTGTTTGCCTATGATGTGGTATGGTTTAGTAATATCTTCCTTCGAGAATTTATTTTGATTGACTTGGCGTATGCTCACGCATATTCAAGACTGTAAAGAAAGTCTGTCAAGCCTTGATGATCTTTTGTTTCTAAGTAGCGATATAACTACCATGCCTGATTCAATATTGCTTTGTCGCTCTGCATGATTATGACCGTCATTGCTCTCTTAGTTGGTCGCTCCCAGTCTTTTGCTAACCTCCACCTGCACTAAGCAAATTAATCATGCAATACATAGCTCATGGGAAAGTAGCCTAAAAACTATTGTGGTAAAGAATATGTTGCTTATGTATTTTATTTCTTATGAGTTGCTTGTTGAGCGGTAACCATGCTTCTGGGGACGCCATCAACTGTCACACTTTTGTTGAATATCATGTGAGTTGCTATGCATGTTCGTCTTGTCTGAAGTAAGGGTGATTTACCGTGGGTTGAATTAATATGCATATTGTTAGAGAAGAACATTGGGCCGCCAACCAAAGCCATGCATCATGGTGGAAGTTTTAGCTTGGACCTTAATCCTCAATCTCTCATGAGAATATGCTTATGCATTAAAGAGGAGTCCATCATCTATTTTCTATGTTGTCCCGGTATGGATGTCCTCAAGTTGAGATTTATCAAAAACGAGAAATCAAATGCGATCTATCTCCTTGGACCTTTGTATAGGTGGCATAGAGGTACCCTTTGTGACACTTGGTTAAAACATATGCAATGCAATGATAACCCATGGGGATCCGAGCTAATTAGGACAAGGAGCGAGCACTATTGGTATTCGATGCATGAGGCTTGCAACTTATAAGATGTTTTATACATGACACATATGAAGTACTACTACCATTGACACAATTGCTTCCATGTTTCAAAATAAGAAGCTCTAGCACTTTAAGCACCAACTACTGAGAGCATGATTGTCATTCTGAGTGTAATGTGCATTGTCCCAAAGTAGCATTGTCTTTTGCATGATTGTGATATCGTTTACTCTGAAATGATTGTATCTAGTCATCACTTAAACCTTGAAGGTGCCCTTGCATTTATGTTTTGCATCACTAAAGGGGGCAAGCTAGATATCACTTGATCATATTTGCACATCATGTTCATTGCAAATCTTTTTGATGTTTCAGTTTCATGTTGTAAAACTTTCAGTCATTTGTGATTTTCTCTTGAGACAACTTAATTACTTTAGAATCATTGTCTCAGTAAGCTTTTGTCATATGACTATGAGAAAGTCCAATATGGTTAATAGCATGTCACCACAGAAATTATTCTTGTTATCATTTACCTACTCGAGGACGAGCAGGAATTAAGCTTGGGGATGTTGATACGTCCAAAACGTATCTATAATTTCTGCTTGCTCCATGCCACTTTTGGGTGATATTGCTATGATATTCATACACTTCCATACACTTTTGATCATATTTGGACTAACTTACTAATCCAGTGCACCCCAGTGCCAGTTTCTGTTTTCGGCTGTTTTTGTATTTCAGGTTTTCACGTTTCGAGAACTGCCGAGAAAAATCCAGAAAAAATATATAAAAAATCAGCGTATCGGAAACAACATTGCGTCGGAAGGGCAGCCTGGGGGGGCACAGGGGCTCCAGGCGCCCTGTGGGCGCCCCCCCCCCCCCTGGGCTGCGCCGGGGGGGGCGCCTCGGCCCCCCGAGAGCCCCCCGGTGCCCTACTTTGGCATATATTTAAAGGGTTCCCCGAAACCCTTGAAACAGGACTTCTTTTCGCGATCCCATCTCTGTTCCGCCGCCGCCGCCGCTTCCAAGATCGGGAGCACCAGGAGAACTCTTCCCGGCACCCTGCCGGAGGGGAGGATCACCACCGGGAGCTTCTCCACCACCATGGACGCCTCCCGGATGACTCGTGAGTAGTCTCCCTTGGACCATGAGTCCATGACCAGTAGCTATGTGATGTTCTCCTCCCGTTCTTGTGCTTCACTAATTAGTCCTCGTGAGCTGCCCTACATGATCGAGGCACCTATGTAATCCTTATGCTGTTGCTATGTTGAGTTTGCTGGGATCTGATGGATTATGAGATTATGTTCAGATTGATCTTGAGTAATATATTTGATTCACCTCTTTTATATTTTAGTTCATAAGTAATTCTTGCATGTTCTCCGTTGTTATTTATTGCTTTGGCCAAGTAGTAGGTAGTGACTCCAAGAGGGAACGTTATGCTCGATTGTGGGTTCATGCCCCTCGATGACTAGCTTGAGTGACAGAAACATGAGTCTAGGGGATGTGCTGTTGCCACAAGGGGGAAAACAACGGTGCTTGTGCCCGCGGGTGCAAGGATTGTTTACTTTACACAAAGTTCTTTTAATGCAGTTGTCTGTTGCATTGAGTTTACACTATGGGTGGGACTTGCAACTTAATACCAGCGAGATGTTCTGGATAGATATCTCAAGGTGGATGATTTGTAGTAGATATTGATGGATTTCGGTCTACTTACTTTGGCGTACTGCCCATGCTTTGAACCTCAACCTTTCTTGCAATGTAGTCAGCATTGGTTTGCGTTCGTGGTCCTGTCAATTGCCCAGCTGTAATTTGTTACCTCGTATAGCTGTTTTATCGTCTTTTGGGAGAGAGACATCACTAGTGATCATCATGAGACTCCGGTCCATATTACTATCATTGATCACATACACTATTTTACTTTTTGCTATTTTATTTACTATTGCAAAACACTATCTATCAATACTATCATATTGCTTTTAACCCTTTGTGAACTACAAGGCCGGAGAGATTGACAACCTCTCTGTACTCGTTGGGAGCAAAGTTATTTGTATCTGTGTGCAGGTCCACGTTGATTGCTAATTGCGCCGTTAGCAGTTGACACCTACCTGTTGAACCTAGGAGTCTCTGGGGATTCAATCCTTGGCATCTTTGCTAGGGGAAAACACTTCTACTTACTGCATCTTACACCTTCCACTTGGGGTAACCAACGAGGGGTTCGAGGCCCATCAGATACTTCTGCAACTCAAATCAAAAAACTCAGAACAGACGCACGAAAGACAATTATATAGAGAACGCTGTCGAAAAAATTCAGACCAAAAAGATGATATGGTGATTTTATACGAATTTTTATATCCAAGGACAGAATATGTTTCCTGGACAGCACCTCACAACTTTTGAACTTTCTAGCAATCAGAGGCTATACTTGGCACAGATATGAAAAGCAAAGATACAATGATGATGCTACTGTAGTAAACAACATCAAGACACAACAAAAGCAAAATATTTATTCATGTGGGCTGCCTCCCAAAAGCTCTTTCTTTTATGCCTTTAAGCTCGGCATAATGCATATAGATCAAGTTTTATCAAGAGTAAAAGAATAGCTAGCCCGTACAACGGACTCAAAAGGTAACTTAATCTTCTTTCGAGGGAAGTGTTCCATCCCTTTCTTGAGAGGAAACTGAAATTTTATATTACCCTCTTTCATGTCAATGATAGCACCAACGGTGCGTAAAAAGGGACGTCCCAAAATAATTGGACATGAAGGATCACATTCAATATCCATAATAGTGAAATCAACGGGAACATAGTTGTCATTGACAATGATAAGAATATCGTCGATCCCCCCCAAAGGTTTCTTTATGGAAGAATCAACGAGACGAACACCAAAAGAACAAGAATCATAAGGTTTCAATTTAAGCATATCATATATTCTTTTGGGCATAACAGAGGTACTAGCACCAACATCACATAATGCATAGCAAGAGAAGTCATTCAATTTAATTTTTATCATAGGATCCCAACCATCTTCTAGCTTTCTAGGTGTGGAGGCTTCTACTCTAAGTTTTTCCTCCCTAGCTTTGATGAGAGTGTTAGTGATATGCTCTGTAAAGGCAAGGTTAAGCGTGCTAGTGCGGGGATCTCTAGACATCTTGTGAAGGAAATCAATAACTTCGGTAGAGTGCAATTATCAAAATCAAGATCATTAGCATCAAGTAAAGTGGTAGTGGTGTCCTTAAGGTTCACTTGTTTGGTAGTTTCTATAGTCATAGCATCACCATTAATAGGTCCAATGGGACCAGGAGTACATTGGGTGCTAAGAGTTTGGATATCCTCAACAACTTGGATAGTAGCAACAGTGTGGTGGGTAGGAAGGCTCTTAATTCTATCCTCTTCCTCCCTTTCTCTAGCCCATCTCTCTTTAAGTTTAGCCATCATCCTAATGTTTTCATTAATTTGCACTTGAATAGCATTTATAGGAGTGACTTCCCTCTCCTCAAGAGGAGAAGTTTTAATTTTAAGCAACTCTATCTCATTGGCTAAATGGTCTACCTTCAAAGAGAGATCATCTAGTTTATGTAGTTTTTCTTCTACACTCTTATTAAAGGCTTTTTGGGTAGTGATGAAATCTTTAAGCATAATCTCTAGTTCAGTAGTGGAGTTCTTGGTGTTAGGATAAGCATTGTTGTTCCCATAAGAGTTAGAGGGGAACGGTCTAGGATTGCTACCAAAATTACTCCTATAAGCATTGTTGTTAAAATTGTTTCTAGAGATAAAATTCACATCTACTTGTTTTTGAGCAATCAAAGAATTTAAAGGAACATCACAAGGATCAACAGAAGATTGCTTCGATAGTAGAGACATGATCAAGTCAACTTTTTCATTTAGGGAGGAAATCTCCTCGACAGAGTTTACCTTCCTACCTGTTGGAGCGCGTTCGGTGTGCCATTGGGAATAGTTGGTCATCATCTCATCGAGAAGCTTCGTAGCAGCACCAAGTGTAGTTGACATAAATCTCAACGACGTCCGTATTGAATAACTTGAAGAGAAGGCACACCGGTTGAAAAGGATAAACATGACCATCTTGATGATTAAGAAGGACTAGCACTCCCATAGAAATATGAGAATACCGATTAAGAAAGGTATGGAATCAACACTTGACATCGAAGCAACTCGAATACCAGAATCAAGACAAGAACAAAGGATAGATATGCAACATGATCTTCACAATATCATCTGAACAGAGAATTGAACGGGTGAATTCCGCAGGTACGTCAACTTGTCAAGAAGCCACTTGAAGAACGAAAGATAAATAAAAAGGAACAAGGATCAGATAGAACAAATACAAGGTAGAAGTTTCGTTCGACATCTTCGTGCTGAAAGCTCATGGAACGTGTTACAAAAGGGTTTTGCAATCCCCGGATCAGCATAGCCAAGGACCCTTTAAGATGCAACTCCCGCTCAGAACAAGTCCATAAAACCACTTCACTCAATGTAGAACCCCAAACTTCATATCGTGCATCCGTTGGAAGAATGTCTAGAACTACTAGATGAACCCACCTATAGATTTCCGAAAGTTTCCAGTTATGCAATCAGGTGTTGGGGATACACGGGAAGCACCGCGCAATCAACTCTAAACCTACATCCAGGTGTATCCATCCTTCAACACATAACCAGTCTTTCTCAGAAACTGTTTACCTCGGACCTTCGAAAAGCATCCACTATACAAGCTATGGCAATACTCTCGAGCTACCTCCCCAGTACTGGGTGATGTCGGGGTTATCTTGCCACTAACCGCATAGGAGAGTTTTCGATGTCGGCCGTCTTAAGTATTCTAGTACTGCCGCGATGGATTTGTGACGACAACACCTCGGAGCTCAACTCCCCGGGACACTGCCACAACCCCTAATGTCAGGAGGCATCGAGAACAATGTTCTCGTCACAAAGACATCGAAACAATCCAAACAATACTCGCGAGATCCTAAAAAAATTTGGTGCAATTTTTGAAAGTAGAAGAGGCAAGAGTAGTCGTCAGGAGTCCTCACCAGAGTGAAAGGGGATGAGAAGCAAAAGAAATCCTACTCTCCGATATATAATATAGGACTCAAAACATTTTCAAGTGTGTGCCTAGACTTAACCGTCAACGATTCGATCAAACAGTGGGGGCTTCTAGGTCGGAGAAGGCTCTGAATACCAACTTGTAATGCCCAGGATGGGACTATACCTCCTACGTGTCGAGGCACGACTTAAAGGTATAAGCCCATCCTAGAATGATCTCAAGTTTGGTATCTTTGCACGACTCATGTAAAAGAGGGATTAAATTGCAAAAGGAGATAGTTGGCTTACACTCGCCACTTCACACAATACATTACATAAGCAAAACATCATTCAAAACATCACAACCCGACTACGGGTGAAGATCCAAAAGAAAGATACCAAAACAACATAAAGCCACAGGTCAGGATCGAATCCTAGTAGAAGAACCACTACTGATCGTCGAAACATCACAAGCATACGGTCAAACTCTTCAACGAGCTTCCAGTGAAGAACTTGAACCAGCTCCTGCATCATACACGGCTGAACCTGCATCTGGTGTGGTGAAGTAACTGTGAGCCACAGAGGACTCAGCAATCCCGTTCCCGGGTAACAAGACTATTTAAGCCTTGGGTGAGGACAAGGCTGAAGAAAGAACAAGAGGTGAAGGAACAACAAGAGTCTGCAGCAGCAACTAGCACTAACTTACGTAAAAGAGAGCGAGAAGAGAAGTGCCTCGGTCGAGAGATGATCACGAAGTGATCCTAACTAAAGCCGGTCAAACATAACCCCACCGTGTTCAACTCCCGAATCCCTATTCGGAAATTGACAGTCACGGTACACACGCTGGTAGTGTATTGGAACATTGTGTCAAGTTATCTACAACCGGATATTAACAAGCTCCCATCTGCCACATAACCGCGGGCACGGCTTTCGAAAGTTCAAACCCTGCACGGGTGTTCCAACTTGACCCATTACAAGCCCACGATCCGCGGAGTCGCAACTCCAAAGTGGGAAGACCCGAGTATTCTCGGAATCCCGTGCTCAAGTTAAACCGAACTAAGGTAAGGCTAATCCAGCAAATCCTCCCGGCGTGCCGACACCCTGATAGTAGCCGCGCGTATCTAGTCTCAGGCCACGACCGGATGAGCACAGCGTACAGTGGCCGAAATACCCAAGTTGCCAAGGGGGGCCCCGCACACGACTCTAGTTTGGACCAACACTCAAATCGAGCACTGGCCCATGGGGGTTGAATTAAAAATAAAGGGATAGCTAGTCCCTATGCAAGTTTTATCAGTTTTTAGGCAAATAGTACCAATGTTGGGACTTGCTGGAAAAGACTTAGCACTTAGCGGTTTATCAAGGGGGTCCCATACACCCCAACCGTGTTAGGAACGCAAAATCAAGGAACATAACACCGGTTTATACGGTTCCTAATGGCATGAGTGGAACAAATCACCAAGCAAAAGGCTTAGCCTTCCACCCTTGCCAGTATATAGATGATTTCATTAAAGCATTTATATAGTGTGATATAACCCAACCAAACTTCAACATGAAGCAAGCATCTTCAATCTTCACCTGCAACTAACAATGCTATAAGAGGGGCTGAGCAAAAACCTACTTAGCCAAGCAACGGTTTGCATAGGTAGGGTGGTTAAACATGGTGATGGTTACAAGTAGGAGGCTGACAGGAAAGACATGGGCATCGAGGCAAAACTATAGAGCGATACTCTAGCAATAGGCAAAGATAGTAATGGTATCCGGGTTCGGTCATCTTGCCTGGGATTCCACAAGGGAGAAGAACGGGTCCACGAAGTAGATGGAGCAACACAGACGAGCGAATCCTCACAACTCCGGAACGAAACCGAAGCTAACAAGAGAAGCAACCGGAAAGAAAGAACAACACGGTAAACACACAAGCATAAACATGGCATACGATGCACATCCAAGTATGATGCATGTCCGGTTTAAATATGCATGGCATGGCAAAGTGCACAAACAACACTACAAGTTAAGTGGAGCTCAATATGCAACGAGTTGCATATTGACGAAACACCACATTTAATTATTTAATTGACTCTCGTTATTTACAAGACAAGATTAAAAGTTTTTAACATGGAAAGAGGTGAAGCATAAAGAAACTACACTATTTAGGCATTTTAAATGAGGCCGGAAAAAAACAACAACATATCCGGAAAATCCCCATGAGCATGTTTAATAATTATAAGCAAACAACAATTTAACATATAATGTTGTTAACATGATGTGGATGACATGATCAAGTTTATGCAATTTAGTTAACATTAACATGAAGAGATAAGAAGCATTTGTCACCGTGGTGGAATGAAAGGGTGCCACAACAACGATCCGAAATGATGCAATGGCATCATATCGGTACCGGTAACTCGTTGAGGGACCGGTGCAAAAGATGACGGAGAGCGAGTCAAACGAGATGAAAGGTGGGGCGATCCCGTCACCGGGTTCCCACGAGTCGGCGACGAGGCAACCGGGGAGCACGACAAAAGAGGCACAACAGGCACGAAGCACAAGTGAAACATCTCATACAACCACAAGCATCACACGGGTCATCGTCTCGGGTTATACCTTCGAAACACTGGTTTCGGGACGGTTCGAGATCGTAGAGGAAGGGGTCGTTCTCGCGAGTCGTAGAGGAAGTAGTCATTCACGTTTCCGAAGAGGAAGTAGTCGTTCCGATATAGTGTCGTGGTACTTGCGGCGTTGGACATCTTCGGGGCGACGGTAGTGGTACACATTCCATAGGGTGCTAGTCGCATCACCATGTAGTTGTTCACGTTCATCGGAGAGGTACACGGCGCATCCATTGTTTTCCGGGGCGACGGTAGAGGAAGTAGTGGTACTCGGCGACGGTAGATGTACTCGTTCGTAGATGTACTCGTCATCGTAGTCGTTCGGTCGTCATGGTACTTGGTCGTATCGGAGAGGAACTTGAGCCGTAGTGGTACACGGGCGACGGTAGACGTTCGGGCGACGGTAGTTGTACACGGATCCAAAAATAGATATACTTGCTGTTACATGGTTACTTGAGATAACAATGACAGCAACAAAACAACAAAACAAAGGGGAAAACTGCGGGCGACGACAAGCTGGAAAGGACGGGTGCTTTGGAGGACGAAGGAGCCGCGGCATCGGTGCTGGAGATGGAGGCCCGAAGGGAGGGGCGTGGCCTGCTGCTGCCCCGGCTTGAGGAAGGAGGCCGAAGGGAGATGCAGCGGCGCTGCCTTGGCGATGCGGCCTCGTGGCCTGGAGGCGGGAGGACGGGCACGCTGCGCTCAGTGCTGGGCCGGTCGCAGGCGATGGAACGAGGGGCACCGGGCTCGGCGATTCATGCCTGGCGAAGCGGGGCGCGTCCAGAGGCGCTCGGTGAGGCTCGGCCTCGGGAGCTTGAGCGGGGAGGCTTCGGTCTCAAAGGGAGGCGCAGCTCCTTCCTGGCCTCGCCGCTGCGGGCGGTTGGAGAGGAGGGAGTCGAGGCAGAGGGATCCGCGGAGGGAGGCCATGGGATCGATCGAAGGGAGAGACTGGGAGGTCGAGTCGGGCGCTGAGGAGGGAGATCGAAAGGGAGGAGGGAGCGGTCGGGCCTCGAGCGCTGGGGATTGGGGTCGCTCGAGCGAGAGGTGGCGGCGCGCTGAGGGAAAGGGAGAGCGATCGGGGAGAGATGAGCGGAGGGGTCGGTCGGCTAGGTTAGGCCTGGAGCGGGCCTTGGGCCAAGGCTGGGAGGCTGGGAGAGGCCTTGGGTTCAGTGGGCTTAGGGTTTCCAGGAGCGGGAGGCTGGGCCGAGGCCTGGAGGGGAAGTGGCCCAGGAAGGGGAAAACAAAAGGCTGGGCTGCCTCCGATTCTTTAAAAAAAACAAACGAAGCCGGAACAAAAAAATAGAAGAAGAGGAAAGAAAAGGTTAGAAGAAGAATTTAGGCAAGAGGGTATTTTTCTCGGGCTCATAACAATAAGCGCGGTTCGAGAAGATAGAAAAGGCATGAACGAGAAATATAATTCAAACATATTTGAATTTAATTCAAATGGGTTTGAACTAAGACTTGATTATTGAAGTGTCCAAAAATGTTCGAATTTTTGGAAGAGCCTCGATAAAATGGATAAGAATTATTGGCAAGGTTTTGAAGGTGAAACTCGAAGTGAAAAAGACATGGGGAAATATTGCAAGTGTGTTACGGTGATCCCAAACAAATGGAATATTATTATATAGCTCCCTAAATATTGAGAGGCTTTTATATGTTATAAAGAGAAGTCATCCTTCCCTCGATTTAAATGGACCGAAGGTCCACACGATTTATTTAAGTTGAGATGCAAAATAAAATATGACATGATGGCATGATGACATGATGCAATGCAAAAATAAATAACACAAGCACAAAAGAAACACACGGGTAACCCGGAACATCTGGAATCTTCTGGAATCTTCTGGGACGTCGGTCTTCGGGCGTCACAACATAAAAGTTCCTCCCACGGCCGAATCTAACAAGTTCCGCGAGGTAAAGTTCAAGCCTGCATAAAAAGTTTGGATAACCATCCAAGTAGTCAAACCATGAGTAGGGCAGTTCTTGATAAGAGATTTCATACGTTCCCAAGCTTGGGCAACGTGTTCATTATCCAATTGTTTACAATTCATTATGTTACTTCTAAGTTGGATAATTTTAGCAGGTGGATAGTATTTTCCAATAAAAGCATGTTTGCACTTGTCCCATGAATCTACGCTATTTCTAGGCAAAGACTGAAACCAAATTTTAGCTCCTCTTCTCAAGGAGAAAGGAAAAAGCTTAAGCTTAACAATATTACCATCTATTTCTTGGTACTTTTGCATATCACAAAGTTCAACAAAGTTGTTTAGGTGTAAAGCAGCATCATCTCCAGCACCGGAGAATTGATCTTTCATGACTAAGTTCAGTAAAGCAGGTTTAATTTCATATGAAGGTGCTGAAGTGGCAGCTGTAGTGATAGGTGTGCTGATAAAGTCATCGTTGTTGTGACTAGTGAAGTCACACAACTTGGTGTTCTCGGTGGAACCCATAGTAGCAAGCAAGCAAGATAACTATTTTTGTGATTTTCGATAAAAAGGTACTAAAGCAAAAAACTGAAAGGTAAACTAACAAGACTAAAAAGCAAAGGTAAAAGATAGCATGCAACTCCCCTATCCTGAAGAGTGGAGTCCCCGGCAACGGCGCAAGAAAAATCCTTGATGGGCCTCTAACCCCTCGTTGGTTACCCCAAGTGGAAGGTATAAGATGCAGTGTTGTGGAAGTTTTTCCCTTAGCAAAGATGCCAAGGATCGAATCCCAAAGACTCCTAGGTTCAATAAGTAGGTGTCAACTGCTACGGCGCCAGATATTAGCAGTCAACGTGGACCTGCACACAGATACAAATAACTTTGCTCCCAACGAGTACAGAGAGGTTGTCAATCCCTCCGGCCTTGTAGTTCACAACGGATTAAACGCAAATGATAGTAGTGATAGATAGTGTTTGCAATAGTAAGTAATAACAAAAAGTAAATAGCAGATGTGATCAATGATGGTAATATGGACCGGAGTCTCATGATGTTCACTAGTGATGTCTCTCTCCCAAAAGACGATAAAACAGCTATGTGAGGTAAACGAATTACAGCTGGGCAATTGACAGGACCACGAACGCAAACCAATGCTGACTACATTGCAAGAAAGGTTGAGGTTCAAAGCATGGGCGGTACGCCAAAGTAAGTAGACCGAAATCCATCAATATCAACTACTAATCATCCACCTTGAGATATCTATCCAGAACATCTCGCTGGTATTAAGTTGCGAGCCCCACCCATAGTGTAAACTCAAAGCAACAGACAACTGCATTAAAAGAACTTTGCGTAAAGTAAACAATCCTTGCACCCGCGGGCACAAGCACCATTGTTTTCCCTCTTGTGGCAACAGCACATCCCCTAGACTCATGTTTCTGTCACTCAAACTAGTCATCGAGGGGCATGAACCCACAATCGAGCATAACGTTCCCTCTTGGAGTCTTTACGTATTACTTGGCCAAAGCAATAAATAACAACGGAGAACATGCAAGAATTACTTATGAACATAAATATAAGAGGTAGATCAAATATATTACTCAAGATCAATCTGAACATAATCTCATAATCCATCGGATCCCAGCAAACTCATCATAGCAACAGTATAAGGATTACATATGTGCCTCGATCATGTAGGGCAGCTCACGAGGACTAATTAGTGAAGCACAAGAACGGGAGGAGAACATCACATAGCTACTGGTCATGGACTCATGGTCCAAGGGAGACTACTCACAACTCATCCGGGAGGCGTCCATGGTGGTGGAGAGGCTCCCGATGATGATCCTCCCCTCCGGCAGGGTGCCGGGAAGAGTTCTCCTGGTGCTCCCGATCTTGGAAGCGGCGGCGGCGGCGGAACAGAGATGAGATCGCGAAAAAGAGTTCCCGTCCCGAGGGTTTCGAAGGACGCTCTAAATATATGCCAAAGGGGGGCACCAGGCGGGGCTCGGGGGGCCCAGGCGCCCCCCCGGCGCGGCCCAGGGGGGCGCGCCGCCAGGGCGCCTGGAGCGCTGGTGGCCCCCCCGGCTGTCCTACGGGCGCAAGGTAGGTTCTGGAACGCTGATTTTTTATATAATTTTTCTGGATTTTTCCTAGCAGTTCTCGTAATGTGAAAACCTGAAATACAAAAACAGCCGAAAACAGAAACTGGCACTGGGGTGCACTGGATTAGTAGGTTAGTCCAAATATGATCAAAAGTGTATGGAAGTGTATGAATATCATAGCAATATCACCCAAAAGTGGCATGGAGCAAGCAGAAATTATAGATACGTTTTGGACGTATCAGTATTATATCTTTGTTTTCATTTACTACCAACGATCGTAGCAAGTTGGCCTCGGTATCTGCGGCATGCAATGTAACCTCAGTTGCATCTATGAGATATGTGTTAATGAACCCAATATCACCGACTTGTTTTTCTTCAATTCGACGATCTTCAATCTGCATAATATAGTGAGAGTAATTATAAATACATGCAATGAAAGAGCTGAGCTATATAGAGAGACTTAATGACAGAAGTAGTACTACTTACAGACAGTAGCAGGTGACCGTTGCTTTATCGAGGGCCAATTGATTGAAAAACTGATAGAACTCCTCAAATGGAATAGGCAACAGTTCAATTCCAACGAGGTCATGCTTCGGTTTAACTCTCACATACAAACTATCCCTCCCCCCAGACTCTCTGCAGATTTTCAAGTACCAATCATGCAATCTTCGCATCATCGTTGATAGAGATCTTTCATCTTTGACGAGAGGCTTCCCATACCCGTATCTTTGTATCTGCACCTCCAAGAAATCATAATGTACATCGTCGGGCAGGTAATCTCCAAGATTGCTATAACCGGGCACCATCCTCGGATCATTAGCGACGATGTCGCTAGACACCTTGAGCGGGGGGCATGATTGGTCCGCTTGTTCGCCGAGCTGGGCAATTTGTTTCCCAGCTCGTCCTTTTGCTAACCTTTGATCACTTCTAGTACTTCCTGACCGCTTCGCTTCGTGAAATGACTTTTCAATAATGCGGTCATAGTTGTCTTTCGGCGGACACTTCGCTGGTTTCTTCAGGGCAGCCAGAGTGCGCTTTGCTTTCACCGGATCTATCTTCTCCTCCGGAGGTGGATGTCTCTGTGCTTTCAACCCTTCAAGCCAGTCCTTCACTTCGCCTTCAGCGATCTTCGCGTTTTCCTCGTCGGACCTCTCATATGGTAACTTCTCTAGAGGCGTGAGAGAAGGACCGAATCTGTATTGCCTCCCGGCTCTGGCTGTACTGCTAGACGCCGGCAGACCAGACGAAGCGGATGTCTTCTTTCCTTGCTTACGCGGCGGAGGAGAAAGACTACGACGTGCCGGAGCAGCCGGAGTGGCGGCTGGTCTCTTCCGCCCTTGCTGACGAGGCAGAGAAGGAGGAGGCTGGCTGCTCGGGCGCGCCGGCGCAGGCGGAGAAGGAGGCGGAGTGCCGCCACGCGCCGGAGAAGGAGCCGGAGTACCCTGATCATCACTCGCCGGAGGAGGAGGCGGTGGAGGAGGCGGAGTGCCCTGACTCGCCGGAGGAGGAGGAGGAGGCGGAGGCGTCCAGTTCAGAATGTTGATGAGGTCCTTCCGCCATAGGCATGGAGTCTTCAGAGAAGAACCCAGCCGAGTCTCCCCTTCGCCGGTAGGGTGGTCAAGCTGGAGGTCCTCAAATCCCTCCGTTATTTCATCCACCATCACCCTAGCATATCCTTCTGGAATCGACCGGCAGGGAAAAGTTGCGCCGGGTCTAGTAGGATAAACAGAGCCAGCAGCCGCCTTGACCTTCATATTAATCCATTGCGTCATAAGGTGGCAATTTTGAGGCTCCGTGATAGCATCCACGGGATAGCTGGCAGGAGCCGTCAAGACATGCTCCGGCTGAAGCAGCTCGATGGAAGCCACGCTGCTTCTCCGCTGAGATGGCGGGGTAGCTTCGGGGGAAGCTTCGACAGTTCTTTTGCTGCGATTTGCTTCTCGTTCCTCTATCGCTTGTACCCTGGCGTGCAGCGCCTGCAGTTCGGTCTGCTGCACTTTCTTCCTCCTCTCGTGGCATTTGTAACCGCCTGCATCCGGAAACCCGGCCTTTCACGGAAGGGAGCCTGGCGTGCCTCGTGTCCGTCCAGGGTGCTCAGGATTCCCGAGGGCCACTGTGAGCTCGTCGTTCTCTCTGTCGGGAACGAACGTCCCTTGCTGCGCTACTTTGATATATTGCCGCATCTTCCTGAGTGGTATTTCCAATTGCTTGATCATTCCAAATGCACCACCCTGATACAGGGTCCAAGGTTCCGCCAGCCCCGAAGAACCAAGTCCGGCAACAGTCTGGCCAGTTCATTGTCTCTAGTTCGATCCCTTTCTGAAGCAGATCATTCTCAGCCTTGGCCCACTTAGGCCGGGCTGTGAGGTAGCCACCCGACCCCGTGCGATGGTGATGCATCTTCTTCGCAGCATTTTTCTGGTTTGTCGCCGACATCTTCTTACTCTTTTCCGATGTCTTATAGGCCACAAATGCAGGCCAGTCATCTCTGATCTTCTCATATATGCCCTTGAATTCTGGTGTCTCTTTTTTGCGGACAAACTTATTCAGGTGTTTCTTCCACCCCCTGAATAGGTCTACCATCTTCGTAAGAGCAAAAGACTTGATTAATTCCTCTTTGACTGGCTTCGTCGGATCATCCTATGGCGGTAGGGTGAAATTTGACTTCAGCTCAGTCCAAAGATCTTCTTTCTGCATATCAGTGACATAAGACACCTGAGGGTCTTCTACAGCCGGCTTTAACCATTGCTGGATGCTGATCGGGATCTTGTCCCTAACCAGAACCCTGCACTAATTAACAAATGCGTTCTTTGTCCGGATGGGTTCAATCGGTTGGCCGGTGCACGCGATTTCTGTGATCTCAAACTTTTCATCCGAGCTCAACTTTTTCTTCGGGCCTCGTCTCCTTACCGAAGATGTGCTCGATCCGGAGGGCTAGAAAAAAGAACAAAGACGAGAGTTAATTAATATGTGTACATACCAAAACAATGAATGCATCAATTAACTAGTCAGCACAGGCTTAACTAATATATGTACCTGCTGGCGGGACTCGGTTCGGTCACCGGAGTCGTCATCAGGGTCTCCTTCTTGCACCGGCATTGGGTCACCGGAGCCATCATAATCATAGCCTGCTTCTTCATCCTCTGATCCTCTCTTTCCAGCAGCTCATCGGTGTCGTTGAGAAACGACAAGACGGCATCACGTCCGTTTGGGATTATGTCCAGCAACATCGCTTCTTGTGCTTCGTCTCGGGGGGTCTCGTCCATAGTTTCTACAAATATTTACAACATGGCAATTATTATTCAAACATGACAGATGGATATATTAATGGCAAACGTAGAACTAGCTAGCTAATCACAGTAAGGAATCATATATATTAATTTGTGGCCTCGACGCTGCTTCTCTAGGGTTTCGGGTGGCCTCGACAAAGCTTCAAGGGTTAGGGGTGGCCTCCAGAACGCTTCAAGGAGGGGGTAATATCGACAACGACGAGATACATACAAGGGAAAATAATGTTATCGGGGAGGGGGTACATCGACGACGACAGACCCCCCCCCCC
>LR738715.1:772103428-772154119 GCA_902687465.1 Secale cereale
CCCCCCCCCTCATGTTGTAGTTATCGGCAGGGGTATATCGACGACGACAGACCCGATAAAACATAAGAAAACAAAGAAGAAATAAAAAGAGGAGAAAAAGAAAGGAATAGCTAGAGGAGAAGATCAAAGAAAAAAAAGAAAAAAAAAGAGGAGAAGAAGAAATGAATAGAGGTGGGCCTGCTGGGCCTTATAGTCCTGCATGCTAGGCTAGTAGGCCTTGCAGGCTCAGTGGGCAGCGCCCAATTTTTTTAATGTAGTTTTTTCCTTTTCTGCTTTATTTATTTCTAAGTTGTTTTTTGCTGTATTTAGAGTTTCTTTGTGAATATTATTGCTTTAGGTAAAACGAATAATAAACTTTCTGTTAGTGCCAGTAGTATTCAAATTTGAATAGTTTAAATTTTAAATTATTTGTTTTCTTTGTTGCTTTATTTATTTTATTTTGTTTCTACTTACAACAAAATACTTATTGTTGCTATTTTTATTTTTTTCCCTAGTTTTTCTGTTTTGTTTTCTCCATTATTTATTTCCTTTGTTTTTTGCTTTATTTTTTAATTCTTTTTGCTTTTATGTCAGCAAAATTATAAACTTTATTTAGTGCCATTAGTTTTTGAAAAATTATAAACTTTCTGTTAATGCCATTAGTTTTCAAATTTGAATAGTTAAAATTTGAATTTTTTTAAAATTTGTGTGAATCACAAGTTTGTGATTAACTTTACTAAAAAAATGAACATAGATGCACCTATAGAGAGAATCACAAGTTTGTGATTAACTTTACTAAAAAATGAACATAGCATGTGCATGTACAAAACGGACAATGGTATCATACTCGTCTGTTACAAAGTTGGCATGGTATCATCATAATAGTTGCGGAAAAAAGTCTGCACTTTTTCTTCGCTTGTGTCATTTGCTTATTGCGCCGTAACCATGGATAATCTTCATCGTTTATCAGGATGCTTGGGTCAGCCTTGACTTTGAAGGGAGGAATTTCATGAAACTTTTCATAATCTTCACATATGTCTGTCTTGCCCTCCACTCCCAGGATGTCCCTTTTCCCTGAAAGAACTATGTGGCGCTTTGGCTCATCGTATGATGTATTCGCTTCCTTATCTTTTCTTTTTCTCGGTCTGGTAGACATGTCCTTCACATAGATAACATGTGCCACATCATTGGCTAGGACGAACGGTTCGTCAGTGTACCCAAGATTTTTCAGATCCACTGTTGTCATTCCGTACTGTGGGTCTACCTGTACCCCGCCTCCTGACAGATTAACCCATTTGCATTTAAACAAAGGGACCTTAAAATCATGTCCGTAGTCAAGTTCCCATATGTCCACTATGTAACCATAATATGTGTCCTTTCCCCTCTCGGTTGTTGCATCAAAGCGGACACCGCTGTTTTGGTTGGTGCTCTTTTGATCTTGGACAATCGTGTAAAATGTATTCCCATTTATCTCGTATCCTTCGTAAATCAATACAGTCGAAGATGGTCCCCTGGACAACAAGTACAACTCATCACAAACAGTGTTGTCACCTCTGAGACGTGTTTCCAACCAACTGCTGAAAGTCCTGATGTGTTCACATGTAATCCAGTCGTCGCACTTCTCCGGGTGTTTGGAGCGCAGACTGTTCTTGTGTTCATCGACATACGGGGTCACCAAGGTAGAGTTCTATAGAATTGTGTAGTGTGCTTGAGACCAAGAATATCCGTCCCTGCATATTATTGAGTCCCTTCCAAGCATGCCTTTTCCAGTCAGTCTCCCCTCATACCGCAATTTAGGGAGACCTATCCTATTAAGGCCAGGAATGAAGTCAACACAAAACCCGATGACATCCTCTGTTTGATGGCCCATGGAGATGCTTCCTTCTGGCCTAGCGCGGTGATACGTCCAAAACGTATCTATAATTTCTGCTTGCTCCATGCCACTTGTGGGTGATAATGCTATGATATTCATACACTTCCATACACTTTTGATCATATTTGGACTAACTTACTAATCCAGTGCACCCCAGTGCCAGTTTCTGTTTTCGGCTGTTTTTGTATTTCAGGTTTTCACGTTACGAGAACTGCCCAGAAAAATCCAGAAAAATTATATAAAAAATCAGCGTTTCGGAAACAACCTGCGTCCGAAGGACAGCCGGGGGGGCCACCAGGGCTCCAGGCGCCCTGGCGGCGCGCCCCCCCCTGAGCCGCGCCGGGGGGGCGCCTGGGCCCCCCGAAGATTCCCCGATGCCCCCCTTTGGCATATATTTAAAGCGTCCTCCGAAACCCTCAGAACAGGAACTCTTTTCGCGATCCCATCTATGTTCCGCCGCCGCCGCCGCTTCCAAGATCGGGAGCACCAGGAGAACTCTTCCCGGCACTCTGCCGGAGGGGAGGATCACCACCGGGAGCTTCTCCACCACCATGGACGCCTCCCGGATGACTCGTGAGTAGTCTCCCTTGGACCATGAGTCCATGACCAGCAGCTATGTGATGTTCTCCTCCCGTTCTTGTGCTTCACTAATTAGTCCTCGTGAGCTGCCCTACATGATCGAGGCACATATGTAATCCTTATGCTGTTGCTATGTTGAGTTTGCTGGGATCCGATGGATTATGAGATTATGTTCAGATTGATCTTGAGTAATATATTTGATTCACCTCTTTTATATTTATGTTCATAAGTAATTCTTGCATGTTCTCCGTTGTTATTTATTGCTTTGGCCAAGTAATACGTAGTGACTCCAAGAGGGAACGTTATGCTCGATTGTGGGTTCATGCCCCTCGATGACTAGCTTGAGTGACAGAAACATGAGTCTAGGGGATGTGCTGTTGCCACAAGGGGGAAAACAACGGTGCTTGTGCCAGCGGGTGCAAGGATTGTTTACTTTACGCAAAGTTCTTTTAATGCAGTTGTCTGTTGCATTGAGTTTACACTATGGGTGGGACTCGCAACTTAATACCAGCGAGATGTTCTGGATAGATATCTCAAGGTGGATGATTAGTAGTAGATATTGATGGATTTCGGTCAACTTACTTTGGCGTACCGCCCATGCTTTGAACCTCAACCTTTCTTGCAATGTAGTCAGCATTGGTTTGCGTTCGTGGTCCTGTCAATTGCCCAGCTGTAATTTGTTTACCTCACATAGCTGTTTTATCGTCTTTTGGGAGAGAGACATCACTAGTGAACATCATGAGACTCCGGTCCATATTACCATCATTGATCACATCCGCTATTTACTTTTAGTTATTATTTACTATTGCAAAAACTATCTATCACTACTATCATTGCTTTTAATCCTTTGTGAACTACAAGGCCGGAGGGATTGACAACCTCTCTGTACTCGTTGGGAGCAAAGTTATTTGTATCTGTGTGCAGGTCCACGTTGATTGCTACTATCTGGCGCCGTAGCAGTTGACACCTACTTGTTGAACCTAGGAGTCTCTGGGGATTCGATCCTTGGCATCTTTGCTAAGAGGAAAACACTTCTACAATACTGCATCTTACATCTTCCACTTGGGGTAACCAACGAGGGGTTCGAGGCCCATCACGCGGTTATGGACATATTTCTTTAGGACTCCCATGAACCTCTCAAAGGGGAACATATTGTGTAGAAATACGGGCCCCAGAATGACAATCTCGTTGACTAGATGAACTAGGACGTGTGTCATGATATTGAAGAACGATGGTGGGAACACCAGCTCGAAACTGACAAGACATTGCGCCACATCACTCCTTAGCCTTGGTACGATTTCTGGATCAATCACCTTCTGAGAGATTGCATTGAGGAATACACATAGCTTCACAATGGCTAATCGGACGTTTTCCGGTAGAAGCCCCCTCAATGCAACCGGAAGCGGTTGCGTCATAATCACGTGGCAGTCATGAGACTTTAGGTTCTGGAACTTTTTCTCTGGCATATTTATTATTCCCTTTATATTCGACGAGAAGCCAGTCGGGACCTTCATACTGAGCAGGCATTCAAAGAAGATTTATTTCTCTTCTTTCGTAAGAGCGTAGCTGGCAGGACCTTCATACTGCTTCGGAGGCATGCCGTCTTTTTCGTGCAAACGTTGCAGGTCCTCCCGTGCCTCAGGTCTATCTTTTGTCTTTCCATACACGCCCAAGAAGCCTAGCAGGTTCACGCAAAGGTTCTTCGTCACGTGCATCACGTCGATTGAAGAGCGGACCTCTAGGTCTTTCCAGTAGGGTAGGTCCCAAAATATATATTTCTTCTTCCACATGGGTGCATGTCCCTCAGCGTCATTCGGAACAGCTAGTGCACCGGGGCCCTTTCCAAAGATTACGTGTAAATCATTGACGATAGCAAGTACGTGATCACCGGTACGCATGGCGGGCTTCTTCCGGTGATCTGCCTCGCCTTTGAAATGCTTGCCTTTCTTTCGACATTGATGGTTGG
Organism: Secale cereale; assembly: GCA_902687465.1. Taxonomy (NCBI): domain Eukaryota; kingdom Viridiplantae; phylum Streptophyta; class Magnoliopsida; order Poales; family Poaceae; genus Secale; species Secale cereale. The sequence goes on from LR738715.1 coordinate 772,107,826, forward strand.
TCGGAAGAAATCGACGATGGCCCAGGTACACATTCTTCCTGCATTTTTCCAGGTATATACTTTCAGTGTCATCTAAACAGTACGTGCATGCATGGTATCCTTTGTTTGTCTGTCCTAAAAGGTTCCTGAGAGCGGGCCAATCGTTGATGGTCACGAACAGTAACGCCTTTAGGTTAAATTCCTCCTGTCTGTGCTCATCCCACGCACGTACACCGTTTCCATTCCACAGATGTAAAAGTTCTTCAACTAATGGCCTTAGGTACACATCAATGTCGTTGCCGGGTTGCTTAGTGCCTTGGATGAGAACTGGCATCATAATGAACTTCCACTTCATGCACATCCAAGGAGGAAGGTTATACATACATAGAGTCACGGGCCAGGTGCTGTGATTGCTGCTCTGCTCCCCGAAAGGATTAATGCCATCCGCGCTTAAAGCAAACCATACGTTCCTTGGGTCATTTGCAAACTCCTCCCAGTACTTTCTCTCGATTTTTCTCCACTGCGACCCGTTAGCGGGTGCTCTCAACTTCCCGTCTTTCTTACGGTCCTCACTGTGCCATCGCATCAACTTGGCATGCTCTCCGTTTCTGAACAGACGTTTCAACCGTAGTATTATAGGAGCATACAACATCACCTTCGCAGGAACCCTCTTCCTGGAGGGCTCGCCGTCAACATCACCAGGGTCATCTCGTCTCATCTTATACCGCAATGCACCGCATACGGGGCATGCGTTCAGATCCTTGTATGCACCGCGGTAGAGGATGCAGTCATTACGGCATGCATGTATCTTCTGCACCTCCAATCCTAGAAGGCATACGACCTTCTTTGTTGCGTATGTACTGTCTGGCAATTCGTTATCCTTCGGAAGCTTCTTCTTCAATATTTTCAGTAGCTTCTCAAATCCTTTGTCAGCCACAGCATTCTCTGCCTTCCACTACAGCAATTCCAGTACGGCACCGAGCTTTGTGTTGCCATCTTCGCAATTGGGGTACAACCCTTTTTTGTGATCCTCTAACATGCGATCGAACTTCAGCTTCTCCTTTTGACTTTCATATTGCGTCCTTGCATCGACAGTGACTTGGCGGAGATCATCATCATCGGGCACATCGTCTGGTTCTTCTTGATCTTCAGCAGCTTCACCCGTTGCAGCATCATTGGGCACATCGTCTGGTTCCTCTTGATCTTCACCAGCTCCCCTCATTGCAGCATCACCGTATTCAGGGGGCACATAGTTGTCATCATACTCTTCTTCTTCGCCGTCTTCCATCATAACCCCTATTTCTCCGTGCCTCATCCAAACATTATAGTGTGGCATGAAACCCTTGTAAAGCAGGTGGGAGTGAAGGATTTTCCGGTTAGAGTAAGACATCGTATTCCCACATTTAGTGCATGGACAACACATAAAACCATTATGCTTGTTTGCCTCAGTCGCATTCAGAAACTCATGCACGCCCTTAATGTACTCGGAGGTGTGTCTGTCACCGTACATCCATTGCCGGTTCATCTGCGTGCATTATATATAACTAGCAAATATGCCCGTGCGTTACAACGGGAGAAAAACTATTAGATTATGCACGTGTGAAAAATATAAAAGAAGTCGGAATCAAATGCCAGGATGAGATAATGACTTTTAAAATGTCATTTCAGAAACTATGTGTGGATGATGTCATGATGAGATAAGGGACCTTTAAAAGGTCATTTAAAAAAATGTGATGGTCCCATCACGACTTTATTTCTTCAAGCGTCACAACGAAAAAAAATGTCGTTGAGCAGACTGCATTGAGGGACCCTGTCTGAGCTAGAGATGAATGAGTGTCTCACCTTAACCTAGCGTACCTGGGTTTATGATAGTCAGTAATGTGGCAGTAGGATAAACGTAGTTGTGCATGGATGTAAAATAGAAATTTGGTCATTATTATATAGCTTATAAAAACTAATCCATAGAAAGTTGTGTCAATTTTTTGGGGCTCGGCATTGTACAAGACATGGAAACCTTTTTTTTTTTACCCAAAGCAAGGGACTAAATAAAATCATAAAACGACCTATACGTATCCCCTAATAAAACATATATGTAAGCGACGATTTGTTATGTTAATTATTTACGGATCGGTTTTGTTTTTTGTGAACATATTGTAAAATTTCATTGACATATCTAAAAAATCCAGATTATTTTCTAAATATTGGATCTTTTTAAAATAATCGTGCACATGAACATTTATTTCAAATCGGGATAATTTTTATAATACGTGAACAATTTTTTGAAATCATGCCCATTTTATGATTTTCTGAATGTTTTTGAAATCACAAACAGTTTACGATTTCACAATACTTTAAAAAGACTCACAACCTTTTTAAAGTTGGTTATTCTGAAAATCACAAATTAACTTAAAGAAGGAAAAACTAAAACATAAATGGGAACGTAAGAAGGAAAAAATAAAATAGAAAACAGGGGCGCCGAAACCTGCAAATGGGCCGACCCATTTAAAGAAGAAAAAACTAAAATAGAAATGAGAAAGTAAAAAGTAAAAGTAAAACCGACCTACAAATGGGCCGGGTCATTACCATGAGCAGGCACTTGCGAGAGGAAAGAAGCTCACGTTTTTTAATTGCAGCAGCTTTTATAAGAACTATGCATCTCGGGCGCGATTTCAAGAAACAAAGACGAATCGTTTTTTTTTATTTAAGGATGGCATAGTGGGTAATTTATGTCAACTTTAGGGGTAATTTAGATGACGTACCATCAAAAACAATACGTGCTTTATTAATAGGTAAAGATTAAGTGTGTCAAAAACCATTACAGAACATCATAAACAGATAATTAAGTGACCAAATTAATAGAAGTTCATCATCACATTAAAACCAAAATACATACATAGTTCTCATCTAACAACATATAGCTCTCCAGGGCATCTAATTAATTTTCATCATACATTGAAACTATGTAAAACATTTCAATGCGAAAACAAATGCGATCATAATCGCAACCAAGGTAACAATTGATCCAACGGCATAATGATACCAAGCCTCGGTATGAATGGCATATTTTCTAATCTTTCTAATCTTCAACCGCATTGCATCCATCGATCTTGATCTTGTGATCATCGACGACATACGCAACATGCAACTCAAATATCATCTTCTCGTCCTCAATTTTTTTATTTTTTTCCTTGAAGAAATTGTTTTCTTCTTCAACTAAATTTAACCTCTCGACAATAGGGTCCATCTTGATCTTGTGATCATCGACGACTTCCGCAACATGCAACTCCAATTTCATCTTCTCCTCCTCCATTTTTTCCAATTTTTTCTTCAAGGAAATGTTTTCCTCTTCAACTAAATTCAACCTCTCCACAAGAGGGTCGGTTGGAATTTCCGGTTCAACTACCTCCTAGACATATAAAAACATCTATGCATGTCAGGTTGGTCGGCATAATTGTCATAAACACTAAAACAAATAGTTTTAAATTAAAGATAATATACCACATCCGAATCGTAGAGAGGACGAGGGCCCACATGGGCGGATATCAAAACCATCACACTATATAATAACAAGCAATAATAAACGTAAGAAAGTTAGACAAATATCTATCTAAAGCAATAATAACAAGCAATAATAAAAGTAAGAAAAGCATGGACATAACAAGAGGCTCACTACGGTGGTGCCGGTGACGAGATCGGCGGGGGCGATCGACGGCAGCGAAGACGGGGACGGGATGTGACGGACCGCTAAACCTAGACAAATCTCGGAGAAAATGGAGCTTCGAGTTCGAGCTTCGAGAGGAGAAAAGCTTAACTAGTGTGGCTCGGGCATTCCATCGAACACGTTGTGTGCATAGAAGGTGAGCTAGAGCACCACCAAGCCCTCTCCCCCTCTCGGACAGAAAAAACAGAGCAGTGTGCTCTGCTCTTACGCGAGGGAGTATATATAGGCACCTCATTGGTCCCGGTTGGTGATATGAACCGGGACTAAAGGGGAGCCTTTGGTCCCGGTTCATGTCTCCAACCGGGACCAATGATGGTGGGCCAGAAGCAAGGCCCATTGGTCCCGGTTCGTCGCACCAACCGGGACCAAAAGGTCCAACGAACCGGGACCAATGGCCCACGTGGCCCGGCTGGCCCCCTGGGCTCACGAACCGGGTCCAATGCCCCCATTGGTCCCGGTTCTGGACTGAACCGGAACTAATGGGTTAGACCATTGCCCCGTTTTCTACTAGTGGGCAGACAGCTAGCGATCAAAACAGAAGGTCGTAGGATCAATGACCTTTTGTTTTGGTCATTGCTTTCAACGACCTTATCACCAAAAAGGTCGTTAATTTCAATTTACGACGGCCAGTCTTTGACCATTCGTTTTTGGTCACAAAAATGTCACAAATGTAAAACAATGATCATTTAGTGACCAATACTCAAGGTCACAAGTTGACATATTTCTTGTAGTGTTCACTTTAAAATATGTTTAAAACATTTCAAAAACCAGGATGTCGGTGTACTAGAGTAGGGGTACCTTAGTATCCCGACTTGTGCACGGGCAGTAGCAGCCTCCCGTGGCCTGGCTCACCACACGTCCACCAAAGCCCACTCTGGACCCTTTGAAGCCATTCAAGAACAAAGTATACAAGTCTGGAGATCAAGGCCCCGGCAAGAGGAGCTTGCCGGGAAGGCTGCTCCCAGCACAAGACCCTGGCAAGAGGAGCTTGCCAGGAAGACCAGAAAACTACACCTCAGAAGATACATCGAGGCGCATCGTGCGCCCCGGCAGGACCCGGAGAGCGGCAAGCTTCCGGGCCCGGCAAGATAGCAAGTCCGGCAAGGTGCTTGCCGGGGGAGGCTTACACTGTGTGCCTGCGCTCCAGCTCATCTGGCCACGCGTCGCCCTGGGGCCCTTCCAGGGGCACGTGGCAGATGGCTGTGTAGCCTGAGGGACACGCTGGCGAGCCGCGGTGACGAAGCCATCGCCGTGGCGAACGGAGACGCATGGACGGACGCTTTCGGGGCGACGGCGACGGGCATTCAATGCCCTTGTCCCCCACCGTCAGAGTTAGGTGAAGACCACTGTTCATACACTGTTCATGCACTGTTGCAACCACCACCAGTTTACGTTTTTACCCTCCTCTACGTTGGCACCTGTCGGTGACCCCTTTGAGCTATAAAAGGAGGCACATGCACAATGTAGAGGGGGTTCGATCCTAGAAACTCAACCACGCTCTCGCTCGGTGCAGCTAGTACTGTAGATCTTCAAGCTCCCGAGCCCAAAAACTCAATACAACCAAAGCAGGAGTAGGGTTTTACGCGTCCGCGCGGCCCGAACCTGGGTAAACTGCCCGCGTGTGCTCCTCGATCTGCTCTCCGTGCTCCCTCCGCTCCCTTACCGCAACGTAGAAGGGGCTCCGGTCCCATAGGTGTTCGTGGGCGGTCAGTTTCCCCGACATCTTTGGCGCGCCAGGTAGGGGGCGTCGAGGTTGTGCGAACCTGATCCGGCGCTCACGCGGGCGCAACCTTCAGCAACCTCTCCAGCTTCATCAACCTCATCGACTACATCAACATGCCTCCGAAGAAGAAGGCTTCGGAGATCGGAGGCCCGTCTGCGTCGGTCCCGCCACCACCAGAACCAACGGTTGGTGGGGTAGACACTGGCGGAGGGGTGGACGCCGGCGAGGACACTCGCGGCGCCGCCAAGTCCAAAGACAAGACGGACGACCGGGCGAACTCCAAGACCTCGGCGTCCGTGCACGCACCACGTCCCTCTCAGGAGGTGCCGGACCAGCAGCGACGTGGTACCGGAGGTACCATACGCTTGCTGGGACGAGGACAAGCCGGTGGGTCGCGGGATGCTCAAGGCCAGCGCGCTGGTACGAGCAAGGCGCGGTCGCCGGGGCGGGACCCTGCTCCTTCTAACCCTGTTAGAAGTCCGAGCATGTCTCGTTCCTCGCACCGCTCGCCACCGCTTCCTCCTCTCCAGCAGAAGCTCTTGCTAGAGCCCAACTGCTCCTCGACTTCCCTCCAGCGGCAGACAAGGCCGAAGACTGGAGGGCAACAATCCAGAGCCTCATCGCCTTCGCCAACAACGACACGCCGCAGCAGCCGGCAACATCACGGCCGCGGCAAGTCGACCAAGCGAAGGCCGACGGAGACAAAACCGTCGGGGGTGCAACTACCGTGCACTCCCCGCCGCGGAAGCAGAAATCGCCGCCCCGCCGGATCAACGTCGACGACGACTCCACGGCGTCGTCGGATCCACGGGCTCGCCGCGATCAGCGCCAAGTCCTCGACGACAGGCGGCAAGAGGACGCTCGAACCCGCATCGAGCGTCGACGAGAAGCCCGAAGACAGTCCGATCAACGCGCTGGAACTGATGTCGACATGCACGCACCCGGTGAACCAGGCGACTTGCCGTACGCGGCAGGTTGCCCTGCGTTCACCCGAGAGCTGCGGCAAGTCCAGTGGCCCAGCATGAAGAACTTCAAGCCCGGCGTACCCGAGAAGTACGACGGCAAGACGCATCCCTCGGAGTTCCTCAGCATCTACACCATTGCGGTGCAGGCTGCCGGGGGACGCGACGAGAAGATCTTAGCGAACTACTTTCCGCTCGTGCTCAAGCCCAATGTTAGATCCTGGATCATGCACTTGCCGGAGAGCTCCATCTCTTCTTGGGCAGATTTGTGCCACCAGTTTGTTGGCGCCTTCACGGGCGGCCACAAACCCCACGGCCAGGAGAGCGATCTCCACATCCTTGCCCAGAAGGAGGGAGAGTCCCTGCGAAAGTATATCCAGAGGTTCAGCCGCGTTCAGCACAACATCCCCGATGTCCACCCTGCCGCGGTTATCAGCGCATTCCACCAGAACGTGCGTAACCACCGGATGAGGGAGGAGATGGCGATGACCAAGATCCGGGACGTCAGCGAGCTTTATGCTCTGGCTGACAAGTGTGCCCGCGCTGAGGAGGGGAGGAGACTCCCCGGAGAGGATACTGGAGCAGGAGGAACAGATAGTGAGGATGCCACCCCGGCAAGGAAAAACCGGCGACGGAACAATAGAAAGAAGAAGAACAAGGAGGTACTGGCTGTCGAGCAGTCCGGCAAGGAGACTCCCGTCAAGAAGACACAGGCTGGTGGCTCCGGCAAGGAGTCCGCCCCTGTAGCGGCAGCCGACAAGCAGGATGGCTCTGACAAGCAGTATTGCAAGATCCACCGCACCAAGGGCCACGATCTCCAGAACTGCAAGAGGGTAGAGTACCTCGTAGAGCAGCAGAAGGCTGAATACGAGCGACGCGATAAGGAGAAGGCCTAAGGAGGCGGAGGAGAGCCAAGCAAGAAGCGGCCGTTCAATGGCCGGGGAGGACGCCGCGGCAAGGCCAAGCAGCGGCAAGGAGACAGACCTCCTCGGGGCCGCGACAAGGATGAAGACGAAGACGACGACGAGGACATGGAAGATGGAGATAACAGCGATCAGGATTTCCAGAAGGCCACAGAGGTTCTGTGTGTCGACGGAGGTGCCTCTCTGCACACTTCCCACCGCCAACTCAAGCAATGGGTGCGGGAAGTGAATGCCGCTGAACCACCCGTCGAGTCACGCAGGCTGCTGAAATGGTCCGGCACGCCCATCATCTTCGACCTTGAGGACCACCCTGACCGCACAACAGCGGTCGGGTGTTTGCCGATGTTGGTCTCACCAACTATCTGCAACCTCAAGGTCACCAAGATGTTGGTTGACGGCGGGGCCGGCCTCAACTTGATCTCCTCCGCTGTGATCAAGAAACTGCAGATCCCCGACAGCGAGCTCGAGGAAACCGGGTCGTTCCAAGGGATCAACCCGGGAAGGAGCAAGCCGAAGGGGAAGATCGTGCTGCCAGTGACCTTTGGCGGAGAGCTCAACTTCAGGACGGAGAGGATAACGTTCGACGTCGCCGATATCCCATTGCCATACAATGGGATACTTGGCCGTCCTGCGCTCGCCAAGTTCATGGCGGCTTCCCACTATGCGTATAACATGCTCAAGATGCCGGGGCCGATAAGCGTCATCTCTGTCCCCGGCGACAAGAAGGATGCGCTAATCTGCGCCGACAAGATTTACCGGGATGCAGCAGCCGCGGCAGACAGCAACACACTTGCCGCTGAAGCTCCTGGGGGGAAGACCAAGACCAAGTCCGGCAAGAGCTCCGGAGCCCACTCCGGCAAACGCACCTCTTCGGAGTGCTGCGCTGCCGTCGAGGACGCACCATCGAGCTCCACTGGCAAGTGCAAGAAAGGAATGGCAGCTCCACCGGCAACCAAGAAGGTGTCCGCCAAGGAGGACGGCACTGGTGGTACCTTCACCATCAGTGCTACGCTCGACCCCAAATAGGAAAGCGCGCTCGTTGCCTTCCTGCGGGCGAATGTCGACGTGTTCGCATGGCAACCGTCTGACATCCCCGGCGTTCCCAGGAAGGTAATTGAGCACAAGCTTGCTGTTTGTCCTCACGCGCGGCCCGTCAAGCAGAAGGTCAGGAAGCAAGCTGTGGAGCGCCAAGAGTTCATTGCCGAGGAGATAAAGAAGTTGGAAGCAGCAGGCCTGGTTAGAGGTGTACTCCATCCTACATGGTTGGCCAATCCAGTTGTCGTGCGAAAGGCTAATGGGAAATGGAGACTTTGTATAGACTTCACTGACGTGAATAAAGCTTGTCCCTGTTGGGGAACGTAGTATTTTAAAATTTTCCTACGATCACGCAAGATCTATCTACCAGATGCATAGCAACGAGAGGGGAGAGTGTGTCTACGTACCCTCGTAGACCGGGAGCGGAAGCGTCAAGTGACGCGGTTGATGTTGTCGAACTTCTTCGCGATCCAACCGATCAAGCACCGAACGTACGGCACCTCCGCGTTCAGCACACGTTCAACTTGATGACGTCCCACGAGCTCTTGATCCAGTTGAGCTTCACGGGAGAGTTTCGTCAGCACGACGGCGTGGTGATGGATATGATGTGTTCACCGGCGCAGGGCTTCGCCTAAGCTCCGCGACGGTATGACCGAGGTGTGATTCTGTGGAGGGGGGCACCGCACACGGCTAAAACAATTCAACTTGTGTGTCTTTGGGTGCCCCCCTGCCCCCGTATATAAAGGAGCAAGGGAGGAGGGCCGGCCAACCCCCTATGGTGCGGCTAGGGAAGGAATCCTACTAGGAATAGGATTGCAATCCTATTCCTAGTAGGAATCACCAAAGAAGGAAGAGATGGAGTAGGAAAAGGAAGAGGTGGCGCCTCCCACCAATCCTAGTCCAACTAGGAACTAGGTGGGGCGCCGGCCAGCCCTATGGGCTGCCTCTCTCCTTTCCACAAGGCCCACTATGGACCATCCCCCTTCGTAGGAGGTTCCGGTAACCCCCTCCGGCAATCCCGATAAATCCGAAACTTTTCCGGTATACTTCCGGTGTCCGAATATAGCCGTCCAATATATCAATCTTTATGTCTCGGACATTCCGAGACTCCTCGTCATGTCCGTTATCTCATCCGGGACTCCGAACTACCTTCGGTACATCAATACTCATAAACTCATAATACCGATCGTCATCAAACGTTAAGCGTGCGGACCCTACGGGTTCGAGAACTATGTAGACATGACCGAGACTCATCTCCGGTCAATAACCAATAGCGGAACCTGGATGTTCATATTGGCTCCTACATATTCTACGAAGATCTTTTATCGGTCAGAACCGCATAACAACATACGTTGTTCCTTTTGTCAAACGGTATGTTACTTGCCCGAGATTCGATCGTCGGTATCTTTATACCTAGTTCAATCTTGTTACCGGCAAGTCTCTTTACTCGTTCCGTAACACATCATCTCGTGACTAACTCATTAGTCTTTTGCTTGCAAGGCTTATTGTGATGTGTGTTACCGAGAGGGCCCAGAGATACCTCTCCGACACTCGGAGTGACAAATCCTAATCTTGATCTATGCCAACACCACGAACACTTTCGGAGACACCTGTAGAGCATCTTTATGATCACCCAGTTACGTTGTGACATTTGATAGCACACAAGGTGTTCCTACGGTATTCGGGAGTTGCATAATCTCATAGTCATAGGAATATGTATAAGTCATGAAGAAAGCAATAGCAGTTAAACTAAACGATCATAGTGCTATGCTAACGGATGGGTCTTGTCCATCACATCATTCTCCTAATGATGTGATCCCGTTGATCAAATGACAACTCATGTCTATAGTTAGGAAACATAACCATCTTTGATCAATGAGCTAGTCTAGTAGAGGCATACTAGGGACATACTGTTTTGTCTATGTATCCACACATGTACTAAGTTTCCGGTTAATACAATTCTAGCATGAATAAAAGACATTTATCATGATATAAGGAAATACAAATAACATCTTTATTATTGCCTCTAGGGCATATTTCCTTCAGTCTCCCACTTGAACTAGAGTCAATAATCTAGATTACAAAGTGATGATTCTCACACCCATGGAGTCTTGGTGCTGATCATGTTTTGCCCGTGGAAGAGGCTTAGTCAACGGGTCTGCAACATTCAGATCCGTATGTATTTTGCAAATCTCTATGTCTCCCTCCTTGACTAGATCGCGGATGGAATTGAAGCGTCTTTTGATGTGCTTTGTTCTTTTGTGAAACCTGGATTCCTTCGCCAAGGCTATGGCTCCAGTGTTGTCACGAAAGATTTTTATTGGACCCGATGCACTATGTACTACACCTAGATCGGATATGAACTCCTTCATCCAGACTCCTTCATTTGCTGCTTCCGAAGCAGCTATGTATTCCGCTTCACACGTAGATCCCGCCACGACGCTCTGCTTGGAACTGCACCAGCTGACAGCTCCACCGTTCAATAAAAATACATATCCGGTTTGTGACTTAGAGTCATCCGGATCAGTGTCAAAGCTAGAATCGATGTAACCGTTTACGACGAGCTCTTTGTCACCTCCATATACGAGAAACATATCCTTTGTTCTTTTCAGATACTTTAGGATGTTTTTGACCGTTGTCCAGTGATCCACTCCTGGATTACTTTGGTACCTCCCTGCTAGACTTATAGCAAGGCACACATCAGGTCTGGTACACAGCATTGCATACATGATAGATCCTATGGCTGAGGCATAGGAAATGACTTTCATTTTCTCTCTATCTTCTGCAGTGGTCGGGCATTGAGTCTTACTCAACTTTATACCTTGTAAAACAGGCAAGAATCCTTTCTTTGACTGATCCATTTTGAACCTTTTCAAAATCTTATCAAGGTATGTGCTTTGTGAAAGTCCAATTAAGCGCCTTGATCTATCTCTATAGATCTTGATGCCTAATATGTAAGCAGCTTCTCCGAGGTCTTTCATTGAAAAACTTTTATTCAAGTATCCTTTTATGCTATTCAGAAATTCTATATCATTTCCAATTAACAATATGTCATCTACATATAATATTAGAAATGCTACAGAGCTCCCACTCACTTTCTTGTAAATACAGGCTTCTCCAAAAGTCTGTATAAAACCATATGCTTTGATCACCTCATCAAAGCGTATATTCCAACTCCGAGATGCTTGCACCAGTCCATAGATGGATCGCTGGAGTTTGCATACTTTGTTAGCACCTTTTGGATCGACAAAACCTTCTGGTTGCATCATATACAACTCTTCTTTGAGATATCCATTTAGGAATGCAGTTTTGACATCCATTTGCCAGATTTCATAATCATAAAATGCGGCAATTGCTAACATGATTCGGACAGACTTAAGCATCGCTACAGGTGAGAAAGTCTCATCGTAGTCAACTCCTTGAACTTGTCGAAAACCTTTCGCAACAAGTCGAGCTTTGTAAACAGTAATATTACCGTCTGCGTCGGTCTTCCTCTTGAAAATCCATTTATTTTCGATGGCCTGCCGATCATCGGGCAAGTCAACCAAAGTCCATACTTTGTTCTCATACATGGATCCCATCTCAGATTTCATGGCTTCAAGCCATTTTGCGGAATCTAGGCTCATCATCGCTTCCTCATAGTTCGTAGGTTCATCATGGTCTAGTAACATGATTTCCAGAACTGGGTTGCCGTACCACTCTGGTGCGGAACGTACTCTGGTTGATCTACGACGTTCAGCAGAAACTTGATCCGAAGTTTCATGATCATTATCATCAACTTCCTCACTAATTGGTGTAAGAATCACTGGAACAATTTCCTGTGATGTACTACTTTCCAATATGGGAGAAGGTACAATTACCTCATCAAGTTCTACTTTCCTCCCACTCACTTCTTTCGAGAGAAACTCTTTTTCTAGAAAGGATCCGTTCTTAGCAACGAATATTTTGCCTTCGGATCTGTGATAGAAGGTGTACCCAACAGTCTCTTTTGGGTATCCTATGAAGACACATTTTTCCGACTTGGGATCGAGCTTATCAGGTTGAAGTGTTTTCACATAAGCATCGCAGCCCCAAATTTTAAGAAACGACAACTTTGGTTTCTTGCCAAACCATAGTTCATAAGGCGTCGTATCAACGGATTTAGATGGTGCCCTATTTAACGTGAATGCAGCTGTCTCTAAAGCATAACCCCAAAATGATAGTGGTAAATTGGTAAGAGACATCATAGATCGCACCATATCCAATAAAGTACGGTTACGACGTTCGGACACACCATTACGTTGTGGTGTTCCAGGTGGCGTGAGTTGTGAAACTATTCCACATTGTTTCAAATGAAGACCAAACTCGTAACTCAAATATTCTCCTCCACGATCAGATCGTAGGAACTTTATTTTCTTGTTACGATGATTCTCCACTTCACTCTGAAATTCTTTGAACTTTTCAAATGTTTCAGACTTGTGTTTCATTAAGTAGATATACCCATATCTGCTCAAATCATCAGTGAAGGTCAGAAAATAACGATACCCGCCGCGAGCATCAACACTCATTGGTCCACATACATCAGTATGTATGATTTCCAACAAATCTATTGCTCGCTCCATAGTTCCGGAGAACGGAGTTTTAGTCATCTTGCCCATGAGGCATGGTTCGCAAGCACCAAGTGATTCATAATCAAGTGATTCCAAAAGTCCATCTTTATGGAGTTTCTTCATGCGTTTTACACCAATATGACCTAAACGGCAGTGCCACAAATAAGTTGCACTATCATTATTAACCTTGCATCTTTTGGTTTCAATATTATGAATATGTGTATCACTACAATCGAGATCCAGTAAGAATAGACCACTCTTTAAGGGTGCATGACCATAAAAGATATTATCCATCAAAATGGAACAACCATTATTCTCTGATTTAAATGAATAACCGTCTCGCAATAAACAAGATCCAGATATAATGTTCATGCTCAACGCTAGCACCAAATAACAATTATTTAGGTCTAAAACTAATCCCGAAGGTAGATGTATAGGTAGCGTGCCGACGGCGATCACATCGACTTTGGAACCGTTTCCCACGCGCATTGTCACCTCGTCCTTAGCTAATCTTCGTTTAATCCGTAGTCCCTGTTTCGAGTTACAAATATTAGCAACCGAACCGGTATCAAATACCCAGGTACTACTACGAGCATTAGTAAGGTACACATCAATAACATGTATATCACATATACCTTTGTTCATCTTGCCATCCTTCTTATCCGCCAAATACTTGGGGCAGTTCCGCTTCCAGTGTCCAGTCCCCTTGCAGTAGAAGCACTCAGTTTCAGGCTTGGCTCCAGATTTGGGTTTCTTTGTTGAAGTAGCAACTGACTTGCTATTCTTTTTGAAGTTCCCTTTCTTTCCCTTGCCCTTTTTCTTGAAACTAGTGGTCTTGTTAACCATCAACACTTGATGCTCCTTTTTGATTTCTACCTCCGCAGCTTTGAGCATAGCGAAGAGCTCGGGAATTGTCTTTTGCATCCCTTGCATGTTATAGTTCATCACGAAGCCTTTATAGCTTGGTGGCAGTGATTGAAGAACTCTATCAATAACACTATCCTCGTCAACATTGCAACCAAGTTGAGTCATATGATTGTAGTACCCAGACATTCTGAGAAAGTGTTCACTGATAGAACTATTCTCCTCCATTTTGCAGCTGTAGAACTTATTGGAAATCTCATATTTCTCAATTCGGGCATTTGCTTGAAATATTAACTTCAACTCCTGGAACATTTCATATGCTCCATGACGTTCAAAACGTCGTTGAAGTCCCGGTTCTAAGCCGTAAAGCATGGCACACTGAACTATCATGTAGTCATCAGACCGCGACTGCCAGACGTTCAAAGCGTCTGCATCAGCGGAAGGGGGCTTGTCACCTAGCGGTGCTTCAAGGACATAATTCTTCTGTGCAGCAATGAGGATAATCCTCAGGTTACGGACCCAGTCCGTGTAATTGCTACCATCATCTTTCAACTTAGCTTTCTCTAGGAATGCATTAAAATTCAAAGGAACGGTAGCACGGGCCATTAATCTACAACGACATAGATATGCAAAACTATCAGGACTAAGTTCATGATAAATTAAAGTTCAATTTAATCATATTAATTTAAAGAACTCCCACTTAGATAGACATCCCTCTGGTCATCTAAATGATCACGTGATCCAAATCAACTAAACCATGTCCGATCATCACGTGAGATGGAGTAGTTTCAATGGTGAACATCTTATGTTGATCATATCTACTATATGATTCACGCTCAACCTTTCGGTCTCCAGTGTTCCGAGGCCATATCTGTATATGCTAGGCTCGTCAAGTTTAACCCGAGTATTCTGCGTGTGCAAAACTGGCTTACACCCGTTGTATTTGAACGTAGAGCTTATCACACCCGATCATCACGTGGTGTCTCGGCACGACGAACTTTCGCAACGGTGCATACTCAGGGAGAACACTTATACCTTAAAATTTAGTAAGGGATCATCTTATAATGCTACCGTCGTTCTAAGCAAAATAAGAAGCATAATAAGATAAACATCACATGCAATCAAAATATGTGACATGATATGGCCATCATCATCTTGTGCTTTTGATCTCCATCTTCAAAGCACCGTCATGATCACCTTCGTCACCGGCTTGACACCTTGATCTTCATCGTAGCATCGTTGTCGTCTCGCCAACTATTGCTTCCACGACTATCGCTACCGCTTAGTGATAAAGTAAAGCAATTACATGGCGATTGCATTTCATACAATAAAGCGACAACCATATGGCTCCTGCCAGTTGCCGATAACTTTACAAAACATGATCATCTCATACAAAACCATATAACTCATCATGTCTTGACCATATCACATCACAACATGCCCTGCAAAAACAAGTTAGACGTCCTCTACTTTGTTTGTTGCAAGTTTTACGTGGCTGCTACGGGCTTAGCAAGAACCGTTCTTATCTACGCATACAAAACCACAACGATGTTTCGTCAAGTATGTGCTGTTTTAACCTTCACAAGGACCGGGCGTAGCCACACTTGATTCAGCTAAAGTGAGAGAGACAGACACCCGCCAGTCACCTTTAAGCAACGAGTGCTCGTAACGGTGAAACCAGTCTCGCGTAAGCGTACGCGTAATGTCGGTCCGGGCCGCTTCATCTCACAATACCGCCGAAACAAAGTATGACATGCTGGTAAGCAGTATGACTAGTATCGTCCACAATCTCATTGTGTTCTACTCGTGCATATCATCTACGCATAGACCTGGCTCTGATACCACTATTGGGGAACGTAGTATTTTATAATTTTCCTACGATCACGCAAGATCTATCTACCAGATGCATAGCAACGAGAGGGGAGAGTGTGTCTACGTACCCTCGTAGACCGGGAGCGGAAGCGTCAAGTGACGCGGTTGATGTTGTCGAACTTCTTCGCGATCCAACCGATCAAGCACCGAACGTACGGCACCTCCGCGTTCAGCACACGTTCAGCTTGATGACGTCCCACGAGCTCTTGATCCAGTTGAGCTTCACGGGAGAGTTTCGTCAGCACGACGGCGTGGTGACGGATATGATGTGTTCACCGGCGCAGGCCTTCGCCTAAGCTCCGCGACGGTACGACCGAGGTGTGATTCTGTGGAGGGGGGCACCGCACACGGCTAAAACAATTCAACTTGTGTGTCTTTGGGTGCCCCCCTGCCCCCGTATATAAAGGAGCAAGGGAGGAGGGCCGGCCAACCCCCTATGGTGCGGCTAGGGAAGGAATCCTACTAGGAATAGGATTGCAATCCTATTCCTAGTAGGAATCACCAAAGAAGGAAGAGATGGAGTAGGAAAAGGAAGAGGTGGCGCCTCCCACCAATCCTAGTCCAACTAGGAACTAGGTGGGGCGCCGGCCAGCCCTATGGGCTGCCTCTCTCCTTTCCACAAGGCCCACTATGGACCATCCCCCTTCGTAGGAGGTTCCGGTAACCCCCTCCGGCAATCCCGATAAATCCGAAACTTTTCCGGTATACTTCCGGTGTCCGAATATAGCCGTCCAATATATCAATCTTTATGTCTCGGACATTCCGAGACTCCTCGTCATGTCCATGATCTCATCCGGGACTCCGAACTACCTTCGGTACATCAATACTCATAAACTCATAATACCGATCGTCATCAAACGTTAAGCGTGCGGACCCTACGGGTTCGAGAACTATGTAGACATGACCGACACTCATCTCCGGTCAATAACCAATAGCGGAACCTGGATGTTCATATTAGCTCCTACATATTCTACGAAGATCTTTTATCGGTCAGAACCGCATAACAACATATGTTGTTCCTTTTGTCAAACGGTATGTTACTTGCCCGAGATTCGATCGTCGGTATCTTTATACCTAGTTCAATCTTGTTACCGGCAAGTCTCTTTACTCGTTCCGTAACACATCATCTCGTGACTAACTCATTAGTCTTTTGCTTGCAAGGCTTATTATGATGTGTGTTACCGAGAGGGCCCAGAGATACCTCTCCGACACTCGGAGTGACAAATCCTAATCTTGATCTATGCCAACACCACGAACACTTTCGGAGACACCTGTAGAGCATCTTTATGATCACCCAGTTACGTTGTGACGTTTGATAGCACACAAGGTGTTCCTACGGTATTCGGGAGTTGCATAATCTCATAGTCATAGGAATATGTATAAGTCATGAAGAAAGCAATAGCAGTTAAACTAAACGATCATAGTGCTATGCTAACGGATGGGTCTTGTCCATCACATCATTCTCCTAATGATGTGATCCCGTTGATCAAATGACAACTCATGTCTATGGTTAGGAAACATAACCATCTTTGATCAATGAGCTAGTCTAGTAGAGGCATACTAGGGACATACTGTTTTGTCTATGTATCCACACATGTACTAAGTTTCCGGTTAATACAATTCTAGCATGAATAAAAGACATTTATCATGATATAAGGAAATACAAATAACATCTTTATTATTGCCTCTAGGGCATATTTCCTTCAGTCCCAAGGATCCTTTTCCCTTGCCGCGTATCGACCAGATTGTTGACTCCACGGCTGGATGTGAGTTGCTTTCATTTCTCGATGCATACTCGGGTTACCACCAGATATTCATGGCCAAGGAAGATGAAGAGAAGACTGCATTCATTACTCCATGTGGCACATACTGCTTCATACGCATGCCCTTTGGATTGAAGAATGCGGGCTCAACATTTGCAAGGGTGGTCCACACTGCTTTTGAGCCACAGATACACAGGAATGTAGAAGCCTACATGGATGATATAGTGGTCAAGAGCAAGAGCAAGGATACCCTGGTTCAAGACTTAGAAGAAACCTTTGAGAATCTACGCAAGATTCAACTCAAGCTGAACCCCGAGAAGTGCGTCTTCGGAGTCCCCTCCGGCAAGCTTCTCGGGTTCTTTGTGTCCCAGAGGGGGATTGAAGCCAATCTCGACAAGATAAAAGCCATCGAGCAGATTGAAGCCCCGAAGCGCGTCAAGGACGTAAGGAGGCTTGCTGGTTGTGTGGCTGCCCTCAGCAGGTTCATTTCAAAGTCTGCCGAACGCGCCCTGCCTTTTTTTCAAAATCTTGAAAATGGCAGGTCCTATGAAATGGACTCCGGAAGCGGAGGCGGCGCTGCAAGACTTGAAAGGATACCTGTCCTCCACTCCAATACTTGTCGCACCTAGGCCACAAGAAAAGTTGCTGCTGTACCTAGCAGCAACCAATCAAGTGGTTAGTGCTGCGTTAGTAGCGGAGAGGGAGGCGGATGAGGAACCCACATCCCCGGCAAGCGCGTCCGGCGACAAACAGGGGGCTTCCCCGACAAGCTCTGGCCCCGACAAGGACAAGTCTGCGCAGGAACAAGGAGAAGTGCGAAAGAAGATGGTGCAGCGCCCAGTTTATTTTGTAAGTTCCCTCTTGCAGGGGGCTAGATCAAGATACTCTCGGGTGCAGAAGTTGCTTTTCGGCCTCCTCATGGCCTCAAGAAAGCTGCGCCACTACTTCCAAGCCTTCGAGATAACAGTGGTCACTCGCTTTCCGTTGAAGAGGATATTGCAAAATCCAGAAGCAACAGGCAGGATCGTCGAGTGGGCACTGGAGCTATCAAGCTTTGGCCTCAAGTTTGAGAGTACTTCAACCATACAGAGCAGAGCTTTGGCAGAGTTCATAGCAGAATGGACCCCAACACCAGATGAGGAAATTCCAGAGACAAGCATCCCCGTCCAAGAAACAAGCAAAGAGTGGATAATGTACTTTGATGGTGCTTTCTCGCTGCAAGGCGCCGGTGCTGGCGTGTTACTCATAGCGCCTACCGGAGAGCACCTCAAGTATGTTGTTCAAATGCACTTTCCCAAGGAGCAAGCGACAAACAATACTGCTGAGTATGAAGGTTTGCTTGCCGGTCTCAGAATTGCGGCCGAACTTGGGATCAAGAAGTTGATTGTGCGGGGAGATTCACAGTTGGTGGTCCGACAAGTGAACAAGAGTTACCAGAGTCCTTTGATGGAAGCTTATGTCGATGAAGTGAGGAAGCTTGAAGAACACTTTGAAGGTCTGCAAATGGAGCATGTCCCAAGAGCTCAGAATGATATCGCAGATGGCCTCTCAAAGTGTGCTGCAATGAAGTTACCTGTGGAACCAGGGACCTTCGTGCTCAAGCTAACTCAGCCATCCGTTACACCATCAGCTGGGCAAAGCAAGAAGAGGAAGTTGGCCTCCGGCAACTATTTGCCGGCGGATCTTCCCGAAGCCGCCGCAAAGGTCCCCAAGATCAACAACCAAGATGCTGAGGAGCAGTCTGCTCCTGTGGACCCAAGCGTCTGTACAGTTGAAGCAGGCGTTCCCGACAAGCCTTGCCCCGGCAGGCGTGCCGGGAAACCCTCAGCTCCGGCAGAGCCGCAGGTTCTCGCCGTAGAAGCTGAGGTTCCCGCAGCAGCCCTGATGCCTTTAGTCCTTGTTGTTGAGCCTCAGGCTCCAGCATGGGCACAGCAAATCGTCCGTTTTCTTCAAACCGGAGAACTTCCCGAAGAACCAGAAGAGATAGAGAGGATAACCAGGCAGTCAAGTATGTATCAGTTCGTCGGCAATGAACTGTACAGAAGAAGACTCAACAGTGTCAGGTTGAAGTGCATTTCCAGGGAAGATGGACAGAAGCTATTGGCAGAAATACATGGAGGCATATGTGGCCACCACATTGGCGCAAGGGCACTTGCCGGAAAGGCGTTCCGGCAAGGGTTCTTTTGGCCAGAAGCCCTCCAAGATGCAACTGCACAAGTAACCAAATGTGAAGCGTGCCAGTTCCATGCCAAGCAAATACACCAGCCAGCTCAAGCTCTCCAAACGATCCCTTTGTCCTGGCCCTTCTCGGTCTGGGGGCTCGACATCCTCGGCCCCTTTCCCCGCGCAGTCGGAGGCTTTGAGTACTTGTACGTTGCAATCGACAAGTTCACAAAGTGGCCAGAAGTAGAACCAGTGAGAAAGGTGATAGCACAGTCAGCAGTGAAGTTCTTCAGGTCAATTGTTTGCCGTTTCGGAATCCCTAACAGGATTATCACCGACAACGGCACACAGTTCACAAGCCGCACCTTCATGCAGTACGTCCAAGACCTTGGCGCCAAGGTCTGCTTTGCTTCTGTTGCTCACCCGAGGAGCAATGGTCAAGCAGAGAGGGCAAATGCTGAAGTGCTGCGCGGACTAAAGACAAGAACGTTCAACAGGCTGCACAAGTGCGGAAGAAACTGGATAGAGGAGTTGCCGGCGGCTCTTTGGTCAATCAGGACGACACCAAATCGAGCCACCGGACAGACACCCTTTGCTCTTGTCTATGGAGCAGAAGCAGTTCTCCCCACGGAACTCGTATACGGGTCTCCTCGAGTGCTCGCTTATGATGAGCTCGAGCAAGAGCAACTGCGACAAGATGATGCATTGCTCCTCGAGGAGGAACGTCTCCAGGCTGCTGTACGATCTGCTCGATACCAGCAAGCCTTGCGTCGCTATCATAGCCGCAAGGTCAAGGCCAGGAGTCTCGAGGAAGGCGACCTTGTTCTTCGACGCGTTCAGTCCGCCAAGGGCTCCAACAAGTTGACACCGAAGTGGGAAGGCCCTTATCGGGTGAGACAAGTCACAAGGCCCGGCGTTGTCCGCCTTGTGACCGAAGAAGGCTTACCGGTGAGCAATTCCTGGAACATAGAGCATCTTCGCAAGTTTCACCCATAAGGCGCGGTTACCGTGATCCGCTCCGGCAACCACCTTTTGTACAAGTCTTGCCGCTGTTGCATGTAAAACTTTGTACAAAGCCGGGCGCAGACCCCGTGCATCAGTAAAACTTTCGTGCTTCGCACTGTTTGTCATTCCATGCTCTTCTTTTCTACTTGCATGTATCATCTGACACCTTGTGCAGCACGCATCGCCGGTAAGCAGTAACAAGCCGCAAGGCCCCATACTAGTGTATCCTCCTCTTTTCCTTTCTCTCTTAAGCAGAAGAAGAGTTTCCTCGTGCACAAGTTTGTCGGGGGGGAAGGAGATAGAGGAATGGAACAAGTGCTGTTCAAGAAAGGGAAGCCTTGCCGGGAAGCAAACAATCCACGAAAGCTAAGTTACCAGAGTTTGAGCAATTCAATTTTTTTAAAATTTCTTAGTTGTCTTCCTTGAACAATCACACTTTGTATGGAAAACCTGTGCGCGGAGGAGCCTACCCGTGGCTAGCCGCACCCTTACTTTGTTTCGAGCACGCTCAACGGCTTAAGTGAGCTGCGACAAGTGTCGCACCCTTATTTCGTTTTCGAGTTCGCTCAACAATCTAAGTGTGTTGCGACTAGTTGCGGCAAGGTTTCTTGCCGGCAAGGCCATTGCCAGCAGGCTGCTAAGAGTCCCGCACTCAGCGCTCGCGGCAAGGTTTCCTTTGCCGGCAAGTTCCCTAAAAAGCGTAGGGTGAAAAGCATACAAAGTGAGAGGACTAAAGCAAGGGAGAGAACACTGCATTGATTACCCAAAATAAAAGTATATATTACAGAGATAACTTGCCGCTGTTCTAACCAACTACTACCCATGACTTAATCGACAGCGGCAAGGAAAGCGGGAAGAAGGAAGCCTAGTCTCTACGGTCTCCATCGACCCTCTGGATCTTGCCCGCCTTGGCTACGATGTGGGCGACTTGTGCCTTCAACGCCTCCTGGTCGGCTTCGGGCGGCAGGGTCCGGAGGACGTTGACAAGGTTGATCCCGGGGTTGCGGTAGACAATCTTCGACAAGACCCGCTCCATAGTACCCATGCAAAGCCGGCGCGCCTCATCAGCCAGCTGCGTGGGGATCTTCTCCCGTAGCCGCGCGAGCGCCGGCGCCACCCCTCTGAAGAACAGGCTCAGCTTGGCGCTGTGGGGGAGGCTCTCGTCGGGGGAGTATGCGAGGTGCTCCGCCCTCAACGGTCAATGTTGGCGGCGGAGGCGACGAGCTCATTGGTCCACTGCTCCACCATCCGCTGGAAGTTGTTTTGCGAGACGGCGGCGCTCTCCAGCAAGAGCCTCTCAGTACGGAGATCGTCCTTCAGCTTCGTCTCACGGTCCCGGGCAGCGTCAAGCGAGTCAGTAAGTGTGGAAACCTTCAGCTCTAAATCAGCAATGGAGTCCCTGGCGTCAGTGAGCTCTTTGCCCTTCTCGGAGAGGCGGATTTGCAGATCAGAGTTGGTGTGGGTGTCCTTCTCCCGCGCCATGTTGAGCGCGGCAACCCTGTCCTCGCTCGCCTTCAGGTTCGTCTCCAACTGCGCCACCCTGGCCTCCAGATCCCTCTTGGCGGTCTCTGCGGCAGCTGCGGCATCCCTCGCCTCCTGCAGAGCCCCGCCAATGACCTGCTCACGAGCGGTGAGGTCGTCCTCGTGGCTGTCGAGGTCGACCTTCCGCTGGTTGAGCTCTCCTTCCCGCCGAGACAGCTCCTCGGCGGCCAAACGCTGCTGCTCCTCCACCTCGGCCTTCTCGAGGAGGAATGCCTGGTGTGCTCCGGCAAGCTCTTCTCGCTCCTCCGCCAAGTTTCGGAGGGCCGCCTGGTTGGCAGCACGGAGCTTTGCAGCATGCTTCTCCAAATCAGCACCAGCCTTGGCAGCCAGAGCCTCCTGGGAGTCCAACTTAGCCTGCCTGGCCCGATACAAGGCCAGAAGCCGGCGTAGGAGTTGCTCCTCTTCGGGCTCGTTGCTGCTGCCGGACGCATCGAGAACCTTCAGCCCGGCGGAGGCGAGAACTTCTCCGTCGAAGGTCTCCCCCTCCGCAGGTGCTCTCGATGAGGACGCCCACGGGACTTGGATGAAGACCCCGTTGGCGGCCTCCAGATAGACGCCCGACCCAGGTGCGGAGGCGGAGGGGTCGGCGGCCGGTGCAGCGTCCGGCGCTCCTGCGACCTCCGGGCTAGCAGTGTGGTCGCCGGTCCCTTCCCCAGCCGCGGCGTCAGCGGCCGGGGCAGTCTCCTCGGCGGCTGGCTCGTCGGCGCCGGCCATTCCTTCTGTGGCGGTACCGTCGCCAGTTTCGCCGCGCACCTCCTCCTCGGCGATGGTTTCCGTCTCCATCGGCTCCGGGGCGGGCGGGTCTGACAACAGAAGAAAAAGAAAAGAAAGATTTGTCAAGCAAATATCCAAAAAAGAAGAATCCAAGTAGAAGAAATTACAAGGGTTTACCTTCGCGGGCCTCTTCAACAATGGGGTCCCTCGCCGGGGAATTCTCCCTTGGCGGCGTGGTAGTGGCCCCCGCTGGCGGGGGGCCGCTTGCGCCCTCCCTTGGCGGGGTGCTCACCCTTGTCGGGCTGCTCGCCCTTGGCGGGGTACTCACCCTTGGCGGAGTACCCATCCTTGGCGGAGCACTGTCCCTCGCCGGGGAGCTCATCCTTGGCGGGGAGGGTGGAACAGGCGGCTCGTCGGGGGCGACCTCATGGTGCTCCTGCGGCTGCGGCTCCACTTCTGCACAAGACAACAAAACATCAATAAGGATAATAACCTCAAGCGCGCCCGTCAAGAAGAGAAGTGAATAAAGGACTTACGCTGGGGGCTGCTCCCCGGAGCAGCAGGCTGGTCCGGCAATCTTGTCGCTGGCGCGTCACCTGTCGCCGCGACGGGCTCGTCGTCCTCAATGTCAACCACAGGGATCTTGGCCCTCTTCGCCATCCGCTGGGTCAAGGTCCTGGAAGCCAAACAAGATTAGAACCAAGCAAGAGAAATCAAGGCAAGATCAAAGGAAATAAAAATTGCAAGTACTTACTCTTCCTCCTCTTCGTCATCGGAGCTAAGGGCGGAGAAGTCAAACTGCGCCTCACGTGCTCCTGCGCGAGGAGCTGGAGGAGAAGGCTCCCTCGGGCGCTTGGCGGGCTCCGGAGCTGTCGGTTGTGAAGACCCCACACCGGTCGTCCCCGAAGACCGAGGAGCAGAAGGAGCACCAGAGCCACTCCGGGTAGATCCCCCTCCGCTTGTCGCTCGGGCTCGGGGCGCCTCCTTGACGACCTTGCTCGTCGTGGTGACGCGCGTCGCACGACGCTTCGGCTGTTGTCGGGGCGCCTGTGGCCTCGTCGTCTCGGCGGCCTTGCGGAGGCGCTTCTTCTGTTGTTGCGGAGGGCTTGGTGGCGGCGGAGAGTTCTCCGAGGATGAGGAAGCGTCGTCGTCGAGGTTCAGTGACCCGCCCGAGTCTTCGTCGGAATCGCCTGATTCGGCGTCCTCCTCGGCGGGCTCACTGGACTCGGGGCCTTGCCCGGCGGCCTCGCTCGTCCTGACAGGCCCCCCGGCGGGCTCCCCGGCAAACTCCTCGGGCGCAATCTTCAGCAGCTTGAGGATTTCCGCCTCCTCGGCTTGGCTCACTGCGTCCGCTGCCTCTGCTTCGTCCACAGTATATCCAAATTCGCCCGCAGCCGCAGCTGCGGCGGCCTCCTCCATTCTGGAGGCAATGTATGCCACATCACGGTCGGTGGTCTCCCGGGTGAGCCCCTTCTTCTCCTCGGCGTTGCGTGGTTTTTCGACCAAGTTGTCGAAGAAGGCTTGCACAGTCTCCGCTGAAGGCACCAGCCAGGTGGGGACAACCCCGTGGGAGTCACACTCAGGCATCACCGCGCGGATGGCACTAAGGGCAGTATTGTTGCAAAGAGGAACTACTCCCCGGGAAGGTGTGAACCACTCCTTATGCTTGGGTCGTGTTTGAACAGTTCCCGGACCATCCCCTTCAGTTCCAAGACAGTGAAGTTATAGTTCAACCCGGGGCGCAGCCTCATGCGGTCTGCCGCGTTGCCAAACTCCCAAGCGGGTCTTTTCCTTTCCTGCAGAGGGGCAATTCGGCGGCGAAGGAAATCGGCCCCAACTTCACCCACAGTTAGATTGGCGGCCCGGAGGCGAAGGATCCTAGTGAGGGCAATCTCCAACTTGTCGTCCTCCGGGGCCAATTCGCTCCAATCCTTGTCGTGCACTATTGCAGTCCGGCGCGGCGAGGTAAACTGCTCAGGTGCATCTTCCAAGACCCAACACCAGTCAGCTCTCCACTCTTCCCACTTGCCGCGTAGCTCTCCAATCAAGTACGCCTCCTTCTTCCCGAGCCTGAAGATCCAGGAGATACCGCCGGAGAGTGGGGATCCAGATTCTACTCTGGGCGTGAAGAAGTGGCGGAAGAGGGCTACATTTGGGTGGACCCCGACATAGTTTTCGCACAGATGTGCGAAAACGGTCAGAGTGAGGACGGCATTCGGGGTAAAATCTAAGAGGTGGAATCCATAGGTGTTCATCACATCGCAGAAGAATTCCGAATACGGAGGACAGAGACCGCAATGGAAGAATGCAGCGAAATAGTAGTAACCTCCCGGGAACATGTCGACGGCTACGGCGGGGAGGACTCGGGTGCGGGGATGAGCCTTCGTCTCCCTCGCCCAGAACAAGTAGTACTTGTCCCGCAGCTCCCTCGCGCCGAGCCTCGGCGGGAAGACCACCCTCCTTCTCCGCATGGCTGCCAGCTTCGCCGCCTTTTCGGACTTCTCCTTCTTCGCCTGCTCACTCTTCGCCTTGTCGCTCTTCGGGGCCATGGCGAGGACGGCGGGGAGGTCGACGGCGCTGCGGATGTTGGAGACGGCGGAGGAGAGGGTGGATCTCGGCTCTCTGTCGACCCTTGCGGAGGCAGAGAGCGGCGGGGGTTTCTGAAGATTCAAGGCGCAATGAAGGCAATGGAGGGAAACTGCCCCTACTTCCTCTGCTTTTAAGGGGGGAAGTGGGGGACGTTTCGCATTTTTCATTAAAGAAGCAGGCCACGATCTCTCCCACGACGCCGCAATCGACGCGTGCCGTTAGGGAGAGATGCGGCAGATGCGGGGTGGGAAACGGCGCGCCGTGGGCCGCATGTGCTCGTGCACTGTTTAGGGCCTAGCCCAACAGCGCTCGGCACCGTGTGTGGCCCAGGCCCGGGGGCTCCTGTCGGTGTACTAGAGTAGGGGTACCTTAGTATCCCGACTTGTGCACGGGCAGTAGCAGCCTCCCGTGGTCTGGCTCACCACACGTCCGCCAAAGCCCACTCTGGACCCCTTTGAAGCCATTCAAAAACAAAGTATACAAGTCAGGAGATCAAGGCCCCGGCAAGAGGAGCTTGCCGGGAAGGCTGCTCCCAGCACAAGACCCTGGCAAGAGGAGCTTGCCAGGAAGACCAGAAAACTACACCTCAGAAGATACATCGTGGCGCATCGTGCGCCCCGGCAGGACCCGGAGAGCGGCAAGATAGCAAGCCCGGCAAGGTGCTTGCCGGGGGAGGCTTACACTGTGTGCCTGCGCTCCAGCTCATCTGGCCACGCGTCGCCCTGGGGCCCTTCCAGGGGCACGTGGCAGATGGCTGTGCAGCCTGAGGGACACGCTGGCGAGCCGCGGTGACGAAACCATCGCCGTGGCGAACGGAGACGCATGGACGGACGCTTTCGGGGCGACGGCGACGGGCATTCAATGCCCTTGTCCCCCACCGTCAGAGTTAGGTGAAGACCACTGTTCATACACTATTCATGCACTGTTGCAACCACCACCAGTTTACGTTTTTACCCTCCTCTACGTTGGCACCTGTCGGTGACTGTTAGACTAATATATCACGGGATCGTGATATAATCCTAATCGCCTAAATTGAGGAGAATCGAGTATTTGTGATCTCCCATTTATGGTAAGATTAGGTAGGATTGCATATACTTGTCTATATAATTAACACGTAATGGAAAGGCCCAGGCGTGGTCTATTCCTTCTCCAACTTTCATGGTATCAGATTGTGATCGATCTTGATCGTTTCCGCTGCTCTTTCTCTACCTCCAGCTCCAGCCGCCGGCTTCTCTTCTCCACCGCCCTGCATGGCCCCGTCCGAGAAGACAACCACGACCGAGGCGGAGGTCCACCCCAACGCCCATCTATGGGCGCAGGCCACGGCCATCCAGAGCGTCCGCTCTCTCGTCCCAGTCACCGTCGACTTCAAGGTGCCATCCTTCCCCAAGTGGCGCTGCTTCTTCAACATTGCCGTCACGACCTACGCCCTTGAGGACCACCTCACCACGGAGACGGCCCCGTCCGATCCCACATGGCTTCGCCTCGACGCTACCGTGCTCCGCTGGCTGTACGGCTCGATGGCGCTGGACATCGTCGATCTCGTCATGAAGGCCGACGCCACCGCCTACACGGTCTGGACCGACGTCGACGCGCTCTTCAACGACAACAAGAAGACGCGCGAGATCTACCTTGCTGAGGAGTTCCGCAGCATCAAGCAGGGTGATCGGTCTGTCACCGAGTATCTCCATCTGCAAAAGACGGCGGCCGACGCCCTCGCCGAGGTCGGCTCTCCTGTCTCCCACACCGACCTCGTCACCAACATCATCAAGGGCCTTCACGAGCGCTTCGACAGCGTGGCTGACATCGCCCCGCTCCTCACGCCGTTTCCGACCTTCCTCAACTTTCGAAACATGCTCCTCCTCCACGAGATGAAGGCGGCGCGTCGTTCCACCACCAACTCCTCCGCCTCTGCTTTCTACTCCGCCAAGGGCAACCCTGGACACGCTGGCGGCTCGTAGGGTGCAGCCGGCGGCCAGCCATGGAGGCCACCCGCAAACCCTAATCATGGCGGCTCGGGTTACGGCAAAAATAAGGGCAAAAAGCCCAATGGTGGCTACGGCTCGAAGCCGTCCGGTGGCTCCGGCAACGCCAGCAACCTCATGCCGACGCCGTACAACCCCTGGACTGGAGCTATCCAGATGTGGCCCATGCAGCAGCCCGGCAGCGGCATCCTCGGGCCTCGCCCTGGCGCACCTCGCGCTCATGCCTACATGGCAGCGCCTTCGCCCACGCCGAGGTCCATCTACCACGACTACGGTGTCGCACACGGTCAGGCGTACCAAGCTGGCGGCGCTCCATATGGTGCAGCTTACTACGGTGCAGCTCCACCTATGCCTACATGGGACCCATCTGCTCTTGCGCAACAATTCAACACCATGACGCTGCAACCTCCTCCTCACGAGTGGATCATGGACACAGGCGCCACGGCTCACCTCTCATCTGACCCTGGTACTCTCTCCTCTCTATCCCCACATCCCCTTTTTCGTCATGTCGTCGTTGGAGACGGCTCCACTCTCCCCGTCTCCACTTCAGGCCATGCTACTCTCCCTTCTCTTTTTCCAAATCGTCCACTTCATTTACACCATGTTCTAGTCTCACCGCGTATAATTCAAAACTTGATTTCAGTTCGTCAATTAACCACCGATAATAATTGTTCTATTGAGTTTGATCCCCTCGGTTTTTCTGTGAAGGACCTTCCAACCCGGCGCGAGATTCTTCGGTGCAATAGTACAGGGGAGCTTTATCCATTCACACGACCACCGCCACCCCGTGCTTTCGCTACCTCCACCGACACTCCGGATGTTTGGCACCATCGCCTTGGCCATCCAGGACACGACGCTTTTCGTCGCCTCATACAACATGTTTCTCTTCCATGTACTAAACAAATAAAAGACAGTTCTCTTTGTCATGCTTGTCAATTAGGGCGCCATGTTCGGCTGCCATTTTCTTCTTCTTCTAGTCGCACGACTCGGCCCTTTGAGCTAGTTCATTGTGATCTTTGGACATCTCCGATTTTGAGTATTTCAGGAATTAAATATTTCTTAGTCGTTCTTGATGATTTTACACATTTTTTGTGGACATTTCCTCTACGCCAAAAATCTGAAGCTTATGCCACGCTTTCTTCGTTTCGTGCATTTGTGCATACTCAGTTCAACCTGCCCCTTATGTCCATCCAATGTGACAATGGCCGTGAGTTCGACAACCAAAAGCTCCACTCCCTTGCCGCCACACACGGCATTCACATTCGTTTTTCCTGCCCATATACCTCTCAACAGAACGGGAAAGCTGAACGTATCATCCGCACGGTTAATGACATTGTGCGTTCTCTCCTATTTCAGGCCAGCTTACCGCCACGGTTTTGGGTCGAAGCCCTACATACAGCCACTCACGTCCTCAATCGCCTACCCACAAAAACCATCACTGCACCCTCCCCATATTTTGCACTATATCACACCCATCCATCATATTCATCCCTTCGCGTTTTCGGTTGTCTATGCTACCCCAATACGGCATCCACCATGCCACACAAACTGTCCCCTCGTTCCAGTGCTTGTATTTTTCTTGGTTACTCTTCTCACCACAAGGGATACCGTTGCATGGACCTTGCCACACACCGCATAATCATCTCTCGCCATGTTGTGTTTGACGAAAACTCATTTCCATTTGCCTCCTCGCAGCCAACTCCTGCAACCTCCTATGATTTTCTTGATGACCTCCCACCCATCGTCATACCTCCTATGCCACACCCTCCTGCTCGTCTAGCTGCGTCCGCACCTGAGCAGCCTGCAGCAGCACAGCCTACTGTTGTTCCCGAGCCACCGGCGGACCCTGTAGCTACTGATGCACCCCCACCTACGCGTGGCCGGTCACGGACACGCGCGCCCTCGCATGCACCCTCACATACCATGCGCACACGCAGCCGTTCTGGCATCCATGTGGCCGCCCGCGAGCGGCTTAACCTACATGTTACTTCTGTTAACAGGTACTCGCCGGTTCCCACGTCGGTTCGGGCTGCTCTCAAGGATCCTAATTGGGTAGATGCCATGAACGTGGAGTATCACGCTCTCCTCGTGAACAATACTTGGGATCTTGTGCTTCCTCCCAAGAATGCGAACGTCGTCTCCGGTAAATGGGTCTTTCGCCACAAGCTCAAACCGGATGGCTCCCTCGATCGCTACAAAGCTCGTTGGGTGCTTCGTGGTTTCTCTCAGGAGCAAGGTGTTGACTTCGATGAGACCTTCAGCCCGGTTGTCAAACCGGCGACGGTGCGGGTTATTCTCTCCATCGCGCTCTCCCTCAATTGGAAGACTCGCCAGCTCGACGTCAAGAACGCCTTCCTCCATGGCACTCTCTCCGAGGTCGTCTACAGTCGGCAACCCACCGGCTTCATCGACTCTACGCGTCCTCACCATGTATGTCGCTTGAACCGTTCCCTATACGGTCTCAAGCAGGCACCCCGTGCATGGTACCAGCGCTTCGCGGCCTTCATCATCTCGACAGGCTTCACGTGCGCAAAGTCCGACACCTCGCTGTTTGTTCTCCAGTGTGAGGTGGGCACGGCCTTCCTCCTACTCTACGTGGATGACATTGTGCTCACCGCGTCGTCGAGTCGGCTTCTCGACAGGATCACGGCCTCCCTCCGCTCCGAGTTTGCCATGACGGACATGGGCAGTCTCCACTACTTCCTCGGCATTGCGGTCACCCGCGACTCATGTGGCATGCATCTCTCGCAAGCCAAGTACGCTGCGGAGATTCTGGACAAGGCCGGCATGTCTGCCTGCAAGTCCGCGACGACACCGGTTGACACGTCACCGAAGCTCTCTGCCACCGCTGGCCCTCCTGTGGCTGATCCGACAGAGTATCGGAGTCTTGCTGGGGCGTTGCAATACCTCACCTTCACGCGCCCCGATATCGCCTATGATGTTCAGCAGGTCTGCCTCCACATGCATGATCCTCGTGAACAACACCTTGCGGCCATCAAGCGTATCTTGCGTTACATCAAGGGCACGCTCTCTCATGGCCTCCAGCTCTACTCTACATCGTCGGATTCCATGATCACCTACACCGATGCCGACTGGGCTGGATGCCCTGACACTCGTCGCTCCACGTCGAGCTTCTGCGTCTTTCTTGGTGATAACCTCGTTTCATGGTCATCGAAACGCCAGCATACGGTGTCTCGTTCTAGTGCCGAAGCCGAATATCGAGCTGTGGCCAATGCCGTTGCCGAGGCCAGCTGGATTCGGCAGCTTCTCCACGAGCTCCATCGCCCTTCACCGACCGCCACGATTGTCTTTTGTGACAATGTCAGCACCGTCTACATGTCGACGAACCCTGTCCAGCATCAGCGCACCAAGCACATCGAGATCGACCTCCACTTCGTTCGTGATCGTTTTGCCCTGGGGCAAGTGCGTGTATTGCATGTTCCGTCGTCTCGCCAGTTCGCCGACATCCTCACAAAGGGTCTTCCGTCACCGTTGTTTCTGGATTTTCGGTCCAGTCTCAACGTCCGCTCTCCTCCCGTTGTGACTGCGGGGGAGTGTTAGACTAATATATCATGGGATCGTGATATAATCCTAATCGCCTAAATTGAGGAGAATCGAGTATTTGTGATCTCCCATTTATGGTAAGATTAGGTAGGATTGCAATACTTGTCTATATAATTAACACGTAATGGAAAGGCCCAGGCGTGGTCTATTCCTTCTCCAACTTTCAGTGACCCCTTTGAGCTATAAAAGGAGGCCCATGCACAACGTAGAGGGGGTTCGATCCTAGAAACTCAACCACGCTCTCGCTCGGTGCAGCTAGTACTGTAGATCTTCAAGCTCCCGAGCCCAAAAACTCAATACAACCAAAGCAGGAGTAGGGTTTTACGCGTCCGCGCGGCCCGAACCTGGGTAAACTGCCCGCGTGTGCTCCTCGATCTGCTCTCCGTGCTCCCTCTGCTCCCTTACCGCAACGTAGAAGGGGCTCCGGTCCCATAGGTGTTCGTGGGCGGTCAGTTTCCCCGACACAGGAGCATACCAGGTGCCTGCTAATATTCACGTATTGCCTTCTTCATTTCATATATTCACTCTTTAATCATTCCTAATGATCCATGCCTACCATCAATTATACTCAATTTTCATACCACATAAATAACATGACGACATGCTAATGATATGACTTTGTCTAAGATACATGATATGTATAAGGGAAACGGTTGGGTTTGGCACGCAGGCCGAAACTTGGCCGGTCCCTCCACGTCGCGCAACGCGCACGTACGTGGACCCACGTGGCCGCTTGACCACGACTCGGCACAGAAACCTATCCTGACCCCACGCGAATATCTATCCAGTTTCTTCCCCTGCCGATGTTCTCTCTGTCTCTGAATCCCCACAATCCCAATGTTGATGCTTGCTGTTGAGGTGCGCCGAAGCCGACGCGAGCGGGGAGCTGCGTCCATGAAGCGCCACCACGGTGAGCTGTGCCCATCGAACGAGGTCGTGGAGCGGCCGGCCTACGGCGGAGGCTGTTTGCATCCTCGGCCCGATGGCGATGCGCAGAGGGAATGCGCTGGGACCCGGTGCTGGAACCGGCATGGGGATTTGCATCCACCAACGTCGGGATTTGCTTCAACGACGAGGATGGTGGTGGCCGGCGACAACGGTGGTCGTCGTGGTAAGTTGCTGGGTTTTTTTTCTGCTAGAACTATTTTCGAATTTTGCTAGAACCATTTTCTCGATTTGCTGCAACAAGAGGGGACAATGTCGGGCGACCACGGTCGCGGGTGCCATGATTTTTGTTGCGCAGATTTCTTGCTGGAACCAGCATTTTGACTTGCTGCAATCAGCAAGGATGGTGCTGGGGCGGCTACGATGACGATGCCGTGATTTCTTTTTTGCTGCATTGATCTTTTTTCTTCTTCTGATGAACCACTTTTCATTTTTGCTGGAACTATATCATTTTTTTTGTTGGAATCATGTGTGTTTTTTGCTGAAACTATATCAATGTATTTCACTCGAATCATAGCATTTTTGCTGCAACCACATTATTGTTTGCTGGAACCATATTAATTATTTGTTGGAACCATATTAATTATTTGTTGGAACCATGTGTTTTGCTTTCAAGCCGGCGTTGCTTGCAACTGACAAGCGGCGATGCCGACGATGAGCGACGAGCGTTGGGGAACTGGTGGAGCTTCCAGGTCGCACGGGCTTGGAGGTCGCGCGGGCATGGATCGATGGCACTTTTTGTGTTTTGTTTTCTTGTGCGTGTGGGAAAGGACAGAAAAGGGGAAGGAAGAGGAGGCGAGATCTGACGGTTCGCTACTTTTAAATCGGATGACGCGCGGGTGCCTTCGTTACCCTATGTATAATTATTACGTTACTAACTACTCCCTCTGTTCCTTAATATAAGTCTTTGTAGAGATTTCACTATGAACCACATACGGATGTATATAGATGCATTTTAGAGTGTAGATTCACTCATTTTGCTCCGTATGTGGTCCATAGTGGAATTTATCCAGAGACTTATATTTAGGAACGGAGGGAGTATGATATGTTAGACATGCATGGCTTGGTGTCTTGGTGATGCGTGAGAGCATGTGTAATTTGTTGTAAAAAAATAAAAGGTGATGCGTGAGAGCATGTGTAATTTGTTGTAAAAAAATAAAAGACAGTGGATATGGTGCATGTCCGAAAAATAGTGCTAGTGAAATGCTAACATGGCACATTTGATGGGGTGGTTGACGGAATTGATTATAGTGGGAATGAATTGCATGTTGAGCCGTTTATTTTAGTTTATTATTATTATTATTAATTAATTAGGCCTACTCAACGCCGCTGCCAGCAGGGCCCCGCTCGTCAGATCTATCCCCAACCTCGGGCTTCCCCTTCTCTGTTGCCCGTGCGAGCGAAGCAGAGCCGCTCTCGCCCCTCACCAGCATCACCGCCCGATGGTAGCCCTCCTCCGTTCCGCGTCGCATCGACCTGAGTAGCTTCCCACGCGCCCCACCCAGTGCCTCCCCCGGTCTCGATCCCAATCTGCTGGATCTACACGCGCCCGAGCATGAAAGGGCTCCCTCTCGCTCTCCCGCGATCGAGCGCCTGGCGATTCAATTAGCGTCACAGTGCGCCATTAGCCGACATCTAATTTGTTTTCCCTCATGTGATTTTCCAGGTCCCCTCGCCGGTGGTCGAGATCGTCGCCGTCTTCGTCACGTCCGGCGAGAGCTGCCGCTACCGTGTGTTTCGCGTGCTCTGGCAAGTTTTTCGGTAACCTCTTCGCTCCCTGTTGAACTCTTGTACAGTTGTACTCCCTGTCATTGACCCTGTTGACCATTTTTGTGCACCTTAGGTTGCTAGTATCACATCGCCGAGCAAAGGATTGCCACTGCCGTAGAATTTGCTGCCTGCATACGTGAGTGAGTTTATGGGAATCCATAGCCGTAGATATGTAGATATGTGGCCTATTGGACCATTTAATTGCACACGTTATTTTGGCAGTAGCATGCCAGTATGACTGAGCTTTCCTGAAGGCGTCATAGCTACCATTATGAAGATGATGTCCGCACACCACAATGCTAGTTAGTACTCCCTCCGTCTCGAAATACTTGTCATCAAAATGAATAAAAGAGGATGTATCTAGATGTATTTTAGTTTTAGACATCCTTTTTTGTCCATTTTGATGACAAATATTTTCGGACGGAGGGAGTACTAAAATAAGGTTTAAATAAGCTTCCACATTGGATCTTAAAATTTAGATATTTTCAACCGGGAAAAATAATAATAATAATATCCATGGCGCAACACATTGTAAGGTTTCGATATGGACCCATACATGAAAGTATTATACTAGTACAGAGTACATTCAAACCTTACAACTTTATTTTATGAAATACAACCGCGTCTCCAGTCGTAGGCACTACATTTGAATAGTAACAAATATAACGTCTAAACTCTGTAATATAGACAAATGTACTATAACACCTTACACAAAAGGATTAGGATCATGTCGCAACCGAGTTCCCAGCCATAGCTTGAAGCAGTCTTGGTATCGGGGGCATCCCGATTTCAATTTGCCCATCGAGAATCCGAACTACCTCTCCCATTGTTGGTCGATCAAACTCATCATCCTGGATACACCAACATGCAACCTTGCAAGCCAGTTCAGCCTCTTCCAGATTGAAAACATCATGCAACATTTCATCTACCAAACTCCTGACTTCTCCTTCAAGAAGCTTATGTGCAGCATACACAGGGAAATAAACATCAAGGTTGCCACCGCTAGTACATGGCGCACATGAGTTTCTCTTTCCAGATATAATTTCCAGCAGCACCATCCCGTAGCTATAAACATCGACTTTTGGTGTAATAGCAACTCCAGAAATCCATTCAGGTGCAAGGTACCCTGCAGTTCCTCTCATTGTAGTCAAGACTCGGCTAAACTCCCTTCCTAAGAGCTTTGCCATCCCAAAGTCTGCAACTTTTGGAACAAATGAAGCATCAAGAAGTATGTTTTCTGGCTTGATATCACAGTGTATGATGCAGTTTCGACAGCTCTCATGCAAGTAAGCTAACCCTCTCGCAACTCCTAGGGCTATCTGATACCTAACGTTCCAATTCAACATTGTAGAGTTGCTTCTAAATAGGTGCACATCAAGTGAGCGATTTGGCATGTGCTCGTAAATAAGCAACCTCTTAGAACCCTCACAACAAAAACCAACAAGCTTAACTAAATTGATGTGCTGGACAGCTCCAATCGAGCTCACTTCAGCTCTAAATTGCTTCTCCCCTTGATAAGCACCGTCAAGCCTTTTCACGGCTATGGCAGTTGAGTCACTTAAAAAACCCTTGAATACAGAACCAAAACTGCCTGCCCCTAACTTATCTGTGAATTTTCTTGTGGCATGCTGTAAATCAGTGTATCTAAATGCAATGATTCTGTGACAGCCTTGAACGCCATCCAGTATACGGCTAGAGCTCTTACTTATGTTTCTCCGAATCTTTACCAGGAGAAGTGCAAATAAACCCAGAGCAGAAACGCCTGCACCAGTTGAAACTCCAATAACAATCCCCTTTCTGTTGTTTTTCAATATGTGGAAATCTTTAGCAGCAACACGAAGGTAAAGAGTGTCTCCATTTGAACTGGTAGTGCCACTACACTGTAGTGCTCTTATGTTGAGCAATTCATTATGCCAGATAGAACATCTTTCATCATTGAAGGAATATGCGGTGCAAGAGCAGTTACTCAGGCAAACTTGTGCGCACTCACTCGCGCTTGCAACAGCTTCTACTTTTGTGGCATTCTGGGGCAACTTAACACATGGCACAGAGTAGAACTTGTCTGTGGTATGAGTTGTGCTTTTATTGCTAATGCAGTCTAACGGAGTATTTCTCGAGCAGCCACCGGTTGTATCTTCTAGCTGCCAATCTTTGGGGGATGTTATGGTGAAGCCCTCCATGCAACTGCAATATGGAACTGCATTATCATAGCAAATTGTGAATGGTCCACAGATTGCATAGACATCACACTGAAGTTTCGGTTGGGCATAGACCATTGTCCAATCCTGTGAACCCTCCAACCAAATGAACTGCTTTGATCGACCTGAGACATCCAGTACATTACGAGTAACCATAGATTCATCGACTACAGTAAGTGTCATGTACTTCTCTTGGTCATTGTGAACAAAATTTGAAGTGAAAGGTGGGTTGTTGCCTGACATCTCTGGTATTGAGGCAAAGTATTTGCCATTCCACACACCAGTCGACCAATATGGTATTGAGGAGTTCATTGGTGTAAGCAAGAACTGATTGGCACCACTTGGGTCTAACCGATCGCAGTACCCACCGGTAGCTGGGTCGTTCAAGTTCTTCCACGAAACTATACGGCGGTTTAGGCCACTGAGCTTGTCCCATCCAAGCTTCGCCCCAGGGAAAAGTGTGTCTGTGGGGTGATCAAAGCTCTCCCACAAAATCTCTGATGAGTTTGAAGAATCTGTTAGGATGAGATTTCCACTACTCAAGAGCATAGCAGTGGTGCTATTTCTTGTGATGTTTGCTTGTGTACTCCAGATTATGGACTTGGTGGACTGGTTTAAGATGACAAGGTTGCCATCCTGGGAGATTGTGAGCTCCAGTGAGGTGGTGTTCTTGATTGGCCTATCCCTATTTGCGACCCATGCAGAAGTAAATTTTGGGACTGTATTGAACCATATGCCAAGGTACCAGTTGGTAGTGTCTTGGGATGGTTTGCTGCTGCTTGTGTTGAAGAAGCCAAGCGCGTACCTGCCATTGTTGGAGACGAGCTTGTCGTTGGCAGAAAGTGCTTGGCCGGCAAAGATGGTGTCTGTCGCGGCAGAATTTGTTTGGGTGCACAGGAAGAGGAGCAAGGTGAAATATATGAGATGCATGATGGACCGAGGAGGATGGAGAACTAGCAGATGCAGGGACTGTAGATATAAGATGAGTTTTCAATGGTCTGGTCATAGAACTGAAAAAACACGGTGGAATCAAAATTCAAGCACTAGTGCACAACAATCCAACTAGTTGAAAAAGTTACTTATTTGAGTGGTGTATCTTTCATCTGCGGCAGGGCAAAGTTGTAGTCCGGTCTTGTTGTCGACTGTTCTACATTTTTTAGCAGTGAGAAACTTCTTCTGGAATCTGGACTGGGTTTGCGTGGTGGAGATTGGAGCCAAAAAAGATCGTGTGGGCATGAAATCGGACATTTGGTCGCCAGCCCACATCAAGCTTTTTGCCATCAGAAGTTGACAAGTATGGAAATACTTCGGGCCCTAGCTTGATATTAACCAAACAAACATGAGTTGATACAAATGAGATGACAGGTTTTTGTTAGTGTTACACTTTTCTGTAAACTGTTCTTTTGATCACAACTGTTAGTATTATTTTTTGTGTATTTGAGAGGACAACAACCATGACATCTTTTTAATTTAGCTACAACAAATAATCTTGTATTATACCTCTGACGACGCAAGAACTCTCTGGTTCTTGCTTTTACTTCTGTATATATGCGCTTCACAATGTAATCTCTCTAAACTTCTGGTATTTCCTTCCATGTCTTGGATATAGCCCGACCATGATGATGTAAAAAATGGTCTTGTGCCTATTCTCAGTATGCTTTCTTGGTCCAAAGAAATCTCAGGAATCCTTGGTAGTTTCTTTTACGTAAACCTCTTGGTTTCATACTTTGCAATTTTTCATATGTATCCATTTGCACAATGGCTACATTTTAAGTGAACATTTTTTGTGTGAACAATAGCTACTTTTCGGTTCAAAATATTCCAATAGTTTCTTATTCGAGTAGTGGAATATCTTCTCGATACTATGGGATGTACGGGGATTTAAAGTGGCATGACACTAAAAATCTAATTTTTTTTTATGCGTTTTGACTGAGCGTAGAACTGTAGATGTGAGAATATATCTCTGTGTCATGCTCATGTGTGATAGAGCCAAACTGAAGTAGAGAGGCAGAAAGGGGCTAGGGCTGAGCATAGGGTTAGTTTATTTTCTGAAGCTGTTACATGTATAATATGCATGGCTATATTTACAGTACATAGATCAGTTAGCGGTAAACCGTCTTATTGGCTAGCAAAATTAAACTTGGACTGCTGCTTACTAGCTGTCACATAGTATCGACCTGCGTTGCCTCGCCTCCGTCGTGTCAGATCACTGCCCACTCCTCCTCGACTGCTCGCCCACGCACGCGGCGCACCGACGCTTCCACTTTGAGGACTTCTGGCTGCGGATGGACGGGTTTCACGAAACGGTGGCCGAAGTACATGACATGGACCCTTTCCGGCGCCTAATGCCGCGCCTCCAGGCTACTGCCCGCAAGCTGACTAGCTGGAGCGCCAAGTCCAAGGGGAACATCCGTGATAAGCTGGCGATATCACGTGAGCTGATCTTGCGCTTCGACAAGGCCCAGGAGGACCGCATGCTCTCCCCTCATGAGGAGTGGTTGCGCAAACAGCTAAAAATCTCTTACCTGGGGTTGGTGTCCTTGGAGCGCACGATTGCGAGGCAACGGGCATGGGTCGCCACCCTCAGGGACGGAGATGCTAACACGGCCTTCTTCCACCGCCAGTGTTCTTATCGCCGGCAGAAGAACCACATATTCAGCCTCACCGTGGATGGACACGTGATCACGGATCAAGTGGGGATGGCGCAGGCGGCCTTCGCACACTTCGACGAGCTGTTGGGCTCAACCAGCGCGCGCGACCACTCGCTGGACTTGTCACGGCTCATAGAGCCAAGTGACCTGACGTGCCTCGACGCCCCGTTCACCCCCGAGGAGATTTGGGATGCTGTCAAACGCCTCCCAGCCCGCAAAGCGCCTGGACCCGACGGATTCGCAGCAGAATTCCTGCGGGCCTGCTGGGGCATCGTCAGGCAAGACTTCTTCGACGCCTTCCAGCAAATCTTCGAGCTGCGCGGTCGCGGCTTCAGCAAGCTCAACCAGGCACTCTTGACCCTGCTCCCGAAGCGTGCTGACGCCTGCCAGCTCCGTGACTATCGCCCGATATGCCTAATACACCCCGTGGCGAAGATCTTCGCGAAAGTGCTCTCACTGCGCCTGGCACCTAGGCTCACAGACTTGGTTAGCCGGAACCAGAATGCTTTCATCCCGGGCCGGAGCCTCCACGACAATTTCGTCCTCGTCCGGCAATCAATGAAGTTGTTGCACCAACTTGGGGCCCCGAGAGTCATGCTGAAACTTGACCTCACACGAGCCTTCGACTCCCTATCTTGGCCCTTTCTCTTTGAAGTGCTTGGCCAGTATGGGTTCGGGCCCCGATTCAGGGAATGGCCGGCAATACTGCTCTCAACCTCGAGCACCCGGATCATGCCCAATGGAGAGCCAGGACCGCCAATATGGCACCGATGCGGGCTGCGCCAGGGTGACCCCGTGTCGTCGCAGCTCTTCGTGCTCGTTGTGGACACCCTCGGGCGCCTTATCCGCCACGCCCACGATTTAGGCATCCTGCAGCAGCTGCACCCACAACGCACAATCCCGGCCATTTCCTTATATGCCGATGACGTGATGCTATTCTGCCATGCTACACCAGGCGACGTGGAGGCCGTCAAGGGCATCCTAACCCTGTTCAGAGAAGCAAGCGGTCTCCGGGTGAACTACACCAAGAGCTCGGCCACTATCCTCCACGGACCCCGACGCGGCCGCAACGATTGCTCATGCAGGATGCACGATGGCTGAGCTGCCCATCACCTATCTTGGCATCCCACTGACGCTGCGACGCCCCTCCGCCGCCCAGCTATAGCCCCTCGTCGACTCCGTGGCCACTAGACTCCCCGCATGGAAAGCATGGCTCATGAACAAGGCCAACGGGGCTTCCTGTGGGCTGGGTGCGCAACAACCAATGGTGGACACTGCCATGTCAACTGGCGCCATGTGTGCCGCCCGTTGGAGTACGGTGGCTTGGGGATACGAGACCTAGAGCACGCTGGCCTTGCGCTGCGGCTACGATGGCTATGGTACGCGTACACGGTCGACGGCCGCGCTTGGCAAGGGCTCGACCTTCAATTCTCTACTGAGGAACGCGCGCTATTCTTCGCCTCCACCACTATGGTCCTTGGGGATGGATTGACGGCCCTGTTCTGGGAAGATCGCTGGCTACAGGGGCAGTCCATTTGCGAACTTGCTCCTACGCTGCACCAATGCATTCCCAAGCGGAGACGCAACTCAAGAACGGTGGCGGAGGGCCTAATGGAAAACGCTTGGGCCCGCGACATCCAAGGAGTGCTTGGGATCCACGAGATGGGGCAATACCTGATGCTTTGGCAGGCTGTGCAGCACGTCGCTCTATCACACGAGCCCGACCGATCGCACTGGAGGTGGACAGCCAACGGTACTTACACGGCGCAATCTTGCTACGCCGCGACATTCCATGGGTCCACGAGGTGCCACTCCTGGAAACTGACATGGAAGAGTTGGGCGCCGCCGCGTGTCCGGTTCTTCCACTGGCTTGCCAACTAGGACTGATTCTGGACGGGAACACGTCTCGCACGCCACGGTTTGCAACACCACCCAAGGTGCCTCCTGTGCGATCAGGCACCAGAGACAATCCAGCACCTGCTCCAGGCCTGCCCATTCTCCAGGCAAACCTGGCACGCCATCCTGGACTAGACACGCATTCCTTCGCAGCCACCGCGCAATGAACCGACACTCATGGACTGGTGGCAGAAAACTAAAGGGCAGACACCCCACGCGCTGCACAAAGGCCTGCAGTCCATCACCATGCTCATACCATGGATGATATGGAAGCAACGGAACGAATGCGTCTTTGAAAATGCGCGACCCTCTGTAGAAGCGTTAGTGAATAGGATTAAGAATGAGGCCAAATGCTGGTCACAAGCCGGGGCACAGGAGCTCAGAGTTGTCCTGCCCACATCCTGGGATGTCCACTGAAGGGGAACCTGACCATTGTAACACTAGCCTCCTAGGAGGACTGTAACCGCCCCATCTTTTCAATGCAATGAAGCGCAAATC
This sequence comes from Secale cereale, assembly GCA_902687465.1. Classification (NCBI taxonomy): domain Eukaryota; kingdom Viridiplantae; phylum Streptophyta; class Magnoliopsida; order Poales; family Poaceae; genus Secale; species Secale cereale. The sequence goes on from LR738715.1 coordinate 772,148,777, forward strand.
CTTTGCGTTTTCTCGAAAAAGTTTGGTATGGAAGATTAGACTTGTTCCTACAGATGTTGCTCGCAAAATCAAACTTGATTGCTGCTACTAGCTGCCACATAGTTAATCACGGAAGCAGGCGAAACCGGACCAAGATTATGAGAATCCACATCATTGTCAAATGCAGCCTCATAATAGCATACGAACTTTGCAAGAAACTCATCATTTCTCCTGCTGTTCTAGCCCGTTCCCCTAGTCTGCGGGCTAGGACAGCGGGAGAAATGACAAGCACGCTGACTCCACCGCCTTGGGCTCCCTCCCTCCTGCTCCCCTGCCATCTCTATCTCGTGTCTCCTCACACGCCGGTTCCGGCCGCTCCGCGGTCCATCATCGTGGTGCCAACGCCTCCGGTGGTTGCCTCGGTGCAGGAGTCAACAGGTTGGTAGACGGTGTGGAACAGGGTATCTCTGCCCTGCCGGGCCTCGTCCCCAGCCCCCATGAAGCTGGTGTTGGCCACCTTGCGCCCTCGGCCCACCAAGTACACTAATTTTTACAAGGCCGAAGTTCGCAAAAGTCATTTTGCTATAAAGACAAACCATAGTTTTGAATTTGACGACAAATTCAGAAACTACAAAGAAAATCAAGGCAAACTACAAAGGAAAATTTGTTGTAAAGCAATCAGTGTCTTTGACCCAATGTGCTGAATTCAGTCATGATGAACTCTAGGCACGGGCAGCTTGTTAGATCCTTAGTACCCCCTTGTGGTATATATAACTCACAAATGCATTGTAGAAATATATGTACACTGGTTCAACGTGCATGTTCCAGCACAAGGCACAACGTGAAATATATGCTATTATGAGTTTCTTCCAAGTTGCGATATAATTAATGTTGGTTTATAACGTAATCACTGGTTCAACATAATTTCCTGATTTTATGTGTGCACTCTTTTATTTCAGTGAGTTATTGAAATTCATGTATATATAACTCCAGTGAATTTCTGTATCTGTTAGCCGATCATGTTGTCCCAGCACAAGGCACAAGGGCCGTAGCTACATTGGGGAAGACAAAAGTGGGTGAATCGAAAATTGCAACCACCTCATCTTTTTCAGTGATTGTTAGTGGGAGATATGCACACCACCGAACAACAATGCAAGTTCTATTGCACACATTTACGAGAGATGTATACGGAATCTGAGAACGGCCATAGCGTGGACGAGCGCGCGCTCTCTTTCTTGCATCGGCAAAAGCCACAACGATAGCAAAAAATACCCTTTCATTCTCATCTGAGAGCATCGATGACCCTCGTCGTTGTTCTGCCCAGCCATGCCACCACGTGATTGGGCCGAGCGCCTAGCTGCCGGCCGATGACCATATGTCAATCCCAGCGTGTGACATGCACATGCGGCCATACTCAACTCCTGCTATTCCGGCGAGCGCATGTTACCGGTAAGATCTCTGCCTTACGCCAAAGAATCAATCTATTCGACTTAAAGAAAAATAATTGATTTATTCTATTCGTATACAATCATTTGAGGCATGCATGTACGACTATCAAGCTATATGCGCCCATTTTTTACACAATAGTCTTCGCCGCCGGCGACAACAGTCCGGAGTATGCTGCTGTTTGAACCAGGGGATCACGAGATGGGCAACCAACATACTTGTATGAGATCTGGGATCCAACAGCATTTTGTATTTTTGCCATAGAAACACTGCATTTTCTATGAACACTTTCCAGTCAAGTCTACGATCCATCAATTTGTTAAAGCATTAACATCTGAATTTGGTTTTGCAGATTTGTTCATTGCTGCAGATACAAATGCTTTGTGTGTGTTACATGCCGATTTTTGTTTGTCGGACAGCTTCTGGGCATCACACTCAGCGGCGTCAGCCCAGCAATTCCTTCCTCTTGTGGCCTACAACATATACACTTGATGGCACAAGCAAGATGGGAATGGAGAGGCACTCATAACGCACAAGCAGTACACATGTAGCCTGTTGGATGCTACGTAATACACATATATGTACTCTTACAAACTAGCCGAGTATACTTATTTGATTCTTCTCTTGATGCTAAGCCGTATATACACCTTGGATTAAGAAGTATGTAGTTTCTAAAAAATGGCATTATATGTATAGTCTTCCGAGAAAGGGATGTGCATACTCTCTAAAAACTATATTGTATATACTGCTTCTAGAAAAGTAAGTATGCACTCCTTGTAAAAAAATGCAGTACATACTTCTTCCACAAAAATGTCAGCATACTTGTTCAGAAAAATTCAGTACATACTCTAAAAATCAATAAGTACTCCTTCAAAAAAAAAGTCAGTATATACTGCTTAAAAAACCAGTATGTGCTCCTTTAAAAGGTCAGCATATACTCCATATAAAAATGCACTATACACTCCTTCAAAATAAAGTCAGAAAATTTCCTTGAAGAAAAAACGTTAGTATATACTCCTAGATAAAAATGAAGTATATAGAATCAGCATATACTCCTTATTTTGCACTATATACTCCTTCATAATACACTCAGAAAATTCCCTTGAAGAAGAAAAGTTAGTATATACTCCTAGAAAAAAATGCAGTATATAGAATCAGTTTATACTCCTTATAAATGCACTATATACTCCTTCAAAATGAAGTCAGAAAATTCAGGAAGAAGAAACATTAGTATATACTCCTAGAAAACAATTGCAGTATATACAATCAGCATATACTCCTTAAAAAAATGCACTATATACTCCTTCAAAATAAAGTCAGAAAAATCCATTGAAGAAGAAACGTTATTATATACTCCTAGAATTTTTTTTTTTTTGCAGCATATCGAATCCTTAGAAAAGTGCAGTCTACTCTTCTTTAAGAATAGCTATTATAACGGACTATAACTCCTACCACATGCTTTATAAGTATAATGTACACTCATTTTTAACAAAAATGTCCTGGATGTACGCTAGCTAGCGGAGGAGTGTAAGTTGCGTACCAAATTTCCTAATTATTTAATTAAAGCTAGCGGCTGGATGCGCACTCGTAGGAAGTAGTTATGCATGCTAATTATGTGGTTTGTTGGCTCAACAGTTATGCATGCGCACTCGTAGGAAGTAGTTATGCATGCATATTCACTAAGACGTGAGGGAGTACATACTCTTGGGAGTATAAAAAAGGAGTCATATATATATATATATATATATATTTTGAAAGATCCAGCAAATTGCTGGCTTGATTTAGATTTAGCAGAAAGCAGCGGAAGAACAACATGGTGAAGATCCGAAGATCAAAAGAGAAAGGAAAAACTGCGGCCCTAATAGCTGCAGAGAGGTACACCCACCACAAACAACATGACTACACAACCGAAGCACCTGTCCTAAGCTGAGCATCACCACCGCGTCTCGAACAATGCCGATCACCTCCGAAGACCGCAGCTGCTCCCACTACAACTTCCCTCGCCAACGCACCATCCACCCTGGAAGCAGGGGGTAGATGGCGGGACTTGGTCGATCCCAGGAAGAGCTTCGTCTTGGACTCATCGAAGATTTCATACATTGCGCTTGGAGCTTCACCTTAAACAACGGCGAGCACCGGAGGAGCGCCGCAAAGAGCTCCCAGGAAATGTCTCCAAACGTGATGCTCCCAACAGAGGAACGACGTCAAACACGCCATCATCACGCCGATCCAACACCGGACCTAGGATTTCGCCCGGAGACAAACCACCATCCGAGCACGAGGAAGATGTCGACACACCTCAGTTGACGCCTCCAAGGAGGAAAATGACACCCACAGGCGCCATCGCCACCGGCCTCTGGTCGTGCAGGACTTTCGTCCGTATCGCCGCACACCTTCGCTCGTGCCCACAAAAGCTCGTCCATGTAGTCTCGCACCGCCACCGCCGCAGAACCTAGTCGCAGAAGCCATGGAGTCGTGGTCCACCCCGCCCACGGCGAGCCTACAGTGACCAGATCAGTCCCTGCATCCCGCATCTATCACGGCTGGAGCCGCCTGCTCCAGCATCACATGACCAACGCGCAGGGCCGGCGCGCGTCCAACACACCACGGATCTGGCCAGGGTCGTCCAGATCCGGCCGCCACACGCCGAAGGGGCGCCGCCCCGCCAGCCCGCGCCGAATCCAAGGCAACCACCAGCACGCCACCCTCGGATCTGGCCAGGCCCGGCCGCCACTCACCCGGAGGGGCAAGCCACGCCGGCCCCGCGACCGTGCGCGCTCCCTAGCCCTCCGCGACGAGCGACCCACTCCTGGACCGCGGACCTCCACGCGCCCTCGCCTGGCCGCCACCGCGCCAGGCCGCGCTCACCCCGAGCCGCGTCCGCGCGCGCCCTTGCCTGGCCGCCACCGGGCCAGGCCGCGCACCATGCCCACTCGCCCCTGGACGCGCGCCCTCGCCGGCGCCAGATCTGCTCGCCTGGCCGCATCCGCGGCAGACCGCGCCACGCCCTCGCCGGCGCCAGATCCGCCCTCTCCTGGCCGCCCCCACACCAGATCCACACTGCACGCCGTTCCTGGCCACGCGCTCACGGAAGCCGGACGTCCCGCGCCGCCCGCGCCTCGTGGGGAGGGAAGGACCCCGCCGCCGCCGACGCACGCACGGGCATTGCCCGGCGCCGTCCCCTGGCGGCGGCGAGGGAGGAGGAGGCAAAGGTGTGGGAGGCGGCGGCGACGGACTAGGGTTTCGCCCGGCCGCTCGCGGAAGCGGCGCGAGCGAAGCGCTGGGCCGTTGTAGCTTGCTGGGGCCTATATTAATTGATCGCAGAAATACAGGGTGGGTTTAAAAGTGCAGAAAATTGGCATACGGGACTTGGCCCGTATAGCGGGGGTCGGACTGCATGTACCATCGATGGATAGCAGCGGCCTGGTAGGGAAAGCAGGAAAAGAAAGGGAAAAGGTAAACACAGATCAACTAGTTAACGAGCGTTCCTTCGGGAGCTTCACAGTGATCAGCGTCATTTGGCGCGCTCTCAGCCAGAGTCACGTGTCGCGCTCTGGACGCTCCCTCCGGATTTTATTATTTTTATTTTTCCGCACGCGTTTTCGGCTTATTGAACGGGTTTTTTCCCGGGTTTTTTCGACGTTTTGGTTTTCTACAGGTCTTCCTTAGCTTTTCGACGGGGAAAAAATTTTGAATTTTTTTTGTGCAAAAAACACGTTTTTTTTTCACGAAAGTTACGGTTTTGCTTCCGCGAGAGGCACGGTTGTGCTTTCGCGAGAGTCACGGCCGTGCCTCTCGGAAAAGAAAAAAACGTGTTTTCTGTTTTTTTTTTCTTTTTCGCGAGAGTCACGGTTTTGCTTCAGCGAGAGTCACGGCCGTGCCTCTTTCGGAAAGGGAAAAACGCGTTTTCTGTTTTTT
>LR738715.1:772161840-772257763 GCA_902687465.1 Secale cereale
CCCCCCCCCCCCCCAAAACAACTTTGGTCGATAAGATAATCGGCATTTTCAATGCGATGAATTCACGACAACAGAGAATTTGTAAAGGAGCGTGATAGTACTGGTTAGCTAAGCATAGGGAAGATTTCCATGGAAATTGATGCAAGATTCTTGTCAAGTTGGAATGTTTACTAATATTTTTCCGAGGAAGTAAAAAAAGAGGACCCACTAGTATCGTCTGTATTAAGTTTTACAATTTTAGATTAGATCATCCTCTTAATTCATTGGTACACTTGTGAGATTTATTCATACTGCTCGCTTGTCCTAGATGAAGGAGATAAAAAGGAAGAAACAATCTAAGACCATTTTAAGTAGTTCTATTGGTTTTACAAGGGCTACGGGGTCCAATAGATATGTTAGAGTTAAGGCGGTGGATTGTCCACACTTAGGGAAGTTCAATGTGTCATATAATTAAATGAAATTTTCAAATCATTAATTACATGATTGTTCGGTTGCTCATCCATGACCAGCCCTTCAACACACTTGCATCGTCTTCTACGTGGAAATGTTTGTGTCATCGTAATAGTATTTATCCTTTTTTTTTATGTTGCAAGAGGGTCTAAATTATAGGTCATATCAAATGAATTTGTTTCATTTCTTCGTGCTTCAATATGATCATTTTTGCGAAGCAAATGTTCTATCAGATGGAATCAAGGAAATTTGTTTCCGTTGCACCAATTGTTTCCAAGGAACACATCAAAATTCCCAGTCTCAAAGGATGTCTCCATCATGCAAATGTGAGAAGTATATGTTTCTAATACATCAGAATAGCGGTGTTTCCATATGTCATGAAGAATGCTTTTGTTGCACAAAAACATGTTCCCATTATGAATAACAGATCTTACATGATAAATCCTAATTAATTTAATATCATAATTTACCAAAATATTTTCTAAACTACCAGATTTTTTTTCAAAGAGGGGATCAGGCGTGATTCTAGGAAGCAAATCAAAGTCACATAGGGATAAGCGATTGGGAAGCAAGAAAATTCACATGGGTAGTTAACAACGAATCAGGCATCTATATACCAATATAAAAGACCCCAAGGGGCAGATCTACCTAATCCCGATCATCAAATTAGGTCAACGCAATGACCTACATTGCTTCAATGGCGAGTGCTCGGCATGTTTAGCGTGCAATTAATATCATGCTAAATATCAACATCAATACTAATCACATAATTAACCGCCAAATAACATCTAATGTAATGTCTTTTTGCAAATAATATACTGCCTAATATCAATGTGCATTGTATGAATGCATTTACTAGTTTAATTAAGGAATCTAACCTATTAATCGCGAGGCTTTGGTCACGGATCGGGCGTCCAACATGCTTCTATCGACGACCTTCGACTAGTCTGGTAGAATGCATTCATGAGTAGTCTGATGCCTAGCGACTCTTAATGAAATTTTCAAATCATTAAGTGTATGATTGTTCAGTTGATGAGACACTTCTGACACATTTACTACCTCACCACGCTCATGTATCAGTTGGTAAAAAGCCCTCACTTGTAGTGTTGAGAAATTCGAAACAAACGGATTTTAATAGGAGTAGCAGTTATGCACAATAAATTGGTGCATGTTCTTGCCTAGTTGTGACTGTGCATATTTGGAATGGGAGGTACTACCTCCGTCTAGGTGAATAAGTCATTCGCGTAGTTCTAGGTCATCGATTTGAGGAATTAAATATGTGTTATATGTCATAAAAAGTATATCACTAGATTTCTACACGAATGTAGTTTCTAAATATATATTTTTTATCACATATAATACATATTTAGATAGTTAAATCGTCGACCTAGAACTACGCGAATGACTTATTCACCTAGACGGAGGTAGTAGAAGGAAACTAAGTCTGTGGACGTGGGCGACATCAATATCAACATGTTTTCTTAGCCGATGACAATGTTGTCCTAGAGAAACAAATTGTAGCCAAGTTGAAGAAAATACGACGGCAATGCAAACTACAACCACATGTTGGTTCACAACAATTACTTGTGAGGGAAGAGGCATGCATCACTAAAGGCAAGCATAAATGAACGTGATAGTCTATTTCGTCTACAATGCGTTTGGTATAATTTTCTTTTGAGAATTCTGTGAAGCATATGTATGCATTACAATTTGCTTACTTCATAGCTAGTAGCATGCAAATTACATAATCTGATGGCTAATTCATTTTCTTCTACTCTTCTGCCCTGTAAGAGTCTTCTACGACAAGTCAACACGGTCTGTAGAGGAATAGGATGTAACTATTGATGTATTGATAGGTGCATATGCACAAGTATATATAGTACATAGGGCAAGTCATATCCTCAACTATATCAAAGGAGGAGACTTGGAGTACAAGAATACATGTGCTAAATACATATCTCAACACCCCCCCCCCCCCGCAGTCGAAGCGACACCATTGCTGACGCAGAGACTGGACCGGAATTCCTCGAAAGACGTCGTAGGCAAGCCTTTGGTCATGATGTCGGCAAATTGTTGGGTGGTGGGTACGTGTAGAACACGAACATGGCCAAGAGCCACCTGATCCCGAACAAAATGGATATCAAGCTCAATATGCTTGGTGCGACGATGACGAACCGGGTTGGCGGAGAGGTAGACGGCGGAGACGTTGTCGCAGTAGACGACCGTGGCCTTCTCAACAGGACACGAGAGCTCGTGGAGAAGCTGACGAAGCCAGGAACACTCAGCAACAACGTTAGCCACAGCGCGGTACTCAGCCTCGGCACTGGATCGCGAGACGGTGGGCTGCCACTTGAACGACCACGATACCAGGGACGGTCCAAGAAAGATACAGTAACCCGAAGTGGAGCGGCGGGTATCCGGGCAGCCAGCCCAGTCAGCGTCAGAGTAGGCGATCAGATCAGTGGCAGTGGAGGCACATAGAGTAAGACCAAGATCCATGGCCTCTTTACTGACAACAAGCTTCAGTGGATTGTTTTCTTGCAGCAGGAATTTTTTGGGTGTCATCAAAACGACTCCACCATCGACGGTCTTGTCGCCCTAGCATGGCTTGAAACGTCAAGGTCAGCGTCCACCATAGCAACAGTAGCAATGGAGCCACACTGCTCTCGGGGGAGGCACTTAGGGGCAAGCTCATATCCACTTCAAGTGGGCTCACCTTTTTTTAGCATCAGTACAGACGCAAGCATTCATATACACACGCATACACTCACCTTTACGAACGCACACACGCACACACTACCCCTATGAGCACCTTCGAGAGACCGAGCCGGCATACCATCTTGAAATTTACGAAGTCGCCGTAGGCGCCTCGTCGTCGGCAGGAACATCTTCTCTCACTGAAAGCGCATCGCCGGAAATCCTGAAATAAATTCAGAAATAATGCGAGCACCAGGATTTGAACCTTGGTGGGTTGGGATACCACTGTCCACCTAACCATCTCAACCACAGGTTGGTTGACTCAAGTGGGCGCACCTAGACCACATGCCATTTGAATCTACATCTAAAAAAGGGCATACCTCTTGTCAAGGATCGGAGGACGCCACATTCGTTGACACACGAGAAGTAGTTCATCCCAGAACTCAGATGGACCATTGGTGCCTAGGTTGCCCGCGGAGGGAACGACAGAACCACCCATTACATTGATCAATATTAATTGCAGGACTGTTCAATTGGTGAGGCACTTATGTGGTAGTTGTATCGCATTCGCACCTACCTGTCTTGGTTGGTAAATAGTCTGCATTTGTAATGTTGAGAAGTTCCAAATGATCAAAAGATTTTAAGAGCACCAGTTATGCAAGCATAAGATTCATAGAAATGTATGCATGTTCTTGACTTGTTATGACAATGACTACTTGAAATAGGAAGCAGGGGGAAACTGAGTCCGTGTCCAAAGTGAATATCTAGACGTGTTAGCCGGTGATTTGTCCTAGCACCATGAGGGTCACATTTTGATATGGGTGCGCGCGCACCTTGTCATCATGAAAGTCAACTTCCCTTGAGATATGTCTGGTTCATATATGTGCATAAACTAGTTGTTTCTCGCAAAAAATCAATCCTAAACTAGTTGCGAGGGTAGCGTACATGTATATATAGGGGTAGTTTGGTTCGTGACCTCATGCCATTCTTCCTAGCCTGGATGGTGTCTGAGAATTTCTTGAAATTGTTTGGTTGCTTTCCAGAAAAGTATGGAACAGCCTGGCCTGAAATGGCCTGGAAGTGGTTTAGCCTGGTTAGAGGAGCCATGCCAATGATTAGCCTGGTCCAGGCGTTGGAATTCAAGTGCCTGGTGGTTGCCTGGTACTCCCTCCGTTCCAATTTACTCATCGTGGTTTTAGTTCAAATTTGAACTAAAACCACGACGAGTAAATCGGAACCACGACGAGTAAATCGAAACGGATGGAGTAGCTGCCTAGAGCTATAATTACAGCAGATGGTCCCAGCAGATGGCCCCATGGACTGATTTTCTTCATTTTAATAGCTTCCCAGGCCAGGCTAGAACCAAACAACTGCTAGGCTAGGCTGCCTGACCAGGCACCAAAGTATCCACCATCCATGTCCACACAGGCAACATCATTGCCCAGGCATAGAGCCGTGGATACGAAGTTACGAACCAAACCTGCCCATAGTCTACAACGTATGCACGATAGTCTCGTGGACCTCTAGTTGCATGCCTTGTTCTGATTCGTTGGGTTCCACTAGTATATATGTGGGAGGGCTCGGGTTCGATTTCGACCATTGCCATTGAATTCGAGCTACAAGGGAAGGGGATCGGGACGAGGAAGACCCGGCTCTCGCAGGAGCTCACAACACACACGCGACCAGGTAACCATTATGCCACACGCCACCTACTACCGAGGAAATACATGGTATATGTAATAGGCCTCTCTAGGCCCATTCTGGCCCCGCGAGCTGAGCCGGAAGGCGAGGATGCCTCTTGGGCTTGCCTATAGCTTGAACTGTTTCTTGGATCGTCTCTTGATCACTGACAATCCCACCCTCCTAAGAAACGGTTTGCCCCCAAGCCGATGCTCTTGGAAATTTTTGCTGCAAAGTGACCTTGTCTTCCCAAGTAGCCATATCCACAGGCGTTGCACTCCATTTAACGAGCACTTGGACAAGGGAACCAGAGCTCCAAGTGACCTTGTCTTCCCAAGTAATCACGATATTCTCAGTATTAGTAGGGTGGAAGTGATGATAATATATTTGTGGAATTGTTTCATCAATATCCGAAATAGTTTCGAGAGGTTCCGGAAGCATTTCGATGTCACCGGAAGGATCTCGGTGAATATCGGGTAATACCAGGTATTACGATTAATACATTTAGGTGGGAAATGTTTCTCAGGATGTTAAATTATATATATAATCATTAAAAATATTTAGAACAATTTGTATTTACTTTAAATATTAATGGGCCTTAAAAGGCCAAGAGGTGGAAGGCAACTTGGGCCACAAGGGCTCAAGTAGGAAGGCGCCCCCTTTCCTTGTGGGGGGAGGGGGCGAATTGGACTAGGGAGGAGTCCTACTCCTCCCCCTTATGGCCGGCGCCCCAAAAGGGGAATTTCCTCCTTTGGTGGTTGCCCTCTCCCTCCCCTCTAACCTATATATACTAGAGGATTCCCATCCTATGGATATACAAGTTTTGGAGCCTCCTCTAGTTGATCTAGTTCTAGTTCTTGTTGGTCCTAATTGACTAATTAGAGCTAGCCCTAGCCACCTCTAATCCTCATAATTAGAAGCTATTTGTGGTTTTAATCTGCTCCCTCTAATTCTCCGGCGACGATTAGCTCTGGACGAAGAAGCCCTGCCGGATCGTGAAGACCATATGCTTGCAACCAAGTAGAGGTTGTGCATTTGGTCTTCCATTTGAGAGAACTTTCGAGGGCGGTTGGCGGGATCGTCATTGATGTCTACTACGCAACCTTCTTCTTGCAGACGTTGTTGGGCCTCCAAGTGCAGAGTTTTGTAGGACAGTAGCAAATTTCCCTCAAGTGGATGACCTAAGGCTTATCAATCCGTGGGAGGCGTAGGATGAAGATGGTCTTTCTCAAACAACCCTGCAACCAAATAACAAAGAGTCTCTTGTGTCCCCAACACACCCAATACAATGGTAAATTGTATAGGTGCACTAGTTCGGCGAAGAGATGGTGATACAAGTGCAATATGGATGGTAGATATAGGTTTTTGTAATCTGAAAATATAAAAACAGCAAGGTAGCAAGTGGTAAAAGTGAGTGTAAACGGTATTGCAATGCTATGAAACAAGGCCTAGGGTTCATACTTTCACTACTGCAAGTTCTCTCAACAATAATAACATAACTGGATCATATAACTATCCCTCAACATGCAACAAAGAGTCACTCCAAAGTCACTAATAGCGGAGAACAAACGAAGAGATTATTGTAGGGTACGAAACCACCTCAAAGTTATTCTTTCTGATCGATCTATTCAAGAGTCCGTAGTAAAATAGCACGAAGCTATTCTTTCCGTTCGATCTATCTTAGAGTTCATACTAGAATAACACCTTAAGATACAAACCAACCAAAACCCTAATGTCACCTAGATACTCCATTGTCACCTCAAGTATCCGTGGGCATGATTATACGATATACATCACACAATCTCAGATTCATCTATTCAACCAACACAAAGAACTTCAAAGAGTGCCCCAAAGTTTCTACCGGGGAGTCAAGATGAAAACGTGTGCCAACCCCTATGCATAGATTACCAAGGTCACGTAACCCGCAAGTTGATCACCAAAACATACATCAAGTAGATCACGTGATATCCCATTGTCACCACAGATAAGCACATGCAAGACATACATCAAGTGTTCTCAAATCCTTAAAGCCTCAATCCGATAAGATAACTTCAAAGGGAAAACTCAATCCATTACAAGACGATAGAGGGGGAGAAGCATAATAAGATCCCACTATAATAGCAAAGCTCGCGATACATCAAGATCGTGCGATCTCAAGAACACGAGAGAGAGAGAGATGAAACACATAGCTACTGGTACATACCCTCAGCCCCGAGGGTGAACTACTCCACCCTCGTCATGGAGAGCGCCGTTATGATGAAGATGGCCACCGGAGAGGGATTCCCCCCTTCGGCAGGGTGCCAGAACGGGTCTAGATTGGTTTTCGGTGGCAACAGAGGCTTTCGGCGGCGGAACTCCCGATCTAGGTTATTTTCTGGAGGTTTGGGTATATATAAGAGGTGTTGGAGTCGGGAACAAGTAAGGGGGGGTCCCCGAGGTGGCCACGAGATAGGGGGGCGCGCCCAGGGGGGTGGGCGCGCCCCCACCCTTCTGGGCAGCCCGGGACTCCCCTGGTCCATCTCCGGTACTCCTTGGGCTTCTTCTGGCCCAAAAACATCCTCCGTTGAGTTTCAGGTCAATTGGGCTCCGTTTGGTATTTCTTTTCTGCGATACTCAAAAACAAGGAAAAAACAAAAACCGGCACTAGGCTTTGGTTTAATAGATTAGTCCCAAAAATCATGTAAAATTGTATATTAAAGCCCATTAAACATCCAAAACAGATAATATAATAGCATGGAACAATAAAAAATTATAGATATGTTGGAGACGTATCAGTCATCAACGTTCGAGGGACTCCAAGTACGATCTACACCGACTCGCCTACTTCCGTTGCACTCCCGGAGTCGGTAACGATCGTTGATCCAAACCCGTTATGCTTCTTCATATTGTTACCTAGGTGATCGTAGGGAGGATTTTTTTTTCTTTTCTACTACGTTTCCCAACACTCCATCCCATATATCTCAATCACAGTTTTGTGTGTATCTTTGATGACCCACAAGTGTAGGGGATCTATCGTAGTCTTTTCGATAAGTAAGAGTGTCGAACCCAACGAGGAGCGGAAGGAAATGGTAGCTAGTTTTTAGTAAGGTATTCTCTGCAAGCACTGAAATTATAAGTAACAGATAGTTTTGTGATAAGATAATTGATAACAACTAACAAAGGCAAAAGTAAATAAGGTGCAGCAAGATGGCCCAATCCTTTTTGTAGCAAAGGACAAACCTAGACAAACTCTTATATGAAAGAAAGCGCTCCCGAGGACACATGGGAATTATCATCAAGCTAGTTTTCATCACGCTCATATGATTCGCGTTCGTTACTTTGATAATTTGGTATGTGGGTGGACCGGTGCTTTGGTGCTGCCCTTACTTGGACAAGCATCCCACTTATGATTAACCTCTATTGCAAGCATCCGTAACTACAAAAGAAGTATTAAGGTAAACCTAACCATAGCATGAAACATGTGGATCCAAATCAGCCCCTTACGAAGCTACGCATAAACTAGGGTTTAAGCTTCTGTCGCTCTAGCAACCCATCATCTACTTATTACTTCCCAATGCCTTCCTCTAGGCCCAAACAATGGTGAAGTGTCATGTAGTCGATGTTCACATGACACCACTAAGGAAAGACAACATACATCTCATCAAAATATCGAACGAATACCAAATTTACATGACTAGTTGTAGCAAGACTTCTCCCATGTCCTCAGGAACAAACGTAACTACTCACAAAGCATATTCATGTTCATAATCAGAGGAGTATTAATATGCATATAGGATCTGAACATATGATCTTCCACCAAGTAAACCAACTAGCATCAACTACAATGAGTAATCAACACTACTAGCAACCTACAGGTACCAATCTGAGGTTTTGGTACAAAGATTGGATACAAGAGATGAACTAGGATTTGAGAGGAGATGGTGTTGGTGAAGATGTTGATGAAGATAACCCTCCCCAAGATGGGAGAGTTGTTGGTGATGACGATGGCGATGATTTCCCCCTCTCGGAGAGAAGTATCCCCGGCAGAACAGCTCCGCCGGAGCCCTAGATTGGTTTCGCCCAGGTTCCGCCTCGAGAAGGCGGTGCTTCGTCCCGAAATCCTCCTTATGATTTTTTCTAGGTCAAAACACCTCATATAGCAGAAGATGGGCATCGGGGAGTCACCAGGTGGCCCACGAGGCAGGGGCGCGCCCCCCACCCTCGTGGACACTGGGTGCCCCCCCCCCCCTCGTATCTCTTTCGCCAGATATTTTTTATATTTTCTGAAACGGAGTTTTGTGGAGTTTCGGGGCTTTTTGAGTTGTGCAGAATAGGTCTCCAATGTTTGCTCCTTTTCTAGCCCAGAATTCCAGCTGCCGGCATTCTCCCTCTTCATGTAAACCTTGTAAAATAAGAGAGAAAATGCATAAGTATTGTGATAAAATGTGTAACAACAACCAATAATGCAATAAATATCAATAGAAAAGCATGATGCAAAATGGATGTATCAACTCCCCCAAGCTTAGACCTCGCTTGTCCTCAAGCGAAAGTCGATATCGAAAAATATGTCCACATGTTTAGAGATAGAGGTGTCGATAAAATAAAATACGAACACGAGGGCATCATGATCATTCTTATAACATCAATATATATATATATATATATATATATATATATATATATATATATATATATATATATATATATATATATATATATATATATATATATAGGGTGGGTCTATTCTCATAACACCCTTAAGACTTTATTCTCATAACAAAAATCTTATTCTCATAACACCCCCATTTAAATAGGTTTCTAGCGTGGAGCGCCCCGAGGACAGCAACCACTGCCCCGCCTCCTACCCCCGCGCTGCCGCCCCGCCTCCTTCCCCCAGCACCGTCGCGCCGGCTCCTATCCTGATGCAGTGCGGTTTTCTTGTGAAGTTCGGAAGCGCAAAAAACGCTCGCTGCCATTATTCGTCAGTCGCACCGTTTTCAAAACTGCTCTTAAACCGTGCGGAATCTCGAAAAGTGTTCAACATGGCAAAGTTGCATCTACTCCATAGCTTTTCAACGGTATATTACACGCATAATTCTGATAAACGGTTAAAAAACTAGAGCAAAAAAGGTACCGAAAAAACAACACGTACAGTTTTTTCAAACATGCAGTTCACCGTTTTCAAAACCGCTCTTAAACCGTGCGGAATCTCGAAAATTGTTCAACATGGCGAAGTTGCGTCTACTCCATAACTTTTCAACGGTATATTACACATAATTCCGATAAACGGTTAAAAACTAGAGCAAAAAAGGTACCGAAAAAACAAAACGTACAGTTTTTTCAAAATGCAGTTCACCGTTTTCAAAACTGCTCTTAAACCGTGCGGACTCTCGAAAAGTGTTCAACATGACGAAGTTGCGTCTACTCCATAGCTTTTCAACGGTATATTACACTCATAATTCCGATAAACGGTTAAAAAACTAGAGCAAAAAAAGTACCGAAAAAACAACACGTACAGTTTTTTCAAATATGCAGTTCACCGTTTTCAAAACCGCTCTTAAACCGTGCGGAATCTCGGAAAGTGTTCAACATGGCGAAGTTGCGTCTACTCCATAGCTTTTCAACGGTATATTACACGCATAATTCCGATTAACGGTTAAAAAACTAGAGCAAAAAAGGTACCGAAAAAACAACACGTACAGTTTTTTCAAACATGCAGTTCACCGTTTTCAAAACTGCTCTTAAACCGTGCGGAATCTCGAAAAGTGTTCAACATGGCGAAGTTGCGTCTACTCCATAGCTTTTCAACGGTATATTACACGCATAATTCCGATAAAAGATTAAAAAAACTAGCGCAAAAAAGGTATCGAAAAAACAACACGTACAGTTTTTTTCAAAATGCAGTTCACTGGTCTCTGTGTTGCAGTAACATGCAGTTCGGAAGCGCAAAAAAACGCGTCGATTTGGGTGTCGTGAAAAACAGAGTTTCCGCGTTTTTGTAATTTCAAAACTGCTCTTAAACCGTAATAAATTAGAGGGGGTGTTCTACATGAAAAAGTAGCGTCTCGATGATATCTTTCCAACGGTGTATCATTTGGATCATTTCGACCAACGTTTTGAAAAAATTTCACGAAAAACGGCCACTGCCCTTCGTAGTCAGCCGCACGATTTTCAAATTTAACTAAAAACCGTAAGGAATCTCAAAAATATTTCAACATATGAAAGTTGCGCCTCGTTTGTAGTTTTCCAACGGTATATTAAATGCCTTGTTTCGACAAACGGTTAGAAAACTTGAGTGAAAACAATACCGAAAATTTGAAAAAATTCGAAAAACACAATTCCGCGATTTAGTAAATTCAAAACTGCTCTTAAACCGTTACGAATTAGAAAAAATAATAGATATGAAAAAGGTTTGCGCCGACGATACCTTTCCAATGGTGTATCATACGTTTCATTCCGACGAGCGGTTTAGAAAAAAAACGCAAAAAAAGCTCGCTGCCATTCGTTGTGAGCCGCACGATTTTTGAAACTGCTCTTAAACTATGATGAATTTTGAAAAGTGTTCAACATGGCGAAGTTGCGTCTACTCCATAGCTTTTCAACGGTATATTACACGCATAATTCCGTTAAACGGTTAAAAAACTAGAGCAAAAAAGATACCAAAAACAACACGTACAGTTTTTTTTCAAACATGAGGTTCTGTTGCAGTATCTGTGCAGTGCGCATAGCTTTCCAATGCAGTAAAACAAAGCAGTTCGGAAGTGTTATGAGAATATTATTCTCATAATGTTACTAGGGTCACTGCTATCGGAACCATTCATTTACTTCAAGATTCGAACCTTTCTCAAGATAAGGTTCCCTATTCTTGGTTTACTGAAAATCATCAGACCAAAGGAGCAGCTTGGTTGAGGACTTTTACTGACGCCTGGACCGAAATGGCAACCTACATGGCCTTTTTTTAATCAATGTTGAGGAAAGCCAGCCACATGAGACCACGTGTTGGGACATGCCATGGCCCCATTTTGGCAATCCTATCTGCTGTCTTCAGGCTTTCCATTTATACGAAAAGTTCTATGAAATGTCAACGCTAGTGTAGTTGTCCTCTTGCTAGTGTCTCATGTGTTGTACGTTTTGTATTTGACAAATAAGTAAAACACTAGTGCTGCTTGTCCATCTAAAGTATTGTAGCTTCATCACTCCTGTGAGTTTGAAAACAAAAGAGAGTGATTAGTACACTCCATCTAGTTGTTCCCTTCTCGGGCAGGAACTCAAACAGATCACGAGCAGCTAGAGGTTATCTTTATGCTGCCGTTCTTCTCATAAGCTTAGATTTATATAAAATTGCATTAGTACAAAACTAGCAGAGTGGCCCGCCCGATGTGCGGGCTAGAATTTTTTAATGTTTATCATGCTAATGTATTATTTGATTTGTCTATAGAAATTTGTAACCAAATGTGATCACGTTCACAAATATAAGTCTTTTTCAAACATAGCTTTGTCTTAGGTAATTTGGTTTTCTCATTGACATATAAATCTATATGTTACGTTGTAGTCATGCTTGTTATCTGCACTGTAGTAACTTTTCATAATCAGTCCTATTGTGCAATTTATTAGTTCTAGATGGGTATTAGTGTTGCGAGGGCATCATCAGAAACATGCCTCAGTGATTCCCACATTGCCATTTTTAGAATAGTATGGTTCTATAGCCATACAAATTGTTATGGTAAATGAGATATAACCATAGAAACTTATATTTAATCAGCTTTTATCTATGGTAAATGATCTACTCATTATAGAAACACACAATATCATGACCATATGTGTCATCTTCATGTGATCTATCGAGCAGAGCAATGGGAAAATGATGTTTATATAAAATTATAGAAGTTAATTAGTTATGTCCAATATAAAAGGGGTCAGTCAGATGAATTACCACATGCACAATTATGAAGATACATCGAATTGACTCCTTAGGCATAAAATTTAAATAATAAGTATTATTTTTAAAGATCGTCTAGTTGTGGTATGTTAGATATTTCTAGATCGATTGTTCATTTTCTAGTTAATCGGTTTGTGGGAGACTAATGGTAACTGTCAACTACCCTAAGCTGTAACCCCTAAGACCCGACAGTACATACTTTGAACGTATGTCATTATGCTGCTAATATACCATACATCAACTTTACTTATCAGTTTTGCCGGAAAAAAAGCATCTAACCAATAATATACCACTATAATACTCATTCTACCAATTACCTTTTGTTCAGTCTAAATATGAAGGAAGTAAATTCTTTGTCATCCTAACCATACTGGTGAGGGAGTCCGAACACATCGACCATATGGATCTTAATTATTGCCAAGGACATTTTATTCATGAAATAATCTGTTTGAAAATCGTGCTCCACTCTACAAAAGTCGGTAAGAGAAAAACTAAATCATTCACTAAAGAAGTAGCGTAATATTCCCCAATTTTGAACCATACATTAAACATTCTGTCAAGAAGTTGGTATAGAGTATGACCACCAAGTTACTGAAGCATGATTGTTTTTTAGAATCACGTTATCTCTAGCTTATATTTTTGTTAGCCGATGGGGTTGACGCCGGAAAATAGTTTCCTCAAGAGTTGAAGAAACAAACATTAAAGAAGTTCACAAACCTTCCTTCATACTTGTGAGATTTTTTAATGGCAGTAATTCTAACAATAATGAGGAGTGTGGTATGCATATAAATAAAACAGCACATATGACTCCAGGCAGGGGAGACAAAGGCTAGTGAACAAACTTCCGAGCCATACAGATTAAAAGAAGGTGAGGATCCGACGGCTCAAACAAATAGATCGTACTAAAATTAGATGGAATCCGTCATACACATAGCACTGCTCTTCGATGGCCACCGATTAAGTGAACAAAAGATGTAATTTTTTTATGAAAACTATTCTGATTCCGTTTATACAGCACTGTAATGCTACCTCTACTGAACACACATATAACTAAAGTTGAAGGATCACAACTATATGGTCCAACAATGCACATTAAATCTGTTTATACTTCTACCACAACCATGTGAAGAAAGTGTACCTTTTGACTGGTTTGTTGTACCATGCTGATGCTGCGGGCAAAGTAGCTGAGTCAGTCTATCTTCACCAGCCCGTGCATTGCATTACGAACATGTACACACTTATCAAGTCGAGGATGCAAACATTCATGATGCACTAAAACCATGTGTGGAAGGTGCAGCTAAATGTTAAGGGTAGGAATTAATCTTGGATAAATATTCAAGAAAATAACCGCACAATAATCCTCATGCCGAAATGGTTGTCAGTTCTCATAGGCAATAACCTCATCCTCCATATGATGTATGAAAAAAGTTCAAAACAGAAAAAAGTAAGCATTTAATCTAAAGATTAACTTAGAAAGCAAAATTTTGTTGGCAGTGTCGACAGTTCCAAATTTTGAATCGCTTACCCGATAATGACAAACTCATGGTAAGCTAAATCATAATTAACAGTTGATCACGGCACACAACAGCAAACAGAAAGTACGAATACTTGTGAAAACTAAACTGCATTGCTGTGAAACAAATCATACATTAAAGAAAAAACTTTAAAAGTTGCTTTATTTGAATAGCATAATATTTTAATAACATCTCAGGAACACATACAAAATCAAATTTCATGTGTCCGAAAAATCGTTTATCTTTAGGTTACATTAAGATAAACTAATTAATAATATACTGCACTATCGCGATGCACAGTGCTTAGGTATGAGGACGTTTCCCCTAATCTGCTTGCCTGTAAACAAATTTTGGGTAGTACTATATCTTACCTTAATGACCAAGGTAGCACTCATGGGAATATTTTTGACTCGCTCCGACTACATCGCAGTTGTAGAACACTTACCGGGGTCTGTTGTTGATAGCAGGGAGCATGTTTTGCTCTCAAGATACATCTCCTTGGGACAAGATCTGCAGATTGCTAATTGCACAAAGATCCGTTTCAACCCATTAGAAAGATGCCCTTGTACACAAAGCATCTCAATAGCAATACACACATGTACACAGCAAGGAAAGTTAGCTACGCTTGCTAACCAACATGCAGCCGGCCGAAAACGTAAATTACCCACGCACAAACTACACACAGGAAGAGTCTATTTAATAAATCATAAACCTAGACAGACACTGCCTATATCCTTGCATGGCCTTCATATGAAGGAAGAGACATGGAGCTGCACCCGGTTGCCAGCTGGACGGTGCCGAGGATAGTATCAAGAGGGAGACGTTTGTTCATCTGTTTTCTTCCGGCGTCCATATCCTATCGATACCCTTTGACGTCTGCAAGGCTGCGCCAACAACCCATCGGGACGACCACATTCGCTTCCTAGGGGTACGTATTCTTAGCATTCTATATGCTCAGATCCCATTGTAATATGGGTTCAAAAATATCCCACCGCACCACTGGAGGCCATCGCCAGCTTAGTCTTTTTTCCTTCTTAAAGCTAGATCTAATTCGTTAATTATTTATGTAAGAGTAGAGGTCCTAAAAATCTATGGCTAGATATTTCTGATTATTGTCTCATTTTCTAGTATCTTTACTTTTTTTTGGTTAGCACACGTGTTCTCAAAAAAAGGACGTGGGAGACGTGTGCTTACGTGATGGATGCGTGAGTTTTTAGCATTAGGTTTAAAGTTTGACTTTTTATGAGAGACATATATGACACGTTAATATTTGTTTAGTTACGACAACGCTATATAAATATATATGTTACGCATATCTAACGGGTACAAGATTATAATTTTAAAAGACCCACCAGATCGAGGGCTAGTATTTTCTAATTAACGTGGAATTTTTAGACTAATTGTCTTGCTTCTGGTCAACCCGTCATTTACTTTTTATATATAATAACTAGCAAAGTGGCCCGCTCGATGCGCGGGCTAGAATTTTATAAAGTTGAGAACATTTTAATTTGATTTTGTAAAGAAAAAATTCGAACCAAATTTTCATATTAAAAAATATGAGACTTTTGCTAACATAGTTTTGCCTTAGGTATGTTTCGTATCCCTATCGGTATATACATATATATATATTTTGAATTAAGCATGCATATATATGCTTGTTATGCATGCTATACTAACAATTCATAGTTTGTTCTATTTTGCAGTATAGATGCATATCAATTTCTTGCCATTTTATCTTATTTGTTTTTCTATGTTTTTCTATGTTGTGCAGGATACATAATAATATTTAGTTGGATATTTGTTTACCTATAATATTCACCAATTATGACGGTCCTGTTCTATCAATTTGAGAAGCCAAAATAACTAACAGGGCATGTTTTTATGGAGAGTACGCAAATAATTAAAAGAAGATCTGAAATTTTAAACTTCTCAGATAATGAGTGTATATTAGTAAACATAGGAAGATATAATTCCTAAATGAAAACTAAACATTGTAATCCCTAAGTACTTGAATATTCTCTTCATGAGTAATGGAAGAAAAAGGCAATGAATATTAGCTTCATAGAATAAATGTAAATGTATGCACATTGAAAATAATACGTATGCAATATGGACCATGCCAACAAAGCCATATAAACTTTTATCAACCATTTTTTGTAAGGGCATACAAATGGCCTTTTTTGCTCATGCTCATTCTCCTTTCGTCTCATTTTCTTTGTACGTCTGGTAGAAAACAATAGTTTTCCCTCAAAAAAGCATTTACTTTTTACTTATGATGATGCCATTAACTTATTTCTGTCTAAGAACGGGAAGTTCATGTCGGTGTGTAAACACGTGACTCGAGTAGGCATTGCATATCAACCTTTTCTCATGTGTCCTCTTGACTAAAAACTGAAAGGAAGTTATGCGCATGCAAGGAGAAGATGCAATGATGGGTGTCCTAGATGATTTTAGAATAGATCAAGCAGATGCATCAACTTGTGGTTGTTGCTGACACTACATATTTTGCCTTTCAACCCCCATGAGGCCAAACCATGTATTGCATCATTCTTTTCTTGGTGCATTCCTTTCCATGGAATATGTCACAAGGAGAAAGGATGTGGGGCTAATTAGTCAGATCCTCTTAATAGGTTTTCACTTTGTCACACGAGCGTGTAATTTTAGTTTGGTTGTTTCGTTAGATGGAAGAAAGATGTAGCTCTTAATAGGCAATAGGACCCAAGGAATAATGGAAAATGATGCCAGCTTATTTTTTTCATGCGTCCATATTTCATGGGAGAATAAATGCATGCATATACATCATGGTATCTTCCCACATAGTACCTAGTTTTTTAACCATCACGTCGTAGTCCCATGCTATCTATTTTTTCTTTCCTGGAGTCCCACACTATTAATTTTCGAGGAGAGAGTCCCATGCCAATTGAATGCATCTGCCCGCCCAGTACGCAAGTTGTTTTACCTGCACATCCTAGTACCACGATGTTTTATTTTTTCATGTAGCTCCATGCTAGTTTTTCCTCTTGAGGAAAGAGTCCATGCTAACTATTTCTAGGGAGAGTTACACGTTTTTTCTATCAAATAGGAAAAGTTCGACCCTAGTATTTTTTTTCACGCTATTGTTTTTTCTATCTTACAGTCAAAGATCCATGAGAACAGTCCCACGCAAGTTGTTCACATGCTATTTATCTTTATCACAGGGAAACATGAATGAAATGGTTTCTTTTTTAATGGAATTGCTAGGTAAATTTTCCACTTAAAACTAATCTAACGGTCCTCACATTTTTGTCCATAAATTAAATGGTTGGATTTCTCTAAAAAAATTAGGATTTTGTAGCCTATTTCTCTTTTTTATCTTAGGGTGTGCCGCATGCCTAAGCTAAGTTCCGGCTCCCGATGCTAGTTGCACGCCTAGATGGTGCTCCCTTCTAACATGTACATGGCTCGTAGACATAGTACACTATGCCGGCACTATTTGGTGTCGTGCCTCATAGGACAGAATAGAGTGTTAGCATGCCGAGCAGGAAAGCGTCCGTGACATGAGGTATTTGTGATTTTTTTAAATTTATTTTCTGATGCCTTATGTACGTGGTAGTATTGATCGAAATAGACTTGCCGAAGCAGTCAAGCACCATCCTTTAAAAAATGTTTTTAATGTGGGAAAATACTGATGAAAACTTGGGACATGCAATCACGCATGGATCTTTGTTTCATTCCTTTCTTGTGGATTCGATCACACATGCAAGATCCCTGTCCAAAAAATTTCTTGGCTATTTTCTCCAGGTAAGATATATATTTTCTTTGACGTACATGCATGTGTCAAGAAAAAAATATGCATGCATGCAAAATATATGAAAGAGGTAGTTAGCGTGCAAGTTGGTCACCCGTTTTCAGGTGAAAGATCCCTTTTTTTTTCTTTGATGTGCATGCATGCGTTTTTTTTTTTGTGGGGTGACGTGCATGCATGAGTTAACCTGGCAAAATTTGTCACGATTCTTTAGGTTAGCGCTCTTTTTTTACGTGTATGCATGAGTAAACGTGACCAAGCCGGTTCCCTTTTTGAGGTGGGATATTTTTTCTAACGTGCATGCATGCAAGAGATCTAAATCATGGGCATGAATCTATATGCGTGTCAACTTACTTTGGACCCACCATATTATGGCACGTAGATCAAACGGATAGAGATTAAAAAAAAACTGATCTGTCCGATCGAGGGTCAATATTTTCTGATTAACGTGGAATTTTTTAGCATAATTCTCTTTCTTCTGGTTAACCCGTCAAGTACTTTTTATATATAATAGATAAGAGCTATACTACTAGTTTCAAAGCAATGCACTGTATGATTTGTGTTGATTAATTCAGAGCAAAACGGCTCAAGTGGGACAGCGAGGCGGTACGGCAGGGACAACGAGGAGGTGCGCAGCGACACTGGCCATAAGATGGTAGTTTGTCTGGCAACGGTGAGTGTGTCAACGAGGAGCGGGCAGAAACAACTGAACCTATTTTTTCAGACGACTAACAGCAGGCTGAAAATTTATCAATAACATAGGACAAGCTTTATGCTCACACTGTTCGTTTGCTGCACATGACCCATCCAAACAACACAATAGATTATACACACAAACCATTGCATTGCTTCTCTCATCTTATCAGCCAATGCAAACAAAAGATATTAACTTTCAGTTAACATGACACTTGGAGGGAGCTCAATGAAATAAGTTTCAACTACAGGGTAGCAAAGAGTTTCCCAAAATCTATTGATATATCAAAATCTCGTCAAAGTAAAAGAGTTCAAGGTTTTGCCAAGAGGACATTTTCAGAGAGTAGTCAGCTCACTTGGGAGAAGAACATTTTAGGTGCACAAGCCTATATTTAAACGAGCTTGAAACCTATGGGTTAACTGAAGATTCAGCGCACAACCTCATTTTAGAGGAGCTCTAAGCCTAGGGAGAAAGAAGATCCCACTAGCAATAAAAAACAATCAGATCCAAGTTCTATCAGAGTCGCCACTGTCTCACAGTTACTTATGTGTGCCCTTCCGGTCTTTCATGCGAAACGTGACCCCCAGTTCTGCATGTTTACAGTGAAAAGTAAAGAACAAGATAGTTGAATGAAAGATGATCCATTAGTCTTTATTGATGATAGAAGTGGGGTATTTATACCCAGGCGGAAGTACACATGATGCTTGGCGGTCAAGTAAACACATAGTGCCAAGGAATTACATAGTTGCCTTGAGAGCCAAGAAAGTACATTGTTGCTTGGGAACCAAGCAACCTATCTAACAATTAACTTAATCCTAATTAGCTTAATTAATAAGCAACTATTCTATTCTTAACACTCCCCCTTGTACAACGCCTCTTCTTGGGTACATCCATCATCTTGACAAATTCTTTGAATAATCTTGAGTGTCTCCTCCAAAAACCCTGTGGGAAAAATATAAGGAGAATAGTGCAGATATGTTACTAAAACTCCTTTAAACCCAGTGGGAAAAATAATAAGGAGAAAATGATGCAACATATAATGATTATTGTTTCTTGATAACTCATATGAGAAAAACCTTTGAAGAAGGGGAAAAATCATTGGTGAGTTTAGAGAACAATTAATATGTCTTGAGTACTTTCTTTATAAACCTCGATAGGGAAAATAGAAAGTATGACATATGATCTTTGAGAAGATGTTGCCTCATTAAAAACCGTTATGAGAAACTTTGAAAGAAAACTCATAAGGAAAAGAGTGCGATCTGATATGCCATTGAAAACTCCTTTAAAACCAAGTGGGAAAAATACAAGGAGAAAATGTATGACATATACGAGCACTTGTGTTTATATTGTCTCGTTAAAAACCTTTATGAGAAACCATTAGGGAAAACTCATGAAGGGAAAAAGAGTACAATATTGCAATCTTAGGATTGTTAATAGGTTATAGATTTGGGAAATTACTCCCCCTGAACTTTGCAAACCTGAAGAATGTGTAATACAAATTCCATTGATATGATCATGGCATTATGAATAATCTGTAGGATTTTCAAAGTATGTTGTTTGCATATTGTTTCCTCACTTTCTATAATTCGTGTGGATGAGTAATTTTCGAGCAATGCACTTTATGACATTTCTCTTCATATAACCTGTAGGTATGGAGTAACACAAGTGGTAGCGTCTTGATAAATCAAGTTATCTGATTCTGATGAATCTCAACCACATGATTTTGACTGTGGTTAATCATTCTGCTAAGCCAAACATATTTTCAGTGCCTTTGGATAAATCAATTATGTTAGAATGATAAGTGGAAGTAGTCATTGAAATCTATTTAGATGACTTCCCTGAGAAGACTATTCGAGTGAATTCAGTCATTGATATTGCATTGTTGGGATCAAATAAAGATTCAATATCATTTCATCATATCATGGTCATATCTTGATTTTCCTGATAGAATTGTCCAAGATTTATTGTGAGCTTGAGATATAAGCTAATATTTCTTATATTGACCATATACCTTTTGTTGGGGTTTGCACTCTGAACAAAGATAGCAAATATAGTGTCAGGCCTGACGTAGTTTGCAATTATATGAGTGCTTTGACATTAGTGAGATATAGAACTTCAGGTCATGATATCACTTCATTATCACCCCTAGGTATGAATGGATTTGTACCCTATCAGGGGTAGTATGACCATATTACATGTCTTCTATCAGTATGATATATCCACATTGAACTTCTCGTATATGTTTTGGATATATGTAGACTGATATGTATTCTTCAGAGAATGCTCAAGTTGTAAACTTAAGCTAAATTTGGTTGAATCCAAATTTTCCGTCTTAAGAAGATTTTGTTTATGTTTATGTCTTGTATAGACACTGATGAGGTCATCGTTATACACTAAGGTGATACAAGGAAAACAAATTTGGAATTCCTTTATTAACACATAAACAATCATCATTCTTTGAGTAATCATTTTGAAGGAGGAACTCATTTAGTCAGTAGTACCATATGATTTCCGACCATTTCAAGTCATAGAGTGACTTATGAAGTTTTACACAAAAATTGTTGCGATTTCCTTTTGGATTCGGAAGTATAAGCCCTTCAGGGACTTCAATAGAGATTTCCGAAATGAGCGACTCCTTTGAGTATGTAGCCACTTCATCCAATAACTGCATGGATATTATTATTTTTATTGCCAATGAAATTTAGTATCGAAACATAATTCCACTCACACCAAGAGGGTATGTTACATCGTAATCGATGTCGGGTCTCTGCGTGAACCCTTTTGCTACAAGCCTCGCTTTATCACCACCTCATTGACTTTGTCTATGAATGAGAAGTTTTTAGTATTCCATATGGAAGATACTTGTGAGGAGTAGGTATTACTGCGGTAAATACCACTCATTTGTTGAGCGAGTGCTATTCTTCATTACTTCCTTCCTTTTATGTGAACCAATATGAGTGCAAGAGGCACTCTACCATGGATTTTGGTTCAGGGCCCAAAAGGTTTTAGCAATTTGAGAAGAAATATATGTCGACAAATGTAGTCTTTAGTTTATATGATTCTGATGGAATCATTGAAGTTTGTGGATAATATATTTATTCCTTTTTAAATCCTTGTGATTTCCTACAACAAATGGAGTCAAGGTGTTTCGATGTCCCGGCACCAAAATATTTGTGCACATTTATGCCAGGCTTTGGATGATGAGCATCCAGTGAGGTGTCTTTCAACTTGATGTTGAATTACATTTACTGGTTGAGGATTTGATTTCCTCTGTTTCCGCGGAAGCATATGAGAACTTATATCTTGTCTTGTCAGATTTTCTCCCCCTCTTGCTCTCATTTGGGGAGAAGAGTGGTTTATCAGGTACCTCCACTCTTTCTGATACTTTACTGCAAGAATATAGAATTTAGTGACACCTTGTTATCAGTAAATGTATGTGGCAGATTTGCAATGTGTTGCAAATATATGATTCTCTAAACTTTTAGTTCAGATTCTTTGAGTACGTAGATATAAGGATAGAATGTCAATAACATTTCTAATTTATTTCTCGGCATTCTTTGTGGTACTTATCTCCCCCTAACGCCGGAAAATATCCTTATTGCTGATGCAATCAGCATACGGGCTATGAATAATTTTGATTGACGGATAAATTGTTATTCCTCACATAGATCCCAAAATTTTGTGAGTGCCCATTGATGTACGCTGGAGTGGTGATATCGGCATGTAACCGAATTATCGCAGATAAGAAATACTTTGTTGATTTCCACGTAGTAACTACAAGGGGAAAATAGTATGATATGCAGTTGGTATGATTTAGATCATACTTGCGGTGTGTAAGGCCATATGTGTCCAGCAAGAGGCTGGTAAATTTACAATTCTTTAAAAGTGGTCATGTAATTCATTTGACTATCTTTGAGAAGAAATTTAGTTAAACCATTCTAGGAATCAAAAAAAAAATTCTCGTGAAATGAGTTCAACGACATTATCCATTCGAATGAGTTTATCCTTTGTTCAGGAGAAATTGTTCCTACTTTGATAAGTTAAGCAATTTATTGGGTAAGATCATGGTTGTGTGTGATAAGAGACACACTTAAAAACATTTTATGAATGTGTATATGAGTACCATTAAATATCTAAATTACCCCAGATAATGGTTAAGCAACCCACATAAATATTTTGAATGTGTTCAAGGAAGAATAAGTGGCCTGCTTAGAATTTTAAGGTGAGAGTGCCTTAAAACTGATTTCCCTATGGCACATGCGGTGCACATAAAATCTGATGATTTGGGAAAATTTGTAACTTGATAAGTTGTGACCAACATAATTGTCAATAATTTTCTAATCATCCCCAAACTAGGATGACTAATGTTATTCAACCAAATATTGAATTTATTAAGAGTTAGAAAATTATTGTGTACGCAACAATATTGAGTATGAATTGAAACATACAGTCAAATTAATCAAATATTGTATCCGAGGGATATGATATTGGACATCCTACTACATGTAGTAGTACATGTATAGGCTAATAATATGTTCGGATAATTAGGAGATTATCTGAGGTCCCCGATATTATTGAGTGCAAATGAGTTCATCCTCCATTTTCTACACTAGATTTTGATCGTCCTTCTGATGAAGATTTTGAGAACAATCCTTTACCAGAATATTGCTGGTTGTTAACTGCAATTTTTTTAATTTATCCCATTGAACTTATTGGCCTTTTTAATAAATGTGTGGTGTGGTTGCACTATATGTTTGAGGGTTTGGTAATCATATTTGTGCAACCACACATTGGACAAACTTGAGAGCTGTCTTTGCCATCATTTTTGTGAAAAAGATTTATTCCCTATCAAGAATGTACATGGCAAACCTGAGATTCCCTTTGGTTGTCTTTTAGCCTCCACTTTACTTTTGAATTCCACATGGTTCTATTTTGTGACTATGAAATTGCACAAAATACTAAGTAATAGGAAGAATTTCAAATAAATGGAATAGAACCCCTTGGGTGAAGATGATGATTTGAAGAAATTCCATGTTTCTTCATCATGGAAAATGCTAATACCATCATATGAAAATGTAAAGGGTATTAAGGGCTTTTTCAACCAGATCTGCATATGAAAATATTTGATCATGGGATCTCAACTTGAAGTTGATTAAGTGACAGAACTACGATATGTAATAAACTTGAAGTCTTGGAAAGCGAATGGGTGATAAATGACGATGTGCTCATGGCAGCATGTTTCTCTTAAGGGAAAAATTGAAGTGAAGTTGGTACACATAAAATGCATATGAGCGTTGCAACTTTAGAGTCATAGCCAAAAACATAGACGTTGCATGTTTGACATTAGTTAGTCACTGTGAAAGTATAACCACAATGTGATGTGGACATTGCAAAAGCGCTGAGACACTCAATCGTCGCCATAATTATGGGATCCATCTTGATGGATGGACAACACTATAATTATAAATAGTGACATAGGCTTCATTGCCATGTATTTTACCAATGTAATAGAAGTCAATCATGATTATATGCAAATATTTATGTAGTTTCCACATATTCAAGCAAAATGAGGCTTGAACAGTTGATATTAGCACACAATGCCATTTCGGTATACGGCGAGTGCGCGAGAACAATATTTACTATGAGTAGAATATTTTAGTGAACAACAACAAATGCTTCAGATGAGCAAGTTTTATAAATATCTGGTGCTTTATAACCATATGTGTAGACCTCAAATTATATAGGATAACACTTTGAAGATAATCACCAATGGTGTAGATCTCGCAGTAATAGAAAACATAATCTGACTTTTGTCAGTAGATGTTCATAATTCTATGACCATATGTTATGCTAAATTTCTGAAATCACTTTGAAGGTAATCGTCTGTCAAAGTGACATGATGTAGACCTTGCAGTAATAGTGGATAGTCTGCAAAATTTTGCAGTAGATGCCAGTATTAACTTATGATATCTTGAGGTAGTCACATCAAATATCAATATTTGGAAGAGCACTTCGAAGGTAGTCATCTTGTTAAAATGGCAAGATGTAGACCTCATAGTATTGATGGATAATCTGCAAATTGTGCAGTAGATGCCACCATTACCTTGTGATTCACAAATAAATGCGGGTAGTCATATTGAGTATGACACATCATAATTCATGTTCGAATTACAATTATATTTGCAAGAAAAAGAAATCAGTTGCAAAAATTATAGTTGTTCTCCTAAAACGTATGCCTTAGGAAACGTTTGCGGCAAAGGCATATATATTGTCTTAAATTCCGAAGGAATAAATTTATGCCAAACATTCTTTTGCATTAGCATTACTTTGGTAATACATATAGATGCAAAACGTAATTTTACATGGTGTAAAACTGTGCGTAATTATATTTTATGCAATTTACGAATAGATTGTCCTATATCCAAGGACTTGAAATGCGTATGATAATAGCAACCAAAAAGATTAAAACGCTAGAAAAAAATGAGCCTGAGGGCTCTATGCAATCGGTACTAAGGCTGATGGCCATACTTGACATAAGAGAAATTAGAACTGCTAAACAGTTAAATGGCCCAAAAGATAAGGTTCTCCAGTGATTCTGGGTACGGCCAAGAATCCATCGATTGAGTTAGCTTTGACTGTACAGTCATAACACATCACCTCGTGAGGAATTAGGAGGGAAGAAGATGCGTCCCCAATCGAAGGCCGTCTGCGCGTGGGGAGCATTTCTGCCGTTGGCCGCCGACCCGTCGCCTTGTGCCGGAGGAAGCCACGACCGACGGCGCGTTGCGCCGCTCGCCGGCTTTGCAACTGCTCGAATCGGGGAGTCGGGCCGTGGCTGAAGGCCCAGGCGAGTGCGGGAGGTCGACGGTGATTCGCCGATGGCAGCGGCATAGCGCGGGTGCGCGTGCGGCCGGAGCCGAGGCGACGTCGCCGCGTGCCTAAGGGCTTCGCCACGCGCCGTTCGTTTGTCGCCTCCTCTGCAGCCTTCAGGATCTCGCCACGCGCCGTGGTTGTGCTCCGCCGGAGGGTGGAGCGACTCGTCGGCTGCTGAGACGCGCCGCGCCGCGCTGTTTGCCAATGGAGCAAAGAGCCGTGTGGAAGTTGCGCCTGAGAGCGTCGCCTCTTGTAATACACGATCGATGGTTTCTTCTTGTGATTTGCGTGAGTACATACATGCAGGAGAAAAGCAATCCATCGTTAGATTATTGGTTGATCACATGAATACTAGATCAAAATAGGCAAAGATTAAATAGGTAATCTATGTTATTATTTTCTTGATTGAGGCAGATCGACAATCTCAGTTCTTCCTTCTTTTCTGTTTGTTTCCTAATTATTTGATATCCCCATTCTGTGCGAGGATGATCATTGAGTCGATGGAGATTGGCGCCCCCTGTTCATCCTTGTTCTTCTCTATTCTTGCCTGGCCAAATTGCTCGATTGGAGAGCAAAGTGCATGATAACGTGTTTACAGTGAAAAGTAAAGAACAAGATAGTTGAATGAAAGATGATCCATTAGTCTTTATTGATGATAGAAGTGGGGTATTTATACCCAGGCGGAAGTACACATGATGCTTGGCGGTCAAGTAAACACATAGTGCCAAGGAATTACATAGTTGCCTTGAGAGCCAAGAAAGTACATTGTTGCTTGGGAACCAAGCAACCTATCTAACAATTAACTTAATCCTAATTAGCTTAATTAATAAGCAACTATTCTATTCTTAACACTGCACATGGCGATGCAGCAACATCGTGATTTTTGGTGGAGCATGGCGAAACTGCTCAGGGACCCATGTCTTATTACTGAAGAGAAAAACAAAGTCTCAACCTTTCCGCACGTGGAAGTGTGGTGTGCACTCGCCTGCGCTGTCCGGTGGCAGAACCGACAGCACTGGAGCTATGCATCGAACCTGCGGGGGTGAAGGAAGCCATCCTCTCCGAGTTCGACAACATCCCGAGAGCAGTCGTCGACGTGTCCACCATCTCGGTAAAATCCTTCCTTGTCCGTTTCACGGATGAGGGGTGGCGCGATCGAGTTGCATCTGTGAGGGTGTTCCACGACGACCAGACCACACCATTCCGCGTCCAGGGTTGGATGCCTGACTTCGACGCCGAGCTCGCTCGTCCATGTTACCGCGTGCGCGTTCTCCTTGAGCGAGTCCCTAAGCAAGCGTGGTCACTTGAGATGGCGAAGAAACTTCTCCCCGTGTGCAGGATTGTCTCCATCGAGCTTGATACATTCATGGAAAGGAGCATGTACTTCTACATATTGCATGCAGACCCCCCTGGTACTCGTGCGGCGAGAACCAGACTGATTTCATAAATCTTGTTCCTTGGTGTTCCACCCTCCACATTTCTGGTGGACTAAATACATGCGGGGTTTGACACCCGTGACCCAGGGGGTGCGCTTGTTGTTTTTGGTGGTGACGACTCGAGACCGGGGGAGGGGGTGACAAAGATCATCTATATGGGGGGCATGTTGGTTTGTTTTACAATCGCACGTACTGTGGGGGGTGGGGCATGTTGGTTTGTTTTACAACCGGACATGCCGGGAGGGGGGGTGGGCTTTTTGGTTTCAGTGGTGACGACTTGAGACAAAGGGATGGCGGAGCTTGTTTTGGCATGTTATCCTCATGGTTTCGGTCCTGCGCGAAATCCTGAAAACCAACACTCACACGTAGTTCGGAAAATTCACGCAGATTCATCAAAAAGCATGCCTTGGTTTATTATGTTGGGTTGCTTAATAATAGGGAGTGTAACAAAAAGAAATATCTTGCTATAAAAAATAAATGTTGTAATTGCATATATCATTCTCTCCTGTTCTCCCTTCCCGGGTAAGAAAAAAGAGATAATCATCACACGGAAAAAGAAAAAAACATTCCACACGGGTTGCGTTTACTCTTGAGGGAAAAAAATATTTCCAAAAATCATAACTGACAGAATAAAGAAATACGTAGCACGACCAATTTTTTATTGCATTGGCATAAAATGGAATAATAGTTTAACATGGTACATCGCAGCCAAAATCATAACTGAAGGAATAAAAAAATACGTTGCACGACCAAAATACGTAGCCCTAATCTCCAAGTCCCTCGACGGTAGCTAGCTCATGATAACACAATACTGGAAAATGTTCTTTGACAAACATGCGAAAATCACACGAAGCTAGGACTGCGTACATGCGATCCGGTCCTGAGATTTTAGGGGCCCGGGGCGAAACTCAAACTCAAGGCCCTTATCGATCATAAACATTATAGCAATAGTATTTAATATATGTATGTATATATATAATATTATCAATATACCCTTAGGATCGGTGTCACTACGATCTTGAGTAGCCGAAGGTACATATAATGGTTTTGCAAAAGCAAAAAAAAAAAGGTCCATATAATGGCCTAGAAAGCAGACAAGTGCGCGTGTCTATCTTAGAAAGGCAAATGCATGTTTAATGGCAGGCTGTGTTATAATTACAGATATACATTCTAGTCCTAAAAGATATTGCATCCAAAGTGTAGCGTAATTTTTGACTAACAGATGGTAGTAAGATTATTATTCTAAATAGTAGTATTTGAAAAATTAAAGTAGATGAGATATCCATATGAATAATAGTAAATTATTTGTTCGTATCTTCAAAAATCAAATCAATTATATTTCAATAGTGCAAAAATCACACTTGTCTCGTTGTGGAATTGAGTAAATCAAGAGTTAATTACCCTATTTATATCCTCATCATACAATTGGCCTGAACACTACTACTCCGCCAAGATCAGCGTCCAGATCACCACTCTTTATTCTTAATCTCTTTGAAATCAACTGCACGAGACGATCATCATAAAACAAAAGAAACCTGATGGTTATAATACATACTGTAGACGACGACGATCGCTAGTAATGGTCGGATCCATAGACGACACGCACCGCTGGTGCGCCGCGGTGTGAAGTCGGTGTGCAGCCATGTCAGCAATGGTTCTCAATCCATCCTAAACGTAGCAGCACAATGGACGGCGTGCAAAAAAGGACATCCTTCTCCCGAGACGGAGGGGCCGAGGGGTGGCTTGCCGACCAGGTCCTGCTTTTATTTTTTACCTCGAGGAAACATGGAGGGGAGCTTGTGTGTCGGGTGAAGAAAAAGATGTGTTGCAAAAAAAAGGTTCGAACCTTCACAAAAAAGTTCTCCAAGGCCTTGCTGGAACCACTCGGGGTGAAGGCCCATGGTCCAAGCCTGCTAGGACTGCGCGCTTGGCAGCCTAGTGCTAGCATCCTGCAGCTCGCGTGGTCCAACTTTCTCTAAAAGAGGAAATAAGCATGAAATGAACTATAAAGTGAAAATGCAAATGAGGTAAGAGTAAGGACCGGATCCCCACACGAATGAGCGCTTGTGATTGCAGCCGCGCCAGCAAAACTTTATATCTTTGCTTTTTCCTATATATATATATATATATATATATATATATATATATATATATATATATATATATATATATATATATATATATATATATATTGTCATATGATTCTTATGCTAAAGTAACGATCTATTCACAATGTCAAGTATGAATCAGAAACTTTATTGAAAACTACAAACTCTGATCTCAGTCATTGAAGCAAATGCAATTTATCATAACATCAAAAAGATTCAATACAAGAGCTTTTCAGCAAGTCCACGTACTCAACTATCATTTCATCTTTCACAATTGCTAACACTCACGCAATACTTATGGGTATTGAGTTTTAATCGGACACAGAGAAAGATAGGGGCTTATAGTGTTGCCTCCCAACCTTTTATCTCAAGGGTAATGTCGACAGTAATAGATCATGATAACTTACATCCAAGTAGGTATATATGTCAGGATCTTTCCAACACAATGTGCTTGCCAAATGATAAAATGTAAAAAGGAAAGGTGAAGATCACCATGACTCTTATAAGGGAAGAACAAAAGATAGGCCCTTTGCAAAGGGAAGCAGAGGTTGTCATGTGCTTTTATGGTTGGATGTACAAAATCTTAGCGCAAAAGAACGTCACTTTGTATTGCCACTTGTGATAAGGACCTTTATTATGCAGTCCGTCACTTTTATTACTTCCATATCACAAGATCGTATAAAGCTTATTTTCTCCACACTAATAGATCATACATATTTTAGAGAGTTGCAACAATGACAACTTACTTGAAGGATCTTACTCAATCCATAGATAGGTATGGTGGACTCTCATGGCAAAACTGGGTTTAGGGATGTATGGAAGCACAAGTAGTATCTCTACTTGGTGCAAGGAGTTTGGCTAGCATGAGGGGGAAAGGCAAGCTCAACATGTTGGATGATCCAGGACAATATACTTTGTTTCGGATATAAGAAGACATAACACATTATGTTGTCTTCCTTGTCCAACATCAACTCTTTTATCATGTCATATTTTAATGAGTGCTCACAATCATAAAAGATGTTCAAGATAGTATATTTGTATGTAAAACCTCTTTTTCTTTATTACTTCCTATTAATTGCAACGATGACCAAAACTTTGTGTGTCAACTCTCAACGACTTTTATTCATCATACTCTTGATATGTGAGGTCATTACTTTCCATAAGATCAATACGATCTCTTTGATATTTTTTATATTTTCTCTTGCCCTATCATAATCATAGTGAGACAATCAGGCCCTTGACTCAAAACTAATCTTTATTATATATAGCTCACGGACTCGATTACAAAGATAAAGATCATAAAGCAAAGCTCACCACTAGATCATACTAAACTTTATTCTACTAATTCAAGATATTACCAAAAGGATTGAACTAAGAAAAACGGTAAAGATAGGAGTGTGATGGTGATACGATACCGGGGCACCTCCCCCAAGCTTGGTAGCTGCCAAGGGGAGTGCCCATACCCATGTGATTATGTCTCCGTCTTCGAAGGTGGTGATGATGGATTTGGAAGCAGTGATGACGGATTATCATACATCGAGCGTTGGAGATCCTCCAACTTGCGGATAATACCCTTGAGTGCGGCGATATGCTCCTTCAGCAAAATATTTTCACTTGTGAGATACTTGTTTTGTATTTGAGCTAACTCAATCATCTTGAAAGCTTCAATCTCAGTTGAAGTAAAAAGGTTTGGAAGGGGTTGAGGGATGTCTTCTTCTTCTGCTGCCGAAGCCTGATCTTCCATAGTCTTCTTGATCCTATTCTCCTTGTTGATCTCCCCGGGTTCTTCTCTCTTCAACTCTATCTTCATTAGCCAAGCATCGTTGCCCTCATTGTTGGAGGAGGAGGACGACATGATGCCCGGCCTTCTCAACTCTGGCAGAAAATAGCTCGAAATAAAAATAGAGGATTTTTGCGTGGCGCGGTGGTCAAAACCTTCGGGAGAATATATAGTGAATTTTTATCGACCGAAAGAAGTAACGTGCAAGAAAATGGAGTCCCGGGGGCACACGAGGTGCCCACGAGGTAGGGGGCGCGCCTAGGGGGGTAGGGCGCGCCCTCCACCCTCGTGGACTCCTCGTGTCCTTTCCGAACTGCTTCTTATTTTTCTATTTTTCTAAATATTCCAAAACGGAGAAAAATTGCCATTAGAACTATTTTGGAGTCAGTTTACTTACCGTACCACATACATCTTCCTTTTCGGATTCTGAATCGTTCTGGAAAGTGTCCCTTATGTATTCCTCTGGGGTTATGGTTTCAATAACATTGGTTTCAACATTTATAGGATTACCTGAGATATAATGTTTGATTCTTTGACCATTCACCACCTTCGGATTTGTGCCTTCTAAGTTGTTTATTTTTATGGCACCGGAGTGATAGACCTCCTTGATAACGTAAGGACCTTCCCATTTAGAGAGAAATTTTCCTGCAAAAAATCTTAAACGAGAGTTGTATAGCAAGACATAATCACCTACGTTAAACTCGCGCTTTTGTATTCTTTTGTCATGCCATCTTTTAACCTTTTCTATAAACAGTTTGGCATTCTCGTAAGCCTGGGTTCTCCATTCGTCAAGTGAGCTGATGTCAAATAACCTCTTCTCACTGGCAAGTTTGAAATCATAATTGAGCTCTTTAATAGCCCAATATGCCTTATGTTCTAGTTCGAGAGGTAAGTGGCATGCTTTTCCATAAACCATTTTATAAGGAGACATACCCATAGGGTTTTTGTATGCAGTTCTATAGGCCCATAATGCATCATCAAGTTTCTTGGACCAATTCTTTCTAGACCTATTAACAGTCTTTTGCAAAATTAATTTCAGCGCTCGGTTACTTAGTTCTACTTGACCACTAGACTGTGGGTGGTATGGGGATGCAATTCTATGATTAACATCATACTTAGCAAGCATCTTACGGAAAGCACCATGAATAAAGTGTGAACCCCCATCAGTCATTAAATATCTAGGGACTCCAAACCTCGGAAAAATAACTTCTTTAAGCATCTTAATAGAGGTGTTATGATCAGCACTACTAGTTGGAATAGCTTCTACCCACTTATAGTAACGTAATCAACAACAACTAAAATATGTGTATACCCATTAGAGGAAGGAAACGGTCCCATATAATCAAAGCCCCAGACATCAAATGGTTCAATAACAAGTGAATAATTCATAGGCATTTGTTGATGTCTTCTGATATTACCAATTCTTTGGCATTCATCACAAGATAAGGCAAACTTACAGACATCCTTGAAGAGAGATGGCCAATAAAAGCCAGATTGCAGTACCTTATGTGAAGTTCTATCTCCAGCATGGTGTCCTCCATAAGCTTCCGAGTGACACTTGCATAGGATCTGTTCCTGTTCATGCTCAGTACACAACGTCTAATAATACCATCTACTCTTTCTTTATAAAGATGTGGGTCATCCCAGAAGTAATGTCTCAAATCATAGAAGAACTTTTTCTTTTCTGGTATGTAAAACTAGGTTTTATAAATTTGGCAACAATGTAATTATCATAATCAACATACCATGGAGCAGTGCGAGAAGCATTTATGACAGCTAATTGTTCATCACGAAAGCTATCATCAATAGGTAGTGGGTCATCAAGAATATTCTCTAACCTACATAAGTTGTCTGCTACGGGGTTCTCAGCTCCCTTTCTATCAGTAATATGCAAATCAAATTCTTGTAGCAGGAGAACCCATCTAATAAGTCTAGGTTTAGCATCTTTTTTTTCCATAAGGTATTTGATAGCAACATGATCAGTGTGAATAGTTACTTTAGAATCAACAATATAAGGTCTCAACTTATCACAAGCAAATACGACTGCTAAAAATTATTTCTCGTTGGTAGCATAATTTCTCTGGGCACTGTCTAGAGTTTTACTAGCATATTGGATAACATTCAACTTCTTATCAACTCTTTGTCCTAGAATAACACCTACAGCATAATCACTTGCATCGCACATAATCTCAAAGGTTAAATTCCAGTCAGGAGGCTGGACAATAGGTGCAGAGATCAATTGTCGGTGTACTAAAGTAGGGGTACCTTAGTATCCCAACTTGTGCATGGGCAGTAGCAGCGCCCCGTGGCTGGGCTTGCCACGCGCCCGCCAAGGCCCGCTTTGGTTCCTTTGGAGCCATTCAAGAACAAAGTATTCAAGTTAATAAGACAAGACCCCAGCAAGGGGAGCTTGCCGGGAAGGCCGTTCCAGGCTCAAGACCACCCCTTTAGCACAAGGCCCTGGCAGGAGGAGCCTGCCAGGAAGGCCAAAGCATGGCATTTCAGAAGACTTGCCGTGGCGCATCGCGCGCCCCGGCAAGGCCCGGAGAGCGACAAGCTTCCGGGCGCGGCAAGGTAGCGACCGCGACAAGGTGCTTGCCGCGGCAAGCCTTCACTGCGTGCCTGCGCTCCA
Source organism: Secale cereale (assembly GCA_902687465.1). Lineage (NCBI taxonomy): Eukaryota > Viridiplantae > Streptophyta > Magnoliopsida > Poales > Poaceae > Secale > Secale cereale. The sequence goes on from LR738715.1 coordinate 772,195,407, forward strand.
GCTCATCTGGCCACGCGTCACCCTGGGGCCCTTCTAGGGGCACGTGGCTGATGGCTGTGCAGCCGGGGGTACACGGTGGCGAGCCACGATGACGAGGCCACCATCGTGGCGAACGGAGACACCCGGACGGACGCTTTTTTGCACTGTTTAGGGCGACGGTGACGGGCATTCAATGCCCTTGTCCCCCACCGTCTGGGTTAGGTACAAAACACTGTACATACACTGTTACAACTACCACCATTTTTACGCTTTTACCCTCATCTACGTTGACACCTGTCGGTGACCCCTTTGACCTATAAAAGGAGGCCCATGCACAACGTAGAGGGGGTTCCGATGGCAGATCACTCTCACGCTCGGTGTAGCTAGTTCCAAGCACTTTAGATCTTCTTGCTCCCGAGCCAAGAACTCAATACAACCAAGGCAGGAATAGGGTTTTACGCATCCGTGCGGCCCGAACCTGGGTAAACTGCTCGCGTGTGCACCTCGATCCGCTCTTTGTGCTCCCTCCGCTCCCTTGCCGTACCGAAAAGGGGCTCCGGTCCCATAGGTGTTCGTGGGCGACCAGTTTCCCCGACATCTTTGGCACGCCAGGTAGGGGGCGTCGAGGTTGTGCGAACCTTATCCGGCGTTCACGCGGGCGCAATCTTCAGCAACTTCACCAACTTCGTAAACTTCTCCGACATGCCGCCGAAGAAGAAAGCTTCGAAGGTCGGAGGCCCGTCCGCGTCGATCCCACCGCCACCAGAACCAACGGTTGGTGGGGTAGACGCCGGCGGAAGGACGGACGCCGGCGAGGAAACTCACGGCGCCGCCAAGTCCAAGGACAAGACGGACGACCGAGCGCACTCCAAGACCTCGGTGTCCGTACACGCACCGCGCCCCTCCCAATAGGTGCCGGAACGGCAGCGGCGTGGTACGCAAGGTACCATCCGTTTGGTAGGCCAAGGACAAGTTGGCGGGTCGCGGGACGCTCAAGGCCAACGTGCCGGCGCGATCAAGGCACGGTCGCCGGGGCGAGAACCTGCTCCTCCTAACGCTGTTAGAAGTCCGAGCATATCTCGCTCCTCGTACCGCTCGCCACCGCTTCCCTCCACTCCAGCAGAAGCTCTAGCTAGAGCTCAGCTACTCCTCGACTTCCCTCCAGCGGCAGACAAAGCCGAAGACTGGAGGGCAACCATCCAAAGCCTCATCGCCTTCGCCAACAACGACACGCCGCAGCAGCCGGCGACGTCACGGCCGCGGCAAGTCAGCCAAGCGAAGGCTGATGGAGACAAGACCGCCGGGGGTGCAACTACCGTGCACTCCCCGCCGCGGAAGCAGAAATCGCCGACTCGCCGGATCAACGTCGACGATGACTCCACGGCGTCGTCGGATCCGCGGGCTCGCCGCGATCAACGCCAAGTCCTCGACGACAGGCGGCAAGAAGACGCTCGAACTCGCATCGAGCGTCGAAGAGAAGCGCGACGACAGTCCGACCAGCGCGCTGGGACCGCTGTCGACTTGCACGCGCCCGGCGAACCAGGTGACTTGCCGTACGCGGCAGGTTGTCCTGCGTTCACCCGTGAGCTGCGGCAAGTCCAGTGGCCCAGCATGAAGAACTTTAAGCCCGACGTACCCGAGAAGTACGACGGCAAGACCCATCCCTCGGAGTTCCTCAGCATCTACACCATTGCGGTGCAGGCTGCCGGGGGACGCGACGAGAAGATACTAGCAAACTACTTCCCGCTCGTGCTCAAGCCAAACGTCAGATCTTGGCTCATGCACTTGCCGGAGAACTCCATCTCTTCTTGGGCTGACCTGTGCCATCAGTTTGTTGGCGCCTTCACGGGCGGCCACAAGCCCCACGGCCAGGAAAGTGATCTCCACATACTTGCCCAGAAGGAGGGAGAGTCCCTGCGGAAATACATCCAGAGATTCAGCCGCGTCCAGCACAACATCCCGGACGTCCACCCTGCCGCGGTTATTAGCGCGTTCCATCAGAACGTGCGCAACCGCCGGATGAGGGAGGAAATGGCGATGTGCAAGATAAGAGACGTCAGCGAGCTTTATGCTCTGGCTGACAAGTGCGCACGCGCTGAAGAGGGGAGGAGGCTCCCCGGAGAGGATGTTGGAGCAGGAGGAACAGACAGTGAGGATGCCGCCCCGGCAAGGAAAAACCGGAGGCGGAACAATAAGAAGAAGAAGAACAAGGAGGTACTGGCTGTGGAGCAGTCCGGCAAGGAGGCTGGTGCCAAGAAGGCTCAGGCTGGTGGCTCCGGCAAGGAAGCCACCACTGTAGCCGCCGCCGACAAGCAGGACGGCTCCGACAAGCAGTACTGCAAGATCCACCGCACCAAGGGCCACGATCTCCAGAACTGCAAGAGGGTCGAATACCTCGTCGAGTAGCAGAAGGCTGAGTACGAGCGACACGACAAGGAGAAGGCCCAAGGAGGCGGAGGAGAGTCCGGCAAGAAGCGGCCATTCAATGGCCGGGGAGGGCGCCGCGGCAAGGCTAAGCAGCGGCAAGGAGATAGGCCTCCCCGCGGCCGCGACAAGGACGAAGACGAAGACGACGATGAAGACATGGATGCCGGAGACAACAGCGAGCAGGAGTTCCAGAAGGCCACAGAAGTGCTGTGCGTCGATGGAGGAGCCTCTCTGCATACTTCCCACCTCCAACTCAAACAATGGGTGCGGGAAGTAAATGCAGCTGAGCCACCCGTCGAATCGCGCAAGCTGCTGAAGTGGTCCAGCACGCCCATCATCTTCGACATTGAGGACCACCCTGACCGCACGACGGCGGTCGGGTGCTTGCCGCTGTTGGTTTCACCAACCATCCGCAACCTCAAGGTCACCAAGATGTTGGTTGACGGCGGGGCCGGCCTGAACTTCATCTCCTCTGCTGTGATCCGGAAGCTGCAGATCCCCGACAGCGAGCTCGAGGAGACCGGCATGTTCCAAGGGATCAACCCGGGAAGGAGCAAGCCGAAGGGGAAGATAACGCTGCCAGTAACCTTTGGCGGAGAGCTAAACTTCAGGACTGAGAGGATCACCTTCGACGTTGCCGATATCCCATTGCCATACAATGGGATACTTGACCGTCCGGCGCTTGCCAAGTTCATGGCGGCCTCTCACTATGCCTACAACATGCTCAAGATGCCGGGGCCGATAAGCGTCATCTCTGTCCCCGGTGACAAGAAGGACGCGCTTATCTGCACCGACAAGATCTACCGGGACGCAGCAGCCGCAGCAGATAGCAAAACACTTGCCGCTGAAGCTCCCGGGGGAAAGAACAAGACCAAGTCCGGCAAGAGCTCTGGGGCCCAATCCGGCAAACGCACCTCTTCGGAGTGCCGCGCTGCCGTCAAGGACGCACCACCGAGCTCCACCGGCAAGTGCAAGAAAGGAATGACAGCTCCACCTGCAACCAAGAAGGTGTCCGCCAAGAAGGACGGCACTGGTGGTACCTGAAGGAAATATGCCCTAGAGGCAATAATAAAGTTATTATTTATTTCCTTATATCATGATAAATGTCTTTTATTCATGCTAGAATTGTATTAACCGGAAACTTAGTACATGTGTGAATACATAGACAAAACAGTATGTCCCTAGTATGCCTCTACTAGACTAGCTCATTGATCAAAGATGGTTATGTTTCCTAGCCATGGACATGAGTTGTCATTTGATCAACGGGATCACATCATTAGGAGAATGATGTGATGGACAAGACCCATCCGTTAGCATAGCACTATGATCGTTTAGTTTAACTGCTATTGCTTTCTTCATGACTTATACATGTTCCTATGACTATGAGATTATGCAACTCCCGAATACCGTAGGAACACCTTGTGTGCTATCAAACGTCACAACGTAACTGGGTGATCATAAAGATGCTCTACAGGTGTCTCCGAAAGTATTCGTGGTGTTGGCATAGATCAAGATTAGGATTTGTCACTCCGAGTGTCGGAGAGGTATCTCTGGGCCCTCTCGGTAACACACATCATAATAAGCCTTGCAAGCAAAAGACTAATGAGTTAGTCACGAGATGATGTGTTACGGAACGAGTAAAGAGACTTGCCGGTAACGAGATTGAACTAGGTATAGTGATACCGACGATCGAATCTCGGGCAAGTAACATATCGTTTGACAAAAGGAACAACGTATGTTGTTATGCGGTTCGACCGATAAAGATCTTCGTAGAATATGTAGGAGCCAATATGGGCATCCAGGTTCCGCTATTGGTTATTGACCAGAGAAGTGTCTCGGTCATGTCTACATAGTTCTCGAACCCGTAGGGTCCGCACGCTTAACGTTTCGTTGACGATATAGTATTTAATGAGTTATGTATGTTGGTGACCGAATGTTATTCGGAGTCCAGGATGTGATCACGGACATGACGAGGAACTCCGGAATGGTCCGGAGATAAAGATTAATATATGAGATAATAGTGTTTGACCTCCGGAAGGGTTCCGGAATTCACCGGAAGAGGTTCCGGATGTTTCCCGAAGTGTTTGGGTACAAGAACACGTTATTTGGGCCAAAAGGGAAAGCACACAAGGTTTTTGGAAAGCGCAAAAGGAAGTTTTGCGGAGTCCAGGGGCCAGACGCCAGGGTCCCTGGCGTCTGGGTCCAGACGCCGGGAACCCTGGCGTCTGGCCCTGGAGTCCGAGAAGGACTCTTGCCTTACGGGTGAAACCGACTTTGTGAAGGTTTTTACTCCAAGTTTCGACCCCTAGGCTCAACATATAAATAGAGGGGTAGGGCTAGCACCCAAGAGACATCAAGATACACCAAGCCGTGTGCCGGCTACCCCGACCCTCTAGTTTATCCTCCGTCTAGTTTCTGTAGTGCTTGGCGAAGCCCTGCAGAGATTGTTCTTCATCAACAACCGTCACCACGCCGTCGTGCTGCCGGAACTCATCTACTACTTCGCCCGTCTTGCTGGATCAAGAAGGCGAGGACGTCATCGAGCTGAACGTGTGCTGAACGCGGAGGTGCCGTACGTTCGGTACTAGATCGGGACGGATCGTGAAGGTGCACGACTACATCAACCGCGTTGATAAACGCTTCCGCTTTCGGTCTACGAGGGTACGTAGACACACTCTCCCCTCTCGTTGCTATGCATCTAGTAGATAGATCTTGCGTGATCGTAGGAAATTTTTGAAAATACTACATTCCCCAACAGTGGCATCATGAGCCAGGTCTATGCGTAGATGATATGCACGAGTAGAACACAATAAGATTGTGGACGATACTAGTCATACTGCTTACCAGCATGTCATACTTTGCTTCGGCGGTATTGTGAGATGAAGCGGCCCGGACCGACATTACGCGTACGCTTACGCGAGACTGGTTTCACCGTTACGAGCACTCGTTGCTTAAAGGTGACTGGCGGGTGTCTGTCTCTCTCACTTTAGCTGAATCAAGTGTGGCTACGCCCGGTCCTTGTGAAGGTTAAAACAGCACATACTTGACGAAACATCGTTGTGGTTTTGTATGCGTAGGTAAGAACGGTTCTTGCTAAGCCCGTAGCAGCCACGTAAAACTTGCAACAAACAAAGTAGAGAACGTCTAACTTGTTTTTGCAGGGCATGTTGTGATGTGATATGGTCAAGACATGATGAGTTATACGGTTTTGTATGAGATGATCATGTTTTGTAAAGTTATCGGCAACTGGCAGGAGCCATATGGTTGTCGCTTTATTGTATGAAATGCAATCGCCATGTAATTGCTTTACTTTATCACTAAACGATAGCGATAGTCGTAGAAGCAATAGTTGGCGAGACGACAACGATGCTACGATGGAGATCAAGGTGTCAAGCCGGTGACGAAGGTGATCATGACGGTGCTTTAGAGATGGAGATCAAAAGCACAAGATGATGATGGCCATATCATGTCACATATTTTGATTGCATGTGATGTTTATCTTATTATGCTTCTTATTTTGCTTAGAACGACGGTAGCATTATAAGATGATCCCTTACTAAATTTCAAGGTATAAGTGTTCTCCCTGAGTATGCACCGTTGCGAAAGTTCGTCGTGCCGAGACACCACGTGATGATCGGGTGTGATAAGCTCTACGTTCAAATACAACGGGTGTAAGCCAGTTTTGCACACGCAGAATACTCGGGTTAAACTTGACGAGCCTAGCATATACAGATATGGCCTCGGAACACTGGAGACCGAAAGGTCGAGCGTGAATCATATAGTAGATATGATCAACATAAGATGTTCACCATTGAAAACTACTCCATCTCACGTGATGATCGGACATGGTTTAGTTGATTCGGATCACGTGATCATTTAGATGACCAGAGGGATGTCTATCTAAGTGGGAGTTCTTAAGTAATATGATTAATTGAACTTTAATTTATCATGAACTTAGTCCTGGTAGTATTAGCATATCTATGTTGTAGATCAATAGCTCGCGATGTTGCTCCCCGTTTATTTTTTCATATGTTCCTAGAGAAAACCAAGTTGAAAGATGTTAGTAGCAATGATGCGGAATTGTTCCGTGATATGAGGTTTGTCCTCATTGCTGCACAGAAGAATTATGTCCTTGATGCACCGCTAGGTGACAGACCTATTGCAGGAGCAGATGTAGACGTTATGAACGTTTTGACAAAAGCTCGATATGATGACTACTTGATAGTTTAGTGCACCATGCTTTACGGCTTAGAACCGGGACTTCAAAAACGTTTTGAATGCCACGGAGCATATAAGATGTTCCAAGAGTTGAAATTAGTATTTCATACTCATGCCCGTGTCGAGAGGTATAAGACCTCTGACAGTACTTTGCCTACAAAATGGAGGAGAATAGCTCAACCAGTGAGCATGTGCTCAGATTGTCTGGGTACTACAATTACTTTAATCAAGTGGGAGTTAATCTTCCAGATAAGATAGTAATTGACAAAGTTCTCTAGTCACTATCACCAAGTTAGTAGAACTTCGTGATGAACTATAAATATGCAAGGGATGACGAAAGGAATTCCCAGCTCTTCGCGATACTGAAGTAGGCGAAGGTAGAAATCATGAAAAAGCATCAAGTGTTGATGGTTAGCAAGACCACTAGTTTCAAGAAAAAGGGCAAGGGAAGGAAAGGGAACTTCAAAAGGAATAGCAAGTCAGTTGCTACTTCCACGAAGAAACCCAAAGCTAAACTCAAGCCTGAAACTAAGTGCTTCTACTGCAAAGGAAATGGTCACTGGAAGTGGAACTGCCCTAGATACTTGGCGGATAAGAAGGATGGCAAAGTGAACAAAGGTATATTTGATATACAGATTATTGATGTGTATTTTACTAGTGTTCATAGCAACCCCTCGGTATTTGATATTGATTTAGTTGCTAAAGAGTAGTAACTCAAAGTGGGAGTTGCATAATGAACAGAAACTAGTTAAAGGATGAAGTGACGATGTGTATTGGAAATAGTTCCAAGATTGATATGATCATCATCGCACACTCCCTATACTTTCGGGATTAGTGTTGAACCTAAATAACTGTTATTTGGTGTTTGTGTTGAGCATGAATGTGATTTGATCATGTTTATTGCAATACGGTTATTCATGTAAGTTAGAGAATAATTGTTGTTCTGTTTACATGAATAAAACCTTCTATGGTCATACACCCAATGAAAATAGTTTATTGGATCTCGATTGTGTGATACACATATTCATAATATTGAAACCAAAAGATGCAAGGTTAATAATGATAGTGCAACTTATTTGTGGCACTGCCGTTTAGGTCATATTGGTGTAAAACGCATGAAGAAACTCCATAAAGCTTTATGGGTAGGAAGAGGTAAAGTGGTGAGGTTGCAGCAGCGGCTAAGCAATATGGTGGCTAACTTACGAGTACCAGAATAAGATGAGAAGCTACGCAAGCGGTCGCAAAAGAGGTGATCGCTAAAGATCCTAACTACATACGGTCAAACATAACCCCACCGTGTTCTCTTCTCAAAGTGAAAAGAGACAGTCACGGTTACTCACACAGCTGTGTGTTTTACTTCGGATCCTCTGTCAAGTTTTCTACAACCGGACATTAACAAATTCCAATCTGCCACATAACCGCGGGCACGGCTTTCGAAAGTTCATAACCCTGCAGGGGTGTTCCAACTTAGCCCATCACAAGCTCTCACGATTAGCTGAAGTGATAAATATAATATCATCACCCCTTATCTTAGGGAAAAACCGATCAGGCTCGGAATCCCTGTAGCACAAGTCATTTCGACAATGGTAAAACAAGTCCAGCAAGACCTCCCGGCGTGCCGACACCCTGATAGTAGCCGCGCGTATCTCGTCTCAGGCCACGTCCGGATGAGCAGTACGTACAGATACCGAAGATCCCAGCGAACTGGGTGGCATCCGCAAGTGGCTCTAGTTTGGGACCAACACCATCAGCACTGGCCCCCCTGCTATGTAGAATTAAGAATCCTCGGGGACGCGACCCCCTATGCAATTTTAATTATTTAATTAAGTTGTTATTATGGGCAAATTAAAACCAAAGTTGGGCCTTGCTGGAGGAGTTTTATTCAAAGTCGAACTGTCAAGGGGTCCCCATTACACCCATTGTGTTAGGAACGCAAAATCAAGGAACATAATGCCGGTTTATCGGCGCCTAAGGTGGCATGAGTGGAACAAAACACCGAGCAAAAGGCCAAGCCTTCCACCCATGCCCAGTATATAAGGTGTGTTAATAAAATTAATAGATATTGTGATAAAACCAACAACAAGTTCCCTCCTGGAACGGACTTCATCTTCACCTGCAACTAACAACGCTATAAGAGGGACTGAGCAAGCGAGGCTGAGCAAGCGGGTAACATAGCCAAACAGTGGTTTTGCTAGGAAGGTGTCAAGGTTAGAGGTTTCATGGCAACAAGGAGAGGCTGACATAAAAGATGGGTATCGCGACATGTAACGATAGCATCGAGACAACTAAGCATGGCAAAGATAGTAAAGGTATCCAAGGGTATGATCATCTTGCCTGGGATTCCACAAGGGAGAAGAACGGATCCATGAAGTAGAAGGAGCAACAGACGAGCGAAACCTCACAACTCCGGAACGAAACCGAAGCTATCAAGAGAAGCAAACCGGAAAGAAGCAAACAACACGGTAAACACACGAGCATAAACATGGCATACGATGCACAAGCAAGCATGATGCATGTCCGGTTTAAATATGCAAGGCATGGCAAAGTGCACAAACAAATCTACAAGTTAAGTGGAGCTCAATATGCAACGAGTTGCATATTGACGAAACACCACAAATTAATTATTTAGTTGACTCTCGTTATTTACAAGACAAGATTAAATGTTTTTAGCATGGCAAGAGGTGAAGCATAAAGAAACTATACTATTAAGGCAATTTAAATGAGGCCGGAAAATAACAACAACATATCCGGAAAATCCCCATGAGCATGTTTAATAATTATAAGCAACAACAATTAAACATTCAAGGTTGTTAACATGATGCGGATGACATGATCAAGTTTATGCAATTTTTATTAAAAGGTTGTCAATTAACAAGATATGAAGCATTTGTCACCGTGGTGGAAGAAGGGTGCCACGGCAACGATCCGAAATGATGCAACGCAACAATTCGGTACCGGTAACTCGGTGAGGGACCGGTGCAAAACAAAAGGTGGAGTGAACGAGTTGAACAAGATGATGGGGTGATCCCGTTGCCGGGTTCCCACGGGTCGGTGACGAGGCAACCGAGGAACAACAAAAGGGACGAAACAGACACGGTGCTCACACGGGAAACATTTCATACAACCACAACAAGCATGCATCTACGGGTCACGTCTCAGGGTTATACCTTTGAAGCGTGCGTTTCGGGGCGGTTCGAGACGTAGAGGAAGGAGTCGTTCACGTCGGAGAGGAAGTAGTGGTACACGGGCTTCGGCGACGGTAGGCGTTCACGAGGTCGTTTTGTAGATGTACATGTCGACGGTAGACGTTCGGGCGACGGTAGACGTTCGGGCGACGGTAGTGGTACTTGGGTCTCCGAGTAGTCGTTCTCGAGCTCGTAGCCGTTCGGTCGTCGAGGTACTTGTACATGTAGTGGTACTTGTCGGGTCATGTAGTTGTTCACGTTCACGTCTTGGTTCACGGTCGGACGAGCTCGGACGTCGTGGTACTTGGGGTTCTCGTGGCGGCCGTGTAGTTGTTCACATCTCCAAAAGAGTACACGGGTCTCCTGTCCAAACATATTACAGCACGGCAACAAAACAAAAACAAAAACAAACTACAGCACGGTCACGGGAAGGAGGCAGGACTTGAGGAGCTGCGGCAGCTCGGGGCCAGGGGGCCGGGGCCGCTGCGCCTGCGGGCTCGCCCGGCTCGGCAAGGAACGGAGGGAAGGGGCGCAGAGGAGGGCCGGTGGCACTCGAAGGCAGGAGGACGGGGTCGGGCCGCCTCCTGGCGCTGGAGGATGGAGGGGCCGCTCCAGGCGAGGGAAGAACACCAGCGCGAGGGAGGAGCACCTCTTGGCCGCGGCTGCTGTGAAGAAGGCGCGTCGAGGCAGGATGCAGCGCTCGGGGCCTCTGGCCTGGCGCGCAACGGAGGGAGGAGGCCGGGGCGCTCGGGCCTGGGGCGCTCGCGCCTTGGCCAGGACGAGGCAACCGAGGGGCGCGGACGGAGGTTGGAGCAGGTGCTCCGGCGCCTGGCGAAGGACGGCGGTGGCCCTGGCACGGGAAGGGCGAGAACTGCTCGAGGGGAGCCGCGCGGGGTGGGGCGCTCGGCCGGCTCACGGGCAGGAGAAGGGAGGCCTCGGCCGGTGCTGCACGGGACGAGAGGGAGGAGAGAGATCGAGGGAGTGAGGCTCGAGAGGGGACTCGGGGCGAAGGGGAAAATCGGGCGCTGGGGCCTCGAGAGAAAGAGAGAGGGGATCGGGAGAAGCGGGACGAAGGGGTGGCGGCGGCTGGAAGGAACGGAGGGAGGAGCGAAGCAGCTAGGGTTAGGTGGGGTTTGGGCCGGCTGGAGTGGCCTTGGGCCAGAAGTGGGCCGAAGAGAGGAGGGAAGAGGAGAGGGAGGAAAAAGAGGCCTGGGCTGCTGGGAATGGCCAGAAGGGCTGGCTCCTATCTTTAACAGATTTTAGCAGACAAAACAAAAGAGAGAAAAGAGAAGGTGGTTAGGGCAAGAATTAGGACAAAGGAGTATTTTTCTCGGGCACATAAAAATAAGCACGACCGGAGAAAAATAAGAAAGGCATGAACGGGAAAACAATTCAAACATATTTGAATATAATTCAAATAGGTTTGAACTTAAGACGAGATTATTGAAGTGTCCAAAAATGTCCGGAATTTTGGAAGAGCCTCGAAACAACGGAAAAGAATTATTGGCAAGATTTAGAAGTAGCAACTCGAAGTGGAATAAACATGGGGAATTTGCAAGTGTGTTGGGGTAATTCCAAAGAATGGAATAATTATTAATATAGCTCCATAAATATTAGGAGGCTTTTATATGTTATAAAGAGAAGTCATCTTCCCTCGATTTAAATGGACCGAAGGTCCACACGATTTATTTAGGTTGAGATGCAAAAATAAAATATGACATGATGGCATGATGACATGATGCAATGCAAAAAAATAAATAACACCATCACAAAAGAACACACGGGAAACCCGGAACATCTGGAATCTTCTGGAACCTTCTGGAATCTTCTGGGACGTCGGTCTCGGGCGTCACAACTCTCCCACACTAACAGAGGATCTCGACCCGAGATCCTAGAGATATCACCGGGTAAAAAACGGAAGAGGAAGAGGTAAAACAAAGTTGCTTCTTTGACAGACGAGTGAAACCAAAGAACCTTGAGAGGTTAAACAAGTTGAAAGAAAGAATAGAACGGAGATGAACGAAGATGAAAACACTCCGTTAGAAAAGAGGAACAAGGAGCACTATGAGAACCTTGAAGGTTGAAAGACATGAAACAAGAGCTCACGGACCAAAAGAATATGAAACTGCAAGGGTATAGCCAAGGAATAAGAATGACAGAATTTGGACAGCACTCCGTCTGAAAATGGAAGGAATTGAACATGAACTAGAGAAGATGGAGTGATACTTGATGAAAACAACAACACATTGCCTCCGAAACAATTAAAAGAATGGCACAAGGAGTAAGAAAGATCCAGACAACACTCCGGTTGAAAAGAGAGGTAAAACTAGATAAGATGAGGGAACTTGAATGAAGAATACAACACTCCGGTTAAATAGATAAACAATGAAAGAACATGATATAGATATGACAAGATGATGGGGTGGAGAGAGCAATATTACAATGCCTCCGGAATGAAAGAATAGCATAAAACTGAATGAAAGACTTGAACGGAGAAGAAAATGACAACTTCTCTCAAGATTGAATTTGAAAGAGCATCCTTACGAAGAAGGGTTGAATGGGGTTGATGGAAAATCAACAACGAAAAGAATAAGCTCGTTGTGGGCTTATGGAAAACATCTCAAAATTAAGAGGTGACAACCAGCCACAGACGAAACATTTGAAAGGATTGAGATCAACAAGGAGACGAAAAACTTATTCACCGGAATGATAATTGAAGAACTTGGGTCATTTATAAGCACCATAATTGCAACAATCCTTAGGGAAAGCTTTTAGGTGAAATACAACCCAAGATAACTCCAACGAATAAATTGAAGGGCTGAAAAGATCTCCTGAACAAGGAAAATGATGGTTTTAAATATCTCATTCTTGATAACTCGTGAATCATGAAACATGAAGGAATTGTCAAGAATGACATAACACCATCTGAAAAGGATAAGGTAGAAGGATTACAATTGGAAAGCATGAAGAAGAATGCTTGAGCTCCAACAAGAATCTTGATGAAGACTGAGGATGAATTAAATGATGATGAACCACCATGAAAACTCCAGTAATGAAAGCATGAGAAGTGGAAGATGAAAAGAAAAAGATTCAAGGCCTGCGATGAATAAGATGGAGCTTGAAATGATATGATTGAAATAACATGGAGCTCCGGAAAACAAGATGAACAACTTAGGACCAAGAATATGATATGATGAACAAGCTCCAGACAAAAGAATTAAATCACCTTGAAGGAATAAGAATAAGAATTATGTCATGCATCTCCTTCACCAATTTAAATTGATGACAACCAAAGGATTTGGCATACTACTTATTCCCATTGCAAAGAATTAAAGAGAGATCTAGCACAACCTTGGATAAGTATACAACGAAGCACCGGTAGGATTATGAAAAGAACGAGTGAAATAAAACGATAACAACGGAAGGATAATCTTGAGAGAACCACCGTAAGAATAAAAGACGAACGAAGAGGCATCAACGAAGAATATTTGGAGGACGAAGTTGAAAACTGAGAACGAAGAAAATCTTCTGAAATGATGGCCTTCGGAGGAACACAAAAGGAAGAATTCAAGAAGTGCTTCGGATGGGTATGAAAAATAATTCCTCACAATCAAAAACAATAATGAGGATGGCAAGAAGCTAGAACCACGAATCTAAATAGAACGGGCCAAGATTTAAGAGAAACACTTCTCCGGTCTCCAAATGCTGAGAATGAAGACGAGAAATGTCATGAAGAATTGTTGAGCACTCCGGAATGAAGAATTAAGAGGTTGGACCAATGAAGAAAAGAATTTGAAAACGATCTTGGGGAAGGCATGTGACTGATGGAAATCATACTTACGTCACACTTTGAAAAGAATTTAAGTATACTCCAGAAAAGGAGAGTCAGGTAAGATCCTGGAAAAAGACCTGTGGGTTAGGGCCCACTCAAAGAAATCACCGTTGAAAAAGATTGCTTAATAGATCTTGCACCGGTTGAATTAAAAGGCTTGAGTAAGATAACAATGCTCAAAAATAATTTGAACGGATAAAGAATGGAATTATGAATCTACAGCACTCCGGATATGAATAGCAAGAGGAGAATGATTAATTGGTGCACCGGAATAAGGAAGCATTGTGAAAAGAGGAAAAGGATAAGATGAACACCGAAATCTTGAATTACATCCACCAGAGAATTAGAGAACAAAAGAATGATGAACTTGAAGCTCTTGAGCATCTTCACGATAAAACACCGGATAAGAACATTGGAGGAAAAGAATGAAGAAACATCACATGAATAAAATGGATATTTCATTAAGAATTTCTTGCTTCAGGAAGAAGAAGGGTGGGAGGGTGGGGAAAACAAGGACAACTTGGGATGAAAGAACATACACCACGTCGGATTTCTCAACGGCGTCTGTATGGAATAACTTGAAGAGAAGGCACACCAGTTGAAAAAGAATTTAACAAGAAGATCTTGATGATCAAGAAGGACTAGCACTCCCATAGAAATATGAGAACACCGATTAGGAAAGGTATGGAATCAACATTTGACATCGAAGCAACTCGAATACCAGAATCAAAACAAGAACAAAGGATTGAACGAATGAATTCCGCAGGAACATCAACTAGACGAGAATCCACTTGGAGAACAAAAAGTAAATAAAAAGGAACAAGGATCAGATAGAACAAATACAAGATAGAAGTTTCGTTCGACATCTTTGTGCTGAAAGCTCATGGAACGTGTTACAAAAGGGTTTTGCAATCCCCGGATCAGCATAGCCAAGGACCCTTTAAGATGCAACTCCCGATCAGAACAAGTCCATAAAACCACTTCACTCAATGTAGAACCCCAAACTTCATATCGAGCATCCGTTGGAAGAATGCCTAGAACTACTAGATGAACCCACCTATAGATTTCCGAAAGTTTCCAGTTATGCAATCAGGTGTTGGGGATACACGGGAAGCACCGCGCAATCAACTCTAAACCTACATCCAGGTGTATCCATTCTTCAACACATAACCAGTCTTTCTCGGAAACTGTTTACCTCGGACCTTCGAAAAGCATCCACTATAACAAGCTATGGCAATACTCTCGAACTACCTCCCCAGTACTGGGTGATGTCGGGGTTATCTTGCCACTGGCCGTATAGGAGAGATTTTCGATGTCGGCCGTCTTAAGTATTTAGTACTGTCACGATATGCTTGTGTCAATGATACCCCGAAGCTCAACTCCTCGGTAACAGGAGGCATCGAGAACAATATCCTTGTCACAAGAACATCGAAACAATCCCAGAATACTCGCAGGATCCTAAAAAAAATTTGTGCAATTTTTGAAAGTAGAAGAGGCAAGAGTAGACGTCAGGAGTCCTCACCAGAGTGAAAGGGGATGAGAAGCAAAGAAATCCTACTCTCCGATATAATATATAGGACTCAAAACATTTTCAAGTGTGTGCCTAGACTCAACCGTCAACGATTCGATCAATCAGTGGGGGCTTCTAGGTCGGAGAAGGCTCTGAATACCAACTTGTAATGCCCAGGATGGAGTTATACCTCCTACGTGTCGAGGCACGACTTAAAGGCATAAGTCCATCCTAGAATGATCTCAAGTTTGGTATCTTTGCACAACTCATGTAAAAGAGGGATTAAAAAAAACAAAAGGAGATAGTTGGCTTACACTCGCCACTTCACACAATACAATACATAAACAATCATCATACAGAACATCACAACCCGACTACGGGTGAAGAACCAAAGAAAGATACCAAAACAACATAAAGCCACAGGTCAGGATCGAATCCTAGTAGAAACCACTACTGAACATCGAAACGTCTCAAGCAAACAGCCACTCTCTTCATCGAGCTCCTGGTGAAGAACTTGAACCAGCTTCTGCATCAAACTCGGCTGAACCTGCATCTGGTGTTGTAGTAACTGTGAGCCACAGAGGACTCAGTAATCCCATAACCATGGGTATCAAGACTAGCAAAGCTTTATGGGTAGGAAGAGGTAAAGTGGTGAGGTTGCAGCAGCGGCTAAGCAATATGGTGGCTAACTTACGAGTACCAGAATAAGATGAGAAGCTACGCAAGCGGTCGCAAAAGAGGTGATCGCTAAAGATCCTAACTACATACGGTCAAACATAACCCCACCGTGTTCTCTTCTCAAAGTGAAAAGAGACAGTCACGGTTACTCACACAGCTGTGTGTTTTACTTCGGATCCTCTGTCAAGTTTTCTACAACCGGACATTAACAAATTCCAATCTGCCACATAACCGCGGGCACGGCTTTCGAAAGTTCATAACCCTGCAGGGGTGTTCCAACTTAGCCCATCACAAGCTCTCACGATTAGCTGAAGTGATAAATATAATATCATCACCCCTTATCTTAGGGAAAAACCGATCAGGCTCGGAATCCCTGTAGCACAAGTCATTTCGACAATGGTAAAACAAGTCCAGCAAGACCTCCCGGCGTGCCGACACCCTGATAGTAGCCGCGCGTATCTCGTCTCAGGCCACGTCCGGATGAGCAGTACGTACAGATACCGAAGATCCCAGCGAACTGGGTGGCATCCGCAAGTGGCTCTAGTTTGGGACCAACACCATCAGCACTGGCCCCCCCTGCTATGTAGAACTAAGAATCCTCGGGGACGCGACCCCCTATGCAATTTTAATTATTTAATTAAGTTGTTATTATGGGCAAATTAAAACCAAAGTTGGGCCTTGCTGGAGGAGTTTTATTCAAAGTCGAACTGTCAAGGGGTCCCCATTACACCCATCGTGTTAGGAACGCAAAATCAAGGAACATAATGCCGGTTTATCGGCGCCTAAGGTGGCATGAGTGGAACAAAACACCGAGCAAAAGGCCAAGCCTTCCACCCATGCCCAGTATATAAGGTGTGTTAATAAAATTAATAGATATTGTGATAAAACCAACAACAAGTTCCCTCCTGGAACGGACTTCATCTTCACCTGCAACTAACAATGCTATAAGAGGGACTGAGCAAGCGAGGCTGAGCAAGCGGGTAACATAGCCAAACAGTGGTTTTGCTAGGAAGGTGTCAAGGTTAGAGGTTTCATGGCAACAAGGAGAGGCTGACATAAAAGATGGGTATCGCGACATGTAACGATAGCATCGAGACAACTAAGCATGGCAAAGATAGTAAAGGTATCCAAGGGTATGATCATCTTGCCTGGGATTCCACAAGGGAGAAGAACGGATCCATGAAGTAGAAGGAGCAACAGACGAGCGAAACCTCACAACTCCGGAACGAAACCGAAGCTATCAAGAGAAGCAAACCGGAAAGAAGCAAACAACACGGTAAACACACGAGCATAAACATGGCATACGATGCACAAGCAAGCATGATGCATGTCCGGTTTAAATATGCAAGGCATGGCAAAGTGCACAAACAAATCTACAAGTTAAGTGGAGCTCAATATGCAACGAGTTGCATATTGACGAAACACCACAAATTAATTATTTAGTTGACTCTCGTTATTTACAAGACAAGATTAAATGTTTTTAGCATGGCAAGAGGTGAAGCATAAAGAAACTATACTATTAAGGCAATTTAAATGAGGCCGGAAAATAACAACAACATATCCGGAAAATCCCCATGAGCATGTTTAATAATTATAAGCAACAACAATTAAACATTCAAGGTTGTTAACATGATGCGGATGACATGATCAAGTTTATGCAATTTTTATTAAAAGGTTGTCAATTAACAAGATATGAAGCATTTGTCACTGTGGTGGAAGAAGGGTGCCACGGCAACGATCCGAAATGATGCAACGCAACAATTCGGTACCGGTAACTCGGTGAGGGACCGGTGCAAAACAAAAGGTGGAGTGAACGAGTTGAACAAGATGATGGGGTGATCCCGTTGCCGGGTTCCCACGGGTCGGTGACGAGGCAACCGAGGAACAACAAAAGGGACGAAACAGACACGGTGCTCACACGGGAAACATTTCATACAACCACAACAAGCATGCATCTACGGGTCACGTCTCGGGGTTATACCTTTGAAGCGTGCGTTTCGGGGCGGTTCGAGACGTAGAGGAAGGAGTCGTTCACGTCGGAGAGGAAGTAGTGGTACACGGGCTTCGGCGACGGTAGGCGTTCACGAGGTCGTTTTGTAGATGTACATGTCGACGGTAGACGTTCGGGCGACGGTAGACGTTCGGGCGACGGTAGTGGTACTTGGGTCTCCGAGTAGTCGTTCTCGAGCTCGTAGCCGTTCGGTCGTCGAGGTACTTGTACATGTAGTGGTACTTGTCGGGTCATGTAGTTGTTCACGTTCACGTCTTGGTTCACGGTCGGACGAGCTCGGACGTCGTGGTACTTGGGGTTCTCGTGGCGGCCGTGTAGTTGTTCACATCTCCAAAAGAGTACACGGGTCTCCTGTCCAAACATATTACAACACGGCAACAAAACAAAAACAAAAACAAACTACAGCACGGTCACGGGAAGGAGGCAGGACTTGAGGAGCTGCGGCAGCTCGGGGCCAGGGGGCCGGGGCCGCTGCGCCTGCGGGCTCGCCCGGCTCGGCAAGGAACGGAGGGAAGGGGCGCAGAGGAGGGCCGGTGGCACTCGAAGGCAGGAGGACGGGGTCGGGCCGCCTCCTGGCACTGGAGGATGGAGGGGCCGCTCCAGGCGAGGGAAGAACACCAGCGCGAGGGAGGAGCACCTCTTGGCCGCGGCTGCTGTGAAGAAGGCGCGTCGAGGCAGGATGCAGCGCTCGGGGCCTCTGGCCTGGCGCGCAACGGAGGGAGGAGGCCGGGGCGCTCGGGCCTGGGGCGCTCGCGCCTTGGCCAGGACGAGGCAACCGAGGGGCGCGGACGGAGGTTGGAGCAGGTGCTCCGGCGCCTGGCGAAGGACGGCGGTGGCCCTGGCACGGGAAGGGCGAGAACTGCTCGAGGGGAGCCGCGCGGGGTGGGGCGCTCGGCCGGCTCGCGGGCAGGAGAAGGGAGGCCTCGGCCGGTGCTGCACGGGACGAGAGGGAGGAGAGATATCGAGGGAGTGAGGCTCGAGAGGGGACTCGGGGCGAAGGGGAAAATCGGGCGCTGGGGCCTCGAGAGAAAGAGAGAGGGGATCGGGAGAAGCGGGACGAAGGGGTGGCGGCGGCTGGAAGGAACGGAGGGAGGAGCGAAGCAGCTAGGGTTAGGTGGGGTTTGGGCCGGCTGGAGTGGCCTTGGGCCAGAAGTGGGCCGAAGAGAGGAGGGAAGAGGAGAGGGAGGAAAAAGAGGCCTGGGCTGCTGGGAATGGCCAGAAGGGCTGGCTCCTATCTTTAACAGATTTTAGCAGACAAAACAAAAGAGAGAAAAGAGAAGGTGGTTAGGGCAAGAATTAGGACAAAGGAGTATTTTTTCTCGGGCACATAAAAATAAGCACGACCGGAGAAAAATAAGAAAGGCATGAACGGGAAAACAATTCAAACATATTTGAATATAATTCAAATAGGTTTGAACTTAAGACGAGATTATTGAAGTGTCCAAAAATGTCCGGAATTTTGGAAGAGCCTCGAAACAACGGAAAATAATTATTGGCAAGATTTAGAAGTAGCAACTCGAAGTGGAATAAACATGGGGAATTTGCAAGTGTGTTGGGGTAATTCCAAAGAATGGAATAATTATTAATATAGCTCCATAAATATTAGGAGGCTTTTATATGTTATAAAGAGAAGTCATCTTCCCTCGATTTAAATGGACCGAAGGTCCACACGATTTATTTAGGTTGAGATGCAAAAATAAAATATGACATGATGGCATGATGACATGATGCAATGCAAAAAAATAAATAACACCATCACAAAAGAACACACGGGAAACCCGGAACATCTGGAATCTTCTGGAACCTTCTGGAATCTTCTGGGACGTCGGTCTCGGGCGTCACAATATTTGTTGGAAAATCATACATACTGATGTATGCGGACCAATGAGTGTTGAAGCACGCGGCGGGTATCGTTATTTTCTGACCTTCACTGATGACTTGAGCAGATATGGGTATATCTACTTAATGAAACACAAGTCTGAAACATTTGAAAAGTTCAAAGAATTTCAGAGTGAAGTAGAGAATCATCGTAACAAGAAAATAAAGTTCTTACGATCTGATCGTGGAGGAGAATATTTGAGCTACGAGTTTGGTCTTCATTTGAAACAATGTGGAATAGTTTCACAACTCACGCCACCCGGAACACCACAACATAATGGTGTATCCGAACGTCGTAACCGTACTATATTAGATATGGTGCGATCTATGATGTCTCTTACCGATTTACCACTATCATTTAGGGTTGTGCATTAGAGACAGCTGCATTCACGTTCAAATAGGGCACCATCTAAATCCGTTGATACGACGCCTTATGAACTGTGGTTTGGCAAGAAACCAAAGTTGTCGTTTCTTAAAATTTGGGGCTGCGATGCTTATGTGAAAACACTTCAACCTGATAAGCTCGAACCCAAACCGGAGAAGTAAATTTTCATAGGATACCCAAAAGAGACTGTTGGGTACACCTTCTACCACAGATCCGAAGGCAAAATATTCGTTGCTAAGAACGGATCCTTTCTAGAAAAGAGTTTCTCTCGAAAGAAGTGAGTGGGAGGAAAGTAGAACTTGATGAGGTAATTGTACCTTCTTCCGGATTGGAAAGTAGTACTTCACAGGAAATTGTTCCAGTGATTCCTACACCAATTAGTGAGGAAGTTAATGATAATGATCATGAAACTTCGGATCAAGTTTCTGCTGAATGTCGTAGATCAACCAGAGTACGTTCCGCACCAGAGTGGTACGGCAACCCAGTTCTGGAAATCATGTTACTAGACCATGATGAACCTACGAACTATGAGGAACCGATGATGAGCCCAGATTCCGCAAAATGGCTTGAAGCCATGAAATCTGAGATGGGATCCATGTATGAGAACAAAGTATGGACTTTGGTTGACTTGCCCGATGATCGGCAGGCCATCAAAAATAAATGGATCTTCAAGAGGAAGACCGACGCAGACGGTAATATTACTGTTTACAAAGCTCGACTTGTTACGAAAGGTTTTCGACAAGTTCAAGGAGTTGACTACGATGAGACTTTCTCACCTGTAGCGATGCTTAAGTCTGTCCGAATCATGTTAGCAATTGCCGCATTTTATGATTATGAAATCTGGCAAATGGATGTCAAAACTGCATTCCTAAATGGATATCTCAAAGAAGAGTTGTATATGATGCAACCAGAAGGTTTTGTCAATCCAAAAGGTGCTAACAAAGTATGCAAACTCCAGCGATCCATCTATGGACTGGTGCAAGCATCTCGGAGTTGGAATATACGCTTTGATGAGGTGATCAAAGCATATGGTTTTATACAGACTTTTGGAGAAGCCTGTATTTACAAGAAGTGAGTGGGAGCACTACAAACTTTCTGATAAGTATATGTGAATGACATATTGTCGATCAGAAATGATGTAGAATTTTCTGGAAAGCATAAAAGAGTGTTTGAAAAGAATTTTTCAAAGAGAGACCTCGGTGAAGCTGCTTACATATTGAGCATCAAGAATCTATATAGATAGATCAAGACGCTTGATAAAACTTTCAATGAGTACATACCTTGATAAGATTTTGAAGTAAGTTCAAAATGGATCAGTCAAAGAAAGAAGTTCTTGCCTGATTTACAAGGTATGAAGTTGAGTAAGACTCAAAGCCAGACCACGGCAGAAAATATATAGAAAGAATGAAAGTCATTCCCTATGCCTCAGCCATAGGTTCTATAAAGTATGCCATGCTGTGTACAAAACACGTTGTGTACCTTGCCAAGATTTTGACAGGGAGGTACAATAGTGATCCAGGAGTAGATCACTGTACAGCGGTCAAAAATTATCCTTAGTGATTGGATGACTAAGGAAATGTTTCTCGATTAAGGAGGTGATAAAGAGTTCGTCGTAAAGGGTTACGCCGATGCAAACTTTGACACTAAAATTCAGATGACTCTAAGTATCAATCTGGATGCGTATTGAAAGTGGGAGCAATTAGCTAGAGTAGCTCCATGCAGAGCATTGTAGACATAGAAATTTGCGAAATACATAGGGATCTGTATATGACAGACCCATTGACTAAACTTCTCTCACAAGCAAAACATGATCACACCTTATTACTCTTGGGTATTAATCACATAGCGATGTGAACTAGATTATTGACTCTAGTAAACCCTTTGGGTGTTGGTCACATAACGATATGAACTATCGGTATTAAATCACATGGCGATGTGAGCTAGATTATTGACTCTAGTGCAAGTGGGAGACTGAAGGAAATATGCCCTAGAGGCAATAATAAAGTTATTATTTATTTCCTTATATCATGATAAATGTCTTTTATTCATGCTAGAATTGTATTAACCGGAAACTTAGTACATGTGTGAATACATAGACAAAACAGTATGTCCCTAGTATGCCTCTACTAGACTAGCTCATTGATCAAAGATGGTTATGTTTCCTAGCCATGGACATGAGTTGTCATTTGATCAACGGGATCACATCATTAGGAGAATGATGTGATGGACAAGACCCATCCGTTAGCATAGCACTATGATCGTTTAGTTTAACTGCTATTGCTTTCTTCATGACTTATACATGTTCCTATGACTATGAGATTATGCAACTCCCGAATATCGTAGGAACACCTTGTGTGCTATCAAACGTCACAACGTAACTGGGTGATCATAAAGATGCTCTACAGGTGTCTCCGAAAGTATTCGTGGTGTTGGCATAGATCAAGATTGGGATTTGTCACTCCGAGTGTCGGAGAGGTATCTCTGGGCCCTCTCGGTAACACACATCACAATAAGCCTTGCAAGCAAAAGACTAATGAGTTAGTCACGAGATGATGTGTTACAGAACGAGTAAAGAGACTTGCCGGCAACGAGATTGAACTAGGTATAAAGATACCGACGATCGAATCTCGGGCAAGTAACATACCGTTTGACAAAAGGAACAACGTATGTTGTTATGCGGTTCGACCGATAAAGATCTTCGTAGAATATGTAGGAGCCAATATGGGCATCCAGGTTCCGCTATTGGTTATTGACCGGAGAGATGTCTCGGTCATGTCTACATAGTTCTCGAACCCGTAGGGTCCGCACGCTTAAACGTTCGTTGACGATATAGTATTTAATGAGTTATGTTTGTTGGTGACCGAATGTTATTCGGAGTCTAGGATGTGATCACGGACATGACGAGGAACTCCGGAATGGTCCGGAGATAAAGATTAATATATGAGATAATAGTGTTTGACCTCCGGAAGGGTTCCGGAATTCACCGGAAGAGGTTTCGGATGTTTCCCGAAGTGTTTGGGTACAAGAACACGTTATTTGGGCCAAAAGGGAAAGCACACAAGGTTTTTGGAAAGCGCAAAAGGAAGTTTTGCGGAGTCCAGGGGCCAGACGCCAGGGTCCCTGGCGTCTGGGTCCAGACGCCGGGAACCCTGGCGTCTGGCCCTGGAGTCCGAGAAGGAGTCTTGCCTTACGGGTGAAACCGACTTTGTGAAGGCTTTTACTCCAAGTTTCGACCCCTAGGCTCAACATATAAATAGAGGGGTAGGGCTAGCACCCAAGAGACATCAAGATACACCAAGCCGTGTGCCGGCTACCCCGACCCTCTAGTTTATCCTCCGTCTAGTTTCTGTAGTGCTTGGCGAAGCCCTGCAGAGATTGTTCTTCATCAACAACCGTCACCACGCCGTCGTGCTGCCGGAACTCGTCTACTACTTCGCCCGTCTTGCTGGATCAAGAAGGCGAGGACGTCATCGAGCTGAACGTGTGCTGAACGCGGAGGTGCCGTACGTTCGGTACTAGATCGGGACGGATCGTGAAGGTGCACGACTACATCAACCGCGTTGATAAACGCTTCCGCTTTCGGTCTACGAGGGTACGTAGACACACTCTCCCCTCTCGTTGCTATGCATCTAGTAGATAGATCTTGCGTGATCGTAGGAAAATTTTGAAAATACTACGTTCCCCAACAGTACCTTCACCATCAGTGCCACGCTTGATCCTAAATAGGAAAGCACGCTCGTTGCTTTCCTGCGGGCGAATGTGGACGTGTTTGCATGGCAACCGTCTGACATCCCCGGTGTTCCCAGGAAAAGTGATTGAGCATAAGCTTGCCGTTTGTCCTCACGCGCGGCCCGTCAAGCAGAAGGTCAGAAAGCAAGCGGTGGAGCGCTAAGAGTTTATCGCTGAGGAAATCAAGAAGTTGGAAGCGGCAGGCCTTGTTAGAGGTGTACTTCAGCCCACGTGGTTGGCCAACCCTGTCGTCGTGCGCAAAGCAAATGGGAAGTGGAGGCTTTGTATAGACTTCACTGATGTGAATAAAGCTTGTCCTAAAGATCCATTTCCCTTGCCGTGCATTGACCAGATCGTTGACTCCACGGCGGGATGTGAGTTGCTTTCATTCCTTGATGCATACTCCGGATACCACCAGATATTCATGGCTGAAGAGGATGAAGAGAGGACCGCATTCATTACTCCATGTGGCACCTATTGCTTCATACGCATGCCCTTTGGATTGAAGAATGCGGGTTCAACATTTGCAAGGGTAGTCCACACTGCTTTTGAGCCACAGATACACAGGAATGTAGAAGCTTACATGGATGATATAGTGGTCAAGAGCAAGAGCAAGGATACCTTGATCCAAGATCTGGATGAAACTTTTGCAAATCTGCGCAAGATACGACTCAAGCTTAACCCCGAGAAGTGCGTCTTCGGAGTCCCCTCCGGCAAGCTCCTCGGGTTCTTTGTGTCCCAGAGGGGGATTGAAGCCAATCCCGACAAGATTAAAGCCATTGAGCAGATCGAAGCACCGAAGCGCGTCAAGGATGTACGGAGGCTTGCTGGTTGTGTGGCTGCTCTCAGCAGGTTCATTTCTAAGTCTGCAGAACGCGCCCTGCCTTTCTTCAAAATCTTGAAAAAGGCAGGTCCAATGAAATGGACTCCAGAAGCGGAGGCAGCGCTGCAAGACTTGAAAGGATACCTGTCCTCTACTCCAATACTTGTCGCACCTAGGCCGCAAGAGAAGTTGCTGCTATACTTAGCAGCAACCAATCAAGTGGTTAGTGCTACGTTGGTAGCGAAAAGGGAGGCAGAGGAGGAGCCCACAGCCCCGGCAAGCACATCCAGCGACAAGCAGGGGGCTTCCCCGACAAGCTCAGGCCCCGACAAGGACGAGTCTGCGCAGATGCAAGAAGAAGTGCGAAAGAAGATGGTGCAGCGCCCAGTTTATTTTGTCAGCTTCCTCTTGCAGGGGGCTAGGTCAAGGTACTCTGGGGTGCAGAAGCTGCTTTTCGGCCTCCTCATGGCCTCGAGAAAGCTGCGCCACTACTTCCAAGCACACGAGATCACAGTGATCACTCACTTTCCGCTGAAAAGGATATTGCAAAACCCAGAAGAAACAGGGAGGATTGTCGAGTGGGCACTGGAGTTGTCGAGCTTTGGTCTTAAGTTTGAAAGTACTTCAACTATTCAGAGCAGAGCCTTGGCAGAGTTCATAGCAGAATGGACACCAACGCCGGATGAAGAAGTTCCAGAAACAAGCATCCCCGTCAAAGAAGCAAGCAAAGAATGGGTAATGTACTTCGATGGTGCCTTCTCGCTGCAAGGCGCCGATGCTGGTGTGCTGCTTGCCGCACCCACCGGAGCGCACCTCAAGTACGTTGTCCAAATGCACTTTTCCAAGGAGCAAGCAACAAACAATACTGCTGAGTATGAGGGTTTGCTTGCCGGCCTCAGAATTGCGGCAGAACTTGGGATCAAGAAGATGATTGTGCGGGGAGATTCGCAGTTGGTTGTCCGACAAGTGAACAAGAGCTACCAGAGCCCATTGATGGAAGCTTACGTAGACGAAGTGAGAAAGCTTGAAGAACACTTTGAAGGCATACAAATGGAGCACGTTCCAAGAGCTCAAAATGACGTCGCAGACGGCCTGTCAAAGTGTGCTGCACTGAAGCTACCTGTGGAACCAGGGATCTTCGTGCTCAAGTTAACTCAACCATCCGTTACACCATCAGTTGGGCAAAGCAAGAAGAGAAAGTTGGTCTCCGGCGACTACTTACCGGCGGATCTTCCTGAGGCCGCCGCCAAGGTCCCCAAGATCAACGACCAAGTTGTTGAGGAACAGTCTGCTCCTGCGGCCCCCAGGGTTCGTACAATTGAAGCAGGTGTTCCCGACAAGTCTTGCCCCGGCAGGCTTGCCGGGGAGCGTCCAGCTCCGGCAGAGCCGCAGGTTCTTGCCGTAGAAGCTGACGTTCCCGCAGCAGCACTGATGCCTTTAGTCCTTGTTGTCGAGCCTCAAGCTCCAGCATGGGCGCAGCAAATTGTCCATTTCCATCAAACTGGAGAACTTCCCGAAGAGCCAGAAGAGATAGAGAGAATAACCAGGCAGTCAAGTATGTACCAGTTCGTTGGCAATGAACTGTACAGAAGAAGACTCAATGGTGTCAGGTTGAAGTGCATTTCCCGGGAAGATGGACAGAAGCTGTTGGCAGAAATACATGGAGGCATATGTGGCCACCACATTGGCGCAAGAGCACTTGCCCGGAAGGCGTTCTGGCAAGGTTTCTTTTGGCCAGAAGCCCTCCAAGATGCAACTGCACAAGTAACCAAGTGTGAAGCGTGCCAGTTCCATGCCAAGCAAATACATCAGCCAGCTCAAGCTCTCCAGACGATCCCTTTGTCCTGGCCCTTTTCGGTCTTGGGGCTCGACATCCTCGGCCCCTTTCCCCGCGCAATCGGGGGCTTTGAGTACTTGTACGTCGCCATCGACAAGTTCACAAAGTGGCCGGAAGTGGAACCAGTAAGAAAGGTGACCGCACAGTCAGCCGTCAAGTTCTTCAGGTCAATTGTTTGCCGTTTCGGAATCCCTAACAGGATCATCACCGACAATGGCACACAGTTCACAAGTCGCACTTTCATGCAATACGTCCAAGACCTTGGCGCCAAGGTCTGTTTCGCTTCTGTTGCTCACCCGAGGAGCAATGGTCAAGCGGAGAGGGCAAATGCTGAAGTGCTGCGCGGACTCAAGACAAGAACTTTCGACAGGCTGCGCAAGTGCGGAAGAAACTGGATTGAGGAGTTGCCGGCGGCTCTTTGGTCAATCAGGACGACACCAAATCGAGCCACCGGGCAGACACCCTTTGCTCTTGTCTATGGAGCAGAGGCAGTTCTCCCCACGGAACTCGTATACGGGTCTCCTCGAGTGCTCTCTTACGATGAGCTCGAGCAAGAGCAGCTGCGGCAAGATGATGCACTGCTCCTCGAGGAGAACCGTCTTCAGGCTGCTGTAC
This sequence comes from Secale cereale, assembly GCA_902687465.1. Taxonomy (NCBI): domain Eukaryota; kingdom Viridiplantae; phylum Streptophyta; class Magnoliopsida; order Poales; family Poaceae; genus Secale; species Secale cereale. The sequence continues at coordinate 772,222,514 of LR738715.1, forward strand.
GAGCTGCTCGATACCAGCAAGCTTTGCGCCGCTACCATAGCTGCAAAGTCAAGGCCAGAAGTCTCGAGGAAGGCGACATTGTTCTTCGGCGTGTTCAGTCCGCCAATAATTCCAACAAGTTGACGCCAAAGTGGGAAGGCCCTTATCGGGTGAGGCAAGTCACAAGGCCCGGCGCTGTCCGCCTTGAGACCGAAGAGGGCTTACCGGTGAGCAACTCCTGGAACATTGAGCATCTTCGCAAGTTTCACCCATGAGGTGCGGTTGCCGTGATCCGTTCCGACAACCACCTTTTGTGCAAGTCTTGCCGCTGTTGCATGTAAACCTTTGTACAAAGCTGGGCGCAGACCCCGTGCATCAGTAAAACTTTTGTGCTTTGCACGGCTTGTCTTTTCATGCATTCTTGTTTTCATTGCATGTATTATCTGACACTTTGTGCAACACACACCCCCGGTAAGCAATAACGAGCCGCAGGGCTCCATATCTATGTTTCCTCCCTCTTCTTTCTTTTCTCAAGCAGAAAAAGTTGTTCCTCGCGCACAAGTTTGCCGGGGGGGAAGGAGACAATGGTATGGACCAAGGGCCGTCGTTCATCAAGAAAGCCTTGCCTTGCCGGGAAGTAAACAACACAAAAGCTAAGTTGCCAAAGTTTGAGCATTCAAATTTTTGAAATTCTTAGTCATCTTCCTTGAACGACCACACTTTGTATGGAAAACCTGTGCGCGGAGGAACCTACCCGTGGCTAGCCGCGCCCTTACTTTGTTTCGAGCATGCTCAACGGCTTAAGTGAGCTGCGACAAGTGTCGCGCCCTTACTTCGTTTTCGAGTTCGCTCAACAACCTAAGTGTGCTGCGACTAGCTGCGGCAAGGTTTCTTGCCGGCAGAGGCATTGCCAGCAAGCTGCTGAAGTTCCGCACTCAGCGCTCGCGGCAAGGGTCCCTTTGCCGACAAGTTCCCTAAAAGCGTAGGGTGAGAAGCATACAAAGTAAAGGAATCGAGCAAGGGAGATAACACTGCATTGACTACCCAAAATAAAGTTATATTACAAGATGATTTGTCGCTGTTCTAATAAACCGTTTGTAACATGATTCGCAGCGACAAGGAAAGCATAAAGAAAGCAGCCTAGTCTACACGGTCACCATCAACTCTTCTGATCTTGCCCACCTTGGCCACGATGTGGGCGACACGAGCCTTCAGCGCTTCCTGGTCAGCGTCGGGCGGCAAGGTCCGGAGGACGTTGTCAAGATTGATCCCGGGGTTGCGGTAGACTATCTTCGTCAACACCCGCTCCACAGTGCCCATGCAAAGTCTGCGCGCCTCGTTTGCCAGCTGTGTGGGGACCCTCTCCCGGAGCTGCTCGAGGGCCGGCGCCACTCCCCTAAAGAATAGGCTCAGCTTAGCGCTGTGAGGGAGGTTCGCATCGGGGGAGTACACGAGGTGCTCCGTCCTCAGCGCCGCCATCTCCTTGTCAATGGCAGCGGCGGCGGCGACGAGCTCCTCGGTCCACTGCTCCACCGTCTTCCTGAATTTATTTTGCGTGACGGCGGTGCTGTCCAGCAATGCTCTCTCAGCACGGAGGTCCTCCTTCAGCTTCGTCTCACGATTCCGGGCGCCGTCAAGTGACTCAGTGAGGGTGGAAACCTTCAGCTCCAAGTCTGCAATAGAATCCTTGGCGTCGTTGAGCTCCTTGCCCTTGTCGGAGAGACGGACCTGCAGCTCCGAGTGGCTGTGGGCGTCTTTCTCCCTCTCAAGTGTGAGCGCGGCAACCTTCTCCTCGCTCGTCTTCAAGTTGAGCTCCAACTGCGCCACCCTCGCCTCCAAGTCTCTCTTGGCGGTCTCTGCAGCTGCAGCGGCGTCCCTTGCTTCCTGCAAAGCCCCGCCAAGGGACTGCTCGCGCGCGGTAAGGTCGTCCTCGTGGCTATCGAGGTCGACCTTCCGCTGCCTTAGCTCTCCTTCCCGCCGAGACAGATCCTCGGCGGCTAGTCGTTGCTGCTCCTCAACCTCGGCCTTCTCAAGGATGAACGCCTGGTGCACCTCAGCGAGCTCCTCCCGCTCCTCCGCCAAGTTCCGGAGAGCCGCTTGGTTGGCGGCGCGGAGCTCCGCGGTGCGCTTCTCCAGATCGGCGCCTGCCTTGACAGCCAGAGCCTCTCGGGACTCCAGCTTGGCCTGCCTGGCGCGGTACATAGCCAGGAGTTTCCGCAGTAGCTGCTCCTCTTCGGGCTCGCTGCTGCTGCCGGGCGCGTCGACAAGCCTCAGCCCGGCGGAGGCCAGGACTTCCCCGTCGAAGACCCCTCCCTCCGCGGGCGCCCTTGACGTAGAAGCCCACGGAACTTGGATGAAGACCCCGTTGGCGGCCTCCAGATAGACGCCCGGCTCGGTCACGGCAGCAGGAGGGTCGGCGGCCGGCGCAGCATCCGGCGCTCCTGCGGCCTCAGGGCCATCAGTGCGGTCGCCGGTCTCCTCCTCAGCTACCGCGTCAGTGGCCGCGGCGGTCTCATCGACGGTGGCCTCCGTCTCCATCGGCTCCGGGGCGGACGAGTCTGCGGACAAAAAGAAGAAGAAAGAAAGAAGAAGTGTCAAGCAAATATCCAAAAAGGAAAATTCAAGAGAAGAAGAACACAAGGGTTACCTGCGCGAGCCTCTTCTTCGACGGGGTTCCTCGCCGGGGGGTCTTCCCTCGGCGGCGTGGTGGTAGCTCCCGCCGGCGGAGGGCCGCTGGCGCCTTCCCTTGGCGGGGTGCTCGCCCTTGGCGGAGTACTCGCCCTTGGCGGAGTGTTCGCCCTTGGCGGGGTACTCGCCCTTGGCGGAGTACTCGCCCTTGGCGGAGTATTCTCCCTCGCCGGGGAGCTCCTCCTTGGCGGGGAGGCTGAGACGAGCGGCTCTTCGGGAGCAGTCTCCTGACGCTCCTGAGGCTGCGGCTCTACTTCTGCACAAAGCAGCAAACAAGCAAGACGTTAGCAAGGATAAGAAACCCACGCGCACCCAACAAGCGAAGAAGTAAACAAGGGACTTACGCTGGGGGCTGCGCTGGGGGCTGCCCTGCGGGGCAGCTGGCTGGTCCGGCAAGCTCGTCGCCGGCGCATCCCCTGCCGCTGCGACGGGCTCGTCCTCGAGGTCGACCACCGGGATCTTGGCCCTCTTCGCCACCGTCTGCGCCAAGGTCCTGGAAGGCAGGCATCGAACAAAGTCAGACAAGGAAGATCCAAGACAAGAACAGCAAACTGAAGAAAAACAAGTTGCTCCACTTACCCTTCCTCCTCCTCGTCGAAACTGAGGACGGAGAAGTCGAAATCCGCCTCGCGCGCTCCGGCGCGAGGAGCTGGAGGAGAAGGCTCCCTCGGGCGCTTGGCGGGCACTGGGTCGGTGGTCTGTGAGGACCCCGCTCCGGTCGTCGCCGAGGCCCGGGGGGCGGAAGGAGCCGTGGAGCCAGAGCGCGAAGACCCTCCTCCGGCTATTGCAGAGGCGCGGGGCGCTCCCTTGACGGCCTTGCCGCCGCGATGGCGCGCGTCGGGCGGCGCTGCGGCCGCGGGGCCGCCGGACGCTCCACCACGACTGCAGCTTTGCGGGGACGCCTCCTCGCTGGAGCTGGGGGACTTGGCGGCGGCGGAGAGCTCCCCGAGGATGAAGACGAACCCAGGTTCAGCGACCCGCCCGAGTCTTCATCAGAATCGCCTGATTCATCGCCCTCCTCGGCGGGCTCGCTGGACTCTGTGCCTTGCCCGGCAGCCTCGCTCGTCTCGGCGGGTTGCCCGGCAGGCCTTAGCAGCTTGAGGACCTCTTCCTCCTCGGCCCGGCTCACCGCATCCGCTACATCCGCCTCGTCCAAGGTGTACCCAAACTTGCCCGCGGCATCAGCTACGGCTGCCTCCTCCATCCTGGTGGCGATATACGCCAAATCCCGGTCGGTGGTGTCGCGGGTGAGACCCTTCTTCTCATCGAGATTAATTGGTAGCTCAACCAAGTTGTCGAAGAAAGTTTGTGCGGTTTCGTCAGAAGGCGCCAGCCAAGTGGGATCAACCCCGTGGGAGTCGCACAGCGGCATTGCCGCGCGGATAGCACTAAGTGACGAGTTGTTACATAGTGGAACTAGTCCCCACGACGGGGCAAACCACTCCGGGTGCTTGGGGTCATGCTTGAATAGCTCCCGGATCATCCCCTTGAGCTCCAGGACAGTGAAGTTGTAGTTGAGGCCGGGGCGTAGCCTCATGCAGTCTGCCGCGTTGCCGAAATCCCAAGCAGCCCTTTTCCTCTCCTGCAAGGGGGCAATGCGGCGACGAAGGAAATCTGCCCTGACCTCACCTACAGTAAGATTGGCTTGCCGGAGGCGAAGAATCCTAGTGAGGGCCATCTTCAGCTTCTCGTCCTCCGGGGCCAGATCACTCCAATCCTTGCCGCGCACTATTGCAGCTCGGTGCGGGGAAGTAAACTGCTGGGGTCCCTCCTCCATGATCCAGCACCAGTCAGCCCTCCACTCTTCCTACTTGCCGCGGAGCTCTCCAATCAAGTACGCCTCTTTCTTATTGAGCCCGAAGATCCAAGAGATCCCACCGGACAGGGGAGACCCAGACTCTACCCGAGGTGTGAAGAAATGGCGGAAGAGAGCTACGTTGGGGGTGACTCCGACAAAGTTTTCGCACAGATGTGCGAAAACGGCCATGGTTAAGACTGCGTTCGGGGTGAAATCTAGGAGGTGGAATCCGTACGTATTCATGACGTCGCAGAAGAACTCAGAGTATGGAGGGTAGAGACCGCAATGGAAGAACATAGCAAAGTAAGGATAACCTCCCGGAAACATGTCGCAGGCTTCGGCGGGGAGAACTCTGGCGCGCGGGTGAGCTTTCGTTCCCCTCGACCAGAAGAGATAGTACTTGTCCTTCAGCTCCCTCGCGCCGAGCCTTGGCGGGAAGACCACCATCTTCTTCCGCATTGCTGCTAGCTTCGCCACCCGGTCGGTCTTCGCGGTTTTCGCCTTGTCGCTCTTCGGGGCCATGGCGGGGACAGCGAGGGGGGCCGGCGGCGCTGGGGAGGCTGGCGGCGGCGGAAGGAGGGTGGAGCTCAGCTCTCTTTCGACCTTTGGGGAGGAGGATAACGACGGGGGTTTCTGGAGGTTGAAGACGCAATGAAGCAATGGGGGAAACTGCCCCTGTTTCCTCTGCTTTTAAGGGGGAGTGGGGGACGTTCCGCATTTTTCCATTAAAGAAACAGGCCACGATCTCTCCCACGACGCCGCAATCGACGCGTGCCGTTAGGGAGGGACGCGGCGGATACGGAGTGGGATGCGGCGCGCCGTGGGCCGCGTGTGCCCGTGCACTATTTTGGGCCTGGCCCAACAGCGTTCGGCACCGTGTGTGGCCCAGGCCCGGGGGCTCCTGTCGGTGTACTAAAGTAGGGGTACCTTAGTATCCCGACTTGTGCACGGGCAGTAGCAGCGCCCCGTGGCTGGGCTTGCCACGCGCCCGCTTTGGTTCCTTTGGAGCCATTCAAGAACAAAGTATTCAAGTTAATAAGACAAGACCCCGGTAAGGGGAGCTTGCTGGGAAGGCCGTTCCAGGCTCAAGACCACCCCTTTAGCACAAGGCCCTGGCAGGAGGAGCCTGCCAGGAAGGCCAAAGCATGGCATTTCAGAAGACTTGCCGTGGCGCATCGCGCGCCCCGGCAAGGCCCGGAGAGCGACAAGCTTCCGGGCGCGGCAAGGTAGCGACCGCGGCAAGGTGCTTGTGAAGGAAATATGCCCTAGAGGCAATAATAAAATTGTTATTTATATTTCCTTATATCATGATAAATGTTTATTATTCATGCTAGAATTGTATTAACCGGAAACTTAGTACATGTGTGGATACATAGACAAAACAGTATGTCCCTAGTATGCCTCTACTAGACTAGCTCATTGATCAAAGATGGTTATGTTTCCTAGCCATAGACATGAGTTGTCATTTGATCAACGGGATCACATCATTAGGAGAATGATGTGATGGACAAGACCCATCCGTTAGCATAGCACTATGATCGTTTAGTTTTACTGCTATTGCTTTCTTCATGACTTATACATGTTCCTATGACTATGAGATTATGCAACTCCCGAATACCGTAGGAACACCTTGTGTGCTATCAAACGTCACAACATAACTGGGTGATCATAAAGATGCTCTACAGGTGTCTCCGAAAGTATTCGTGGTGTTGGCATAGATCAAGATTAGGATTTGTCACTCCGAGTGTCGGAGAGGTATCTCTGGGCCCTCTGGGTAACACACATCACAATAAGCCTTGCAAGCAAAAGACTAATGAGTTAGTCACGAGATGATGTGTTACGGAACGAGTAAAGAGACTTGCCGATAACGAGATTGAACTAGGTATAGAGATACCGACGATCGAATCTCGGGCAAGTAACATACCGATGACAAAAGGAACAACATATGTTGTTATGCGGTTTTGACCGATAAAAGATCTTCGTAGAATATGTAGGAGCCAATATGAACATCCAGGTTCCGCTATTGGTTATTGATCGAAGATGAGTCTCGGTCATGTCTACATAGTTCTCGAACCCGTAGGGTCCGCACGCTTAACGTTTGATGACGATAGGTATTATGAGTTTATGAGTTTTGATGTACAGAAGGTAGTTCGGAGTCCCGGATGAGATCACGGACATGACGAGGAGTCTCGGAATGTCCGAGACATAAAGATTGATATATTGGACGACTATATTCGGACACCGGAAGTGTTCCGGAAAAGTTTCGGATTTAACGGGATTGCCGGAGGGGGTTACCGGAACCCCCTACGAGGGGGGATGGTCCATAGTGGGCCTTATGGAAAAGAGAGAGACAGCCCATAGGGGCTGGCCGGCGCCCCACCTAGGGTTCGTAGTTGGACTAGGATTGGGGGGCGCCACCACTCCTTCTTTTCCTTTCCCTCTCTTCCTTCTTTGGTAGTTCCTACTAGGAATAGGATTGCAATCCTATTCCTAGTAGGATTGCACCCCTAGCCGCACCATAGAAGGGCCGGCCGGCCTCCCCCCTTGCTCCTTTATATACGGGGGCAGGGGGGCACCCAAAAGACACACAAGTTGAATTGTTCCAGCCGTGTGCGGTGCCCCCCTCCACAGAAACACACCTCGGTCATACCGTCGCGGTGCTTAGGCGAAGCCCTGCGCCGGTGAATACATCATATCCGTCACCACGCCGTCGTGCTGACGAAACTCTCCCGTGAAGCTCAACTGGATCAAGAGCTCGTGGGACGTCATCAAGCTGAACGTGTGCTGAACGCGGAGGTGCCGTACGTTCGGTGCTTGATCGGTTGAATCGCGAAGAAGTTCGACTACATGAACCGCGTCACTTGACGCTTCCGCTTCCGGTCTATGAGGGTACGTAGACACACTCTTCCCTCTCGTTGCTATGCATCTGGTAGATAGATCTTGCGTGATCGTAGGAAAATTTTAAAATACCACGTTCCCCAACAGTGGCATCATGAGCCAGGTCTATGCGTAGATGATATGCATGAGTAGAACACAATGAGTTGTGGGCGATACTAGTCATACTGCTTACCAGCATGTCATACTTTGCTTCGGCGGTATTGTGAGATGAAGCGGCCCGGACCGACATTACGCGTACGCTTACGCGAGACTGGTTTCACCGTTACGAGCACTCGTTGCTTAAAGGTGACTGGCGGGTGTCTGTCTCTCTCACTTTAGCTGAATCAAGTGTGGCTACGCCCGGTCCTTGTGAAGGTTAAAACAACACATACTTGACGAAACATCGTTGTGGTTTTGTATGCGTAGGTAAGAACGGTTCTTGCTAAGCCCGTAGCAGCCACGTAAAACTTGCAACAACAAAGTAGAGGACGTCTAACTTGTTTTTGCAGGGCATGTTGTGATGTGATATGGTCAAGACATGATGAGTTATACGGTTTTGTATGAGATGATCATGTTTTGTAATGTTATCGGCAACTGGCAGGAGCCATATGGTTGTCGCTTTATTGTATGAAATGCAATCGCCATGTAATTGCTTTACTTTATCACTAAGCGGTAGCGATAGTCGTAGAAGCAATAGTTGGCGAGACGACAACGATACTACGATGGAGATCAAGGTGTCGCGCCGGTGACGAAGGTGATCATGACGGTGCTTTAGAGATAGAGATCAAAAGCACAAGATGATGATGGCCATATCATGTCACATATTTTGATTGCATGTGATGTTTATCTTATTATGCTTCTTATTTTGCTTAGAACGACGGTAGCATTATAAGATGATCCCTTACTAAATTTCAAGGTATAAGTGTTCTCCCTGAGTATGCACCGTTGCGAAAGTTCGTCGTGCCGAGACACCACGTGATGATCGGGTGTGATAAGATCTACGTTCAAATACAACGGGTGTAAGCCAGTTTTGCACACGCAGAATACTCGGGTTAAACTTGACGAGCCTAGCATATGCAGATATGGCCTCGGAACACTGGAGACCGAAAGGTCGAGCGTGAATCATATAGTAGATATGATCAACATAAGATGTTCACCATTGATACTACTCCATCTCACGTGATGATCGGACATGGTTTAGTTGATTTGGATCACGTGATCATTTAGATGACCAGAGGGATGTCTATCTAAGTGGGAGTTCTTTAATTAATATGATTAAATTGAACTTTAATTTATCATGAACTTAGTCCTCTTAGTATTAGCATATCTATGTTGTAGATCAATAGCTCACGATGTTGCTCCCCGTTTATTTTTTATATGCTCCTAGAGAAAACTAAGTTGAAAGATGTTAGTAGCAATGATGCGGAATTGTTCCGTGATCTGAGGATTATCCTCATTGCTGCACAGAAGAATTATGTCCTTGATGCACCGCTAGGTGACAGACCTATTGTAGGAGCAGATGTAGACGTTATGAACGTTTTGACAAAAGCTCGGTATGATGACTACTTGATAGTTTAAGTGCACCATGCTTTACGGCTTAGAACCGGGACTTCAAAAACGTTTTGAACGCCACGGAGCATATAAGATGTTCCAAGAGTTGAAATTAGTATTTTATACTCATGGCCGTGTCGATAGGTATGAGACCTCTGACAGTACTTTGCCTACAAGATGGAGGAGAATAGCTCAACCAGTGAGCATGTGCTCACATTGTCTGGGTACTGCAATTGCTTGAATCAAGTGGGAGTTAATCTTCCAGATAAGATAGTAATTGACAAAGTTCTCTAGTCACTATCACCAAGTTAGTAGAACTTCGTGATGAACTATAATATGCAAGGGATGACGAAAGTAATTCCCGAGCTCTTCGCGATGCTGAAATCGGCGAAGGTAGAAATCAAGAAAGAGCATCAAGTGTTGATGGTTAACAAGACCACTTGTTTCAAGTAAAGGGCAAAGGGATAGAATGGGAACTTCAAGAAGAATGACAAGCAAGTTGTCACTCCCGTGAAGAAACCCAAAGCTAAAACTCAAGCCAGAAACTAAGTGCTTCTACTGCAAAGGAAATGGTCACTGGAAGTGGAACTGCCCTAGATACTTGGCGGATAAGAAGGATGGCAAAGTGAACAAAGGTATATTTCGATATACGGATTATTGATGTGTATTTTACTAGTGTTCATAGCAACCCCTAAGTATTTGATACTGGTTCAGTTGCTAAAGAGTAGTAACTCGAAATGGGAGTTGCATAATGAACAGAAACTAGTTAAAGGTGAAGTGACGATGTGTGTTGGAAGTGGTTCCAAGATTGATATGATCATCATCGCACACTCCCTATACTTTCGGGATTAGTGTTGAACCTAAATAAGTGTTATTTGCTGTTTGTGTTGAGCATGAATATGATTTGATCATGTTTATTGCAATACGGTTATTCATGTAAGTTAGAGAATAATTGTTGTTCTGTTTACATGAATAAAACCTTCTATGGTCATACACCCAATGAAAATGGTTTGTTGGATCTCGATCGTGTGATACACATATTCATAATATTGAAGCCAAAAGATGCAAGGTTAATAATGATAGTGCAACTTATTTGTGGCACTACCGTTTAGGTCATATTGGTGTAAAACGCATGAAGAAACTCCATAGTGATGGACTTTTGGAATCACTTGATTATGAATCACTTGGTGTTTGCGAACCATGCCTCATGGGCAAGATGACTAAAACTCCGTTCTCCGGAACTGTGGAGCGAGCAACAGAGTTGTTGGAAATCATACATACTAATGTATGCGGACCAATAAGTGTTGAAGCTCACGGCGGGTATCGTTATTTTCTGACCTTCACTGATGATTTGAGCAGATATGGGTATATCTACTTAATGAAGCACAAGTCTGAAACATTTGAAAAGTTCAAAGAATTTCAGAGTGAAGTGGAGAATCATCGTAACAAGAAAATAAGAGTTTCTACGATATGATCGTAGAGGTAAAATATTTGAGTTAGCGAGTTTGGCCTTTAGTAAAAACAATGTGAAATAGTTTCACTACTCACGCCACCTGGAACACCACAGTGTAATGGTGTGTCCGAACGTCATAACCGTACTTTATTAGATATGGTGCGATCGATGATGTATCTTACCGATCTACCACTATCGCTTTTAGGGTTATGCATTAGAGACAGCTACATTCACGTTAAATAGGGCACCATCTAAATCCATGGACATGACACCGTATGAACTGTGGTTTGACGAGAAACATAAGCTGTCATTTCTTTAAGTTTGGGACTGTGATGCTTATATGAAAAAGTTTCAACATGATAAGCTCGAACCCGAATCTGAGAAGTAAATCTTCATAGGATACCCAAAAGAAACTGTTGGGTACACCTTCTATCACAGATCCGAAGGCAAGGTCTTTGTTGCTAAGAGTGGATCCTTTCTAGAGAAGGAGTTTCTCTCGAAAGAAGTGAGTAGGAGGAAAGTAGAACTTGATGCGGTAATTGTACCTTCTCCCGAATTGGAAAGTGGAACATCACAGAAACTAGTTCCAGTGATTCCTACACCAATTAGTGAGGAAGCTAATGATGATGATCATGAAACTTTAGATGAAGTTTCTACTGAACTTCGTAGATCAACCAGAGTTCGTTCCGCACCAGAGTGGTACGGCAACCCAGTTCTGGAAGTCATGTTACTGGACCATGATGAACCTACGAACTATGAGGAAGCGATGATGAGCCCAGATTCCGCAAAATGGCTTGAGGCCATGAAATCTGAGATGGGATCCATGTATGAGAACAAAGTATGGACTTTGGTTGACTTGCCCGATGATCGACAAGCCATCGAAAATAAATGGATCTTCAAGAGGAAGACCGACGCTGACGGTAATGTTACTGTTTACAAAGCTCGACTTGTTGCGAGAATTTTTTTTCGACAAGTTCAAGGAGTTGACTACGATGAGATTTTCTCACCCGTAGCGATGCTTAAGTCTGTCCGAATCATGTTAGCAACTGCCACATTTTATGAAATCTGGCAAATGGATAACGAAATTGCATTCTTTAATGGATTTATTAAAGAAGAGTTGTATATGATGCAACCAGAAGGTTTTGTCAATCCTAAAGGTGCTAACAAAATGTGCAAGCTCCAGCGATCCATCTATGGACTGGTGCAAGCATCTCGGAGTTGGAATATACGCTTTGATAAGTTGATCAAAGCATATAGATTTATACAGACTTGCGATGAAGCCTGTATTTACAAGAAGTGAGTGGGAGCACTACAACCTTTCTGATAAGTATATGTGAATGACATATTGTCGATCGGAAATGATGTAGAATTTTCTGGAAAGCATAAAGGAGTGTTTGAAAGGAGTTTTTCAAAGAAAGACCTTGGTGAAGCTGCTTACATATTGGGCATCAAGATCTATAGAGATAGATCAAGATTCTTGATAAGACTTTCGATGAGTACATACCTTGATAAGATTTTGAAGTAGTTCAAAATGGATCAGTCAAAGAAGGAGTTCTTGCCTGACTTGTAAGGTGTGAAGTTGAGTAAGACTCAAAGCCAGACCACGGCAGAAAAATATAGAGAGAATGAAAGTCATTCCCTATGCCTCAGCCATAGGTTCTATAAAGTATGCCATGCTGTGTACCAAACATGTTGTGTACCTTGCCATGAGTTTGTCAAGGGGGTACAATAGTGATCCAGGAGTAGATCACTGTACAGCGGTCAAAATTATCCTTAGTAACTGGATGACTAAGGAAATTTTTCTCGATTATGGAGGTGATAAAGAGTTCGTCGTAAAGGGTTACGCCGATGCAAGCTTTGACACTAAATCCAGATGACTCCAAGTATCAATCTGGATGCGTATTGAAAGTGGGAGCAATTAGCTAGAGTAGCTCTATGCAGAGCATTGTAGACATAGAAATTTGCAAAATACATACGGATCTGAATGTGACAGACCCGTTGACTAAACTTCTCTCACAAGCAAAACATGATCACACCTTATTACTCTTGGGTATTAATCACATAGCGATGTGAACTAGATTATTGACTCTAGTAAACCCTTTGGGTGTTGGTCACATGGCGATGTGAACTATGGGTGTTATTCACATAACGATGTGAACTATCGGTATTAAATCACATGGCGATGTGAGCTAGATTATTGACTCTAGTGCAAGTGGGAGACTGAAGGAAATATGCCCTAGAGGCAATAATAAAATTGTTATTTATATTTCCTTATATCATGATAAATGTTTATTATTCATGCTAGAATTGTATTAACCGGAAACTTAGTACATGTGTGGATACATAGACAAAATAGTATGTCCCTAGTATGCCTCTACTAGACTAGCTCATTGATCAAAGATGGTTATGTTTCCTAGCCATAGACATGAGTTGTCATTTGATCAACGGGATCACATCATTAGGAGAATGATGTGATGGACAAGACCCATCCGTTAGCATAGCACTATGATCGTTTAGTTTTACTGCTATTGCTTTCTTCATGACTTATACATGTTCCTATGACTATGAGATTATGCAACTCCCGAATACCGTAGGAACACCTTGTGTGCTATCAAACGTCACAACGTAACTGGGTGATCATAAAGATGCTCTACAGGTGTCTCCGAAAGTATTCGTGGTGTTGGCATAGATCAAGATTAGGATTTGTCACTCCGAGTGTCGGAGAGGTATCTCTGGGCCCTCTCGGTAACACACATCACAATAAGCCTTGCAAGCAAAAGACTAATGAGTTAGTCACGAGATGATGTGTTACGGAACGAGTAAAGAGACTTGCCGGTAACGAGATTGAACTAGGTATAGAGATACCGACGATCGAATCTCGGGCAAGTAACATACCGATGACAAAAGGAACAACGTATGTTGTTATGCGGTTTTGACCGATAAAAGATATTCGTAGAATATGTAGGAGCCAATATGAACATCCAGGTTCCACTATTTGTTATTGATCGGAGATGAGTCTCGGTCATGTCTACATAGTTCTCGAACCCGTAGGGTCCGCACGCTTAACGTTTGATGACAATCGGTATTATGAGTTTATGAGTTTTGATGTACCGAAGGTAGTTTGGAGTCCCGGATGAGATCACGGACATGACGAGGAGTCTCGGAATGTCCGAGACATAAAGATTGATATATTGGACGACTATATTCGGACACCAGAAGTGTTCCGGAAAAGTTTCGGATTTAACGGGATTGCCGGAGGGGGTTACCGGAACCCCCTATGAGGGGGGATGGTCGATAGTGGGCCTTATGGAAAAGAGAGAGACAGCCCATAGGGGCTGGCCGGCGCCCCACCTAGGGTTCGTAGTTGGACTAGGATTGGGGGGCGCCACCTCTCCTTCTTTTCCTTTCCCTCTCTTCCTTCTTTGGTAGTTCCTACTAGGAATAGGATTGCAATCCTATTCCTAGTAGGATTGCACCCCTAGCCGCACCATAGAAGGGCCGGCCGGCCTCCCCCCTTGCTCCTTTATATACGGGGGCAGGGGGGCACCCAAAAGACACACAAGTTGAATTGTTCCAGCCGTGTGCGGTGCCCCCCTCCACAGAAACACACCGAGGTCATACCGTCGCGGTGCTTAGGCGAAGCCCTGCGCCGGTGAATACATCATATCCGTCACCACGCCGTCGTGCTGACGAAACTCTCCCGTGAAGCTCAACTGGATCAAGAGCTCGTGGGACGTCATCAAGCTGAACGTGTGCTGAACGCGGAGGTGCCGTACGTTCGGTGCTTGATCGGTTGAATCGCGAAGAAGTTCGACTACATGAACCGCGTCACTTGACGCTTCCGCTTCCGGTCTACGAGGGTACGTAGACACACTCTTTCCTCTCATTGCTATGCATCTGGTAGATAGATCTTGCGTGATCGTAGGAAAATTTTAAAATACTACGTTCCCCAACAGCTTGCCGCGGCAAGCCTTCACTGCGTGCCTGCACTCCAGCTCATCTGGCCACGCGTCACCCTGGGGCCCTTCCAGGGGCACGTGGCTGATGGCTGTGCAGCCGGGGGTACACGGTGGCGAGCCACCATCGTGGCGAACGGAGACGCCAGGACGGACGCTTTTTTGCACTGTTTAGGGCGACGTGACGGGCATTCAATGCCCTTGTCCCCCATCGTCTGGGTTAGGTACAAAACACTGTACATACACTGTTACAACTACCACCATTTTTACGCTTTTACCCTCATCTACGTTGACACCTGTCGGTGACCCCTTTGACCTATAAAAGGAGGCCCATGCACAACGTAGAGGGGGTTCCGATGGCAGATCACTCTCGCGCTCGGTGTAGCTAGTTCCAAGCACTGTAGATCTTCTTGCTCCCGAGCCAAGAACTCAATACAACCAAGGCAGGAGTAGGGTTTTACGCATCCGTGCGGCCCGAACCTGGGTAAACTGCTCGCGTGTGCACCTCGATCCGCTCTTTGTGCTCCCTCCGCTCCCTTGCCGTGCCGAAAAGGGGCTCCGGTCCCATAGGTGTTTGTGGGCGACCAGTTTCCCCGACATCAATGCTTTCTTAAGTACTTCAAATGCTTCTACACAATCATCATCAAAGACAAAAGGAACATCTTTTTGTAAGAGATTAGTCAGAGGCCTAGAGATTTTGGAGAAGTCCTTAATGAACCTCCTATAAAACCCGGCATGACCAAGGAAACTTCTTATACCTTTTATGTCCTTGGGACACGGCATCTTCTCAATAGCATCAATTTTAGCCTTATCAACTTCAATACCTCTTTCAGAAATTTTATGCCCCAAGAGAATGCCTTCATTAACCATAAAGTGGCACTTTAACCAGTTCAAGACAAGATTAGTTTCTTCACATCTCTGCAAAACTCGATCAAGGTTGCTTAAGCAACCATCAAAAGAAGTTCCGTAAACAGAAAAGTCATCCATGAAAACCTCAACAATCTTTTCTCAAAAGTCAGAGAATATAGCCATCATGCATCTTTGAAAGGTAGCAGGTGCATTACATAAACCAAAAGGCATACGTCTATAAGCAAAGGTACCGAAGGGACAAGTAAAAGTGGTCTTTTCTTGATCCACTTTTGACACAGGTATTTGAGAGAAACCAGAATAGCCATCTAGAAAGCAAAAATGAGTATGTTTGGATAACCTTTCTAGCATTTGATCAATAAAAGGCAAAGGGTAATGATCTTTCTTAGTAGCTTTATTTAATTTGCGGAAATCAATTACCATCCTATAACCTGTAACAATTCTTTGCAGGATCAATTCATCTCTGTCAATAGGAACAACAGTAATACCTCCCTTCTTAGGGACACAATGGACAGGACTTACCCACTGACTATCAGCAACTGGATAAATTATACCTGCCTCTAGAAGCTTCACTATTTCTTTTCTTACCACTTCTTTCATCCTAGGATTCAATCGTCGTTGATGATCAATAACAGGTTTAGCATCCTTTTCCAATTTTATCTTGTGTTGGCATAGAGTGGGACTAATGCCCTTAAGATCATCAAGAGTATATCCAATAGCAGCACGGTGCTTCTTCAGATTTTTCAATAATTTCTCTTCTTCCTGCTCTGAAAGGTTAGCACTAATAATAACATGATATATCTTCTTTTCATCAAGATAAACATACTTAAGAGTATCAGGTAATGGTTTGAGTTCAAACACGGGATCACCCTTGGGTGGAGGAGGATCCCCTAGAATTTCAACAGGCAAGTTGTGTTTCAATAAGGGTCCCTGTTTAAAGAATATTTCATCTATTTCCCTTCTCTCATTCATATACATATCATTTTCATGGTCTAGCAGATATTGTTCTAAAGGATCGTTAGGAGGCACGGCAATAGAAGCAAGACCAATAATTTCATCCTTGCTAGGCAATTCTTTATCATGGGGTTGTCTACGAAATTTAGCAAAGTTAAAATCATGAGACATATCCCCTAATCCAACAGTAACAATATCCTTTTCGCAGTCTATCTTAGCATTAACGGTGTTCAAGAAGGGTCTACCAAATATAATGGGGCAAAAATCACCTTGTGGGGAACCAAGAATAAGAAAATCAGTAGGGTATTTAAGTTTCCCACACAAGACTTCAACATCCCTAACAATCCCTATTGGTGAAATAGTGTCTCTATTAGCAAGCTTAATAGTTACATCAATACTTTCTAGCTCAGTAGGTGCAATATCGTGCATAATTTCTTCATACAAGGAAATGGGTATTACACTCGCACTAGCACCTACATCACACAAACCATGATAGCAATGATCTCCTATTTTAACAGAAATAAGAGGCATGCCTACAACAGGTCTATGTTTATTCCTGGTATCGGGTCTAGCAATTCTAGCAGCTTCATCACAAAGGTAAATAACATGCCCATCAATATCATCGACCAAGAGATCTTTAACCATAGCAACACTAGGTTCAACTTTAATTTACTCAGAGGGTGTAGGCGTTCTAGTATTACTTTTACGAACCACAGTTGAAGCTTTAGAATGATCCTTTATTCTAACAAGGAAGGGTGGTTTCTCAATATAGGTGGTAGGAACAATAGGATCAACATTATAAGTGATAGTATTTTCTTCAACTTTAACAGGTTCAACTACTTTTACTTCAATGGGAGGATGGTATTTAAACCACTTCTCCTTAGGGAGATCAACATGAGTAGCAAATGATTCACAAAAAGAAGCTACTATCTCAGAGTCAAGTCCATATGTAGTGCTAAATTCACGGAAAACATCGGTATCCATAAAAGATTTAACACAATCAAACTTAGGTGTTATACCTGACTCCTTACCTTCGTCGAGATCCCAATCTTCAGAGTTGCGTTTAATTCTTTCCAATAAATCCCATTTGAATTCAATAGTCTTCATCATAAAAGAACCAGTACAAGAAGTATCGAGCATGGAGCGATTATTGAGAGAAAGCCGAGCATAAAAATTTTGAATGATCATTTCTCTTGAGAGCTCATGATTGGGGCATGAATATAACATTGACTTAAGCCTCCCCCAAGCTTGAGCGATACTTTCTCCTTCGCGAGGCCAAAAATTATATATATAATTACAATCACAATGAACCTGATGCATAGGGCAGAACTTCTGATGAAATTCCAACTTCAGTCGGTTGTAGTTCCATGATCCAATATCACCGCATAGCGTAAAGCATGTCAATGCCTCTCCCTTCAAAGATAAAGGGAAGACCTTCTTCTTGATCACATCCTCGGGCATACATGCAAGCTTAAATAATCCACAAACTTCATCACATAGATTAGGTGCAAATCGGGATGCAATGTTCCATCTCCTGTAAAGGGATTAGCTAGCAGTTTCTCTATCATACCCGAAGGAATTTCAAAGCAAACATTTTCAGTAGGTTCAGTAGGTTGAGGAGCAACTCTTTGCTCTACTGGCCGGGGTGAAGATACCCCGAACAAGCCCCTCAAAGGATTAAGTTCCATAGTAACAAGTGACAGTAAATTTCAGCACACTATATAAATTTTTTCTTACCAAATTCCACTTATCAAAGGCGCTTCACTCCCCGGCAACGGAGCCAGAACAGAGTCTTGATGACCCACAAGTGTAGGAGATCTATCGTAGTCCTTTCGATAAGTAAGAGTGTCGAACCCAACGAGGAGCAGAAGGAAATGATAGGCAGTTTTCAGTAAGGTGTTCTCTGCAAGCACTGAAATTATAAGTAACAAATAGTTTTGTGATAAGATAATTGATAACAAGTAACAAAAGGCAAAAGTAAATAAGGTGCAGCAAGATGGCCCAATCCTTTTTGTAGCAAAGGACAAGCCTGGACAAACTCTTATATGAAAGAAAGCGCTCCCGAGGACACATGGGAATTATCGTCAAGCTAGTTTTCATCACGCTCATATGATTCGCGTTTGTTACTTTGATAATTTGGTATGTGGGTGGACCGGTGCTTGGGTGCTGTCCTTACTTGGACAAGCATCCCACTTATGATTAACCTCTATTACAAGCATCCGCAACTACAAAATAAGTATTAAGGTAAACCTAACCATATCATGAAAAATGTGGATCCAAATCAGCCCCTTAGGAAGCAACGCATAAACTAGGGTTTAAGCTTCTGTCACTCTAGCAACCCATCATCTACTTATTACTTCCCAATGCCTTCCTCTAGGCCCAAACAATGGTGAAGTGTCATGTAGTCGACGTTCACATGACACCACTAGAGGAAAGACAACATACATCTCATCAAAATATCGAACGAATACCAAATTCACACGACTACTTGTAGCACGACTTCTCCCATGTCCTCAGGAACAAACGTAACTACTCACAAAGCATATTCATGTTCATAATCAGAGGAGTATTAATATGCATATAGGATCTGAACATATGATCTTCCACCAAGTAAACCAACTAGCATCAACTACAAGGAGTAATCAACACTACTAGCAACCTACAGGTACCAATCTGAGGTTTTGGTACAAAGATTGGATACAAAAGATGAACTAGGGTTTGAGAGGAGATGGTGCTGGTGAAGATGTTGATGAAGATAACCCTCCCCAAGATGGGAGAGTTATTGGTGATGACGATGGCGACGATTTCCCCCTCGTTGAGGGAAGTATCCCCGGCAGAATAGCTCTGTCGGAGTCCTAGATTAGTTTCGCCCAGGTTCCGCCTCGAGACGGCGGCGCTTGATAACCCTCAACCGTAAGGGATCGAGATAGTCTTCGCGGGTAAAAATAACCGAATTTATTGATTCGACACACGGGGAGCCAAAGAGTATTTATAAGCTTTGACAGTTGAGTTGTCAATTCAACCGCACCTGAAATATACTTACTTGCAACAAAAGATAAGTGGTAACAGTGATATGATAGTGATGATAGTGATAGTAAAAGTAAACAGCAAAAGTAAATAGCAAAAGTAAATAGCAAAAGTAGCAACTAGTGACCAGCAGGATTTAAAACACTGTAGGCTAGGGAGACGGATGGTTGGGCACTGCATGGATGAGATATATCATGATTCCAACTTGGGGCAAGGCACACGGAAAAGTAATGATCATCTAGGCAGATATCAAACATTAGGCATGTATCACGTAGGTAGTTGTACGTGCTTGCAATAAGAACTTGCACATCATCTTTTGTCCTACCATCCCGCTACGAACGGGGCCAAAAGGAACTTATGGAGATTAAGGTTCTCCTGTCAAAGAGCACCGGAACAAAGCAATGAACTCAATGGATACATGTAATCCTCAAACTACGGACCATCCCCTTTGGTGTCCCAAGCTGTCACTTTTGGGATCGCCGGTTCCGAACCGTAATAGGTGCAAACAACTCATAGGTAGGATCAAGAACACAAATATATTCATGCAAACACATATGGTTCAGATCTGAAATCATGGCACTTGGGCCCTAAGTGACAAGCATTAAGAATAACGAGTTGAAGCAAAGATGATAAACACCATAGTAGATGATAGGCAACATGCCCCCAACGATCTGATAAACTATTACATGATCTAAATCATCCAATCCCTACCATCCCCTTCGCCTACAGCAGGGGATTACTCACACATGGAAGGAGAAGTCATGGAGGGAGGATGGAGTGGTGATGATGATGACGATGGCGACGATCTCCCCTCTCCGGAGGCCAAATCAGCCTCCAGATTAGCCCTCCCGAAGAAGAACAGAGGGTGGCGGCGGCTCCGCGACGAAAACTGGGAAAAGAACTTCTGATCTGGGATTTCTCCGTCACGAGCTAAAATACGGGTCAAAGTAGGGCACCAGGGGAGGTGGGGCCCACCCAGGCGGCCTCCCGGCGCGGCCAGGGGGTGGGTCGCGCCACCAGGGCGCCTGGAGCCCCCCTGGCCCCCCTCTGGCCCCCCTTCTGGCACCAGGTTCCTTCGGGTGCGTGGATTTTCTGTGATTTTTCGTGGAATTTTCTGAGATACCTAAAAATCCGTTTTCCTGCACACAATAAAACCATACAGGCAGCTCTGCTGAAAACAGCGTCAGTCCGGGTTAGTTTAGTTCAAATCATGCAAGAATGAGGTCAAAACAATATAAAAAGTGTTTGGAAAAGTAGATACGTTTGAGACGTATCAACTCCCCCAAGCTTAGCATATTGCTTGTCCTCAAGCAATTCAGTTCAACGAACTGGACGCGACAAAGAAAACTTTGACAAACTCTTTTGTTTCATTAGATGTATATAAGCATGTACTACGAAAAGAGTCTAGCAAGTATTGAAACAGTACTATGAGGACAATGCACGGAGCAATCCTTCTTTCATTTGACCAATCACAAATACCTAAAAGTAAATAATATATTATTGAAAATCAAGACAAGATTACTTTGCACATAGCTTGAGAATATTAGGGTGGTATCTCACTAGCCTCCATGAGTGAAGCAAAACATAAATGCAGAAACTCCTCCAGAGTTTTAAAGGAGACTAGAACTAAGAATTTCAGAATGAATAATATCACAAGCATGCAGAAGACAATGTAATACTTTGGGACAATGCACATTACACTCGGAATGACAATTATGCTCTCCTAGTTGGTGCTTTGAAAAAAGAAGGTGGAGACTCTCGAACCGTGGAATTTTATGGCGAGGTTGAAAACCCGTGGTCGGAAACAAAAACTAAACATGTACCAGAGCTCTTGGTTTTAAAAACAGAGGAAAGAATGTTTTTGAGAGGTGCATATTTCGTCAACGAATGCTAGCAGATAACTCAATCACTTCTTGAGCTGGACAAGTTTCGAGGAACGGCTCCCGCATGAGGACGATCACATCCTCTTAATCTCCTTTGTTTATCACTGCCAAAGTTTTCTGATTTCTCATGAACAAAGCGTGAAGGAGGGTTTGTTTGTTGTGTTATCTTTTATGAGCCGGGCGCACTCTATGCCAGTTCCTTCTCGTATTAGGGGTTTGCACATTAGACATGCAATCCCGGGGTGAAACTTGTCCAACTTAAAAAGATCATGAATTAACTACTACTTCCTCATGAGCGAAAACAGAGGCACAAAAAGAGAAATGCTTTTGATTAATTTTGAGATGGTACACGAAAGTCTTCGTTAGGAATGGCAGGTAAATACCATGTATAGGAAGGTGTGGTGGACTCATATGGCATAATTGGTTTTAAGGATTTTGGATGCACAAGCAGTCAGTCCGCTTAGTACAGGTGGAGGTTAGCAAAAGACTGGGAAGCGAC
This sequence comes from Secale cereale, assembly GCA_902687465.1. Lineage (NCBI taxonomy): Eukaryota > Viridiplantae > Streptophyta > Magnoliopsida > Poales > Poaceae > Secale > Secale cereale. The sequence continues at coordinate 772,244,046 of LR738715.1, forward strand.
CAACTAGAGAGCAATAACGGCCATAATCATGCAGAGCGACAAAGCAACATTGAATCGGGCATGAAAGTGATATAACTATTCTGAAACTCAAAGACCATCAAGGCAGAGCAGACTTTTTAGTCTTAAACATGTGTAAACATGTGCCAAGTCAATCCAAAAATTCTCTAAAGGGAAATACCACCTTAGTATACCAGACTATGAACAGTGCAATGCATGTAAATCATTTCAATAAGACATTATATACTCTAGCTATTCGAGACTAGCCACAAGGAAAGCATGAACCACTGGAAGAGCATTGTAAACATAGCACTATGTCGCTACAAGCTGGTCTCTAGATCATAAGTACAGACATATGTACAAAAGTAGAAACAAGAAGAGTTCATACCGGTCTTCCTTGTTGCTTCCCTTCAGTCGATCTTCGTCATTACTGCCTCGTCACTTGCACGATCGAACGTAGGAAATATAATTAAATGCCATCACGGACTCGAGCTGAACTCTGAAAACAAAGCAAACTAAAGAGAGAAAGGAAATCTTTTTGGATTATTTCAAAGGTTGAACGAAAGCAAAAGAAAGAGAAAATCTTTTTGTTGTTTTTGCAAAGGGAGAAATAATAAAGAGGAACGGGCAAAAACCCTCGAAAAGATCAAAGCGAATAAAACGGATAATACAATGGAAAAGTGAGAGGGGCACGTACTCCCCCGAGCTTAGGCTTTTGGCCTAAGTTGGTAGCAGCTACTGCCCCCAGGAGCCTCCTGCTCCGGGAGAACAATGGTGAGTCCAAGGATCGTAGAAGGATGCTGGCGCGTACACCGAACTCCTCGGAGTCTCCGGTGTACTCCTCGGAGTCTCCCACGAGGAAGGGTCCGTACGCCAAGCAGAGGAAGACCCTTCACCAAACTCGGTGGCGGTTTCTTCCTGAAAAGGTGGTAACTCACCGTGCTCCTCCTCGTCGGGCACAACCCCCTCCATGGGGTTATGAAACTGATGCTGGGCCATGAACTCATCGAACTGGATAACATCAAAGGACCATCCGTTCCTGCGAGAAAAATCAAACAAAAGAGGTGCAGGTAGACGGATCTCGCGTTCCGCGGTAGTTCCGAAACGCAAGATATAAACAAGATTATCAAGCTCAGAAGTCATGGTAACAAACTTATGCCTTTTCATAGCAGCAAGATCAAAGCTTAAATAAGTAAAAGGATTATCATCAGGGTGTGGGGTGCCTCCAAGATGTTTTAAGATAAGTGTGGCATAAACGCCACCATATAAGTCTCCCTTGTTACCGTTCATAGCAAGGCGTCGAGCAATTAAGGCACCCAGATTATAATCAGACCTCCCTGAGAGGGCTGCTGCCAGGATAGCAATATCCGGCACAGAAGTGTTGCTCGTGTTGTCACGAGCTAACACCCCTCTAGCAACATAATATGCAAAATACCTGAGGTGAGGAAATAAGATGTTGGAGATCTTTGACCGACGAATATCCCTCGTACTCATGCTGCAGAGAGAGTTGAAGACGGTTTTCAGCTCGGAGGGCTGAGAGGTCATCCTAGCCGTCCTCCCAACGTTTGGCACACCTATTATTTCACAAAACTTTCCCAAAGGCATGGTGATAAGATCATTGTAAATTTTAAACTCAATAGCACCTGAATCAGGATTATATCTAAAACTGTTAATGAAACTGGAGGTGAGTTTTTGATACTGAGTAACACGGCACGTGACGAGCCGTGTCAGGCCTGCATTAGCACAAAGATTATAAAACTCATCCTTGATTCCCACAGCTTCAAGTAATTCATCACATGGAAACGTCATAGCACGTGCTGGACTTGTGTCTTCCAACAACTCCAGGGGCACATGATCTTCATTGTAGCTCACCCTAGCAGTTGAGGGTGAAGCTGCGGCTCTAGTAACTCGATCGGAGTGCATGGGCCTCCTCTTCTCAAGCCACCCCTTTGCCCTTCCTAACAAACTCATTTCTGAAATTTTTGACAAATTACAAAAACAAGGATTAAAACAAGGTGGGTTAAGGCAAACTACTCAACTCACTTGCCCAAGGCATAAACTTGCATCAAAACTTGGAAAATAACTTTCTACACATGCATGCAAGCTCATCTATACAGCACCAAGAACTACTAAATACTCACAAATGAAGCCACCAATCAGAAATCTAATTGGAGGGGTGGAGGAGTCACATACCAGGGAGTATTTGTTCAAAATCTCAGCTCAAACGATAGGCTGTAGAGAGAGATCGAAGAATCGCCTCCAAGAGCAGCAAGAACGCAAGAACAAATGGAGAACTCGTGTTTTTGGAGAGAAAGAGAGAGGGAGGAAGAAGACTTACCTGGAGGGGGGCCTCGTGGGCCCCAGGCGCCCTGTGGGCACGGCCAGGGGGCAGGCCGCGCCAGCTGGCCGCCTGGGCCACTGGTGGGTCCCCCTGGCTGGCCCCAGGCACCTCTGGGTCACTCCCGGCGTGGAAATTTTTATTTTTATTTTTCTGGAATTTTTCTGAAAACTTCACTGTTGAAATTTTTTCGAAGTTCAAAGAGCTGCATAACTTGCTGAAAACTTGAAGCAGTGATTAGTATTGTGAAGCTTCAAAACATAAACACTTGGTACATCGAGGAGAACAAAAAACTAAAACAAATGAAAACATAACAAGCTCGACTTTTTATCTATATAAAACATGTTTACTAGTAAGGTTGATCAAGTCTTACCAACAAACATGCGATATATAGAGCAAAAAATCTCACCTCTTACGAAGTAATCACTGAACCTTTACTTTGATGGACATTGTCCCCACCATAATAGTTTTGTATTTGTGATACACATGTAGTGGACAGTCCCATTCTCCAATCTTTACGGTCTCGATATTTTCTATAGAGTTGAGGCCATGTCTCCTGTCGGTCTTCTTTGGAAAATACACCGTGTGTTCTTTATCATTCACATTGAAGGTAACCTTCCCTTTATTGCAATCAATGATAGCACCTGCAGTGTTAAGAAAAGGTCTACCAAGAATAATGGACATGCTCCCATCCTCGGGCATGTCAAGCACAACAAAATCAGTAAGAATCAAACAATTAGCAACTTCTACGGGAACATCCTCACAAATACCTATCGGAACGGCGGTTGACTTGTCAGCCATCTGAAGAGAGATATCTGTAGGAATTAGTTTCTCTAGACAAAGCCTCTTGTAAAGAGAGAGAGAGAGGCATAACACTCACTCCTGCTCCAAGATCACATAAAGCAGTTTTGACATAATTATTCTTTATGGAGCAAGGAATGGTGGGTATACCTGGATCACCGAGCTTCTCAGGAATCTTGCCACTAAAAGAGTAGTTAGCAAGCATAGTAGATATTGCTTCATTAGGAATTTTTCTTTTATTAGTGACAATATCTTTCATATATTTTGAATAGGGAGGTAACTTAATAGCATCAGTCAGAGGGATCTGAAGAAAAAGAGGTTTAATCCACTCCCAAAACTTATTGTAATGCTCTTCTTCTTTAGATTTGATGGACTTACCTGGAAAGGGCATGGGTTTCTGTACCCATGGTTCTCTTTCCTTCCCATGTTTTCTTGCGATGAAGTCTTCTTTAGTGTACCTCTTACGTTTGTCAGGTGCTTCTTCTTCTCGAACTTCAGGCGGATCATTCTTCTCATTATCCTTACCTTCAGGTTCGGCACCGTCTTCAGTCTCAGCATCGGAGATAGATACACTGTTGGGATCAACAGCTGGCTCTTCATCTGTAATAGGATCATTGGAATTGTCAGTCTCCTTATGTTTCTTCTTCTTCTTTTTTGGAGAGCCAACAATTTCTTCTTCCTGCATTTGAGAATCTTGCTCGATTCTCCTCGGATGCCCCTCTGGATAGAGAGGATCTTGAGTGCTAGTTCCTCCTCGGGTCTTAATCCCGAAGGCCTGCAAAGCATCTTGTTTGGCATTGTTAGCAAGCAAATCTTTTTGCACGTTAGAAATTTGTTCAAGCTGAGTTTGAACCATATGAAAATGCTTCACAAGACATTGAACATCATTAAATGTTCTACCTAAAACATCAAGCAAACTTTTGATAGCAAGGGAATTATCATGCAATTGACTTTGTATCCTCTCATTAAAATGATTTTGTTTCATAATAAAATTATCAAACTCATCTAAACATTGATCAGGAGGCTTACCATGAGGGATGTCACTTGCGTTGAAATCTAAAAGAGAGTGTACCTCTACCATAGGAGGGTGAGTGGTAGACTCACACAGCTTCTCAATAGGGGGTAGATTCACTTCAGCTTTAATACCTTTCTCTTTAATAGACTTCTTTGCTTCTCGCATATATTCGGGGCTTAGAACAAACATGCCCCTCTTCTTTGGTGGTGGAGGTGGTTCAGGGACAGACCAATCTTCATGGTTTTTGGCATTCCTGCCCATCAAATCCTCTGCATCGTCCGGTGTTCTTTTCCTGAAAACACAACCAGCACAACTGTCCAAATAGGACCTGGATTCATCAGTTAGACCAACATAAAATATATCGATTAATTCATTCTTAGGGACTCCATGTCCTGGTCTAGCCCGGATCAGACTACAGTACCTCCCCCAAGATTTAGGGAGGTGCTCATCCTGCAACTGTTTAAAGTTATAAATTCTTTGTAAAGCAGCATGTTGCATGTGAGCAGGAAAGTACTTATCAACAAAAGAGTGAGCTAAGTCTTGAGGACTCTTAATGGAACCGCATGGGAGTAAATCATACCATGCTTTAGCACCTTCCTTCAAGGAGAAAGGAAGGAGCTTGGTCACATAAAAGTACCGTATCTTCTCATCCGTGGTAAACAGGCCACCCAACTCACCGAGTGTAGTCAGGTGTGCAATAGCATCATCATTTTCTCTGCCATAAAAGGGGTCAGCTTCAACCATAGGTATAAGTGAAAGATCAACAGAGAAATCATAATCAGGATCATCAATGCATATAGGAGATGTAGCAAATTCAGGATCAGGAACGGTTTTGTTCTTCAAAGAGTGTTTTTCAAACAGCTTCTTATTAACTTCAGGGTCAGAGCTGGCAAACTCTGTCAGTTCCCTGCATAAATCTTCATCAAGCATATAGTAATCATCATCAAGGAGTCTCTCCTTGAGTTTACTCAAATCAGGATAATCGTAAGTTTCACCAATAGGGTAGCGAGTAACAGGAATTTTAATTCCAGACTTTTTTGCAGCAGCAGCGATCTGTTTCTCAAGAGCATAACCAAGTGAACTAATATCATCAAGAGTAGTAGAAGCATCATCAAGAGTATCGGACATAGTAACAGATTCAGTAGGAGCATCATGTGGTGGCGGTGAGGCAAACTTACTCATAACAGAGGGTGAATCAAGTGTAGCACTAGTGCTCAGAACAGTACCTCTTCTTGTAGTGGATAGTAAGATCGGAACCTTGGGGTCTCCTTTCTTACCCATAGCGGAGGAAGTGCAGCAGGTAGAATACTTCAAGTAGACTTGTAAATATTGCTATGCTCCCCGGCAACGGCGCCAGAAAACGGTACTTGATAACCCTCAACCGTAAGGGATCGAGATAGTCTTCGCGGGTAAGAATAACCCAATTTATTGATTCGACACACGGGGAGCCAAAGAGTATTTATAAGCTTTGACAGTTGAGTTGTCAATTCAACCGCACCTGAAATATACTTACTTGCAACAAAAGATAAGTGGTAACGGTGATATGATAGTGATGATAGTGATAGTAAAAGTAAACAGCAAAAGTAAATAGCAAAAGTAGTAACTAGTGACCAGCAGGATTTAAAACACTGTAGGATAGGGAGACGGATGGTTGGGCGCTGCATGGATGAGATATATCATGATTCCAACTTGGGGCAAGGCACACGGAAAAGTAATGATCATCTAGGAAAATATCAAACATTAGGCATGTATCCCGTAGGTAGTTGTACGTGCTTGCAATAAGAACTTGCACAACATCTTTTGTCCTACCATCCCGCTACGAATGGGGCCAAAAGGAACTTATGGAGATTAAGGTGCTCCTGTCAAAGAGCACCGGAACAAAGAAATGAACTCAATGGATACATGTAATCCTCAAACTACGGACCATCCCCTTTGGTGTCCCAAGCTGTCACTTTTGGGATCGCCGGTTCCGAACCGTAATAGGTGCAAACAACTCATAGGTAGTATCAAGAACACAAATATATTCATGCAAACACATATGATTCAGATCTGAAATCATGGCACTCGGGCCCTAAGTGACAAGCATTAAGAATAACGAGTTGAAGCAAAGATGATAAACACCATAGTAGATGATAGGCAACATGCCCCCAACGATTTGATAAACTATTACATGATCTAAATCATCCAATCCCTACCATCCCCTTCGCCTACAGCAGGGGATTACTCACACATGGAAGGAGAAGTCATGGAGGGAGGATGGAGTGGTGATGATGATGACGATGGCGACGATCTCCCCTCTCCGGAGGTCAAATCAGCCTCCAGATTAGCCCTCCCGAAGAAGAACAGAGGGTGGCGGCGGCTCCGCGACGAAAACTGGGAAAAGAACTTCTGATCTGGGATTTCTCCGTCACGAGCTAAAATACGGGTCAAAGTAGGGCACCAGGGGAGGTGGGGCCCACCCAGGCGGCCTCCCGGCGCGGCCAGGGGGTGGGCCGCGCCACCAGGGCACCTGGAGCCCCCCTGGCCCCCCTCTGGCCCCCCTTCTGGCACCAGGTTCCTTCGGGTGCGTGGATTTTCTGTGATTTTTCGTGGAATTTTCTGAGATACCTAAAAATCCGTTTTCCTGCACACAATAAAACCATACAGGCAGCTCTGCTGAAAACAGCGTCAGTCCGGGTTAGTTTAGTTCAAATCATGCAAGAATGAGGTCAAAACAATATCAAAAGTGTTTGGAAAAGTAGATACGTTTGAGACGTATCAGCGCTTCATCCCGAAAGCCTCCTTAGGATTTTTTTCCAGGTCAAACACCTCATATAGAAGAAGATGGGCATCAAGGGGTCACCAGATGGCCCACGAGGCAGGGGGCACGCCCAGGCCCCCCCCCCCCCACCCTCGTGGACAGTGGGTGGCCCCCCACTCGTATATCTTTCGCCAAATATTTTTTATATTTTCTGAAACGGAGTTTCATGGAGTTTTGGGGCTTTTGAGTTGTGCGGAATAGGTCTCCAATGTTTGCTCCTTTCCAGCCCAGAATTCCAGTTGCCGGCATTCTCCTTCTTCATATAAACCTTGTAAAATAAGAGAGAAAAGGCATAAGTATTGTGACAAAATGTGTAAAAACATCCCATAATGCAATAAATATCAACATAAAAGCATGATGTAAAATGGACGTATCAATCTTCGAACGGCCTCCATGATCTAATCTTCCCCAATGCGCACATAGTCATCAATGTCATCGGTTGAACACCCATAGGCAAGCCCTCGAACAGCCACGACGAACTTCATCAATGGTCTCGCACTTTTCTCCCATGATGCACTCCTCCTCATGCTTCTCCACAACTCTTGCAATGGTGAGGAAGAGACTTCATTGCATCCAAAATTGCCGTTGGAAATACTTATCTGGGTGGGCTGGATTGGGGTTGAAGTATTCCTTCATAAGCTTCTCATGGCCCTGTAATCTATCTTGATTGATGTGCATGTGGCCATACTGTGATCCTAGTCTTTAATCGTGGTAGTCCTCGTTAACGATCACGGCAATGGCCATTTCAAAATAATCACTGTCTTCTTCCTCCTCGTCTGACAAAGAGTTGTCGAAGAACAACTCCCTCAACCTCTTCATCTATACCATGCAATATTCTAGACTGAATTTGATTGCAAAAACAACAAAATTTAGTGAAAATAGCTTTAAAAAAATCTGCCTGAGCAATTAGCCCAACACTATTAGAGCGGTGAAGGTGAACCTTGGTCGGTGGTGTTCAGCCGACGCCGAAGCTAGGGGTGGACGCCAGGCATATGTGAGACAGCCGACAAACCTCAAACCAAAATCCCACAGCGCCGACAAAGCTCGTCGGTCTTGCTGTGATAAAGGCGTCGCCTAGCTTTTCGGTGGGTGCTCTACATCATCTCCATCGTCCGCTAGCTTTGTTTTTGGACAACCGAAGATCCTTTGGTGTTTTTTCCATCCACGGGATTGGGGCGGTGGCGGTGGATATGTGGATCGATTTCGGCGATGGCAGCGACCGGATCGAAGTGCGGCCGGAGGGGTGGTTAAGGCTGCGGGTGTCGGTGGTCCGACGATGGAGGCCATGGTTGTACGCCAACGTCAATGCGGTGTGAGCGGGGGAGAGGGGCGCCATAGGAGGTTGGTCGAAATCTATCCTGAGAGGTTACCCCGGTTGAGTATATTTGAGGGCCAGCAGAGTGAGCACTTAAATTTTTGAAGGAGTTATAAGTCCATTCGGTTACGTATGATTTAATTCCCCAAAGTATATAAGAACTTTAAAGACCTTTAGGATCGGCTGGAAATGCTCTAAAATTCTCATCTACGTTTCATGCAGCCCACACTTAAATGAATCTATAGCTTTTTGAAACTATACCTAATAATAAAGTAGAGAGTGCTTCTGATGGTCCGTCGCACAATTTTGCAGATACCCACTTGTATTTTTCTGTAAATCAACCCGCAATACACACTTAAATCACCGCTGAATCGTTATTTTACTATTTTTCAGAAACCCCCGACTTTTAAGGTAATTCATCAGCGGATCATATTTAAGTCGAATAAATTCTTTTCTCAATTATCCATATCTTTTAAATTGTAACTCCGAACCTGTTATATATGTGTAGAATCTGAATATGATGTTATTTTTACATATTAAATGATTTATAATATTATTTTTGAAGCAAACTTATAATCTATAGCGTTTTCTTTCGTATCGGCAACGATCTGCATTGCAAAATAAACACCCACTATAACCATATTGAGACGAAAGAAAACATCAATAACCACACATGCACATCCTTTGAAAAACCTCGCAAGGCAAAAACAACAGATTTCTCATCACGAGAGCGCATAGTCCATTTTTTTTCGTACCGAAGGTGATCTGGATTGCGAATAAACCCTCACTAAAACCATATAGAGACGAAATAAAACATCGATAACCACACATGCACACCTTTGAAAATCTCGCAAGGGAAAAACAATAGATTTCTCATCGCGCGTGCGAGAGAGAGAGATAGAGAGAGAGAGACCTTAGGATTGATCATATTCAAACACGTTTTAATTTATGTGAACACTGAGGCCACCGCTGGTGAGGGTGAGAAGGAGGATAAGTGGCAACACGAGCATGATGCCCGGCTAAAATAAAGTACATGGCCTATGATGCTGTTGAGTGATGGTTTTTGGGTCAAGAGCATGTGTTAGTTTTTTTTCTCTTGCTTTAAGCATGGGGGAAGCTCTTGCGTCCGCTGGACTCCGAGATGGGCCGGCCCAGCCGCGCGGGAGGCCACATCCTGTTTTTTTTTCTGATTTTTGTTCTTCTTTTTTTTTTGCTTATTTTTTGTACTTTTCTTTATACTTTAAAATATTCCCCCACCCCCCCCCTCCACACACACATATATACATCAAATATTAAAAAAACATTCTTTAAAAAAACATTCCAAAAAATGTTGATTTTTTTTGAAAAATGTTGAATAAGTATTAAAAATGTTGAAAATGTGCAGTGAAAAGGTATTAAAAAAATGTTGAATGAATATACGAAAAATGTTGAACACGTATTTGAAATACGTTGAATAAGTATTAAAAATATTGAACAAGTATATGAAAAATGTTGAATAAGTATTAAAATATTGAACAAGTATTTGAAAATGTTGAATAAGTATTTGAAAAATGTTAAATAAGTATTAAAATATTAAGCAAGTATTTAAAAAATGTTGAATAAGCGTTCGGACAATGTTGAATGTGTATACATAAAATCTTGGTCATTTACTAAAAAAATATTTTTGACATGTGAAAATGTGCAGTGAAAAACAGAAGAAACCAAAAAAAGAAACAAATTAAATCCAAAAAATAAAAAAAGAAACAAATGTTAAAAAAATGAAAACATAACAAAACCAGAAAGGAAAAAAAAGAAAAAAACATTGAAAGCCGTAGAATGAGATTTAAAAAAACTGGAGAAAAACGAATTATAATGACGAAAAAAAGAAAGCCGAAGAAAAATAAAATAAAACCAAACAAAGAACCATGGAAATGAAAAAAAAAGAAACAGAAGAAAATCCGGTGTTTTACCTCAAGTATCGTGCGCCTGCTGTGTAAACACAAAGTAAAGTGGCGCAGTTGTTAGCGGCTCTATGCTCGATCGAATTGAACAGGGTTCCAATTCTGTCTCGCCCATCTTTTCTTTCAATCTTTTCTTCCTGATTTTTCTGTTTCACTGTGCTCTATGCCTGATTAGTCGAAACGCTTCAGCGAAACGAACCTTCGGTCTTGCCTATATCGAGAAAGAGCGCTCGCGGCAACACATTGGCTCTTTTGCTATTAAATAAAAAGATTCGGTGAGGCCCACACATGAATAAACAGAAGGCCGACAAAGGCCCATAAAACAAAGTGAAAACCGGAAACTAAACACTTAGCCGTTCCTCATCTACCCCAAAAGAAAAAAAACCGTTCCTATCATCGATCGAGTCGGGAACGACATGCATACGTGTGCCTTGGCACCGACACGTCAGGGCATCTTTTTAACCGTCAGATCGGCAGAACTCACGGCTGAGATCACCAGGGTGACGCGTCCAAGTTTAAACTGGAGTTGGAGACCGCCTCCGATTTTCCTCCTTGCAGCACGCACGCAATAAATACGCACGACGGGCTCCTCTCCTCTCCAAAGCAACAGCAACAGCAACAGACACGAAGCAAAACAACTTCCGGTCGACAATGGCTCGTGCCGCGTCGACGTGGATGTGGGCTACGCTCCTCGCCGCGTTGCTTCTCCTTCTCGCGATCCCAGCTGCTTCTTCCGCCGCTGCGACCACTGAAGGCGGCAGCACGGGCACCGTCATCGGCATCGACCTCGGCACCACCTACTCCTGCGTCGGCGTCTACCGCAACGGCCGCGTCGAGATCATCGCCAACGACCAGGGCAACCGGATCACCCCCTCCTGGGTCGCCTTCACCAACGGAGGCGAGCGGCTCATCGGCGAGGCCGCAAAGAACCAGGCCGCCGCCAACCCGGAGCGCACCATCTACGACGCCAAGCGCCTTATCGGCCGCGACTTCGCCGACGCCGTCGTGCAGCGGGACATCAAGCTGCTGCCCTACTCCGTCGTCGACCGCAAGGGCAAGCCGCACATCCAGGTGCAGGTCAAGGACGGCGACGTCCGCGTCTTCAGCCCCGAGGAGGTCAGCGCCATGGTGCTCACCAGGATGAAGGAGACCGCCGAGGCCTACCTCGGCGACAAGGTCACGCACGCCGTCGTCACCGTGCCGGCCTACTTCAACGACGCACAGCGCCAGGCCACCAAGGACGCCGGCGTCATCGCCGGGCTCAACGTCATCCGCATCGTCAACGAGCCCACCGCCGCCGCCATCGCCTACGGCATCGACGAGAAGGGGCCCGAGAAGAACGTCCTGGTGTTCGACCTCGGCGGCGGCACCTTTGACGTCAGCGTGCTCTCCATCGACAATGGCGTCTTCGAGGTCCTGGCCACCAACGGCGACACGCACCTCGGCGGTGAGGATTTCGACCAGCGCCTCATGGACTACTTCATCAAGCTCATCAAGCGGAAGCACGGCCGGGACATCACCGGCGACCTGCGCGCGCTGGGGAAGCTGCGTCGGGAGTGCGAGCGCGCCAAGCGTGCGCTCAGCAACCAGCACCAGGTGCGCGTGGAGATCGAATCGCTCTTCGACGGCGTCGACTTCTCGGAGCCGCTCACAAGGGCACGGTTCGAGGAGCTCAACGCCGACCTTTTCCGCAAGACGATGGTGCCGGTGAAGAAAGCCATGGCGGACGCCGGGCTCAGCAAGTCTGACATCGATGAGATCGTGCTTGTTGGTGGCAGCACTAGGATTCCCAAGGTGCAGCAGCTCCTCAAGGACTACTTCAACGGCAAGGAACCCAACAAGGGGGTCAACCCCGACGAGGCCGTCGCATACGGCGCCGCCGTGCAAGCCAGCATCGTGAGCGGACACGTCGACGAGAACACCAAAACCATGATCCTGCTCGACGTCGCGCCGCTTACACTCGGCATGGAGACGGTCGGCGGCGTAATGACCAAGCTCATCCCGAGGAACACGGTGGTACCGACGAAGAAGACGCAGGTCTTCACCACGTACCAGGACAAGCAGACCACCGTGTCCATCAAGGTCTACGAGGGCGAGAGGAGCATGACCAAGGACAACAGGCTCCTCGGCAAGTTCGACCTCTCTGGGATCCCGCCGGCTCCAAGGGGCACGCCCCAGATCGAGGTGACGTTCGAGGTGGACGTGAACGGCATCCTGCACGTGAAGGCGGCGGACAAGGGCACCGGCAAGTCCGAGAAGATCACCATCACCAACGAGGACCGTCGGCATAGCCAGGAGGACATTGACCGGATGGTGCGCGAGGCAGAGGAGTTCGCCGAGGCGGATCTCAAGCTCAAGGAGCGGGTCGACGCCCGGAACAAGCTAGAGACGTACGTGTACGGCATCAAAAACACCGTCGACAGCAAGATGGCCGACTCCATGGAGAGGGATGAGAAGGAGAAGGTCCAGGATGCGGTGAGGGAGGTGAACGAGTGGCTCGACGACAACGTAGAGGCAGAGAAGGAGGACTACGATGAGAAGCTCCGGGAGCTGGAAGACGTGTGCAACCCTATCATCACGGCGGTGTACCAGAGGTCCGGAGGTGCATCGGGTGACCACACCACTGAGGAGGACGACGACGACCACGATGAACTCTAGGCACGGATAACTTGTTAGGTCTTAATGCCACTACTACTAGTTTAACTATTATTTTCTAGAAAAATATACATGTAAATATCCAGCATCTCTCTGTACGTAATAAAATTTGTGATACTATAGTAAATTCGTATTTATATCGTAATCACCGGGTCAACGTAATTTCCTGATTTTATGTGTGCACTCTTTGCTTGAGTGAATCTCTAGATGTGTTAGCCGATCATGTTGTTGTCCCACAACAAGGACCGTAACTACATTGGGGAAGACAATTGTGGATGAACCAAAAATTGCAACCACCTCGGCACCTCATATTTGGGGATATGCACAACAGTAGACAACATTGCAATGAAACGGATCTATCCAAAATTGTATTTTGCCTTGATTTTTTTGCATACCAAATACACTAATAATTATTTAAAGCAAAACATTGCAAAAAAAAAAAAAGGCTGGGAGGCGCTCGGTTGTAACATCCCAGAGTTTTAAACCAGACTATTGTATATTATGAGTTGTAATTTTTTTTTTGTATTTCCATGTCATCATGTCATTAAATATTTCACCTCAAATTAAAAACTTTGAAAATTTTCTGTTTTCAGTTTTGAGTCTTCTTTCCATTTCCTTTTCAAAGCTTTCCAAAAATCATATTCAAATTCAACTGCAGGCTTAGTTTCGGAACTTTGCCCATAATTCGTTTATCACTTTCCTAAGATCCACCCAAAGTTTCATAAATTATGGACACTCCTAACTCCTACCTCTAGTTTTAACCTATTTGAGTGAAATTCAAATAATTTTTTTCAATGGCGACAAATTTCTCGTTCAGCGCGCTCGCGTGTGTGCGCACGTGTGTCTCAATGCCCCCC
>LR738715.1:772257873-772424503 GCA_902687465.1 Secale cereale
CACATAACTTTGCACAAGGCATCTCTTCGTTGATAAAGGAGTCAACATTTTCAATGTGATGAATTCACAACAACAAATAATCCGTATGGGAGATCAACAGTACTGGTTTGCTAAGCATAGGGAAGATTTCCATGGAAATTGATGCAAGTTTCTCGTCAAGTTCATGAAGTAAAGACACCCCGCAAAAAATTTAATCAAGTAAGATGCAATAGAAAAGTAGTGCCCCACATGGATGTTGGCTGGTATTAGGACGCATCAGGACACCATCAGGTCATTGTTGTAATTTGATGAACATGGATCCGGTCACTTTGAAATATCTTTTTTCCCGCCTACACATAGCTTTGATCATATATGACTTTGCTATTTGTTGGCGTGCTTTTGCGTGCGTGTGTTGGTGTTGGCCGTGTGCATCCTAACTATGCAGAGGCCGGGTGTGTGCTCTTCGGGTTTGTATCGTCTTGATGCTCCTTTTGAGTAAATAAAATTCACCCTTTGTTGGAAAAAAATAAGGCCATGCGAATAAACCGAATTGCATGAGACCGAAGTTGGAATGATTATGCTACTCTTATGGCTTTACTACATGCCTTAATTATTTGACCTAATATTGTTCCAGTGAAGTAAAAAAGTGAAGCTACTTTTAGTATCACTAAAAGATACCCCGCGCGTTGCGGCGGAATTTTGAGGAATATTTTTTTAGGGAAACTAAAGTACCAACCCTATCACATTGAACATATAAATGCTGAAGAGGTGCTAGGCAGAACCGCGCCCTCCACGTCGCCTTTAAATCGCTCGTGCCACCGCCTGTAGATTTCGTGCCCCGCCGAGGGCATTATCGTACTTTCACGTGCAGGTGTATAAAAGTCAGCCGCTCCGCCTGTAGAAACCTAGCCCCCAAACCTTCCTCCCCCGCAGCCGCCTCTCCGAGCTCCCTCCTATCTCTCCTCCTTGTCCACGCGCGCTCGCCTCTGGCCGCCTCTGCCGCCAGCCGTCCTCTATCTCCCTCTCCTCCCTCCACTCTTCTCTTCCCCACCTCCTCCCGCTGTCGCCGCCTCCCATCCCCTCGGCGATGCGCCGCAGGACCCGCACGGCCCAAGCTTCGACGACGGCGCACGATGATACAGGAGGAGCGAAGGAGAGGTATGGTGGGGGATCTGCTCATGAGCTGGAGGTGCTCAAGTTGGGATAGCAGAGGACGGCGGCTCGCCGGCAAGCTCAGTTTGGAAGTGGTGAGATCCATCTCCTCTCTTCCTCGCCAAACCCTCACCCTTGTCTCTGTCTCCCAGCCCTCTCCGCCTCATCTTCAGCGCCTTGGGCTCTTCCGTTGATCTGTTGGGTTTGGTGTACATCTCCAGCCCTTGCCTCTCATGGCTTGTATTGCTTCTATTTACCTTCATGTTCACGTTCTGGTTAGGGGGGAAGTCTGGAGCACATGGATGTTCAGCAGGACTAAGTTCTGATTGGACCAAGTCAAAGGAAGCATACGACCGGAAATTTCTCTCAGGTCAAATTATCTACAAGATTAGTTCTTTTGGATGGGGAGAAATCACCATGTCCTGGTTAATATAACTGAGATAGCTTGTGTTTTTACTGCTGAACCCTGTTTATGTTTGTTCTAGGTCACGAGGAAGCCGGGAGAGGAGGAGACCTCGTCACGAGGGAGCTGCGGGAGGAGGAGCTCAACCCAAGAGGAGAGGATGCCAGCCAGGGAGTCGTCTTGGCTCGACGCGGTCCTTCGCGTCTTGAACCTAGCGCCGTAGGCGGCTCGTGCAGTGGCGCAGCAGACGGCGGCCGCAGCTGGTCATGACCTCGCATCCTGGGTGCGTGCTTGATTAGCTCGCGTCTTCACAGCCTTCAGGTGTGCAGGTGAGTCCTCAACCATCTCTCTCTCGTTTTGCCTTTGAGGTTGAAAATGCAAGCACCTGTTTGCAAACGTGAGCACTTGTTGTTTGTAAAACTACTGAAGGAGAGCTGCTCAGAGGAGGGCAGTATGTGTGTTCGAGAGAGAGGGATGGAAAAGAGGGTGACTAGAATAAGTGGAGAAGAAAGTTATTAGTTGATTCCTATTAAAGAAAAGTAAATACCATCCATGTTATACTTTTAGTGTTAGTTAGTTCCATTTGCATATAATTAGAGTAAGCTGCACTGATCCACATACTTTCTCCAGCTCCCTTGAAAGCTAATGTATTTGGCCCCCCATTTTACTGTGAATTTGTAGTATGCTTTCTTATGCTTGAGTGGTCAATAGATTTTAGGTTTGAGCAGCTAATTGGCAAATTTAAAAGTATAAGGGACAAGATAAATTGTGATCTTGCAATGTCTACTCCTCTATTGATGTGGCTCTTGATTTCTGAAGCTCCCAGGATTTAATAAGCTGTCTTGGGCTTCATTGGACAAATGATCTACCTGGAGCAATGATACAGGCAAGTCTTTTATTTTAAACACTAAAAGCATTAAGTTATCAGGTACTAAAACATCTAAACTATGTTAATTGGCTGTCCTTTGATGGCAGTGTAGATTGGCATTGAAGCCTGATGGCCTTTTTCTTGCACATTCTTCTCTCGTGTGTGCTCCAGTGTTGATAATCTTTTCGGACCATTTTTTCTGTAACTGCTTATACAGATGTTTAATTAGTTGCGCAGACATACATACATGATTCTGCGAGGAAATTACTTTCTTTGATCTGTTCTTCATAAATGTTTTTTCAGTGGATGTTTAATATAGATGTTTCATTTCTTGCATAAGCATGTATGATTCTGTGAGCAAATTATCTTCACTGGTCTGTTTTAGAGAGATGTTTGATTAGCTGCAGACCATACATAGTTCTGTTAGTAATTTGTTTTCCCTGGTCATCTGGATATTCAGTTCTGTTGGTGACTGTTTGCATGGCGGGTCATGTTAGCAATTGGTATAAGGGTATCCAGTGCCCAGCCTTAATATTTTTATCAGGTGTATTCACCACTATGCATGTGTATATGTTGTTGGCCTAACTGTATAAATTTTGTTGGTGTGATGATTCATCCTCTAAAAATTTATATTGTGTACTGTTGTGCTAGATGTTTGAGGTTTGGCTTTAAAAAGAAGCTATTTCTAACGGAAGGTCAATGGGAGAAAAATGCAGTGTATACATTTTATTTGGAACTTATCTGTGACCTTGTCTTCGTAGAGATCTTCCTGTCGGTTCTCTTCCGAAGATCTTTCCCCTTATCTGATTTGTTATACCATATGAGGAACCATGGTGTCCCACTGCACTTGATCCGTGAGTTGTACGAGACCTTCCACAACTTCAAAATTCATGTTTCAGGTTATGTGCACGGCCGAAAGATAACTTCCACCATGAATGGACGCTTTCCAGATGCTACAGCAGATGAGCTTAATGCGTGAGTTATTTAATTTCACTGGCACTGTTTCAGTTTATTCAACTATGGTTCTTGTTTATGATTTAGATATATTTACGGATTCAGGACTGATGTTACATGTATTATCTGTTGTGAAGAGACGATAATAGCAAAGAAGCTGCTTTGTGGGCACTTGTTCCATGTGCATTGTCTGAGGTCATGGCGAGAGTGCCAACATACTTGCCCCACATGCAGATCTCCCATTGCCCCCCGGACAATGGACGTGCTCCATCAGCGCGACAGCATGAAGCTCAACTAGGAGTTAGCTTGGTGAGCTTCCTTTTGTTGTTTTGTTTTTTGTTTTGAAATTTTCTACTTAACCATTTCTATCAGTGAGTGCTACAATTGGCAAATAGTTTTTTATGCGATTCCTAATTTAGTGTGAGGAAAAACAACTGCAGGCATCGGTGCTCCAGGTTCAGAAGGAGTAACAAGCAAGAACGTGAATAGGCGCCCAACCAAACTTGAGGCCTACGTGAACAGGCGACTGACAAAACAAGCAATCTTTGTTGAATGTTCTAACATATTTACAACAGGATTCAGTTTTATAAATCAGAAATAAAAGCCGTTCGAGTTTCAGACAGTTATATGATGTGGCATGTGCATGCTTTAGAGTTACCTTGCAAGTGTCATGATGTTGCATAGATATTTCTGTATCTATATGAATGTCAGACCATGCATGATTGATCCTATTTTATTCCTATGTGAGAACTAGCTCTCATTTAGTAATGTAGTACTTTTATACTAAACTGAACCGGGAATAGTTGCGCTCTGTAGGACACTGTGATTGCGCTCTGTAGGACAGTGTGATTTCTTCTCATAGAATGTTGTCATCTATATCTTGTTGAATGTACATAACTATATTTTGCATGATAATATGTCTTTTCTGTGCCAGTCATATAAGTTATTTGTTTTCTACAGGTTGTTACATCTCCAAAGAGGATTCCAGCAGCAAAACTTCATGGTTAGCTTGAATGGAAGGTAGTCCAAGAGCTTTATGATGTTGATTTCTTTACGAACATTATGGGAAGTGGACTTCATTTTGATTGGCGACACATTCCTAATTTACTGCTCATTTCATAGTTTTACAAAAAATTGCCTGGGCGTGCAAGTTTTATGTGAAAATGATGCACTGGTGGTCTTTTGGAAGAATGGGAAAATCACATGGCTGTCGGATTGCAAGCACACAGGGCATTGCTTATGTGGCATACAGTTCATAAAAACTTACTGAATTGAGTATTTATTTTCAGTTCTATGCTTTGTTAGACTACTAGAGCTAGAGGTGCTAAAATCCTAGATGATGCTAAATGGTGTAACGGCATTAGTGTTGAATTATATTACAAAATGTGCAGATTGGATAAGTATAACAAATCTATTAGATACAAATCTATGTTTTTATTCATAATCATCAGTCTACAATCACCACTCTGCTCTGCCTTTCACTTTGCAGCCCTCGCTCAGGTCTTACTCTGCCTCGCCTAGCTGCCACTCTCTTCTAGAGTGGTTGTGACCCCACCGCGCGCTAGGTATTCACCAAGAACCATAAGGTGCTTTTTGGACAGCATGGGTATGGCTACATTTGTGGCTGGAGGAAATTTGCGGCCATTTCAATTCAGCCTTTTTACACCTACCGGTGCATTCATAATAATTATGATATATGCATACCACATTATCAGTCTTCACCTTTTTTACATACTACTCCCATTTGAATACACTTTTAGAAAAAGTAAACATACCTAGACACATTCTTGCATGTACATTTCTTTTTGAAGTATTTAAAAAACTCAGTTTACATAGTATGGGTTGGTTACTACGTTGGAGTAATTATGGACATCTCAAATTTAGCGCCTAGGGTTCCTATTTTGACTGATGTGAGTATCTCTTGGTCAGTCCTCAGATTACAAATTTGAAATTTAATATATTACCGACTTTAGATGATGGTCTGCTACCTATATTACCGGCTTGTATGCTTTAAGAAGGAAATTTTAATATGTTGGTCTTTCATATCTCTGGCCATGTGTGATTAGATTATCAGATTGCTGTTGTTTGTGATCTGGTAATAGTTTTCCTTGGTGCTACTTAAATAGCCCCTACTATTTTTTGTTGGTTCCATACATGTTAATAGGGGTAACGTATACAAAGGCTGCATATGTAATGGTCGCAATAGATTTTAATTGCATGACCTTACTTAGATGTAGACCTGCCAATAGATAGCTTTGGGTACGAACTTGGAATTGTAGCTATTTTGATAGTATGCTACATGGACTGCAGTTCTGATCTCTATGCTTTCCCGTTGTAGAAGCTTCATTCAGTATGTCAATGTCAAATCAGAAATTACGTGCATTTGAATGCTAAGTTGGATCTTCCAGTTTTTTCCAGAGGCTAAATTTAAATGTCAATTCCAGAATTTTTGTAGCATGGATTTATCTATCTGCAGTTTAAGCTTATGGTTCTGACAGTTTTTCCCATCAGTGATGAAGAAGGCCATTCCAACTTGTTTGTTTACATTATAATATATTTAAACCTTTATTTCATGCTGACTCTTTGTGCACCAACTCATTATTCAGATGCCCACCATCGCACTAAGAAATCAGAGGTTTTAGTTGGAAACATAGCACCATGGCAATATCACGGGACCCATAAATGAGGTAACAAGGGTATTCACAACGCTAAAACTAAACCAAAATTCAACTGAAGTTTACATACTGTAAGATGTGCACAGGAACCCAGATACATTGCCTACAACCAATATGACTAGCGCCCTCAATGTACTCCCTCCGGTCTTTTTTACTCTGCATATTAGGTTTGTCTCAAGCCAATCTCATCCAACTTTGACCAAGTTAATACAAAAAAATTATTAACATTCACATAACAACAGCAATATAATTAGATCCATCTCGGAATATATTTTCATATTATATTTACTAGATATTATAGATGCCAATAATTTCTAATACATATTTGGTCAAACTTAGCATAGTTTGACTTTCATCAAATCCAATGTGCACAGTAAAAAGGACCGGAGGGAGTATCTCCTTACGAGACCAGTCTTCTCAAAGGGTTGGTTGGCAGGCGCATGCCTCGCATCAAAAATCATGTCTGCCAAATTACTAAAACATTCACATCACAGGGACAAAGGATGGTATGCACTACTTTTATGTATCATCATACATATATACATAAACTATTGTATAACATCGGGTAATAACTATTCTATGCCTCCTCACAGTACTTCACCATTCCGTACACATTAATGAACCTTAAGAAGTTTCTAAATCCACCTGTGGAGCGCATGAGGATCACAACCACATGTGGATGTGCTCGGACACAAGTACAACTAATGTAAGGTCTGTATAAGTGGGCTACAGTGACCACTGATTGGACAAACTTTGTCCACAAAGCAAAGATTAAGATAGGTGACATCTGCGTATTTGTTTTTGAAGGCGGAGAAGGTCCACTGTTAGCCATTGTACTTAACCTTTCATAAGGTCAGTCAATCATTATTTTCCTCCTTCCTTTTAAATACATGATAGAAAACATTACCTCACACCAACCAATCTTGAACAGGTTCATCTACCAACGCTCGACCACAACTCGATCAGAAGGGAACAAAACAAGTCAATCTATATGATATAGCTAACTATGTGGTTTGCTTTATAGAACAAGTGTAATATGCTATCGTGAACCACCTCCCTTTTGGTGTCTGTTGATGCTTTTGATCTATCGTGCCACCATGGACTGAAATATGAGCCATGGCCCATGGTATTGTCAAGCTACATTCTGCATGTGTCATTTTCTTTCGTTCATAGTTCCACACAATTTGCGCATGGTTTCCTTGCTTGAGTTTTATTTGCTTACCCTCCGTTCCTAAATAAAAGTCTTTCCAGAGATTTGAATATGAACTGCATACGGATGCATATTAGTAAGATCTTGCATGATTATGATGTTCCTTAAATACTAGGTTCCAGATAGCAAGACAAGAGATGGTTTTAAACTGTGTACATATATGATTATATGACGAGTGATTGCTTATGCATCACATGTGCTCAAGTTTGGCATACTGCGTTTTTCTGTTTTGATGTCACGAAGGGAGGTTATTTATTTCTCTTTTCAATCAATTTAATATGCTTGCATATAATGTTTTCATTATTCAGTTTGAATTGGCTTCTTGCGCCATGGGCGCAATCGGTCAGCGTCGACTCTGCCTAATGTCAAGGACTGCATGTCTTGGTCTTGCCTACCTCATAATTTTTTCATATATTTCATTCTATGTCTACATATATTAATGCACGCTCTTTCAATACTTGGTTTGCACTCGGCCTTTGCGCCATCGGCGCAACGGGTCATCTAGTACATGTGTAATAGCAAATAATGTAGTGAAGTGGAGGCTCCATGTATGTATTGTCAGATCAGTGCATCAAATGATGTTAGACCATTGAGAAGAAAAATTAAGTCACCTATTTTTCCACTGACAACAATTGACATTTCCTGTCCATACTTGATGTAAGGCTGAAATGGTTCAATTTTGTGTCATCATCTCGACCATTTACATGTTTTCATAAATGGTCACAATTTATAGAATTGCTGCATTACATAGCAACAAAGTGAGTATTGTTACATTTGTTGATTTTCTGTACATGCAAGTGTGAAATTTAGCAGTCACTAAATGCTCTTCGTGAAGTCAATTAACCTCCAAACTGGAATGATAGACACGTGACCTGAAGCGAACAAATGACGGAGAATACAGTGGGCCAAGTTTGTTCTCCCCTGCATTTCAGTTAGATGGGTGTCATATGAAACATAAAACAAAATGTTATTAGTAACTATTTGGATAAAGGGGGTCAGACTTGAAACCAAAACTTGCAGAATTTGGATACGTGTGTCTTATTAATTTTGTTTATCGTTGCTCCTTATATCTGTTATAATCTAATATACCATCAAACAATCTATCAAGCTTGAACCAACAATTTCAAATAAGAATGTAGACCATAAAGCCGTCAGTTATTAAGTTCAACAGAGCATAGAATGTGATAGCATCCATAGCCCTCTCCAAGCACCACCTGTGTGTCATGAGTAGGGAACAAAAATAATTTAAAGATTAGAAACACATTGGAGGCCCGGAACAAATAATTAGTTTTGAAATGAGATCAATTGACCAATCATCAAAATGTGTTTGCTTGAAACCTCAAGGGGAGACATTATGTTTCTACATTTTTTATAATATAATGCAATCAGCAAATTAGAACTACCAAGCCTCGTCCTCACCTCAGATGAGTTGCTCCTCCTTGAGGAGGTAGTCAGACTAAACGTAGCAAACATAACGGTGTTCATGTGGCCATCCGGCCTGCTGTCACATGCCAATGGCGGCATTGATGGAGGACTTGGGAAGATAGGAATGAGCCGCTCATGTCTAGCACCAACTATACTGGTTTAGCAAATGACCGGTTCTTGTGTGGCGCGGGTGCGGGGTAGGCGGATCTCTATGCGCCGGATGCCGTAATGTTGGTTGTGTCATGCCACTCCTTCTACAGACGATTGAGTCGTTGGTGGGCACAACATAAACATCGTGTGCTCTTCCGGGTCGCTGGATGGGACTCATGTGTGAGTGTCTAGTACTGTGAAAGGGGGAAACTGAAATCTATATTATTATCACCAAAGAAAACAAACTGAACCAAAACTGAACTCTCATCATCAAGTTCTCTGTTTGTAACTCACCGTCAAATTCTTCTGATTCTCCTCTCCTCTCAGGTGTTGCTCTTCCAGATATCACAGGGTAGGGAAACGGGAGTCGTATAGGTGGCCGAGGTTGGTGGCATCTAGGCTTTTGAGAACAACACCCTCACGATGTGTGGGCTACTGCTCTTATCGATGAATCTAAGTCCCGGCACGGTGTTGCACCCTCGAGGTTGCAAACAAAGCCAGCTTTAGAACCCAATCTCACCATCGGCAGATCCGATTTCGGTGGAGCGCGTAGACGGAGGGCAACCGGAGGTGCTGGCGACGTTGATGCGGTGTGATAATCTTCTCCTGTACGGGATCAAAATAGGACAGTTGAGGATAGAGAATGAGGTTTAGATCGTGATCGAGAGAGAACCTGAGAACACGAGAAGACCGCCGCGCCTCGTATATCTGTCATCACAGTCGAGGAAGATAAACAACGAGAATCCCTAGCGATGGAGTAAGAACCTTATAGCAGGTTGAAGTAGACGCGCGTCGTGTACGGGATCAAAGTAGGATTGAGGATAGATATTGAGATTGATATCAAGATCGAGAGAGAACCTGCAGATAGTAGAAGACCGTCGCGCCTCATATATCTGTCATCACAGTCGAGGAAGATAAACGGCAAGAACCCCTAGCGGCGGCGGAGGAAGCACCTTGTTATCGCTGGTTGAAATAGTCGCGCGTGGTTAATGAGTTGGGTGGACGCCTAGTGGGGAAAGGAAACGACGGGTTCAGGATGGTCGTGCCCCCCTCGCTTAGAAACTGATGCGACCCTCCACATCTGAAACAATGACGTGGCTTATGGAAATCACAGCAAAAATAGTTAGTGGATGAAAAATTACTGATGTGGCACATCGCTGATGTGGATAGTGTGCATGGTGAAAGAATAGGGAGTAGTGGGGAGCAACTTCTTAAGATTGATAGATTTGTATTAAGTTTCACAATTTTAAATTGGCTCGTCCCCTTAATTTCAATGGCACATCCATGAGATTTATACATATTGGTCACTTGTCCTAGATCAAAGAAATACAAAAAATATTGCTAGCAGAGGAAGCCTAGAATTTAGCCTTTGGTAAACGCCTATTGATAGGAAGCATCCTCAGAAAAAAAATCATCATTGTCATGTGCAATAATAATTTCATATGTAAAAAGGAAGAAATAATGTAAGGCATTTTAAGTGATATTTATTGATTTTTACAAGTGCTACATGGCACGATAGATATGTGAGTTTAGGCGGCAGATTGCGAGAGCATTTATAGAATTTGAAGGTGTCATTCTTAAAAAATAAATAGATAAACAGGAATTTGATCCCCGGTTCCATTACCACGGATGAAACCAACAACGTGGGTGTCATTCTTAATAAAAAAAATTATATCATTAGTTGTACGATTGTTCAGTTGGTGAGGTACTTATGTTACTCCATCGCACTCTTATGTATCAGTTGGTTAATAGCTTATAGCCCTCATTTGTAGTGTTGGGAAGTTTAAAACAGTCAGATTTTTTTATAGGAGTACCATTTGCTGCGATGGTGAATACTTTACATCTGTGTCAACATGTGTTAGCCAATAATGATGTTATCATACAGAAAATTTCCATTGCTAAGTTGAACAATATGCGACTGCACCACGAATTACAACCGCTTAGTTAGTACAAAGTTGAGTCACTTATTTTGGGACAGAGGGAGTAGTTCACAAGGACTGTTTGTGGGGAAGAGGCATACATCACTAGAAGTCACCATACTTAGCATAAAGGAATGTGATCGAGCTGAAAAAAAGGGAATGTGATAAGAGTATCTTTTCTACATTGCATTCACATGACTATTCATATGGCGAGAGACTTCTGTGTCAGTTAAGAGCATCTCTAGCAGACCCCGCAAAATCTTGACCCGCAAAACGCGTTTGCAGTTTGACGAAGATCTCGTCTGCGGGTCGAGAACGAGCGCGGCCGAACAGAAACCGTAGATGAAACTGCATAATTTGAAGAAAAAACCAGTTTCGCGGAAGAAATTGCACATAGTGGACGCGTGTAGTTCATCACGTACTACATATATTTTACATTATCAAACACTACAAACATTAGTTCATACTACATACTACATCACTACTAGTACTAGAGGGGTGGGGATCTCACGGTGGCGAGCTCGCGGCCATGGATGACGTCGTGGAGGAGCTCAATCCTCCTCGCCGGAGCTGCCGAGGTCGATGTACATCTCCCTCTGCTCCTCGCGGATGCGCCGCCACTCGTCATCCTTCTCTTTGGCGGCTGATACGTCCAAAACGTATCTATAATTTCTGCTTGCTCCATGCCTCTTTTGTGTGATATTGCTATGATATTTATGCACTTCCATACACTTTTGATCATATTTGGACTAACCTATTAACTCAGTGCACCCCAGTGCCAGTTTCTATTTTCTGCTGTTTTTGTATTTCAGGTTTTCCCATTACGTAAATTGCCAGAAAAATCCCGGGAAAAATATATAAAAAATCAGCATTCCGGAAGCTTCCATGCGGCCAAAGTAGGGCCAGAGGGGGGCCACCAGGGCTCCAGGCGACCAGAGGGGGCGGCCTCCCTCCTGGCCGCCCCGCCAGGGCGCCAGGGCCCCCCTGGCCTCTTCTGACGCCCCCCTTTGGCATATATTTACACCGCGTCCCGAAACCCTCGAGGACGGAACCCTTTTTCGCGATCTCATCTCTGTTCCGCCGCCGCCGCGCTTCAAAGATCGGGAGCACCAGGAGAACTCTTCCGGCACCCTGCCAGAGGGGAGGATCACCACCGGGAGCTTCTCCACCACCATGGACGCCTCCCGGATGAGTTGTGAGTAGTCTCCCTTGGACCATGTGTAATGCCCCGGATGTAATACTTTCCCTTTTGGGTATATAATATATCTCCGGCTTCATCTATTTCCATTCCGGGTTCTTTGTCTTTCGGGTTTTCGTCGTGTGTTGTGTGAGTGTGTGGCATTCATTCATATCATGTAGACATGTGCATCGCATTGCTTTTGTGTTGTCGGTTGCATCCGGTTCCGCGTGTTCCTTCCCGTTGTCCGTTTCGCGTTTCGGAGCTCCCTCACGTGTCTGTGACGTCCCGTAGGCCTACTTTGTTGTTTGGGCGTGTAACGTTACCGGTGTGCCGCGAGGTTGTTGTGTGTGTTGTTGTTTTGTTGTGTGCAACCCGCCTCTCAAATCTCGTCTCGTTTGGACTCCGTTGGCTTTTCCATCCGTTGTTCGTGTGGGTCCAAAGTGCCTTCACTTCGTGTCCCGGAAACACCCCTACTGCAGCCTTTTATCTTCTTCTAGGCCCTTTTAATCTACCCCCGCGATCGGATCCGTCGGATCGCGATCGGAGGGCTCCTAGCGCCCCTAAATCTCCCCTAACCCTAAAATTCTGAGATATATAGACCCCCCTAGGTCTATTTTGGGCATCCCCTTCTTCTTCCTCTTTCCCCTCTCCTTTTTTTCCCAGATCCCAGCCTCCACCGAAGTTTTCGCACCGGCCGCGCAGCCTCGAGCGTCGATCCCGCAGGCGCCAGGCGCTCGCTGGGTCAACGCATCCAGATCGGCAGCCCCTCCGAGCCAGCTGGGCCCGTACGCCGCATCGAGCAGCCAGGCCGGCCGCGATCGCCTCAGCCGCACCGCGCCAAGTCCCGTCGCCCGCACCGAGTCGCCAGGCTCGGGGGGCCGGGGGATCACTTCCCCGCGCGTCGGCCCACCGCCACCCTGGGCCGCCTCGCCTCGCCTCCCGGGTCCCTTCGCGCGGCCTCCCAGCCTCCAGTCGACGCAGGCCGCCTCGCCTCCTCGCAGGCCACCGCGGGCGCCAGCCGCGCCTCAGGCCCATCGCCGCAGCCCATCGTCAGACCCAGGCCGCGCCGCCTCCTCGCGCGGGCCGCGCCACCGCCTCCACCGCGGGCCGCCGCTACTCTGCCGCCTCCGCGGGCCCAAGCCGCCGCGCCGGCCCGTCTCCTTTTTTTCTTCAGATCTGGATCTGCCTAAGGTTGCTCCTAATCCTTCTAAGTCCCAGATCTGTTAATCCCTGATGCAATGTTTGACATGCTCTAACTTTTTGTCTGTTGCTCCGATTCGCGCGTATGATATGTCCAGACGTTCGTGGGATCGTGCTCTATGTTTTATCTGTTGTTGTCATGCATGTTAGAGATCATCTAGGTGCTCGTTTTGCTGTTGCAAGAGTGCATCATGATATAAACTGCTGCTATGTGTTATTTTTGTGCCACCTTTGCCATGTGATATCTTTTAGCTCGTTTGTCCGAATGATGCAAATGACATGTCCACGTGTTCGTCTTGCCATGCTCTACATGTTGTATGTGCTAGGTTGCATGTTAGATTTATTATTGCCTTGTTATCATCGTTGCAAAGTGCCATGTGACTGTGATGTTGTTTCACTTGTTATGAAATGCCATCTTGTTGAACTCGTTGCAATCGTTGTGTTTACCTACATGAAGCATGCTTGTGTGTTTCGGGATCACCTTCATGTGTACTTTGATGAGGTGCTTACCCTTTGCCATGTGTTGTTCCGAGGTGTCTTAAACATGCTCTTTTATATGCCATGATGATATTGCTGTTTTAGGACTTAGTGGTTTTTCACTAAGTCTGAAATCTGTAACATTCCGATGCCATGTTCGTGTGATGTTCTAGGACAAAGCATGATAGTTTTGGAGTGGATTTTGATTGTTCCTTGTAGTATATATTGTTGTCTTTCCATCCATGCACACTAGTAGAAAACAGGGCATTGGTCCAGCCCATTAGCCCCGGTTCAATCTAGAACCGGGACCAATAGGGGTACTGGACCCGGTTCGTTAGCCCAGGGGGCCGGCCGGGCCACGTGGGCCATTGGTCCCGGTTCGTCTGGACCTATTGGTCCCGGTTGGAGCTAAAAACCGGGACCAATGGCTCTTGCTCCTGGCCCACCACTATTAGTCCCGGTTTGTTTTATGAACCGGGACCAAAGGCACCCCTTTAGCCCCGGTTTGTAGCACCAACCGGGACCAGTGAGTTGCCTATATATACCCCCTCACTCAAGAGCAGAGCTCACTGCTCTGTTTTTTTTCTGGCCGAGGGGGAGAGGGGTTAGTGGTGCTCTAGCTCACCTCCTATGCACACAACATGTTCGGTGGAATGCCCGAGCCACACTAGTTAAGCTTTTCTCCTCTCGAAGCTCTATTTTCTTCGAGATTTGTCTAGGTTTAGCGGTCCATCACGTCCCGTCCCCGTCTTCGCCGCCGTCGATCGCCCCCGCCGATCTCGTCACCGGCACCACCGTGGTGAGCCTCTTGTTATGTCCATGCTTTTCTTACTTTTATTATTGCTTTAGATAGATATTTGTCTAATTTTCTTACGTTTATTATTGCTTGTTATTATATAGTGCGATGGTTTTGATATCCGCCCACGTGGGCCCTCGTCCGGTCTACGATTCGGATGTGGTATATTATCTTTAATTTATAACTATTTGTTTTAGTGCTTATGATAGTTATGCCGACCAACCTGACATGCATAGATGTTTTATTATGTCTAGGAGGTAGTTGAACCGGAAATTCCAACCGACCCTCTTGTGGAGAGGTTAAATTTAGTTGAAGAGGAAAACATTTCGTTAAAGAAAAAATTGGAAAAAATGGAGGAGGAGAAGATGGAATTGGAGTTGCATGTTGCGGAAGTTATCGATGATCACGAGATCAAGATGGAACCTATTGTCGAGAGGTTAAATTTAGTTGAAGAAGAAAACAAATTCTTGAAGGAAAAAATAAAAAAAATTGTGGACGAGAAGATGATATTGGAGTTGCATGTTGCGGATGTCGTCGATGATCACAAGATCAAGATGGATGCAATGCGGTTGAAGATTAAAAAGATTAGAAAATATGCCATTAATACCGAGGCTTGGTATCATTATGCCGTTGGATCAATTGTTACCTTGGTTGCGATTATGATAGCATTTGTTTTCGCGTTGAAATGTTTTACATAGTTTCGATGTGTATGGAGAGCTATATATGTTGTTAGATGAGAACTATATATATGTATGTACTTTGGTTTTAATGTGATGATGAACTTTTATCCATTTGGTCACTTAATTATCTATTTATGATGTTCTGTAATGGTTTTTGAAACACTTAATTATATATAAATGCACGCAGATGAACCGCCAATGGATGTACGGTGACAGACACACCTCCGAGTACATTAAGGGCGTGCGTGAGTTTCTAAATGTGGCAGAGGCAAACAAGCAGAATGGTTTTATGTGTTGTCCATGCACTCAATGTGTGAATACGATGTCTTACTCTAACCGAAAAATCCTTCACTCCCACCTGCTTTACAAGGGTTTCATGCCACACTATAATGTTTGGACGAGGCACGGTGAAATAGGGGTTATGATGGAAGACGGCGAAGAAGAAGAGTACGATGACAACTATGTGCCCCCTGAATACGGTGATGCTGCAATGGGGGCAGCTGGTGAAGATCAAGAGGAACCAGACGATGTGCCCAATGATGCTGCAACGGGTGAAGCTGCTGAAGATCAAGAGGAACCAAATGATGATCTTCGCCGGGTCATTGTCGATGCAAGGACACAATGCGAAAGTCAAAAGGAGAAGCTGAAGTTCGATCGCATGTTAGAGGATCACAAAAAAGGGTTGTACCCCAATTGCGAAGATGGCAACACAAAGCTCGGTACCGTACTGGAATTGCTGCAGTGGAAGGCAGAGAATGTTGTGGCTGACAAAGGATTTGAGAAGCTACTGAAAATATTGAAGAAGAAGCTTCCGAAGGATAATGAATTGCCCGACAGTACATACGCAGCAAAGAAGGTCGTATGCCCTCTAGGATTGGAGGTGCAGAAGATACATGCATGCCCTAATGACTGCATCCTCTACCGCGGTGCATACAACGATCTGAACGCATGCCCGGTATGCGGTGCATTGCGGTATAAGATCAGACGAGATGACCCTGGTGATGTTGATGGCGAGCCCGCCAGGAAGAGGGTTCCTGCGAAGGTGATGTGGTATGCTCCTATAATACCACGGTTGAAACGTTTGTTTAGAAACAGAGAGCATGCCAAGTTGATGCGATGGCACAGTGAGGACCGTAAGAAAGACGGGAAGTTGAGAGCACCCGCTGACGGGTCGCAATGGAGAAAAATCGAGAGAAAGTACTGGGAGGAGTTTGCAAAGGACGCAAGGAACGTATGGTTTGCTCTAAGCGCGGATGGCATTAATCCTTTCGGGGAGCAGAGCAGCACTCACAGCACCTGGCCCGTGACTCTATGTATGTATAACCTTCCTCCTTGGATGTGCATGAAGCGGAAGTTCATTATGATGCCAGTTCTCATCCAAGGCCCTAAGCAACCCGGCAACGACATTGATGTGTACCTAAGGCCATTAGTTGAAGAACTTTTACAGCTGTGGAATGGAAACGGTGTACGTGCGTGGGATGAGCACAAACAGGAGGAATTTGACCTAAAGGCGTTGCTGTTCGTGACCATCAACGATTGGCCCGCTCTCAGTAACCTTTCAGGACAGACAAACAAAGGATACCACGCATGCACGCACTGTTTAGATGACACTGAAAGTATATACCTGGACAAGTGCAGGAAGAATGTGTACCTGGGCCATCGTCGATTTCTTCCGACCAACCATCAATGTCGAAAGAAAGGCAAGCATTTCAAAGGCGGGGCAGATCACCGGAAGAAGCCCGCCATGCGTACCGGTGATCACGTACTTGCTATGGTCAATGATTTACACGTAATCTTTGGAAAGGGCCCCGGCGCACTAGCTGTTCCGAATGACGATGAGGGACACGCACCCATGTGGAAGAAGAAATCTATATTTTGGGACCTACCCTACTGGAAAGACCTAGAGGTCCGCTCTTCAATCAACGTGATGCACGTGACGAAGAACCTTTGCATGAACCTGCTAGGCTTCTTGGGCGTGTATGGAAAGACAAAAGATACAGCTGAGGCACGGGAGGACCTGCAACGTTTGCACGAAAAAGACGGCATCCCTCCGAAGCAGTATGAAGGTCCTGCCAGCTATGCTCTTACGAAAGAAGAGAAAGAAATCTTCTTTGAATGCCTTCTCAGTATGAAGGTCCCGACTGGCTTCTCGTCGAATATAAAGGGAATAATAAATATGGCAGAGAAAAAGTTCCAGAACCTAAAGTCTCATGACTGCCATGTGATTATGACGCAACTGCTTCCGGTTGCATTGAGGGGGCTTCTACCGGAAAACGTCCGATTAGCCATTGTGAAGCTATGTGCATTCCTCAATGCAATCTCTCAGAAGGTGATCGATCCAGAAATCGTACCAAGGCTAAGGAGTGATGTGGCGCAATGTCTTGTCAGTTTCGAGCTTGTGTTTCCACCATCCTTCTTCAATATCATGACACACGTCCTAGTTCATCTAGTCGACGAGATTGTCATTCTGGGGCCCGTATTTCTACACAATATGTTCCCCTTTGAGAGGTTCATGGGAGTCCTAAAGAAATATGTCCGTAACCACGCAAGGCCAGAAGGAAGCATCTCCATGGGCCATCAAACAGAGGATGTCATCGGGTTTTGTGTTGACTTCATTCCTGGCCTTAATAAGATAGGTCTCCCTAAATCGCGATACGAGGGGAGACTGACTGGAAAAGGCACGCTTGGAAGGGACTCAATAATATGCAGGGACGGATATTCTTGGTCTCAAGCACACTACACAGTTCTACAGAACTCTACATTGGTGACCCCGTATGTCGATGAACACAAGAACAGTCTGCGCTCCAAACACCCGGAGCAGTGCGACGACTGGATTACACGTGAACACATCAGGACTTTCAGCAGTTGGTTGGAAACACGTCTCAGAGGTGACAACACTGTTTGTGATGAGTTGTACTTGTTGTCCAGGGGACCATCTTCGACTGTATTGATTTACAAAGGATACGAGATAAATGGGAATACATTTTACACGATTGTCCAAGATCAAAAGAGCACCAACCAAAACAGCGGTGTCCGCTTTGATGCAACAACCGAGAGGGGAAAGGACACATATTATGGTTACATAGTGGACATATGGGAACTTGACTACGGACATGATTTTAAGGTCCCTTTGTTTAAGTGTAAATGGGTCAATCTGCCAGGAGGCGGGGTACAGGTAGACCCACAGTACGGAATGACAACAGTGGATCTGAAAAATCTTGGATACACTGACGAACCGTTCGTCCTAGCCAATGATGTGGCACAGGTTATCTATGTGAAGGACATGTCTACCAGACCGAGAAAAAGAAAAGATAAGGAAGCGAATACATCATACGATGAGCCAAAGCGCCACATAGTTCTTTCAGGAAAAAGGGACATCCTGGGAGTGGAGGGCAAGACAGACATGTCTGAAGATTATGAAAAGTTTCATGAAATTCCTCCCTTCAAAGTCAAGGCTGACCCAAGCATCCTGATAAACGATCAAGATTATCCATGGTTACGGCGCAATAAGCAAATGACACAAGCGAGGAAAAAGTGAAGAGTTATTTCCGCAACTATTATGATGATACCATGCCAACTTTGTAACAAACGAGTATGATACCATTGTCCGTTTGTGCTATTCAAATTTCAATACTACTTGCACTAACAAAACAAAACAAAACAAAACAAACTTGAAAAATAAATAACAACAATAAGTATTTTGTTGTAAGTATAAACAAAATAAAATAAATAAAGCAACAAAGAAAATAAATAAAGAAAGTAAAATAAATAAAGCAACTCTAAATACAGCAAAAAACAACTTAGAAATAAACAAAGAAAATAAAATAAATAAAGCAACTCTAAATACAGCAAAAAACAACTTAGAAATAAATAGCAACAATAAGTATTTTGTTGTAATTAAGTATAAACAAAATAAAATAAATAAAGCAACAAAGAAAATAAATAAAGGAAGTAAAATAAATAAAGCAACTCTAAATACAGCAAAAAACAACTTAGAATTAAACAAAGAAAATAAAATAAATAAAGCAACTCTAAATGCAGCAAAAAACAACTTAGAAATAAATAAAGCAAAAAAGGAAAAAAAAATTGGGCGCTGCCCAGTGAGCCTGCAAGGCCTATAGCACAGGATCCACCTGTAATATAAGGCCCAGCAAGCTCACAGGGCAGCGCGCAGAGTTAGGCCCAGAAGCCTGCATTTGAGAGGAGCTCGAGAGGGTGGGAGCAGCAGCCCTTATAAACCACTCTCGAGCTCCCTCAGCTAGCGAGGTGGGACTAAACATCCCACCGCACCCGCGCCAGCACAGGGCCTTTGGTCCCGGTTGGTGGCACCAACCGGGACTAAAGGGGGGCATTAGTCCCGGTTGGTGGCACCAACCGGGACTAAAGGCCCCTCCTTCCCGCCCTTTGGGCTGCTGAAAAGAAACAAAATAAAATAAATAAAGCAACAAAGAAAACAAATAATTTCAAATTTAAACTATTCAAATTTGAATACTACTTGCACTAACAGAAAGTTCGTAATTGGTTTTACAAAAGAAAATAAATAATGCAGAAAACAAAACAAAAAAACTTGAAAAAAAAATAGCAACAATAAATATTTTTTTGTAAGTAGAAACAAAATCAAATAAATAAAGCAACAAAGAAAACAAATAAATAAAAATAGCAACAGTAAGTATTTTGTTGAAAGTAGAAACAAAACTAAAAAATAAAGCAACAAAGAAAAAAAGAAAAAATATGCCACCTGCTGGGCCCACACGGCCTGAATACGACTAGAAACCCAACCATGGGCCAGGATTGTCGGGGGAAACTGTCCACCACGAACACCTATGGGACCGGAGCCCCTTGTCTGTGCGGTACGAGGGCGGAGGGAGCACGAAGAGCAGATCGAGGCAGACGCACGGGCAGTTTTACCCAGGTTCGGGCCGCACGGATGCGTAAAACCCTACTCCTGCTTGGTTGTGTATTGAGTTGGGCGCTCGGAGCTTGAAGAAGCAGCTACACGAGCGTGAGAATGATCTAGGTTTCGAACCCCCTCCACGTTGTGCATGGGCCTCCTTTTATAGTGCAAGGGGTCACCGACAGGTGTCAACGTAGGAGAAAGGGGTAAAAATGTAAAAGATGTGGTAGTTGGAACAGTGCGGGAACAGTGGTCTACAGTACAGAACAGTGGCCTATACCTACTCTAACAGTGGGGGACAAGGGCATTTAATGCCCGTCGCCGTCGACCCCAAAAGCTCCCGCCGTTGCGTCTCCGTCTGCCACGGCGATGGATCCACTGCCGTGGAGTGCCACCGTGTCCCCCAGGCTGCACAGCCATCCGCCACGCGTCCCTGGAGTGGCCCCAGGGCGACGCGTGGGCTGATGAGCTGGAGCGCGGGCACACAGCGCACCTCCCCCGGCAAGCACCTTGCCGGGCACCTCCCCCGGCAAGCACCTTGCCGGGGATCTCGACCTTGCCGGGCCCGGAAGCTTGCCGCTCCCCGAGCCCTTGCTGGGTCTTCTAAGATAAAATCTTCTGTTCGTCCTGACAAGCTCCTCTTGCCAGGGCCTCGTGCTAGTTAAGCAATCTTGAGCCTGGAACGGCCTTCCCGGCAAGCTCCTCTTGCCGGGGTCTTGGTCTTCTGTCTTGTATACTTTGTCTTTGAATGGTTAGATAAGGAGCAGGAAGGTCTCCGGCGAGCCAGCAGTAAACCTTGCCGCGGGAAGCTGCAACTGCCCGTGCACAAGTTGGGGTACTGAGGTACCCCTACCTTAGTACACCGACACGGTGATCAAAGAAAATACAAAAATCAACCTAGAGTCCGAATTGATCGAGACTCTCAAAGCAAGTGAGAACAAGCACCGATTTCGTCGTTTTCATAGGCGTTGGAAAGCTATTGGGGAATTGAGGTGATAGGACTTCTAGTTTTTACGATCTGGAGGATTTTACATACGTGCACACACAGGATCACGTGCGTGGAAAATTCTGAGCCCAAAAAGGGTCGTCTTGGCCCTCAAAAATGGCCTGCAGGATTGGAAAAAATGAAAGTTATCGCAATTACAGCTCAAATTTTGATGAGCCGGCATATCACTTTGGTGTTCAGGTCCTGGGCGCCCCACCCATGTATGGATACAATAGGGTGTTAGGCCAACTCTCGCGAAGAAACGGTGATCAAAGAAAATACAAAAATCAACCTAGAGTCTGAATTGATCGAGACTCTCAAAGCAAGTGAGAACAAGCACCGATTTCGTCATTTTCATAGGCGTTGGATAGCTATTGGGGAATTGAGGTGATAGGACTTCTAGTTTTTACGATCTGGAGGATTTTACATACGTGCACACACAGGATCACGTGCACGGAAAATTCTGAGCCCAAAAAGGGTCGTCTTGGCCCTCAAAAATGGCCTGCAGGATTGAAAAAAATGAAAGTTATCGCAATTACAGCTCAAATTTTGATGAGCCGGCATATCACTTTGGTGTTTAGGTCCTGGGCGCCCCACCCATGTATGGATACAATAGGGTGTTAGGCCAACTCTCGCGAAGAAACGGTGATCAAAGAAAATACAAAAATCAACCTAGAGTCCGAATTGATCGAGACTCTCAAAGCAAGTGAGAACAAGCACCGATTTCGTCGTTTTCATAGGCGTTGGAAAGCTATTGGGGAATTGAGGTGATAGGACTTCTAGTTTTTACGATCTGGAGGATTTTACATACGTGCACACACAGGATCACGTGCGTGGAAAATTCTGAGCCCAAAAAGGGTCGTCTTGGCCCTCAAAAATGGCCTGCAGGATTGGAAAAAATGAAAGTTATCGCAATTACAGCTCAAATTTTGATGAGCCGGCATATCACTTTGGTGTTCAGGTCCTTGGCGCCTGAAAGCACATTTGCTCCCTGGGTGGTTTTGGTAATTAATGACAACATACTTTGTGGTTGGACTAATACTTTTATCAAGTATGTTTCAGGAAACCCAATCACATTGGAATGGCAAGATGACTGAAGAAGTGGACCCCTCAAATGCTAAGGCAAGCATTGGCAAAAGCTCAAGACTCCATTTCTGGTTTAGTGATCAAAGATCACATTGAGTCCATAGGAAACCAATCCTATTAAAAGGGGATGAGGTTGTGTTGATGATCTGGTTGCTCAAGTGCTTAGTGATTTAGCTCCTTCAACTATCAGCACCTTTCACTATTATACACACTCATAAGTAATCTCGGACAAACCGATTCTTCCAACTCAGTCCCACCGAGATGAACCACTTCTGCCATATTCCAAACCCTAGAAAAATCGGTCACACCGAGTTTGAGATCGGTCTCACCGAAACTGAACTGCCAACCTTCTGTAACCACTTCACATCATTTCGGAATAACCGAGTTTGTATTATCGGTCTCACCGAAATGGACAAGCTTCTGTCTTGGCTCAAATCGGTCTCACCGATAATTCATTTTCGGTCAAATCGATTCTGGCATGTTCCTACTCTTTCTCAAATCGGTCCAACCGAGTTTTCTTTCTCGGTCTCACCGAAATCTCCAACGTTCATATCAGATACACTTTCGGTCTCACCGAGATGGTATTTTCGGTCCCACCGAAAATCCCAACGTTCACTATATTTGAACTTTCGGTCTAACCGAGTTTTCACTTCGGTCTGACCGAGATTGGTCAAATGTGTGTGTAACGGTTGGATTTTGTGTGGAGGCTATATATACCCCTCCACCCCCTCCTCATTCGTGAGGAGAGCCATCAGAAAGTACCACCACTTCTACCATACACTTTCTGAGAAGTGAACCACCTACCCTTGTGTTGAGATCAAGCCATTCCATTCCTACCATATGAAACTTGATCTCTAGCCTTCCCAAGTTGCTTTCCACTCAAATCCTTCTTCCACCACAGTCATATCAGTGAGGAGAGTTGAGTGTTGGGGAGTTTATCATTTGAAGCACAAGAGCAAGGAGTTCATCACCATCAACACCGTCTATTACCTTTTGGGGGGTGGTGCCTCCTAGATTGGTTAGGTGTCGCTTGGGAGCCTCCGTCGTGATGTGGAGTTGAACCAAGAAGTTTGTAAGGGCAAGGAGATCGCCTACTTCGTGAAGATCTACCCCGAGTAAGGCTAGTCCTCCGTGGGCGTAGGCCGTGATGGAATAGACAAGGTTGCTTCTTCGTGGACCCTTCGTGGGTGGAGCCCTCCGTGGACTCGCGCAGCCGTTACCCTCCGTGGGTTGAAGTCTCCATCAACGTGGATGTACGATAGCACCACCTATCGGAACCACGACAAAAATCTCCGTGTCACCAAACTGCGTTTGATCTTCTCCACCTCCTTTTTACATGTGCAATTTACTTTCCGCTGCATATACTCTAGAATTGCATGTGTAGGGTGTTACTTGAATTGGTTTTAATTGTGAAACTGCCAAAAACATTGCATGATCTAAAGGCAGATTTTTTATATTGTCAAGTAGTCTAATCACCCCCCCTCTAGACCTACTTTCGATCCTACAAAGGGCAACTATGACCGCATTATTCAAAAGACATTTCAAGATGCCAAGCGGTCCGGAAGTACAAAAAGTGATCAGAGGTTAGCAGAAGGACGAGCTGGGAAACAAATTGCCCAGCTCGGCGAACAAGCGAACCAATCGTGTCCCCCGCTCAAGGTGTCTAGCGACATGGTCGCTAATGATCCGAGGATGGTGCCCGGTTATACCAATCTTGCAGATTACGCGTCCGACGATGTACACTATGATTTCATGGACGTGCAGATAGAAAGATACGAGTACAAAAAGCCTCTCGTCAAAAATGAAAGATCTCTATCAACGAATATGCGAATATTGCATGATTGGTACATGAAAATCTGCAGAGAGTCTGGGGGGAGGAATAACTTGTATTTGAGAGTTAAACCGGAGCATGACCTCGTTGGAATTGACCTGTTGCCTGTTCCATTTGAGGAGTTCTATCAATTTTTCAATCAATTGGCCCTCGATAAAACAACGATCACCTGCTACTGTCTGTAAGTAGTACTACTTCTGTCATTAAGTCTCTCTATATAGCTGATCTTCATTGCATGTATTTATAATTATCCTCACTATATTATGCAGATTGAAGATCGTCGAATTGAAGAAAAGACAAGTAGGTGATATTGGGTTTATTAACACATACCTCATAGATGCAACCGAGGTTAAATTGCGTCCCGGCGATACCGAGACCAACTTGCTACGATCGTTGGTGGTAAATGAAAACAAAGATATAATACTCTTTCCTTACAACTTCAAGTGAGTGTTAATGTCTTGTGCATATTTGGTTTCCCTTATATATATCAGTCAAGTTTATAGTGATGTAATGATCTCATGCATTCGTGCGCAGCTTCCACTATATTCTCTTAGAGATTAAGCTTGAGAAGGGAATAGTAACTGTCTTCGACTCTAAACGTAAAGATCCCGAGGAGTATGCGGACATGACTCAAATGCTAGCCATGTAATAAGTTAAATCGATCAATATTATCCACCATGCATATATATCAGCAACTTCATTTCTGATATCAACTAATTGTTTCCTTTGTCTGGCAGGGCTTGGAAAACATTCAGCAAAAAAGCTCCGGGACTGCCGAAGAAGCTACAATTTAGATACCCGAAAGTAAGTACTATATAGTAGCATGTTCCGCGCGCGCATCTCCTATATCTTGATTCAAGCGCTAGCTAGTTTCATCAATACCAATTTGGCATTCTTGCTTATCAGTTTGATTGAGCTCTATTTCTTGTAAAGTGGTTGTGGCAGGAACCCGGGAATGATTATTGTGGATACTACATTTGCGAGTCCATCCGCCACACGACCTGTGAGCGGGGCTACACTGATGAACAATTTAAAGTGCGTAAGCAATCAATAATATTCACAAATTTATAGCATGCATCATTTCATGTATTGACCCCCTACTTCAAATTAGATGTTTCGGATGCGGGATGAACTCCTAACACCAGATCGTCTGCGAGCAATTCAAGAGGAATTGGCGGCATTCTTCCTTGAACACGTGATCGCTGAAGACGGAGAATACTATGTGGACCCTGCATCCATGTGTTAGGAGATTATTTTTGTAAGAGATAATTATTGTATATATGTGCCCGGTAGTGTCGGATCGATAGATATACGAGAACTTGTTGTTCGACCAATTTCTCGGAGAAGGAGAGGTGGTCGATATTATTACTTCTCTCTGTATGCATATATATATATGTTGATTATATATACGAGATCTTCTGTTCCTTCGTTTGCTTAGTATAGCTAGCAGCTAGCTAGCTAGCTAGCGTGACTCTAGTCCATATATATACGTATGTGTAGTATGTAGCGTCGACCAAAAGCACGGACATAAGAGAGAACACTTCTCTCTATTAATTAGCTAGCTAACACAATATATCAAACACCTAAATTAACCCCCAAAACCTAAAACCCCCCTCCCCTTTCAAAAAAAAAAACAAAAACCACAGCTACAGAAATGCTGACACGTGCATGCCTTTTGGTCCCGGTTGGTACCACCAACCGGGACTAAAGCCCCTCCTGCCTGGACTCGGTGCACAGGCCACGTGGACACCCTTTTGCCCCGGTTCTGGATTGAACCGGGACTAAAGGGTCAGAGCATTAGTACCGACCCTGTTGCCCCGGTTCCAGAACCGGGGCTAAAAGGCCAAATGAACCGGGGCTAAATCCCCTTTATCTACTAGTGATGTCCTCACATGTCCATTTAAGTGGCTGTAGCATGTTTATCTTTTGCTCCAAAGTTTCAATAAAATTATGCTGCCAGAATTTTATTGTCAAGTTCAATATGTCCAAGATCATTGCTATTGATCCGTGACTCCGTTGGGGTGCACCTTTGGACATAGTTGCTGTAGTATATGTCTAGTTTGTGTTCATGCCCTTTGCCATGTTATTTAAATGCTGTAGCTCAATTATTTTGAGCTCCGAAGATGCTATGTTGCTGTAATTTTCAGCTTTCGCTCATATCTTGTTTCGGGCATAACTTTTAGCCCGTAACTCCGATTTCAGCGAATCTTATATCAAACTTGATTGTTTTTCCGTGTATATTAATAATATCATATTGTTATCTTGTTTTGAGGTGTTTTGCTTGAGTGATGTTTTACGTGCTCCGTGTGCATCCTTAGTGCATCCATCATGCATTCATCTTTTCCGAGTGCGCAATGCATCTTGTTGATTGGTGCTTGGTGTGATTGTTTTGTTTAGAGCCGGAAGCAGAGTCTGAGTTCGAGGTTGAGCACGAGGTTTCCAACGAGGTTGAGCACGAGGACCCTTCTTACGATCCGAACGACTTCTCTTCAGGCAAGATGACCGAACCCCGATAATATTACTATATTTGCCTATTGCTAGTAGTCTCGATCTATAGTTTTGCCTCGATGCCCATGATCTTCTTGTCAGCCTCCTATTTGTAACCGATTGCCATGTTTAGCCAACCTACCTATGCAAACCGTTGCTTGGCTAAGTACGCTTCGCTCAGCCCTTCTTATAGCGTTGCTAGTTGCAGGTGAAGTGAAGATGCTTGCTCCATGTTGAAGTTTGGTTGGGTTATATCACACTATATAATTGCTTAAAATGAAATCATCTATATATTGGCAAGGGTGGAAGGCTAAGCCTTTTGCTTGGTGATTTGTTCCACTCATGCCGTTAGGATCCGTATAAGCCGGTATTATGTTCCTTGATTATGCGTTCCTAACACTGTTGGGGTGTATGGGACCCCCTCGATAAACCGCTAAGTGCTAAGTCTTTTCCAGCAAGTCCCAACATTGGTACTATTTGCCTAATAACAAACTAAACTTGCATAGGGAGTAATTAACCCTCTTTCTTAATCAACAACCCCGGGCCAGTGCTCCACATGAGTGTTGGTCCGAAACGGGGGTCCTGCAGGGCCGCCTTGGGGCAACCCGAGGTATCTGGCATACACCTGTAGCATCGCCCATCCGGTCGTGTCCTGAGACTTAGATACGCGCGGCTACTATCAGGGTGTCGACACGCCGGGAGGATTTGCTGGATTAGCCTTACCTTAGCTCGGTATATCTTGAGCACGGGATTCCGAGGATACTCGGGTCTTCCCACTTTGGAGTTGCGACTCCGCGAATCGTGGGCTTGTAATGGGTCAAGTTGGAACACCCCTGCAGGTTTTGAACTTTCGAAAGCCATGCCCGCGGTTATGTGGCAGATGGGAGCTTGTTAATTCCGGTTGTAGATAACTTGACACAATGTTACTAATACACTACCAGCGTGTGTTCCGTGACCGTCAATTTCCGAATAGGGATTCGGGAGTTGAACACGGAGGGGTTATGCTTGTTGAGCTTGTAGCTAGGATCACTTCGTGATCACTTCTCGCCGAGGCTTTCTCTTCTCGCTCTCACTCACGTAAGCTAGATGCTAGTTGCTGCTGCAGACACTTATTCTTTTCTTCAGCCTTACCCCTTTTCCCAAAGGCTTTGATAGTCTTGTTACCCGGAGACGGGATTGCTGAGTCCTCTGTGGCTCACAGTTACTTCACACACCAGATGCTGGTCCAGCTGTGAGCTATCCAGGTGATGGCACCGAGCTGGATTGGGAGTACGACGAGGAGCGTAGTCGGTACTATGTGCGATACCCGGATGATCAGTAGTGGAGACTCTTACTAGGATTCGATCCGCCTGTGGTTTATTTATCTAAGTTTGGTACTTTGACATTTGGCTTTTGCCCTTAGAGGGTTGTGATGTTCTTAATGTATGATGATTGAGACTTGTACTGTAATTCTGTGACGTGGCGAGTGTAAGCCAACTATTTTCTGTTTACTATCCCCTCTTTTACATGAGTTGTGCAAAGATTACCGAACTTGAGATCATTCTAGGATGGATTTATGCCTTTAAGTCGTGCCTCGACACGTAGGAGGTATAACTCCATCCTGGGCATTACAAGTTGGTATTCAGAGCCTTCTCCAACCTAGGAGCCCCCACTGTTTGATCGAATCGTTGACGGTCGAGTCTAGGCACACACTAAAAAAAAACTTTTTGGGTCCTATATTATATCGGAGAGTAGGATTTCTTTGCTTCTCATCCCCTTTCTCTCTGGTGAGGACTCCTGACGTCTACTCTTGTCTCTCCTATCTTCAAAAATTGCACAATTTTTTTTAGGAATCCCGTGAGTATTCTGGGATTGTTTCGATGTTCTTGTGACAAGGATATTGTTCTCGATGCCTCCTGTTACCGAGGAGTTGAGCTTCGGGGTATCATTGACACAAGCATATCGCGGCAGTACTAAATACTTAAGACGGCCGACATCGAAAATCTCCCCTATACGGCCAGTGGCAAGATAACCCCGACATCACCCAGTACTGGGGAGGTAGTTCGGGAGTATTGCCATAGCTTGTTATAGTGGATGCTTTTCGAAGGTCCGAGGTACACAATTTCCGAGAAAGACTGGTTATGTGTTGAAGGATGGATACACCTGGATGTAGGTTTAGAGTTGATTGCGCGGTGCTTCCCGTGTATCCCCAACACCTGATTGCATAACTGGAATCTTTCGGAAATCTATAGGTGGGTTTTATCCAGTAGATCGTAGGCATTCTTCCAACGAATGCAGGTTAGTGAGTTCGGGGTTCGACATTGAGTGAAGGGGTTATATGACCGAGGTTACTATCAGGAGTTGCATCTTAAAGGATCCTTGGCTATGCTGATCCGGGGATTGCAAAACCTTTTCGTAACGCGTTCATATGCTTTCAGCACAAAGATGTTAGAACGAAACTCCTCTCTTGTGTTTGTTCCCGTCTGTACTTTGTTGTTTTCTTATTTTATCCTTTTGTCCCCTATGTGGCTTCTCGTGAAGATTGATGTTATCATTTAACTGAGAATATCATTCGTTCCTCTTGTTCGGATGATTTCATTCGTTCTTATTGTTCGAATGATTATTGTGAAGACTTGTTGCAATTCATTCCATTGATTCAGCTTATGCCTTTTGTCAATCAATTGCTGATTCGTGGTCATCTCTTACAGGATGGCTCCGAAAAAGGTTCCCAACGCTAACCCAGTGGTGGAAGAGGTCCCAGATCATCCTCCTTCCCCTCCTCCTCCGCCTGAGGCTTGGAGAGCAATTATGCAGACTACAGCTCAGAACACTCAGTTGATGATGCAGATGATGCAGCAGATGCAAACTATGCAAGCTAATCAGGGTGTTCCAGGGAATCAAGGCAACTTCTTCCAGCAGCACCATGCTACTCTCAACCAGTTCCTGGCTAACAATCCTAAAGCTTTCAGTTATTGTGTCGACCCTCTTGATGCTGAGGATTGGTTGACCGACATAAAGAAGCATTTTGAGTGCAGTAACGTGAAAGAAGATGACTATGTGAAGTTTGCAGCCTTCCAACTGAAAGATCAAGCAGCTGACTGGTGGCAGCAGTACAAAGACTCCAGGCCGGGTCAAGTGATCTCTTGGAAGAATTTCTGCAAGGATTTCCGTTCGCACCACATTCCTACAACTGTCATCGAGGGTATGCGTGAGCAATTCCGCAACCTCAAGCAGGGCTCCATGACAGTCTATCAGTATAATGTCAAGTTCCAAAACCTCGCTCGCTATGCTAAGCAAGACATTCCTGATGCCAAGAGTAAAATCTATCAGTTTCGTGGAGGTCTCAAAGATGAACTTCAGCTTGCTCTCACTTTGTTCGAGCCCGATGAATTCGACAAGTTCTATAACATGGCTTTGAAACAAGAAGCAGCTCAGCTTAAGATGGAGGCTTCTAAGAAGAGAATTCGAGATGCTGTTCACTCTTCTTCATCGTCTCAGATGGTCTCGAAGCATCAGAAATTCTGGCTTCCTCCTCCTCCAGTGATTCGAGCTCCATACAACAACTCCAACAACTTCAACAACTCCAACAACAAGAACTCTAGTGGTCGTGGTTTCTCCCACCCACCCAACCCGAGCAACCAGTCGAAGAAGCAGTTTCAGTCTCAAGGCTCCAAGTCCAGTGGCTCTCATTTCCGTCCTCTCTCTGAAGTGGTGTGCAACAAGTGTGGCCAGAAGG
Source organism: Secale cereale (assembly GCA_902687465.1). Lineage (NCBI taxonomy): Eukaryota > Viridiplantae > Streptophyta > Magnoliopsida > Poales > Poaceae > Secale > Secale cereale. Next base: position 772,287,940 of record LR738715.1, read on the forward strand.
GTCATTATGCCAACAGATGTCCGAATCCGAAGCGTCTTCCTCCTCCTCCACCTGTGAGTTCAGCTATTGTCAGGCATGATCCAAAGGCAGCAAGGGTCAATCTGATGAATGCAGCGCAAGCGGAGAATGCTTCTGATGTCATTTTGGGTAACCTTCCAGTTAACTCTTTTCCAGCTAAAGTGTTATTTGATTCGGGTGCTTCTTGCTCTTTCATGTCATATCCATTTGCATCCAAGCACGATATTGTCACCAAAAATCTGCCAAGGGAGTTAACAGTTATTTCTCCGGGAAGACGAATGCACTCCAGTGTATATGCTCCAAATGTTTCCATTCGCATGGGTGACTATCGATTTTTGGCTTCTCCGGTGATTCTTGGCAATTCTGACATCGACCTCATCCTCAGAATGGATTGGCTTTCTCAGCATGATGCTCACATTGATTGTGCACAGAAGGAAGTCAAGATGACTCATTCTGATGATGATGTGATTATCTTTGCTTCAAGGGATAACACTATTCGGCTTTTCTCTCTTAATGATAAGGGCGAAATTAATGCCATAAATCAAATTCAGGTGGTGAACGAATATCAAGACGTCTTTCCTGAAGAACTTCCAGGCATGCCTCCACACCGTCAGGTGGAGTTTGTCATTGAACTCGAGCCGGGCACTGAGCCTGCATGCCGGCGTCCATACAAGCTCTCTCCGGATGAATTGAAGGAATTGAAGAAGCAGCTTGATAAGCAGGAGAGTATGGGTCTCATCAGACCTAGTACATCTCCGTGGGGCTGTGGTGTCTTATTTGTCAAGAAGAAAGATGGCACGGAGCGTCTCTGTGTTGACTACCGGCCATTGAACAAGAAGACGATTAAGAACAAGTATCCGCTCCCCAACATCAACGAACTCTTTGAGCAGCTCAAAGGAGCAAAAGTGTTCTCTAAGCTTGACCTCCGAATGGGCTATCATCAAATTCGCATTCGCGAGGAAGACATTCCCAAGACGGCCTTCAGAACGAGCTACGGTTCATACGAGTATACCGTCATGTCCTTCGGTCTCGCCAATGCTCCTCCTACCTTTTCGAGGATGATGCATTACATCTTCAACCCCTATACTGGCGAGTTTGTGCTTGTGTATCTGGATGATATTCTGGTGTTTTCCAAGAATGAAGAAGATCACGAAAAGCACTTACATCTGGTTCTTGATCGACTCCGAGAGCATAAATTCTATGCCAAGTTCTCCAAGTGCGAGTTTTGGCTCGATAAGGTTTTGTACCTGGGCCACATCATCTCAGCTGACGGTATTGCGGTTAATCCCGAGAAAGTTGAAGCAATTGTCAACTGGGAAGCTCCTCAGAACGTCAAGCAGCTCCGCAGTTTTCTGGGTCTTGCCAGCTATTGCAGAAGGTTTGTTGAGAACTTCTCCAAGATTGCCAAGCCTCTTTCCAACTTGCTTCAGAAGAATGTCAAATACTTTTGGTCTCCAGAGTGTGAAGTGGCATTCAAAACCCTCAAAGGGAAGCTTGTCTCTGCTCCAGTTCTGACTCCTCCGGATGAAACTAAGCCCTATGAAGTATTATGTGATGCGTCTCTTCAAGGTCTTGGTGGTGTGCTTATGCAAGATAAGAGAATTGTGGCATACACTTCTCGTCAGCTCAAGCCAAGTGAGAAGAACTATCCCACACATGATCTCGAGCTAGCAGCTGTGGTACATGCTCTGATTACGTGGAGACATCTGTTGTTGGGCAGAAAGGTCGACATCTTCACCGATCACAAGAGCTTGAAGTACATCTTCACACAGCCGCATCTGAACCTCCGTCAGACTCGTTGGGTTGAGATGATCCAAGAGTACAATCCCAGCATTGAATACACTCCTGGCAAGGCGAATGTGATTGCAGATGCTTTGAGCAGAAAGGCATATTGCAACAGCCTTCTTATCAAGCCGTACCAGCCTGAGCTTTGTGAAGCTTTCAGGAAACTCAACCTCCAAGTTGTTCCGCAGGGTTTTCTTGCAAATCTCCAAATTGCTCCTACCTTGGAAGATCAAGTCCGTGAGGCCCAGCTCAGTGATACCATGGTGAAGAAAGTGAAACATGGGATTGCAAAGGGCACTCCAAAATACAAGTGCTTCCGTGTTGATGAGAGAGATACCTTGTTCTTCGAGGACAGACTCGTTGTTCCCAAAGGTGATCTCAGGAAGCTCATAATGGAAGAAGCTCATGATTCTCTCCTTTCCATTCATCCTGGCAGTTCCAAGATGTATCAAGACCTCAAACAATCTTACTGGTGGACACGCATGAAAAGGGAAATTGCCCAATTCGTGAATGAATGTGATGTATGCAGAAGAGTGAAAGCAGAACATCAACGTCCAGCCGGTCTTCTCCAACCTCTTCCTATTCCTGAGTGGAAGTTCGACCACATTGAAATGGACTTCGTCACTGGTTTTCCTAAATCCAAGCGAGGAAATGATGCTATCTTTGTGGTGATTGACAAGCTTACCAAAGTCGCTCACTTTCTTCCAGTCAAAGAATCAATCAATGCAGCTCAACTTGCAGAGCTGTACACTTCCAGAATTGTGTCCCTACATGGCATTCCTCAAGTGATATCCTCAGACCGTGGAAGCTTGTTCACATCAAGGTTCTGGGACTCTTTTCAGTCCGCCATGGGCACTAAGATCAGATTCAGCACTGCCTTTCACCCTCAGACTAGTGGTCAAGTCGAGCGTGTGAATCAGATTCTAGAAGATATGCTCAGAGCCTGTGTCATCTCCTTCGGCATGAAATGGGAAGACTGCCTTCCATTTGCCGAGTTCTCTTACAACAACAGCTTTCAAGCAAGTGCAGGCAAAGCACCGTTTGAAATTCTCTATGGCAGAAAGTGCCGTACCCCTCTCAACTGGTCTGAAACAGGCGAACGCCAACTTCTTGGCAATGACTTGATCTCAGAAGCCGAAGAAATGTGCAAAGTCATATGTGAGAATCTCAAGGCCGCTCAGTCGCGTCAGAGGAGCTACTATGACGGAAAGCATCGTGATTTGGCTTTCGACATCGGTGATCATGTCTATCTCCGAGTTTCTCCGATGAAAGGAACCCAAAGATTCGGTATCAAAGGAAAACTTGCTCCTAGATACGTCGGGCCTTTCAAGATTCTTGGCAAAAGAGGCGATCTAGCCTATCAGCTTGAGCTCCCTTCCAACTTCGCCAAGGTTCATGATGTCTTCCATGTGTCTCAACTTCGCAAATGCTTCAGGGCACCTGAGCGCATGATTCCGTTTGAAGAGATTGATCTTCAACAAGACCTTTCCTACCGAGAGCATCCCGTTGCAATTCTCGAAGAAACCGAACGCAAGACCCGCAACAAGTCCATCAAATTTCTGAAAGTCAAGTGGTCACATCACACCGACCGAGAAGCTACCTGGGAATGAGAAGATCATCTTCGTTCCGAGTACCCTTCCTTTTTCCAGTCCTAGATCTCGGGACGAGATCTTTTTGTAGTAGAGGAGAGTTTGTAATGCCCCGGATGTAATACTTTCCCTTTTGGGTATATAATATATCTCCGGCTTCATCTATTTCCATTCCGGGTTCTTTGTCTTTCGGGTTTTCGTCGTGTGTTGTGTGAGTGTGTGGCATTCATTCATATCATGTAGACATGTGCATCGCATTGCTTTTGTGTTGTCGGTTGCATCCGGTTCCGCGTGTTCCTTCCCGTTGTCCGTTTCGTGTTCCGGAGCTCCCTCACGTGTCTGTGACGTCCCGTAGGCCTACTTTGTTGTTTGGGCGTGTAACGTTACCGGTGTGCCGCGAGGTTGTTGTGTGTGTTGTTGTTTTGTTGTGTGCAACCCGCCTCTCAAATCTCGTCTCGTTTGGACTCCGTTGGATTTTCCATCCGTTGTTCGTGTGGGTCCAAAGTGCCTTCACTTCGTGTCCCGGAAACACCCCTACTGCAGCCTTTTATCTTCTTCTAGGCCCTTTTAATCTACCCCCGCGATCGGATCCGTCGGATCGCGATCGGAGGGCTCCTAGCGCCCCTAAATCTCCCCTAACCCTAAAATTCTGAGATATATAGACCCCCTAGGTCTATTTTGGGCATCCCCTTCTTCTTCCTCTTTCCCCTCTCCTTTTTTTCCCAGATCCCAGCCTCCACCGAAGTTTTCGCACCGGCCGCGCAGCCTCGAGCGTCGATCCCGCAGGCGCCAGGCGCTCGCTGGGTCAACGCATCCAGATCGGCAGACCCTCCGAGCCAGCTGGGCCCGTACGCCGCATCGAGCAGCCAGGCCGGCCGCGATCGCCTCAGCCGCACCGCGCCAAGTCCCGTCGCCCGCACCGAGTCGCCAGGCTCGGGGGGGGCGGGGGACCACTTCCCCGCGCGCCGGCCCACCGCCACCCTGGGCCGCCTCGCCTCGCCTCCCGGGTCCCTTCGCGCGGCCTCCCAGCCTCCAGTCGACGCAGGCCGCCTCGCCTCCTCGCGGGCCACCGCGGGCGCCAGCCGCGCCTCAGGCCCATCGCCGCAGCCCATCGTCAGACCCAGGCCGTGCCGCCTCCTCGCGCGGGCCGCGCCACCGCCTCCACCGCGGGCCGCCGCTACTCTGCCGCCTCCGCGGGCCCAAGCCGCCGCGCCGGCCCGTCTCCTTTTTTTCTTCAGATCTGGATCTGCCTAAGGTTGCTCCTAATCCTTCTAAGTCCCAGATCTGTTAATCCCTGATGCAATGTTTGACCTGCTCTAACTTTTTGTCTGTTGCTCCGATTCGCGCGTATGATATGTCCAGACGTTCGTGGGATCGTGCTCTACGTTTTATCTGTTGTTGTCATGCATGTTAGAGATCATCTAGGTGCTCGTTTTGCTGTTGCAAGAGTGCATCATGATATAAACTGCTGCTATGTGTTATTTTTGTGCCACCTTTGCCATGTGATATCTTTTAGCTCGTTTATCCGAATGATGCAAATGACATGTCCACGTGTTCGTCTTGCCATGCTCTACATGTTGTATGTGCTAGGTTGCATGTTAGATTTATTATTGCCTTGTTATCATCGTTGCAAAGTGCCATGTGACTGTGATGTTGTTTCACTTGTTATGAAATGCCATCTTGTTGAACTCGTTGCAATCGTTGTGTTTACCTACATGAAGCATGCTTGTGTGTTTCGGGATCACCTTCATGTGTACTTTGATGAGGTGCTTACCCTTTGCCATGTGTTGTTCCGAGGTGTCTTAAACATGCTCTTTTATATGCCATGATGATATTGCTGTTTTAGGACTTAGTGGTTTTTCACCAAGTCTGAAATCTGTAACGTTCCGATGCCATGTTCGTGTGATGTTCTAGGACAAAGCATGATAGTTTTGGAGTGGATTTTGATTGTTCCTTGTAGTATATATTGTTGTCTTTCCATCCATGTCCTCACATGTCCATTTAAGTGGCTGTAGCATGTTTATCTTTTGCTCCAAAGTTTCAATAAAATTCTGCTGCCAGAATTTTATTGTCAAGTTCAATATGTCCAAGATCATTGCTATTGATCCGTGACTCCGTTGGGGTGCACCTTTGGACATAGTTGTTGTAGTATATGTCTAGTTTGTGTTCATGCACTTTGCCATGTTATTTAAATGCTGTAGCTCAATTATTTTGAGCTCCGAAGATGCTATGTTGCTGTAATTTTCAGCTTTCGCTCATATCTTGTTTCGGGCATAACTTTTAGCCCGTAACTCCGATTTCAGCGAATCTTATATCAAACTTGATTGTTTTTACGTGTAGATTAATAATATCAGATTGTTATCTTGTTTTGAGGTGTTTTGCTTGAGTGATGTTTTACGTGCTCCGTGTGCATCCTTAGTGCATCCATCATGCATTCATCTTTTCCGAGTGTGCAATGCATCTTGTTGATTGGTGCTTGGTGTGATTGTTTTGTTTAGAGCCGGAAGCAGAGTCTGAGTTCGAGGTTGAGCACGAGGTTTCCAACGAGGTTGAGCACGAGGACCCTTCTTACGATCCGAACGACTTCTCTTCAGGCAAGATGACCGAACCCCGATAACAGTACTATCTTTGCCTATTGCTAGTAGTCTCGATCTATAGTTTTGCCTCGATGCCCATGATCTTCTTGTCAGCCTCCTATTTGTAACCAATTGCCATGTTTAACCAACCTACCTATGCAAACCGTTGCTTGGCTAAGTACGCTTCGCTCAGCCCTTCTTATAGCGTTGCTAGTTGCAGGTGAAGTGAAGATGCTTGATCCATGTTGAAGTTTGGTTGGGTTATATCACACTATATAATTGCTTAAAATGAAATCATCTATATATTGGCAAGGGTGGAAGGCTAAGCCTTTTGCTTGGTGATTTGTTCCACTCATGCCGTTAGGATCCGTATAAGCCGGTATTATGTTCCTTGATTATGCGTTCCTAACACGGTTGGGGTGTATGGGACCCCCTCGATAAACCGCTAAGTGCTAAGTCTTTTCCAGCAAGTCCCAACATTGGTACTATTTGCCTAATAACAAACTAAACTTGCATAGGGAGTAATTAACCCTCTTTCTTAATCAACAACCCCGGGCCAGTGCTCCACATGAGTGTTGGTCCGAAACGGGGGTCCTGCAGGGCCGCCTTGGGGCAACCCGAGGTATCTGGCATACACCTGTAGCATCGCCCATCCGGTCGTGTCCTGAGACTTAGATACGCGCGGCTACTATCAGGGTGTCGACACGCCGGGAGGATTTGCTGGATTAGCCTTACCTTAGCTCGGTATATCTTGAGCACGGGATTCCGAGGATACTCGGGTCTTCCCACTTTGGAGTTGCGACTCCGCGGATCGTGGGCTTGTAATGGGTCAAGTTGGAACACCCCTGCAGGGTTTGAACTTTCGAAAGCCGTGCCCGCGGTTATGTGGCAGATGGGAGCTTGTTAATTCCGGTTGTAGATAACTTGACACAATGTTACTAATACACTACCAGCGTGTGTTCCGTGACCGTCAATTTCCGAATAGGGATTCGGGAGTTGAACACGGAGGGGTTATGCTTGTTGAGCTTGTAGCTAGGATCACTTCGTGATCACTTCTCGCCGAGGCTTTCTCTTCTCGTTCTCACTCACGTAGGCTAGATGCTAGTTGCTGCTGCAGACACTTATTCTTTTCTTCAGCCTTACCCCTTTTCCCAAAGGCTTTGATAGTCTTGTTACCCGGAGACGGGATTGCTGAGTCCTCTGTGGCTCACAGTTACTTCACACACCAGATGCAGGTCTAGCTGTGAGCTATCCAGGTGATGGCACCGAGCTGGATTGGGAGTACGACGAGGAGCGTAGTCGGTACTATGTGCGATACCCGGATGATCAGTAGTGGAGACTCTTACTAGGATTCGATCCGCCTGTGGTTTATTTATCTAAGTTTGGTACTTTGACATTTGGCTTTTGCCCTTAGAGGGTTGTGATGTTCTTAATGTATGATGATTGAGACTTGTACTGTAATTCTGTGACGTGGCGAGTGTAAGACAACTATTTTCTGTTTACTATCCCCTCTTTTACATGAGTTGTGCAAAGATTACCGAACTTGAGATCATTCTAGGATGGATTTATGCCTTTAAGTCGTGCCTCGACACGTAGGAGTTATAACTCCATCCTGGGCATTACACCATGGGTCCATGACCAGTAGCTATGTGATGTTCTCCTCCCCTCTTTGTTCTTCACCGATTAGACCTCGTGAGCTGCCCTACATGATCGAGGCACATATGTAATCCTTATGCTGTTGCTATGATGAGTTTGCTGGGATCCGATGGATTATGAGATTATGTTCAGATTGTGTGTGAGTAATATATTTGATTCACCTCTTTTATATTTATGTTCAGATTAGAAAAATGGTGCGCCCTCCTTGACGCACTATCACCCCTACTAGAAAAATGAAGTTCATAGAATTCACTAAAAATGGCAGGGGAGGTACTATGGCTGGCGAGCTGTTGCAGTCATATCATGGATCGCATCATATACTTCCTCAGCGCAGCGTATAACTCCATCCATACAGGCATTGTTATATGATATGATCTTTACTTCGTCAGAAATCATCACACATACAAGCTACGAATTATCCAACTTAAAAAATGTATATGTACTTTACTTGAACCAAGACATTGACCGAGCATACGATGCTTATAAGGCACATACCTTAGACCCAGAGTTGCAATGTGAACGACATTATTCTTCAAGTTCTCCTCGATCTCCTCCTGTACCAATGTTCGCACGTGTTACTATAGATGTGCAGGTGTGTTTTAGTTATGAAGCATAGAACATCTCGTGTGTTGATAGCCCGTTTAAGCTCTTGAAGGTTTGGCGCAAGGAAACGGATGTTATTAGTTGTGAGGTCCAACTGCGGTGATCAGACTCGGATGACTTGAGCAAAGCTGTGAAAATTCATGTGTACCAAACTATATGTCCACTCTTGAAAAAAAATGAACCTTTAATCCCAGTGCAGGAGTGAGACACTGAACCTTTAGGAAGGCCAACTAAGTTAAACAAAAAGTTGTTTCCAGCCACATCTCTGACACTCATGTATTGACTGCTCTTAACCTTCTTTGGCTGTTGGTATATATAGCATCTGTAGTCGTTGTAGGAGTAATAATTAAATTAAGTTGTGCACTTGTCCTTTAACCATATGCATGAAACTCCAAAATTCAGTAAACAATATTCAGTTACTCATGTCATTTAAAATTAAGTACGCCTAGCAAAGGAATAGCATCAGGCCATTCAAGAATCAGGAAAGCAAACAACTTCAGTGTCTACTTTTTCAAGAGTGGATTTTTTCCATCATGAGTGTAACCACTACGTTCCTACATGGTGGTTATCAACCAATATTTATTATCTATTGTAGCAAAGCATTCACAATAGAAGAGTGAGCACAAAGTGGGAGATTGATTCTTGCTCACCAAAAAGGTTGGCAGTGCTCTCAGTCCAGCCGCTTCATGTTGAGGGATGAACGGATGGTGATGACCATGGCGAAATTAGCTTGTGTCAGCATGTCTAGGCCCCACTTCACATGATCCATACCCGTGGTGGATGGTAGTCGGTGCTGTAGAGCCGTGTGTTGAGATCAATTCCATTCGTGGGTAGCTGCTGCTTACCATGGAGAAGAGAAGGTAACATCAGCACACACAAAAAAAGAATATGAAAATTGAAACGACCATGGGGGTGTTGCTGCTTACTTCCACAGAGGAGGTTTGCCTTGTTGAGGCTGGAAATGGCCCAAGAATCTACATTTCAAAAAAAACACGACATATAAATCTTGTGTGTAATAATATTAGACCAATGTCTCTCTACTCCTAAGGTTTTGTCAGAGTGATATTTTTAGGTTTGGTCAGAGTGGTATTTTTGCATACATAAAGAAGCTTACACATTTATAGCATCCTGCTTCTCAGGATATGTGTAAGCATTATAGAAACGCTGAAGGGTTCGAAGGAACTCCTGGGATTTGGTTGCTGCCTTCCACTACCCTCTTTGCTGACCGAAGATCTGTGGCATGTTACAATGGAAAAGTTAGACCCATCATTCAAAATACAAAGTTGGATTTATGTTGACTATTGAACACTGCCTACCAACAAGACTCAAAGCATTCTGAAATAAAGATGATCAAGATTACAACATCAAACACTTAAAATGAGAATTAACTATACGATTTTCCTCAAAAACTACAATTAGTAAGCTGCAAATTCCAGAATTAAGCTGCTGCAAGCAATTTTGGGTCGGACCTAAGTAACTGAACGATTACATATAATCTGAATTCCACATGAGCTCCACACAACCAAGTAGTGCTTATTATTTGTTCTATGTAAACCTAGGAATACGCAAAATAAGTGGGCTCAATAAATGGAGTTGGGAATATATTATCTTGATCAAACAAATTAATATGCCACATTATGTTATCAAAGCCAGTCTACATTTGGCAACTTGCAAAGTCACAAATCTGAGGTAATATTAATTGGGATATAATAGCATGGTAGGGTCAAGATTATCTTGGCATGCATTCAATGATACGTTCTTTATTTAGTCAATACAATGCAACAATTTAATTCTTAAGTAAGTTCTGATTTTTGACATCTTTTCTAATTTATTAACAGGTGCGTAATAGAATGAAAAGGGTAAGAGATCTGCACCATACAGCAATATATGGTAGAACTGGAGTCAGCCATGATCTGCTACCCATTTGTCCTCCAAATGGGCTACCTATATATGTTAACCTCCTCTGCCATCCCATCTCCCCCTCCTTGTTCTCCCTTCTCCCGTCACAGATAGCAAAAGATCAAAATAGCAAGACCTGGAGGAAAAATTCCCGAGGAGCATCAAGGAGCATCAAGAAGGCGAATTACACTAGGTATGAACAATTATGAATTTTTCTCTTCTCTAAAGTATAATAGTTATTAGATTAGGATCGTGTTTGTTTCAGGAACTAGAAGATTCCCCTCGCGTTGTTGCGGGATTTCTGAATGACTTTTTGAGATATATAGTATTATTTTACGAACAAAATTAAGATTTGGCACCATATGAAAAAAATAAAACAATGCCTGAATAGTTGATACATATATATGTCATATTCATTGAATATAACTTGGAAGTATTGTCGCCTAAAAGAACATGAAAGTACTGCCCTGCGTATCTTTACATCGAAGGTCGTTGAGGTTCAAAAAAAAATTCAGTACTCAATAGAAAAAAATAGTTTGTAGTTGAAATGGATAAATATTTTTGATCTAATGGCTACATCACACAGTTATTCTGAAAACAATGTATAGAAAATGGATAAATGGGTAGCATGTAATGGATAGAGGGAGAATTAATAGTTTTTTTAAACATTACTATTACCCCCTTGGCAAAAAAAAGTACTACTACCCAATTAGAAGCACAAATGGAAATGGAAATAGCGTGCATATTCATATCTTCAGTGTAACCATGTCACGCAGGTAGATGATTTCTGAAATATACCCAGTGTCTGTGGCCTAACAACATATTAATTAAAGTAATAACTTAGTTGCAAGATTGTAAATTTGCATCAAAAGACTAATTAGACAGAAGCCAGACTTCATCACCTCTACAAAGTTGGCCCATATATTCCTAGATCTGGAAATTTATGCCCAGTGACAGACTCCCACCCAGTCCTCCATTTGCTCGCCCGGCATCCTCTGTCACAGCATGTTTGTTTCGGGGGAGTTAGTATTAGGGAATGGGAATTAGGGGGGTGTGAGACTTGAAGTCCGTTGTTTGACTGGAGGGCAGGGGAATTAAAGAGGGAAGGGGAAAGGGAGTTACGGGGTCCAACTCCCCCTCATCTCTTCCCGTGGGGGCCCCTGGTAATTGAGCGAGGGAATGGGAAGAGAGAAAAGAAAAGCTATCGACATGTTCGTTGCTCACGCTTCATAAGCCACGGAAACCAGAAAAACGTGTGAAAATCTTTGCTAATGCGCGGGAAATCGCAAGCTAAATAAGCCTTCAGTGCAGCATCGTTATTTCCCGCACAATATTACGAGCCCTGACCACCTCGCGGTCAGCAGAGGCGACGGCAGGGGCGAAGAGAGCTGAGGTAATCCCGTTCATCTTTTACTACTCGAATTTCTTGTCTAAATTTCATCTAGATCGTACCATCTAATGGGATTGTTTTACTTCTTTTGCACCCATTAACTTCAACTCTTTGGATTGTGCCAAAAAAATATGATTCTTGTAGATTTTCCCTACAGATCGATCCAGATCTATTCTCTTTGTAATTTCGTTTTTCTCTCTGTTCATGTGTTGTTTAATTAAGGCATACAGTACTGAATCTTTTTTACTTTGTCTACTGCAGATCTCAAGCAAAGAACAAGAGGTACGTCTCAGCTAATTCATTTGTATCTTCAGAAATATGTTCAGATTTAGCGCTCTCCTTCTTTATTTGTCCTGCTGAGCATCTGAATGTTATTAGCATCTGTCAAATTCCCATGACTAACTCCCACCCCAGACCAAACGTGGGAATGGGACTAATAGTCCACTTCCCATGTCTAATCCCTCAGCCAACTCCACTTTAAAAATTCCCATGCCCATTCCCTCAAACTGCCAATCACGCTGTAAGAACCCGACGTCTTGCGACCAAAAGAAATCCAACAAGTGGAGGCCGCCATGTGAAGCCCGTAGCAGAATTTCAGAAAAAAGGTTGTGCCTCTCCCTGTGGTAAAAACGAGGGGAAATTACCTCTTAGGGGATGGAGCCAACGCCGGCCGCGTTGGAACCCACGGCGTTCAGCACGACCACCGCGCGCGGAGACGGCGCCCTCGCCGGCCCCAAAGCCACCGTCGGACCCTGCTCATCTGAGTATACCAAGGCCACCGTCGGACCCTGCTCATCTCCCGGTCCCGCTCGGCCGCGCCGTCCCTGAGGCGGGCCGCCTCCCGCTCGAGGCCCGTCACCTGGCCGGCGACAGCCAGCGCGGTGATGCGGCGCGCCAGATCCAGCTGCTCGTAGGTGTCCCGTGGCTGCACCACCAGCACGGCGCGCCAGATCCAGCAGCTCGTAGGGCGGCAGCACCGCCAGCACGCCGTCCGGCAGCGCGAACTCCGAGACCCCCTGCCCCCCCGCCGCGCCCTCCGCCGGTGGCATCGCCCGCCGCGAGACGAGACGAGATCTCGGCCTGGGATGGGAGGGGAGGGAGGAGAGCTAGCTGAAAGGGACCACTGCCGCCTCGCCTCTACTGCGGGTGCGCAGGGAAAATATTCGTTCTTGAAGATTGGGGAGGAGGAGATGAGTGGGAGAGGAGAGGGGAGAGGTGTGAGAGAGGAGAGTGAGTGGAGGAGAGGAGATGCGGCGGTGGTAGGTGAGAGGGGAGAGGTGAGAGGACACGAGAGGAGATATCAAGATGGTTTTTATTTTTTACCGGAGAGGAACGGTTTTTTTTAGGGGGAGAGAGACAGGGGGATAAGGTTGCTGTTAATGTGGGCTTCATTTGTTCTTTTAGGGGGTTTAAGGTGGGCTAAGATATTTTTTGAGGGGTATATTGGATGCTGGTCGGGCCGTGCTGGATAGCTAATTTGGGCCTTGGATCAGCAACGTTTGCTCTACCGAAAAACATATATATTAAAGTGTACATATATGTTTGCCCAAAAAAGTATATATATATATGCCTAAAAAAAATAAAGAGTGTATATATATATATTAATTAAACATGGTTCATGAAAATAAATATTTTTATACTTGTTTGATATATTCAGAGTTTCACCAAAAAAATCACAATTTTGAGAGAAGAAACCAATATACTTGGTTTATATTGAATTGCTTGCATGTTCTTATCTTTTGTTGGAAAATTTTCCTTAGCCTATATGGGAGACATGGATATGGACTTTGGAGATGCACAAAAAGAATCCATTGAGGGTCCCGATGGGACATTGCTGAAAGGGACCAAAAATTCACCGAGTTTTTTACAACATAATGATGTCGAAGCGGTGATATCTCATAACAAACCGAAAAAGGACCCCAACTTGAATGTTATTGCACAAGGTATTTTTGCAATGTTATTATCAATATTTTATTTGTGAAAATGCCTTATGTATTCAACTAATTTGGCTCATTTAGTTTTCTAAGTTCGCTCACTTTTTTTGGTGCCGACAGACTATGTTTGTACCCCTAGAGATGTTTCAGTCATCGAATCAATCATGTCTGCCCCCAAGAAAACGTTGTTCGTGGACATTGAAGATGCCTTGTTATCAACCGACGATTTGGAATGCCTTTTAAAAGATGATATGTTCTTAAACGATGGTGTAAGACCAATTGCATAAATTTTGTAATTTATAATTACAACGATATATAATATTGTAATATATATAATCTAAATATTTACTACAGGTGATAAATGCTTACATATATTGCATTCTTCCTCAAGACCATCTACGAGACAGGGCGGGCGAAAAGGTACACATTATTAGCACATTTGTGTCTGGCCAATGGAAAGAAGAAGGTGTAAAAGAGATAGACCCATCAAAATTTTGTCACATCGTACATCATGTTAATACTTATCTACAACAAGATATGGTTAGTTTTGTCTCGTTATCCATGCGTATGATTATGGATTGTTTTTACTTACTTATTTTGTTTAATTATTAATTAATATTTACATTTAATTGTGACTTCGTTTTGTATGATATTTATACCAGTTATTCATTCCGATTAACATGCCGGGCTACCATTGGTATCTAGCAGTAGCCAATGCCAAAAAACGTGAAATTCAAGTATTGGACTCCCTTGGTTCTCGTGTTGAACGCAGTGACCTTGCTACTACGGTAAACATCTATTGTTTTTTCACATCTTAACATATGTTTTGTTTGCCTTAATCCCTAATATTTCTCATATAAAAAATAGTTAGCAGGACTTGAGAAGCGTCTGAAACTTGCAGAGCAAGATCCAGAGTTTAGCAAAGACCATAGGTGGCCCGATCTCAATGTTACAAAATGGACGGTCGTAGAGCAGTTTCATGAGGCATTACAAACCGATGGGTAAGCAATTGTTACATTGGTTTGTTTATTTTTTCATCAAGAAAATATTTAAAAATCATTATTTTGTATTATTATAGTGTGTCATGTGGACTATTTATGCTAAATTATATGGAATACTGGACATCAAATACTTTATCAGACCAATTCACCCAGGTATTTCATTATTATACATTATATTAATGGTATATCTCAAAATATAATATCAATTTATATCTATATATATATAATTTCTAGGATGATATAAAACACTTTCGGCAAAAATTAGCTGTCATTTTGCTTGATTCGGATCTAAATAAGCTAAAAGGAAATCCTGTATACCATCAACCTGAGGATGAAGAAACTTTAGCTAATTCCAATCTCGAGTGTTTGGACAGTCCACCTGACGTAGTCAAAGAAAAACGTCCTGCACCAACCACCGTCATGCCCACAGACCAACGCGAATTAATTGTCGGCTTATGCAACTACATCATGTCGGTGGATGATGTCGGATGTTTGGAGTAAGTACCATTTATCAATATTTAATGTGTGCATGTATATTATTATTATTCTTACCATCCAATTATTAGGAAGGAATGGGTCCGGAGCTCGACACCCGATCCAATGGTTTTAAGTCTTAGGAAACTTCAGTGCATACTTAACATGGAGCAGGCTATGGACAATGATTGCTTCAACATCGCCGTGCGTATACTGGCATGTGACGAGGGGGTATTGTTCACGGACCCTCCTATACACTACATGGATCTAAGATTTTGTGTAAGTTGTCGTAGCTCTACATTGTATGTGGCATTAGTATTAACATGCTGAATCAATATTATTTTTTATTAGTCGATGATGCTAGGGTCAACAAGAGGTCAAAAGTTTTGCGAGAAGGAAACTATCGAGACGTTGGCAACATTATTTGATAGTTGTCCTGGGATGGACAACAACATATCATCATGCAACATGGTAAGTAATGTATTTTGTCTACTATTATCATTATTTATTAATGTTTCTAATAGGCCCGCTTGTAGATTTATCTTCCCTATGCATCCACCGGACGATACATCTTATACGTGATTGACAAGGAGGCACTTCAGATATGTATTATGGACCCTATTGAAACATCACATTCGTCACAGGTTACAAATTTGAGGCATGCACTCAAATTAAAATCTTTTGCAAGGGATTTCAAAGAAGCACTCGAAATAAAGTTGCCTGGTTGGAATTCTGATATTTCTAAATGGCAACGCTTATTTCCGAATGGTATTCCAACGAGTATAGACGGGTAATGAATTAATAATAAAATAAATTTTTGTTTTTGTTAACACTATATTCTATTCATTATTAAATTAAACTATTGCAGGAATCTGTCTGGCTATTTTGTTTTTTATTTTATGCTCTGGTGGAACGGGACAGAATTGGTGAAGCCGGTTTGCGCGGTCAGTATTCTCCGTTACATGTTTTAAGACCTTTGGTGTGAATTTTGCATACTAACTACATATATTGTTTTTACAGGATGGGTATGAGTTAAGGAAGCAGTTTTTATTATACTTGCTCAAACACCGGGGGAATGAAGCTAAAGACAACTTTCCTGATATTGTTAAAGAATGTCTTAAGCGCATCGCCTAGATATTGACAATTATGTAATAGATGTTTAGATGGAGGATTGATCAGTTTGTTATATGGACATGTCGTTAATCTTTCTTTTTGTCACCAAACTTCATTACATCAATGGATTTCGATTATTCAGAATTGTGTTATATTGTTTATGCATATAACCCTTGCAAATTTTTTCAAAAGCCCGTGGCAATGCACGGGCATTCTACTAGTGTTCAGATTGTGTGTGAGTAATATATTTGATTCACCTCTTTTATATTTATGTTCTTGAGTAATTCTTGCATGTTCTCCGTTGCTGTTTATTGCTTTGGCCAAGTAGTAGGTAGTAACTCCAAGAGGGAACGTTATGCTTGATTGTGGGTTCATGCCCCTCGATGACTAGCTTGAGTGACAGAAACATGAGTCTAGGGGATGTGATGTTGCCACAAGGGGGAAAACAACGGTGCTTGTACTTGCGGGTGCAAGGATTGTTTACTTTACGCAAAGTTCTTTTAATGCAGTTGTCTGTTGCTTTGAGTTTACACTATGGGTGGGACTCGCAACTTAATACCAGCGAGATGTTCTGGATAGATATCTCAAGGTGGATGATTAGTAGTAGATGCAGATGGATTTCGGTCTACTTGCCTTGGCGTACCGTCCATGCTTTTGAGCCTCTACCTTTCTTGCAGCATAGTTAGCATTGGTTTGCGCACATAATCCTGTCAATTGCCCAGCTGTAATTCGTTTACCTCGCTTAGCTGTTTTATCGTCTTTTGGGAGAGAGACATCACTAGTGAACATCATGGGACCCCGGTCCATATTACCATCACTGATCACATCCGCTATTTACTTCATGTTCTTATTTACTAGTTGCAGTCATACCTATCACTATTATCTCTTGCGTTTGATCCTTTGTAAACGACAAGGCCGGAGGGATTGACAACCTCTCTGTACTCGTTGGGAGCAAAGTTATTTGTATTTGTGTGCAGGTCCAGTCAATCGCTATGTTGCGCCGCTTGCAGTTGACACCTTCTTGTTGACCCTCGGAGTCTCAGGGGATTCGATCCTTGGTATCTTTGCCAAGGGAAAACTACCGCTACACTGCATCTCAAACCTTCCACTTGGGGTAACCAACGAGGGGCGAGAAGCCATCAAGCAAAGTTTTCTGGCGCCGTTGCCGGGGACTCCACTCTTCAAGATAGGGGAGTTGCACGCTATCTTTTACCTTTGCTTTTTAGTCTTGTTAGTTTACCTTTCAGTTTTGCTTTAGTGTCTTCTATCAAAAATCACAAAAATAGTTATCTTGCTTGCTTGCTGCTATGGGTTCCACCGAGAACACCAAGTTGTGTGACTTCACTAGTCATAACAACGATGACTTTATCTGCACGCCTATTACTACACCTGCCACTTCAGCACCTTCTTATGAAATTAAACCTGCTTTACTGAACCTAGTTATGAAAGATCAATTCTCCGGTGCTGGAGATGATGCTGCTTTGCACTTAAACAATTTTGTTGAACTCTGTGATATGCAAAAGTACCAAGAAATAGATGGTAATAATGTTAAGCTTAAGCTTTTTCCTTTCTCCTTGAGAGGAGGAGCTAAAATTTGGTTTCATTCTTTGCCTAGAAATAGCATAGATTCTTGGGACAAGTGCAAGGATGCCTTTATTGGGAAATACTATCCCCCTGCTAAAATTATCCAACTAAGGAGTAACATAATGAATTTTAAACAATTGGATAATGAACACGTTGTCCAAGCTTGGGAACGCATGAAATCTCTTGTCAAGAACTGCCCTACTCATGGTTTGACTACTTGGATGGTTATCCAAACTTTTTATGCAGGCTTGAACTTTACCTGGCGGAACTTGTTAGATTCGGCCGCGGGAGGAACCTTTATGTCAACTACACTTGGTGCTGCCACGAAGCTTCTCGATGAGATGATGACCAATTATTCCCAATGGCACACCGAACGCGCTCCAACAGGTAGGAAGGTAAACTCTGTCGAGGAGATTTCCTCCCTAAATGAAAAAGTTGACTTGATCATGTCTCTACTTTCCAAGCAATCTTCTATTGATCCTCGTGATGTTCCTTTAAATTCTTTGATTGCTCAAGAACAAGTAGATGTGAACTTTATCTCTAGAAACAATTTCAATAACAATGCTTATAGGAGTAATTTTGGTAGCAATCCTAGACCGTTCCCCTCTAATTCCTATGGGAACAACAATGCTTATCCTAGCACCAAGAACTCCACTTCTGAACTAGATATTATGCTTAAAGATTTCATCACTACCCAAAAAGCGTTCAATAAGAGTGTAGAAGAAAAACTAGCCAAACTAGATGATCTCTCTTTGAAGGTAGACAATTTAACCCATGAGGTAGAGTTGCTTAAAATTAGAACTTCCCCTCTTGAGGAGAGGAAGACCACTCCTATGAATGCTATTCAAGTGCAAATTAATGAAAACATTAGGATGTTGGCTAAACTTAAAGAGATATGGGCTAGAGAAAAGGAGGAAGAAGATAGAATTAAGAGCCTTCCTACCCACCACACTGTTGCTACTATCCAAGTTGTTGAGGATATCCAAACTCTTAGCACCCAATTCACTCCTGGTCCCATTGGACCTATTAATGGTAATGCTATGACCATAGAAACTACCAAACAAGTGAGCCTAAAGGACACCACTACCACTTTACTTGATAGTAGTGACCTTGATTTTGATAATTGCACCCTTACCGAAGTTATTGATTTTCTTCACAAGATGTCTAGAGATCCCCGCACTAGCACGCTTAATCTTGCCTTCACAGAGCATATCACTAATGCTCTCATCAAAGCTAGGGAGGAGAAACTTAGGGTAGAAGCCTCCATACCTAGACAGCTAGAAGATGGTTGGGATCCTATGATTAAAATTAAGTTGAATAACTTCTCTTGCTATGCTTTATGTGATGTTGGAGCTAGTACCTCCGTTATGCCCAAAAGAATATATGATATGCTTAAATTGAAACCTTTTGATTCTTGTTCTTTTGGTGTTCGTCTTGTTGATTCTTCCATAAAGAAACCCTTGGGGAGGATCGACGATGTTCTTATCATTGTCAATGACAATTATGTTCCCGTTGATTTTACTATTATGGATATTGAATGTGAACCTTCTTGTCCAATTATTTTGGGACGTCCTTTTCTTCGCACCGTGGGTGCCATCATTGACATGAAAGAGGGGAATATAAAATTCCAATTTCCTCTCAAGAAAGGTGTGACGCCCGAAGACCGACGTCCCAGAAGATTCCAGAAGTTTCCAGATGTTCCGGGTTCTCCCGTGTGTTTCAGTTGTGCTTGCTTTATTTATTTATTTTCATTGCATCATGTCATCATGCCATCATGTCATATTTATCTTTGCATCTCAACCTAAATAAATCGTGTGGACCTTCGGTCCATTTAAATCGAGGGAAGGTGACTTCTCTTTATAACATATAAAAGCCTCTCATTATTATTAGGGAGCTATATTAAATTATTCCATTCGTTTGGAATTAACCCAACACACTTGCATTTATTCTCCAGACCTCTTTTGCCTCAAGTTTCACCGCCAAACCGTCTCTTCTATTTTTTTTCCCTTTATCGAGGCTCCTTCCAAAGTCTGGACTCCTTTCAAACTCCTTAAGGCAAGCTAATTATTTTAGTTTGCACTTCCCTAGTTTTGTTGGAACTTATTTTGTTGGGTTGGTAATATCCCATAAAGCCTTACAAAAATGTTCCATCGTTTATTTTCTTCTTCTTGACCTCTTTTCTTTTTGGTGTTGTTCTCTTTCTATTTTTATTTCTGCTAAAGAAATAAAATAAGAAGACAGCCAGGCTCCCAGCCTCTTGGGCCTCCTCCTCCCTCCTAGGCCCACCAGCCTCCAGCCCACCTCTATCCTAACCCTAGCCCGACCGCAACCCTCATCCTCTCGCTCCCTTGCCCCGATTTCCCTCGACCCCGCCGCCAGGCTTCGCTCGCTCGACCGCACCTCCCTTTTTCCCTCGATCCCCTTTGGCTTCGTCCCGATTCCTCTCGAGATCTCCCTCGCGACCGAACCCAATCGACCCCCGAGCCCGATCCTCTCTCTCCCTCGACTCCCTCCAGCGCTCCCTCCGTCCCCAGCGCCGCGTCGCGACCCTCCTCGCGTCCCTCGCAACTGGCGTCTCCAGCGCCAAGGCCAGGAGCCTCGTCCTCCACGCCTCAAGCAGCACCGGCCGCCAGGATCGATCGGGCAAGGCCCCGATCCAGGTCTGCGCCTCGTCCCGCGCCTCCTCGCCAGAGTCCCCAGCGCCCGTGCCTCCTCCTCGCGTCGGCCTCGTCCTCCCGAGCAGCAGACCGCAGCCGCGCCATGGCACCCTCCCCGTCCGCCCCGAGCTCCTCCACGTCTCCAGGGCCGCAGGCCGTCTCCTCGCCTCTGGACCTCCGACGCCAGGGCCTCAGACGCCGCCAGCTTCTTCCATTGCTCGATCCCCATCTCCCGTGACCCCTCCTCTCGATCACTCCTCCCATCGCTCGCCCGAACCCCCCGTTTTCCCTCGATCCAGGGCCCGACTCCTCCTCCTTCGATCGCCGATCCGCCCCGCTCCACAAGATCGCCAAGGAGAGGAACCTCCCGGCCGCGACCTCCCTCCGGTCTTCTCCAGCGCGTCCGCGCGCCGTGGCCTCTCCAGCGCCGCGGCCGGAACCCGCCAGGTCGCCTCGGCCCTCCGACCAGAACGCGCCAGGGCCCCGCGCACCATCCTCGGCCAGGCGCGTGCGCCCGCGCCACTGGCCCTCAGGCCCTCCGCCGCCAGGAGCGCCTCGTTCCCCAGGCCTCTGCCCCGCTCCAGCCAGCGCCAAGGCCAGCACGTCAGCTCGCCTGGCCCGAGCACCTCCAGCGCCTCCTGCGTGTCCTCCTCCTCGAAGCTGCCCCTTCGTCGCGCGTGCCCGGGCAGCAGCCCGCTGCCTCCTCTTCGTTCCAGCAGGCAAGGGTACCCGGCGTCCTCCTGGCAAGCCGTGCCCCTCCATGACCATCTGTCCCGGGCACCATGACCACCGGCGCGCCAAGACCTGCTGCTGCTGTGCTTCGTTCGTCGGCTTCGTGTTTTTGTTTTGGTCCAGCAGTTTTTGTTGTCAAGTTCATCGACCGAGTCAAGTACCTCTACAACGACCCGTGAACGACTACCGTCGCCCCGTGTACGACTACGAACGAGAACGACTACCTGGCGATGCGACAAGTACCTCGACGCCAATGACCCGTCAAGTTCGACTACTACATGAACAAGTTCCACGACGACCTCGTGTACCCCTACGTCAGACGAAGACCCTCAAGTACATCTACGGGAACTTGAACGGCTACATAACTTGTACCTCTACGGAACGAGTACAACTACCGTCGCCGAGACCGTGTGTACCTCTCCGACCGTGTACCACTACTTCCTCTACGTCCCTCGACGATCTCGAACCACCCCGTGAACGTTTGTTCCGAAGGTATAACCCGAGACGTGACACGTGGATGCTTGCATGTGTTGTATGAGATGTTTCCCCTTGTGCTCCATGGCCGTTTTGTCTTTTGTCATGCTCCTCGGTTGCCTCGTCGCCGACTCGTGGGAACCCGGTGATGGGATCGCCCCACCTTTCATCTCGTTTGACTCGCTCACACCATCTTTCCTTTTGCACCGGACTCTCAACGAGTTACCGGAACCGATATGTTGCCGTGGCATCATTTTCGGAATTGTTGCCGTGGCACCTTTTTCCTTCCACCACGGGGACAATTGCTTCATAGCATCTTCTTGTCAACTTTTAATATAATTGCATAAACTTGATCATGTCATCCGCATCATTTAACAACATTATAATGTGGTGTTTCGTCAATATGCAACTCGTTGCATATTGAGCTCCACTTAAATTGTAGTGTTGTTTGTGCACTTTGCCATGCCATGCATATTTAAACCGGACATGCATCATACTAGGATGTGCATCGTATGCCATGTTTATGCTTGTGTGTTTACCGTGTTGTTTGCTTCTTTCCGGTTGCTTCTCTTGATAGCTTCGGTTTCGTTCCGGAGTTGTGAGGATTCGCTCGACTTGTTGCTCCGTCTACTTCATGGATCCGTTCTTCTCCCTTGCAGAATCCCAGGCAAGATGATCATACCCTTGGATACCTTTACTACCATTGCCATGCTTAGTTGTCTCGATGCTATCGTTACATGTCGCGCTACCCATCTTTTATGTCAGCCTCTCCTTGTTGCCATGAAACCTCTAACCTTTGACACCTTCCTAGCAAAACCACTGTTTGGCTATGTTACCGCTTGCTCAGCCCCTCTTATAGCGTTGTTAGTTGCAGGTGAAGATGAAGATCGTTCCAGGTGGGAACTTGTTGTTGGACATATCACAATATCTATTATTATTATTAACACACCTATATACTGGGCATGGGTGGAAGGCTTGGCCTTTTGCTCGGTGTTTTGTTCCACTCATGCCACCTTAGGCGCCGATAAACCGGCATTATGTTCCTTGATTTTGCGTTCCTTACACGATGGGTGGATGGGGACCCCTTGAAAGTTCGACTTTGAATAAAACTCCTCCAGCAAGGCCCAACATTGGTTTTAATTTCCTCATAATAACAACTTAATTTAATTAATTAAATTGCATAGGGAGTTAGCGCTACCCGAGGTTTCTTTCTACATAGCAGGCGGGGCCAGTGCTGATGGTGTTGGTCCCAAACAGGGAGCCTGCGGGGCCGCCTTGGGGAAACCCGAGGTATCTGGTATAACCCGTAGCTTCGCCCATCCGGTTGTGTCCTGAGACGAGATACGCGCGGCTACTATCAGGGTGTCGACACACCGGGAGGTCTTGCAGGACTTGTTTTACCATTGTCGAAATGTCTTGTGCTACCGGGATTCCGAGCCTGGTCGGTTTTCCCTAAGATAAGGGGTGATGATATTATATTCATCACTTCAGCTAATCGTGAGAGCTTGTGATGGGCTAAGTTGGAACACCCCTGCAGGGTTATGATCTTTCGAAAGCCGTGCCTGCGGTTATGTGGCAGATTGGAATTTGTTAATGTCCGGTTATAGAAAACTTGACAGAGGATCCGAAGTAAAACACACAACTGCGTGAGTAACCATGACTGTCTCTTTTCACTTTGAGAAGAGAACACGATGGGGTTATGTTTGACTCGTATGTAGTTTAGGATCTTTAGCGATCACTACTTTTGCGACCGTTTGCGTAGATGCTTATCTTATTCTTGTACTCGTAAGCTAGCCACCATATTATGCTTAGCCGCTGCTGCAACCTCACCACTTTACCTCTTCCTACCCATAAAGCTTTGCTAGTCTTGATACCCATGGTTATGGGATTGCTGAGTCCTCGTGGCTCACAGATACTACAACACCAGATGTAGGTTCAGCCGAGGATGATGCAAGAGCTGGTTCAAGTTCTTCACTGGGAGCTCGATGAAGAGTTTGGCCGTATGCTTGTTATGTTTCAACGATCAGTAGTGGTTTCTACTAGGATTCGATCCTGACCTGTGGCTTTATGTTGTTTTGGTATATTTCTTTTGGATCTTCACCCGTAGTCGGGTTGTGATGTTTTGAAAGATGATTGCTTATGTAATGTATTCTGTGAAGTGGCGAGTGTAAGCCAACTATCTCTCTTTTGCAATTTAATCCCTCTTTTACATGAGTCGTGCAAAGATACCAAACTTGCGATCATTCCAGAATGGGCTTATATCTTTAAGTCGTGCCTCGACACGTAGGAGTTATAGTCTCATCCTGGGCATTACAAGTTGGTATTCAGAGCCTTCTACGACCTAGAAGCCCCCACTGATTGATCGAATCGTTGACGGTTGAGTCTAGGCACACACATGAAAATGTTTTGAGTCCTATATATATATCGGAGAGTAGGATTCTTTTGCTCCTTGTCTCTTTTCATTCTGGTGAGGACTCTTGACGATTACTCTTGCCTCTTCTACTTTCAAAAATTCACAAAAAAAAATTTAGGATCTCGCGAGTATTGTGGGATTGTTTCGATGTTCTTGTGACGAGAATATTGTTCTCGATGCCTCCTGACATTAGGGGTTGTGGCAGTGTCCCGGGGAGTTGAGCTTCGGGGTATTGTCGTCACAAGCATATCGCGGCAGTACTAGAATACTTAAGACGGCCGACATCGAAAACTCTCCTATGCGGTTAGTGGCAAGATAACCCCGACATCACCCAGTACTGGGGAGGTAGTTCGGGAGTATTGCCATAGCTTGTATAGTGGATGCGTTTCGAAGGTCCGAGGTAAACGGTTTCCGAGAAAGACTGGTTATGTGTTGAAGGATGGATACAGCTGGATGTAGGTTTAGAGTTGATTGCGCGGTGCTTCCCCTGTATCCCCAACACCTGATTGCATAACTGGAAACTTTCGGAAATTAATAGGTGGGTTCATCTAGTAGTTCTAGGCATTCTTCCAACGACTGCATGATATGAAGTTCGGGGTTCTACATTGAGTGAAGTGGTTTTATGGGCTTGTTCCGATCGGGAGTTGCATCTTAAAGGGTCCTTGGCTATGCTGATCCGGGGATTGCAAAACCCTTTTGTAACACGTTCCATGAGCTTTCAGCACGAAGATGTCGAACGAAGCTTCTATCTTGTATTTGTTCTTCTGCTCCTTGTTGCTTTTATTTATCTTTTGTTCTCCCAAGTGGCTTCTCGTCAAGTTGATGTACCTGCGGAATTCATTCGTTCAATTCTCTGTTCGGATAGATATGTTGCAACATAATCTTGTTCATAAACATATCTATCCTTTGTTCTTGTTTTGATTCTGGTATTCGAGTTGCTTCGATGTCAAATGTTGATTCCATACCTTTCCTTATCGATGTTCTCAGATTTCTATGGGAGTGCTAGTCCTTCTTGACCATCAAGATCTCCATGTTAATTCTTTTCAACCGGTGTGCCTTCTCTTCAAGTTATTCCATACGGACGCCGTTGAGAAATCTGACGATTTGTCTGTTTCATTCATCCCAAGTTGTCTTTGTTTTCCCCACCCTCCCACCCTTCTTCTTCTTGGAGCCAGAAATTCTCAAATGAAGTATCCATTTTATTCATGTGATATTTCTTCATTCATTTCCTTCAATGTTCTTATCCGGTGATTTATAGTGAAGATGCTCAAGAGCTTCAAGTTCATCATTCTTTTGTTCTCAAATTCTGCCGGTGGATGTAATTAAAGATTTCGGTGTTGATCTTATCCTTTTCCTCATTTTACAATGCTTTCTTATTCCGGTGCACCAATTAATCATTCTCCTCTTGCTATTCATATCCGGAGTGCTGAAGATTCATAATTCCATTCTTAATCCGTTCAAATTATTTTGAGGATTGTCATCTTATTCAAGCCATTTAATTCAACCGGTGCAATATCTCTTAAGCAATCTTTTTCAATGGTGATCTCTTTGAGTGGGCCCTAACCCACAGGTCTTTTCCCAGGATCTTACCTGACTCTTCTATTTTCTGGAGTTATACTTAAATTCTTTTCAAAGTGTGACGTAAGAATGATTTCCATCAGTCACATGCCTTCTCCAGGACCGCTTTCAAATTATTTTCACCATTGTTTCAACCTTTTTAATTCTTCATTCCGGAGTGCTCAACAATTCTTATGGCATTTCTCGTCTTCATTCTCAGCATTTGGAGACCGGAGAAGTGTTTCTCTTAAATCTTGGCCCGTCTCTTGAAGATTCGTGGTTCTAGCTTCATGCCATCCTCATTGTTGTTCAGATTGTGAGGAATTCTTTTCACACCCATCTGAAGCATTTCATGAATTCTTTCTTTGTGATCCCCCGAAGGCCATCATTTCAGAATATTTCTTCGTTCTCAGTTTTCAACTTCGTTCTCCAAATATTCTTCATTGATGTCTCTTCGTTCGTCTCCATATTTTTTTACGGTGGTTCATTCAAGATTACTCTTCCATTGTTATAGTATCTATTCACTTGTTCTTTTCACAATCCTACCGGTGGTTCGTCGAAGATTTACCCAAGTTTGTGCAAGATCTCTCTTTAATTCTTTCCAACGAGAATAAGTAGTATGCCAAATCCTTTGGTTGTCATCAATTTAAATTGGTGAAGGAGATGCATAACATAATTCTTATTATTATTCCTTCAAGGTGATTTAATTCTTTTGTCTGGAGCTTGTTCATCATATCATATTCTCGGCCCTAAGTTGTTCATCTTGTTTTCCGGAGTTTCAAGTTATTTCAATTATATCATTTCAAGCTGCATCTAATTCATCGCAGGCCTTGAATCTTATTCTTTTCGTCTTTCACTTCTCATGCTTTCATTACTGGAGTTTTCATGGTGGTTCATTATGATTTAATTCATCCTTGAAGTCTTCATCAAGATTCTTGTGGAAGCTCAAGCATTCTTCATCATGCACTCCAATTGCAATCCTTTCTACCTTATCTTTGAGATGGTGTTATATCATTCTTGATAATTTTCCTCCATGTTTCATGATTCACAAGTTATCAAGAATGAGATAGTTAAAAACCATCATTTTCTTTGTTCAGGAGATCTTTCCAACTCTCCAATTATTCGTTGGAGTTATCTTGGGTTGTATTTCACCTAAAAGCTTTCCCTAAGGATTGTTGCTAGGTATGGTGCTTACAAATGACCCAAGTTCTTCAATTATCATTCCGGTGAAATAAGTTTTTCATCTCCTTGTTGATCTCAATCCATTCAAATATTTCCGTTAGTGGCTGGTTGTCACCTCTTAATTTTGAGATGTTTTCCATAAGCCCACATCAAGCTTATTCTTTTGTTGTTTATTATTTTCAACAACTCCGTTCAACCCTTCTTCGTAAGGATGTGTTTCATATTCATTTGTCGGAGAAGTTGTCTTTTTCTATCCGTTCAATTCTTTCATGGATCTATATTCTATTCTTTCATTCCGGAGGCATTGTGATGTTGCTCTCTCCAAACCATCATCTCGTTTTATCAAGATCATGTTCTTTCCTTGTTTATCTATTTAACTGGAGTGTTGTGCCCAACGTTTGAATTATCTCATCTTATCAAGTTTTGCCTGTCTTTTAACCGGAGTGCTATCTGAATCTTTCTTACCCTTGTGCCATTCTGTCAATGTTCCGGAGGCTGTGTGTTGTTGTTTTTATCAAGTATCTTCCCAACTTGGCTAGCTCATGTTAATTCCTTCCATTTTCAGACGGAGTGCTGTCCAAATTATTTCGTTCTTATTCCTTCTCAATCATGGTTAACCGGAGTGGTTTTGGAATTCTATTCTCATCCGTGAGCTCTTGTTTCATGTCTTTCAACCTACAAGGTTCTCATAATGTTCCTTGTTCCTCTTTTCTAACGGAGTTTTCATATTCGTTCATCTCCGTTGTATTCTTCTTTCATTTTGGTCAACCTCTCAAGGTTCCTTGGTTTCACTCGTTTGTCGAAGAAGCAACTTTGTTTTACCTCTTCATCTTCCGTTTTTATCCGGTGCTATCTCTAGGATCTCGGGTCGAGATCCTCTGTTAGTGTGGGAGAGTTGTGACGCCCGAAGACCGACGTCCCAGAAGATTCCAGAAGTTTCTAGATGTTCCGGGTTCTCCCGTGTGTTTCAGTTGTGCTTGATTTATTTATTTATTTTCATTGCATCATGTCATCATGCCATCATGTCATATTTATCTTTGCATCTCAACCTAAATAAATCGTGTGGACCTTCGGTCCATTTAAATCGAGGGAAGGTGACTTCTCTTTATAACATATAAAAGCCTCTCATTATTATTAGGGAGATATATTAAATTATTCCATTCGTTTGGACTTAACCCAACACACTTGCATTTATTCTCCAGACCTCTTTTGCCTCAAGTTTCACCGCCAAACCGTCTCTTCTATTTTTTTTCCTTTATCGAGGCTCCTTCCAAAGTCTGGACTCCTTTCAAACTCCTTAAGGCAAGCTAATTATTTTAGTTTGCACTTCCCTATTTTTGTTGGAACTATTTTTGTTGGGTTGGTAATATCCCATAAAGCCTTACAAAAATGTTCCATCATTTATTTTCTTCTTCTTGACCTCTTTTCTTTTTGGTGTTGTTCTCTCTCTATTTTTATTTCTGCTAACGAAATAAAATAAGAAGACAGCCAGGCTCCCAGCCTCTTGGGCCTCCTCCTCCCTCCTAGGCCCACCAGCCTCCAGCCCACCTCTATCCTAACCCTAGCCCGACCGCAACCCTCATCCTCTCGCTCCCTTGCCCCGATTTCCCTCGACCCCGCCGCCAGGATTCGCTCGCTCGACCGCACCTCCCTTTTTCCCTCGATCCCCTCTGGCTTCGTCCCGATTCCTCTCGAGATCTCCCTCGCGACCGAACCCAATCGACCCCCGAGCCCGATCCTCTCTCTCCCTCGACTCCCTCCAGCGCTCCCTCCGTCCCCAGCGTCGCGTCGCGACCCTCCTCGCGTCCCTCGCAGCTGGCGTCTCCAGCGCCAAGGCCAGGAGCCTCGTCCTCCACGCCTCAAGCAGCACCGGCCGCCAGGATCGATCGGGCAAGGCCCCGATCCAGGTCTGCGCCTCGTCCCGCGCCTCCTCGCCAGAGTCCCCAGCGCCCGTGCCTCCTCCTCGCGTCGGTCTCGTCCTCCCGAGCAGCAGACCGCAGCCGCGCCATGGCTCCGTCCCCGTCCGCCCCGAGCTCCTCCACGTCTCCAGGGCCGCAGGCCGTCTCCTCGCCTCTCGACCTCCGACGCCAGGTCCTCAGCCGCCGCCAGCTTCTTCCATCGCTCGATCCCCATCTCCCGTGACCCCTCCTCTCGACCACTCCTCCCATCGCTCGCCCGAACCCCCCGTTTTCCCTCGATCCAGAGCCCGACTCCTCCTCCTTCGATCGCCGATCCGCCCCGCTCCACCAGATCGCCAGGGAGAGGAACCTCCTGGCCGCGACCTCCCTCCGGTCTTCTCCAGCGCGTCCGCGCGTCGTGGCCTCTCTAGCGCCGCGGCCGGAACCCGCCAGGTCGCCTCGGCCCTCCGACCAGAACGCGCCAGGGCCCCGCGCACCCTCCTCGGCCAGGCGCGTGCGCCCGCGCCACTGGCCCTCAGGCCCTCCGCCGCCAGGAGCGCCTCGTTCCCCAGGCCTCTGCCCCGCTCCAGCCAGCGCCAAGGCCAGCACGTCAGCTCGCCTGGCCCGAGCACCTCCAGCGCCTCCTGCGTGTCCTCCTCCTCGAAGCTGCCCCTTCGTCGCGCGCGCCCGGGCAGCAGCCCACTGCCTCCTCTTCGTTCCAGCAGGCAAGGGTACCCGGCGTCCTCCTGGCAAGCCGTGCCCCTCCATGACCATCTGTCCCGGGCACCATGACCACCGGCGCGCCAAGACCTGCTGCTGTTGTGCTTCGTCCATCGGCTTCGTGTTTTTGTTTTGGTCCAGCAGATTTTGTTGTCAAGTTCATCGACCGAGTCAAGTACCTCTACAACGACCCGTGAATGACTACCGTCGCCCCGTGTACGACTACGAACGAGAACGACTACCTGGCGATGCGACAAGTACCTCGACGCCGATGACCTGTCAAGTTCGACTACTACATGAACAAGTTCCACGACGACCTCGTGTACCCCTACGTCAGACGAAGACCCACAAGTACATCTATGGGAACTTGAACGGCTACATAACTTGTACCTCTACGGAACGAGTACAACTACCGTCGCCGAGACCGCGTGTACCTCTCCGGCCGTGTACCACTACTTCCTCTACGTCCCTCGACGATCTCGAACCGCCCCGTGAACGTTTGTTCCGAAGGTATAACCCGAGACGTGACACGTGGATGCTTGCATGTGTTGTATGAGATGTTTTCCCTTGTGCTCCGTGGCCGTTTCGTCTTTTGTCATGCTCCTCGGTTGCCTCGTCGCCGACTCGTGGGAACCCGGTGATGGGATCGCCCCACCTTTCATCTCGTTTGACTCGCTCACGCCATCTTTCCTTTTGCACCGGACTCTCAACGAGTTACCGGAACCTATATGTTGCCGTGGCATCATTTTCGGAATTGTTGCCGTGGCACCTTTTTCCTTCCACCACGGGGACAATTGCTTCATATCATCTTCTTGTCAACTTTTAATATAATTGCATAAACTTGATCATGTCATCCGCATCATTTAACAACATTATAATGTGGTGTTTCGTCAATATGCAAGTCGTTGCATATTGAGCTCCACTTAAATTGTAGTGTTGTTTGTGCACTTTGCCATGCCATGCATATTTAAACCGGACATGCATCATACTTGGATGTGCATCGTATGCCATGTTTATGCTTGTGTGTTTACCGTGTTGTTTGCTTCTTTCCGGTTGCTTCTCTTGATAGCTTCGGTTTCGTTCCGGAGTTGTGAGGATTCGCTCGACTTGTTGCTCCGTCTACTTCATGGATCCGTTCTTCTCCCTTGCGGAATCCCAGGCAAGATGATCATACCCTTGGATACCTTTACTACCATTGCCATGCTTAGTTGTCTCGATGCTATCGTTACATGTCGCGCTACCCATCTTTTATGTCAGCCTCTCCTTGTTGCCATGAAACCTCTAACCTTTGACACCTTCCTAGCAAAACCACTGTTTGGCTATGTTACCGCTTGCTCAGCCCCTCTTATAGCGTTGTTAGTTGCAGGTGAAGATGAAGATCGTTCCAGGTGGGAACTTGTTGTTGGACATATCACAATATCTATTATTATTATTAACACACCTATATACTGGGCATGGGTGGAAGGCTTGGCCTTTTGCTCGGTGTTTTGTTCCACTCATGCCACCTTAGGCGCCGATAAACCGGCATTATGTTCCTTGATTTTGCGTTCCTTACACTATGGGTGGATGGGGACCCCTTGACAGTTCGACTTTGAATAAAACTCCTCCAGCAAGGCCCAACATTGGTTTTAATTTGCTCATAATAACAACTTAATTTAATTAATTAAATTGCATAGGGAGTTAGCGCTACCCGAGGTTTCTTTCTACATAGCAGGCGGGGCCAGTGCTGATGGTGTTGGTCCCAAACAGGGAGCCTGCGGGGCCGCCTTGGGGAAACCCGAGGTATTTGGTATAACCCGTAGCTTCGCCCATCCGGTTGTGTCCTGAGACGAGATACGCGCGGCTACTATCAGGGTGTCGACACACCGGGAGGTCTTGCTAGACTTGTTTTACCATTGTCGAAATGTCTTGTGCTACCGGGATTCCGAGCCTGATCGGTTTTCCCTAAGATAAGGGGTGATGATATTATATTCATCACTTCAGCTAATCGTGAGAGCTTGTGATGGGCTAAGTTGGAACACCCCTGCAGGGTTATGATCTTTCGAAAGCCGTGCCCGCGGTTATGTGGCAGATTGGAATTTGTTAATGTTCGGTTGTACAAAACTTGACAGAGGATCGGAAGTAAAACACACAACTGTGTGAGTAACCGTGACTGTCTCTTTTCACTTTGAGAAGAGAACACGGTGGGGTTATGTTTGACTCGTATGTAGTTTAGGATCTTTAGCGATCACTACTTTTGCGACCGTTTGCGTAGATGCTCATCTTATTCTTGTACTCGTAAGCTAGCCACCATATTATGCTTAGCCGCTGCTGCAACCTCACCACTTTACCTCTTCCTACCCATAAAGCTTTGCTAGTCTTGATACCCATGGTTATGGGATTGTTGAGTCCTCGTGGCTCACAGATACTACAACACCAGATGCAGGTTCAGCCGAGGATGATGCAAGAGCTGGTTCAAGTTCTTCACTGGGAGCTCGATGAAGAGTTTGGCCGTATGCTTGTTACGTTTCGACGATCAGTAGTGGTTTCTACTAGGATTCGATCCTGACCTGTGGCTTTATGTTGTTTTGGTATCTTTCTTTTGGATCTTCACCCGTAGTCGGGTTGTGATGTTTTGAATGATGATTGCTTATGTAATGTATTGTGTGAAGTGGCGAGTGTAAGCCAACTATCTCTCTTTTGCAATTTAATCCCTCTTTTACATGAGTCGTGCAAAGATACCAAACTTGCGATCATTCCAGAATGGGCTTATATCTTTAAGTCGTGCCTCGACACGTAGGAGTTATAGTCCCATCCTGGGCATTACAAAAGGGATGGAACACTTCCCTAGAAATAAGATTAAGTTACCTTTTGAGTCTGTTATACGGGCTAGCTATTCTTTTACTCTTGATAAAACTTGATCTCTTTGCATTATGCCTAGCTTAAAGGCATAAAAGAAAGCGCTTTTGGGAGGCAGCCCACAATGAATAAAATTTTATTTTGCTTTTGTTGTGTCTTGATGTTTGTTACTACAGTAGCATCATCATTGTATCTTTACTTTTCAGCTTTGTGCCAAGTTTAGCCTCTGATTGCAAGAAAGTTCAAAAGTTGTGACGTGCTGTCTAGGAAACAGATTCTATCCTTGGACAGAAAAATTCGTATAAAATCACCAGATCATCTTTTTGGTCTGAATTTTATTGACAGCGTGCTCTATATAATTGGCTTTCGGGCGTCTGTTCTGAGTTTTTTTATTTGAGTTGCAGAAGTACCCCGAAAAAATTATTTACTACCCGCTGGTCTGTTTTTCACAGATTCTGTCCTGTTTTGCCTTTCCTTCGTTTTGCAAACCTTGAGCTTGATTTTTCTTTGCAAAAACCTTTTGGAAATCTTGAGAAATAGTAGACCTTCAAGAATATCTTTATTTCCAGCAAGGAAAAATTATTTTATTAAGGGTACTAACCTCGCTAATCAGATTATGATGAGTTATGTATGAAGGGAGTTTTCAAGTGTGCGAGGGAAGATGATAAAAAGATTCAGGAGTGTCAAACGCTCAAGCTTGGGGATGCCCCCGTGCACCCCCAAGAAATATTCAAGAAGACTCAAGCGTTTAAGCTTGGGGATGCCCCCGTGCATCCCCTTCTCCATCAATAATTATCAGTTCGTCTTTCGTTCCACTATATTTTAATCACTTCATGTGTTATGTGCTATGCTTGGAGCGTCTTTCTTTTAATTTCCTTTTTAGTTTTCTTTAGCTTTGCTTGCTTTTCATAACAAGTTGGAACCCATCTTTCTTTGTGTGGGAGAGAAACACGCTCCACTTCAACCTAGAACACAACATAGGATTTTCATGTTTATCTTTGCTGTGTATGTTCTTGGTCTTTCAATAGCTACTGTCATGCTTAGCTCTTAGTTTTCACGCTTTTCTTTTTAAAGAGCTTTTGTTTAGTTGGTTGATGGAACTCTCTTGAGTTTTCATGCTTATCTTGTTAAGAGAGTTGGCTTCTGTTGCACTGGTTGATATGTCTATGATAAAAATGCTATGTGCATAATGGTGCTTAGTAGTTCATGTTTTCTTATGGTTAGTCTCAAATAGCTGGGGGGTTCTTAATGTGTTATTGAAGTACCAACATGATTTGTTTGCCTATGATGTGGTATGGTTTAGTGATATCTTCCTCCAAGAATTTATTTTGATTGACTTGGCATATGCTCACGCATATTTAAGACTGTAAAGAAAGTCCATCAAGCCTTGATGATCTTTAATTTCTGAGTAGCGATATAACTTCCATGCCCGATTCAATGTTGCTTTGTCGCTCTGCATGATTATGACCGTCATTGCTCTCTTAGTTGGTCGCTCCCAGTCTTTTGCTAACCTTCGCCTGTACTAAGCGGACTGACTGCTTGTGCATCCAAAATCCTTTAAACCAGTTATGCCATATGCGTCCACCATACCTTCCTATACATGGTATTTACCTGCCATTCCTAACGAAGACTATCTTGTACCATCTCGAAATTAATCAAAAAAAACATTTCTCTTTTGTGCCTCTGTTTTATCTCATGAGGAAGTAGTAGTTAATTCATGATCTTGTTAGGTTGGACAAGCTTCACCCCGGGATTGCATGTCTAATGTGCAAACCCCTAATACGAGAAGGAACTGGCAAAGAGTGCGCCCGGCTCATTAAAAAATATACAACAAACAAACCCTCCTTCACGCTTTGTTCATGAGAAATCAGAAAACTTTGGCAGTGATAAACAAAGGAGATTAAGAGGATGTGATCGTCCTCGTGCGGGAGCCGTTCCTCGAAACTTGTCCAGCTCGAGAAGTAATTGAGTTATCTACTAGCATTCGTTGACGAAATATGCATATCCCAAAAATAATTTTGCCTTTGTTTTTAAAAACCAAGAGCTCTGGTACATGTTTAGTTTTTGTTTCCGACCACGGGTTTTCAACCTTGCCATCAAAAGCCACGGTTCGAGAGCCTCCACCTTCTTTAAAGCACCAACTATTGAGAGCATGATTGTCATTCTGAGTGTAATGTGCATTGTCCCAAAGTACCATTGTCTTTTGCATGATTATGATATCGTTTATTCTGAAGTCATTGTATCTAGTCGTCATTTAAACTTCGGAGGTGCCCCTGCATTTATGTTTTGCTTCACTAAAGGGGGCAAGCGAGGTATCACTTTGTCATGTTTACACACCATGCTCACTACAAATCTATTGAGTGTTTCAGTATCATATTGTAAAACTTTCAGTTCTTTGTGATATTCTCATGAGGCAACTTAATTACTAAAGATTCATTATCTCAGTAAGCATTTCTCATGTGACTGTGAAAAGTTCTTATATGGTTAATAGCATGTCACCACAGAAATTATGCTTGTTATCATTTACCTACTCGAGGACGAGCAGGAATTAAGCTTGGGGATGTTGATACGTCCAAAACGTATCTATAATTTCTGCTTGCTCCATGCCTCTTTTGTGTGATATTGCTATGATATTTATGCACTTCCATACACTTTTGATCATATTTGAACTAACCTATTAACTCAGTGCACCCCAGTGCCAGTTTTCTATTTCACGTTTTCCCATTACGTAAATTGCCAGAAAAATCCCGGGAAAATATATAAAAAATCAGCGTTCCGGAAGCTTCCATGTGGCCAAAGTAGGGCCAAAGGGGGGCCACCAGGGCTCCAGGCGACCAGAGGGGGCGGCCCCCCTCCTGGCCGCGCCGCCAGGGCGCCTGGGCCCCCCTGGCCTCTTCTGACGCCCCCCTTTGGCATATATTTACACCGCGTCCCGAAACACTCGAGGACGGAACCCTTTTTCGCGGTCTCATCTCTGTTCCGCCGCCGCCGCGCTTCCAAGATCGGGAGCACCAGGAGAACTCTTCCCGGCACCCTGCCGGAGGGGAGGATCACCACCGGGAGCTTCTCCACCATCATGGACGCCTCCCGGATGAGTTGTGAGTAGTCTCCCTTGGACCATGGGTCCATGACCAGTAGCTATGTGATGTTCTCCTCCCCTCTTTGTTCTTCACCGATTAGACCTCGTGAGCTGCCCTACATGATCGAGGCACATATGTAATCCTTATGATGTTGCTATGATGAGTTTGCTGGGATCCGATGGATTATGAGATTATGTTCAGATTGTGTGTGAATAATATATTTGATTCACCTCTTTTATATTTATGTTCTTGAGTAATTCTTGCATGTTCTCCGTTGCTGTTTATTGCTTTGGCCAAGTAATAGGTAGTAACTCCAAGAGGGAACGTTATGCTTGATTGTGGGTTCATGCCCCTCGATGACTAGCTTGAGTGACAGAAACATGAGTCTAGGGGATGTGCTGTTGCCACAAGGGGGAAAACAACGGTGCTTGTACTTGCGGGTGCAAGGATTGTTTACTTTACGCAAAGTTCTTTTAATGCAGTTGTCTGTTGCTTTGAGTTTACACTATGGGTGGGAATCGCAACTTAATACCAGCGAGATGTTCTGGATAGATCTCTCAAGGTGGATGATTAGTAGTAGATGCAGATGGATTTCGGTCTACTTGCCTTGGCGTACCGCCCATGCTTTTGAGCCTCTACCTTTCTTGCAGCATAGTTAGCATTGGTTTGCGCACATAATCCTGTCAATTGCCCAGCTGTAATTCGTTTACCTCGCTTAGCTGTTTTATCGTCTTTTGGGAGAGAGACATCACTAGTGAACATCATGGGACCCCGGTCCATATTACCATCACTGATCACATCCGCTATTTACTTCCTGTTCTTATTTACTAGTTGCAGTCATACCTATCACTATTATCTCTTGCGTTTGATCCTTTATAAACGACAAGGCCGGAGGGATTGACAACCTCTCTGTACTCATTGGGAGCAAAGTTATTTATATTTGTGTGCAGGTCCAGTCAATCGCTAAGTTGCGCCGCTTGCAGTTGACACCTTCTTGTTGACCCTCGGAGTCTCAGGGGATTCGATCCTTGGTATCTTTGCCAACGGAAAACTACCGCTACACTGCATCTCAAACCTTCCACTTGGGGTAACCAACGAGGGGCGAGAAGCCATCAGCGGCGAGGTTGGCCGCGACCGCCTGCCGGAACTCGAGCTCTTCGAGCTCCTCGTGGTGGCGCCGGCGCTCCGCCTCCTCGTGCACGCTCCGCTCGGCAATGGCGGCCACAACCGCATCGACATCGGCGACGAAGTCCTCCGGCCCGACGACTCCGCAGCGGCCGAGCTCCTCGGGCTCGTCCTTGACGGGGACGAACTCGAAGTCCTCCGGCTCCTCGGACCACTCCCTCTTCACTGGGAGAAGGCCCGCGTCGGAAGAGGAGGAGCTCTCTGCGTAGGAAGATCTCGCCGCGGAGGAGAAGGACGCAACAGAGGACGGGGTACGGTCGTGCCAATGGTCGTACTCGTCCGTCTCGCAGACGCGGAATCACGGCGGCGACGTGAGGCCGCGGTTGGTCCACTTCCTCGCCCCGCGCTTCCTTGCGTCGACCGACCGGACGCGCCGCCCGCGCTCGGGGTCGCTGCCGCCGCCGGATCTGCTGCCGGAGTTGCATCTGGAGCTCCACATGCGGCCCCGCATGGCGGTTGGAGGCGGAAGGAGGGTCACCAGCGGCGAGAAATGTGGAGAGGTGGGGTGGGGAATTGCGTAGCTCGACGGCTGCGGGGGATAGGGTTTCTACCCGCAAACGTGTTGCGAACCCGTAGATATAGTGGTTGGGGCGTGCGGTTTGCGGGCCGCGGCAAATTAATTTACGGGCCGGGCGAGTATGCGGGCTCTGTTCTGGACGGAAAATTTGGCCGAGCCCACATACTCGCCGGAATTTTGCGGGTTCGCGGCTTTTTCGGTGTCTGCTAGAGTTGCTCTAAGCACCCCGCAGACCCTCATGTTTCAGTTGGTAAATAGCCCACATTTGCAGTATTGAGATGATTCAATTACATCATTTGTGCTAAAACTCGACACAGATAGTCACTTTAGTGCTAGAACTTGCGATGTACATGTAAGTGGTTCAAGAACTTGGCTTAACGGTGTGAATAGGGTGTTGTACATGCTTCTGACTTAGCGTAAGCCCATATTATACTCCAAAAATACTTGTCATCAGTATTTCCGAACGAAGGAAGTATTTGTTTCTCTCGCAAAAAGTACAAAAAAGATAATGGTCCGCCAAAAGGTTTGAACCAACGACCGATGGGTTGCGTGTGTGGGTTCTAGCCACAACACCTATGGACACTTCTTGTCCCTTAAGGATACATAACCTTTATATATTCCGACTGAACAATTTTAATCCAAAAATTCAGTGCATGAACGGGTCATTCGAACCAGGAGCCTCATCAGGGTAAATAAGTGCAACCATGTGACTATACTGCAACTGACAAGGCAACTTATTTTGATGTAAATTACACTTTACATTGAAAATGTTTATACA
Organism: Secale cereale; assembly: GCA_902687465.1. NCBI lineage: Eukaryota > Viridiplantae > Streptophyta > Magnoliopsida > Poales > Poaceae > Secale > Secale cereale. Next base: position 772,325,593 of record LR738715.1, read on the forward strand.
ACATCAAAACATATCCACGTACTAATTTGACAAAAATCCATATAATTAAATTTTATGACTATATAACACAAAAAGATTGTGTGGCTAAACTGAATTGTAGTCAGTGCGGACAATTTTAACATTTTAGTTTTTTGCATTTTAAATTTTTGTAAATTAAAATGATATGTTAAAAATAATGTACATACAAATAAAATAAATTACATTAAAAATGTTCATATAATATCAAAACATATCCATGCACTAAATTTAACAAAAAACCATATAATTAACTTTTAAATTTTAAAAAATATGATTTAAAACGTGTTCACATTTTAAGAAAATATTAAATTACTTTTAGATTTTTTATATATTTAAATAAATTCGTAAGTATGTTAATTTTTTCCTGATTTTTAATATCATATTCATGTACTCCCTCCATCCCAAAATAAGTGTCTCAACGTTTAAGAAAATTTTAGGTTATTTTAAAAGGAGTTCATGTGTTTTAATAAATTTTCTTTTTTCTATTTGTTTTACATATTTCTAACTAAAATTAAATATAAAATATTTTGAAAAATAAATACGAGCCTAGTGTGCCATCGGATTGCATATTCTGATTGCGTGATATTTAATTCATGTGAACATTTTTTTATAATTCATAAATATTTTAAATTGTATGAATATGGTTTAAAATAACATATGAAGTTACATTAAAATAACATGAACATTTAGAATTATTCAGAGCGTAATTATATTTTTTAAACAAAAGACGTCTTGTGTTGGGGTGGTATGCCCGGGTATTTAACTTGTTGTATTTTGTTTATTGGATTAAAGTTCTTAATTTATATTGTCCATGCCACAGTATATAAAGCTTATGTATCTTAGTCTGTTGTCAAATCCGACTCGTTGTGTTGGATAGCCAACCGCACAGCTAACCTGCATGCCGTGATTTTGAATCTCAGAAGTAGGATTTTCCTTTAATGTACAATTTCTATGGCGCAAGTTTTTCGTGAGCAAAACAAAATATCAAGGGGCTTTTCGCAAAAAGACATATCACCTACCCTGCCCTGCCCTCCCCTTCGTCTCACTTACAGCGGGCCTCACGTCGAGCTGGCTCACCTAGTCAGTGCAAGAGGCGTATACAACACCTTATTTGCACCGTCAGGCCAAGTTCTCGAACCACTTATATGTACATCACAAGTTCTAGCACTAAAATGATCATTCGTGTCAAGTTCTAGCACCCGTGGTGTAGTTGACTCTATTGAGATGTTCGATACAATCAATTTTTTCCGAGTACCAATTATGCAAGCATAAGATTGAGTCAATTACATCACAGGTGTTTGAACTTGGCAAGAAAAATCAGTTTGATGCTAAAACTTGCGGCATACATTGAACCGGTGACAGAACTTGGCTTGGGCGTGCATCTACGGTGCTAATCACGCTTGTATACGCTCAGCATGCCGACGAGGCGCGCCAACGTGGCGTAGGACCCATTGTCAGTGACAAGAAAGGCGGGGATGAGTGTGTGACCTGTTTTTGTTTTTTTTTTTGCGAAGAACAGCCTGGAATTTTGTCTAATCACAAAAGAGCCCCTTGAATTTTTTTCTTAAAAAAAACCAGTGAGGCTCATATGTCAGGAAACAGTACAAAAAGAAATGAATATGCAAACGTAAGGGGTTCTAGCGCGCAACCTCATCCTAACAAGCCGAAGCTGCTAGTCAATTGCTAATCCTAATGACACATATATGTCTAACAAAAAAAGGTAATGCCCCAGATGGGGCTTAAATGGGCTGGAGTGACCGCGGCCAATTTCTACCATGATAATGCTTTCAATTCATATATATGATTATAGTTCATATTTATTTAAATCATATAATTGTTTTCTAATTAATGTTTGGATATATTTTAGAATTACATGAACAGTATTTTAAGTAATAATATTTCTTGTAAAGTGAATACATGAATATTTATCTGAATGCATGAATACAGCCTGAAAGTATGTGAATAGTTTTCTGAATACATTAATATGTCATGAATACTTTTATAATTTATGAAAATAATTCATAAATATTATTTTTACTATAAAACCATTTTAAAATAGTACTTGAATATTTAATAGGATAACATTGACATCCGTTCAAGTACGCACATTTTTTAGAATTACAAGAACAGTATCTTAAATAAGTTAATTTATTTTTATGTATAATCTTTTTAATTTACATCTTCTTACAAAATGCTACGAAGAAAATAACATGTGAAAATGGCCCACGGTAACTGTAGCCGATTTAAGCCCTATGCGTGTGCTTGTCTATAGGTCATTATGGGTAGAAATCCCACTTGTACAACATTGATACGTGGTGTGGTGGCTGGTGGTAACAAGTCGTGTGTTCGAACCTGGGGTGGTGCTAAATTTTGCGTCCTAATTTCTCTTTGTTGTATATATTGTGCCTTAGCGGGTGGGGCCCAATTGTCATACTGAGATTTCAGGATTATTTTAAGAAACAAATGAGTAGCTTTTGTGAGAAAAATAAAATATCAGGACGTTATCGCAAAATATCAGGCCACACGTCCGTGCCCGCACTCTTGTCACTGACATTGGGTCCCATGCCATGTTGGCGCGCCTCATCAGCATGTTGTGTGTATACAAAACATGATTAACACCGTAGATGCACGTCCAATCCAAGTTTTGTCACTGGTTCAATGTATGCCGCAAGTTTTAGCATCAAACTGACTTTTCTTGCCAAGTTTAGACACATGTGGTGTAATTGACTCCATAAGATTCATAGAAATTGATGCACGTTCTTCACTTGTTGTGATGGTGAATGCTTGGAATATGAGTTCAATGTTCATATAATAAGAAATATTCATAATTTAAAATTTAACTACAATTATTAATGTGTTCTATTTAAATGTTTGTATTAATAATTTAACATTTCTAAATTTAAATGTTTACAAATATCTGTAATATTTTAAATTATACAAACATTTTTAATTTATACATATTGTTTTCATTATATAAATATTTTATTATAATACATAAATAATTTTAAAAGTAGTTATTTCATTTTATTTACAATACTTATAACACATGAATATTTGAACGTTATTTTTATTACTGAGATCATAATTTACATACTATCTACAAATTTCCATAAAAAGCCGAAGGCGCAAACTGGGCTGCACTAACCATAGCCCATTTTAACTGATTGGCCCACATGTTTCCATAATAAGGTTATAGAACTTTGTTACCCATCTAAACCGAGAGAGGCGTTTTGGAGGCCGAGCTCCATGGAGGCCTTTATTTTTGAAAAATCCAAATCCAAAATTTTATGGTTCAAAAAATTCTCAAAACAAATATGCATGTATGTAAGAATGTAACCCACATGTGTGTAAAAATTCATGATGAAATACCTTGAGTTGCGACCTGTACAAAAAAGACAAATTCATGGCCTGAGAGGATTAATAGTATCATGTGTTAAGCAGCGTCAGATTTATCTTTTTTGCATAGTCCTCATTTCAACGTATTTTGAACTGAAAATTTACACACATGCGTGTTATGCCTTCATGTATATCTGTATTTTTTTGGAAATTTTTGAAATGTGACAATATGAATTTTGATGAAATTTCAAATTTGAATTTTAAGGCCTCACTGGAGGCCGAGCTCCAAAAGGGATTTTCAATCTAAACCAGTATTTTTACTCGTCATGATGGTTCAATCACTTTGCTTTTGTATGCGAGGTCGCCGGTTCAATCCTTGCTATACCTGGCCATGGCCAGCCCTACCCGGACGGCCGCGCACGGGCCTAGATTTTGAGCTCGGTGGTCGGGCCCGGCCGGCTTAGGCCCACAGCATTTGCAGTTTAAGGAAGAGGCCCGGCCCAAGGCCCGGCGAGCTTTTTGACTGATGGGTTGGACTTGGGCTTGATTTTTAGGCCCGACGATCGGGCTGGGTCAGTCTCAGGCCTTGTTTTTTTGTGTCGGTCTTTGGTAGGCCCGGCTCGAAGCCCGATGGCCAGGTATAATCCCTGCCCCCAAAGCGGCCATAGATGATTTTGTTCTCCTGTACTATTCACTGACATGTGGGTCTAATCTAGTCTTTTATGTCTAAAAATAATCCCAGCCACTAATGTGTGGGCCACTGCCACGCTGGCACATAGTGTATGGCCGGATACAATACAAAGCACCGTATTTGCATCGAACATCAATTTAGATGACCATAAATTAGTATTTTCAAAATTCTAGCACCAAACTATATATCTAATGCAAGTTCTATGACTCCCGGTGATATTATCTTTGTAGAGAAAGAAAATAAATGATAAGATCTGGGAGAGTAGAAACGGATGTCTAGCAAAGTATGCAATGCCTTCATAAGTGCTTGCCTACACGGGATTATCATGTCGGAAATACACTTTTGTTCCTGGTTGTATCTCCCCTATATGAGATTTTTTTCTTCAATAATTAAAAAAAGTCAAAACACTTCAAATGTTATTTTAGAATAAACTTGAATTTCTTTTGCACGATTATATATATTTCCACAAATAAAAAACTAGCGTTGACTTTGGGGCAAGTTTTTATTTGCTGTTACAGGTCACTATTCACACTATTTTGTCCAATTTTTTAAAAGTCTGAGTTTTTTTTTCCTTTTGTGGATTTTAAAAAAATTGTGGAATTTGTTTTGTGGAGTACAATGGAAGGTCAAGTTTATTTCAAAGTAATTTCAGAATTTTTTTAGTTTTTATTTACTTACATTTTTTTTCATACAGGGTGTAGATACCCAGGAACCAAACGTCCGCATCGTGAGGCTGTCTCCCTATTTGCTTGCGAACGGACGAACTGACTAAGCAACCAACTAAAAATCCTCGTAAAAAGACTGTCAAAAGGAAAACTAAACCCTCCTAAAACCCCGCAAGGATAAGACGAGATAGGTGCTGGCAGTATTTATTAAACCCTGGAGGCAACTCAGGTTGTTGGTGAGGTCGATCTCTCTGTCTCTCTCTCTCTCGTCTCGGCGAGATGGAGCTCCAGCCGCCAGCCGACGACGTCGTGGTCCAGTTGAGTGCCGCCGCCGTCGCGGCCGTCGACGAGAGGTACGACGACAACGCCGGCGCCGGGCATGGCGGCGGCGCGCGGCGCACCTTCAGCCAGCACTACAAGATGGAGCACCGCAAGGCCCCGGTGCGTATATATAAGGCTAAATCTTTTGCAGATCAAACGCGCGCGCAAGCCGCCATTTCTGGTTCCCTGACGCGTTGGATCGATCGATCTGTGCTACGATGGCAGGATATCACCACGTGGTGGCAGGTCGGGGTGCTGAGCTACCAGACGCTGGGCATCGTCTACGGCGACCTCGGGACGTCGCCCCTGTACGTGTTCTCCACCGTCACGCTGCCGAACCCCGGGGAGGAGGACTTCCTCGGCCTCCTCAGCCTCATCCTCTGGACGCTCACCCTCATCGCCCTCCTCAAGTACACCTTCGTCGTGCTCCGTGCAGACGACCATGGAGAAGGTAACGACTGCCGCTACCGGACCAATCTCCTTCCCATTGCATTACGGTGACCTTTGCTTGATGGATGCGGCTGCGTTTATCTGTTCTGTCCTCTAATCTAATCTAACAGTTTTTTTAAGTCTCAGTCGCCTTAGATTTTGTTATGTCTCAGTCTTGCTATAATGCTTTGATATTGCATGGATATCCGTACAAAAATTTTCCTTTCAGTTTTTCTTTACTTCTTCTATAGTACTATACTAGCACAAAGGCCCGTGCGTTGCTACGGGTCGAACTTTGTTATTTGACTGATTGTCGGGCTTGGAATTGGTGTTTCTTTCATCAGCATACTGAAGGAACTCCTGAACAACCTAAAGTCCAATAAAGTAAATCAATCACTGAAAGTTCTTTCTCATACATGAGTCCAAATGCACAATGTCTAAAATGAATTGGATTCAACAGGAGTAGTAACGGGCCAAGCTGACCATACTTTTATTGGGTTATCAGGGAACAAGCCTCATTTGAATGGTTCAAAGGTGTAATGAATGAAGTTACCGAAAGTGATAACGATGTACTACTGTACCGTAATTGTTTCAGCAAACGACAACGTCCCACATAGTCCAGTTTTGTAAAAGGAGAATGCCGAATCTGCACCTAGCAAAATAGGATTAGGAGGTGTATTCAATTGTAACATATGCGTTGATCAGGAAAGGAACATGTGTGTTTCTCAGCGTGTACTATAAACAGCTTATGTCTCTGTAGTTTCAGGGGTTGTTCAACATGTATTTCTCAGATTAATGCCTTCAACATGTCTGTCCCTGTAATTGCATATATGTGGTTTTCAACATATATTTGAAGTGTACCAAGCCTTTCCCAGTAGGATTTATTCTGAACATATGAGTTTATCTTCTGAATCCATGTTTACTTCCTGAACATAGAGTAGCAAAACTGAAACTATATATAGTTTGTGTGTACTGTACTTTTCAGTAATATAGATGCCAATATCATTACTTTTTTGTCAGTTAGGGGGGGTGGGGATTCACTCACAGTCAGGTTCAATGCTCATCATGTTATTTCCGTAAAAAGGAAATAGTGAGATGAGGTCATCACCATCTAACAAATAAGAAATTAGTCAATGCCGCCCACGAAAAAATGTAGTCAACACTGTTCAGAGAAGAATATAACTCACTGTATTACGATACCAAACTCTCACTATATGCTTATCAGCAGTTATCAGTTTAGGTTCAGTAGAATTAAGTGTCTGATACCACTTGATATTCAGAATTGCACTGTCGTACCTGCAATAAATTTAAAATACCCGTTACATGCTTAGTGAAAGTACAATAGGTAATGAAAAGAATGATCAGGTATTTTTTGGATACACTTTTAAAAGGCATAGAGGTGTATTTATACAAAACTGAAACTATATATTCACTTTGGCTTGACATTTCCTGTAACAAATATTAGTGCAGATTAATGTACGGGCAAAGAATATTGGTACAAAACTGAAACTATATATTCACTATTGGATACACTTTTTCAACAGTAACAAAGAACATGGCATAGGGCTGAGCTGAAACTTCACTAACCTAATGCATGAGACGGTACAGGAATAGTAGGGCCAAGCAACATAGCTGCAAGTTTCATTGAAGACACAGTCTGAATGGTAACTCAGACACCAAGAGCATCTACTAATACGAAGAGGCTACAAAACTCCGCAAGAGCCTCCAGCAGACTGATCGCAGCGAGCCGACTCTTTGGCTTTGACAGCATATCCGGGGTCACCACCCCGCATGGTACCTCATGTGCAGTACTTAGAAGCACACAGCTACATATCTGCCCCGTTAAAATCGATAGCACAAACTTACTGAAACTATTGTCGCACATCTCGTCAAACATCTCCATAGTATGTGGCATCTGCGTACAGTGAGTCATCGGCTGCAAAATCTTTATAGTGAAATTTAATAGAAAAATAATATAATTGCAGTTGTGCTATTTCTAGATAAGGAGCATAGGGATACCTATTGGATAACAGAAAATAACAGAAGGAAAAATAATCAACAATAATGGTGACCTAGATAAGGAGCATAGGGATGTCCCTGTCAAGTGTGGTTCAAACATGGCAGGAACTGCATTTCAGTCATCGCCAACCAAAAGCAGTTGGTGCAACCCAGATTACGAACCTGCAGCCACACAAAACAAAACTAAGGCGTGCATCAAAACAGCTGTTAAACAAACATATGGAATACATCTTCCTGATGACGAAATTATAAGAAATCAGCAATATGATTCTATCTACATAGTTTGCCAAAAGGCAATGAACCTCGTACCATGGCTGGAGAACAGGCAGATGGAATTCCGGTGAAGTTGCAAAACGGCAAGATTCTGGCAATGTCAGCAAAACGGCGATGCAGCAATGTCGAGCATGGGAAGCAATTGAGCAGGCGTTTCCGTTGAAGGGTCGAGGCATTCTTATACGTACATACATCGGCTTGCAGAACGGGCAAAGTAATCCCTGTCAGACACCTCGTGGGTGTGTACTCGAGCAGAGTTCATCTTGTAGTAAGGTAGGAGCTGCCAAACCTCGATCGGGGCGACTGGCGGCGAGCTCCCATGCGATGGACTTCGATGCACTCAACAGCGGTGTTCGCAGCGGGATCCAGGCGGATGGGCCCGACGGCGGGCAGAGTGCGCCGGGAAGGAGTGGCTGGTGACGAATCCGACGATGTTTGGGGAATCATTGCCGAGGTGGAAGCAGCGGGGAAGAATCCCGGCTGCACCATGATAGTAGGGGAGGGGCGGGAGCCGCCAACGGCCGAGGCGTCGGTGGCGGCACGCGGCGCAGGGGGGCGGCGGTCGGCAGGAGGTGGAGGCGCGGTCGAGCGTCGAGATGGGATCGGGAGACGGGCATAGAGACTACCCCAAATTAGTACCACCTTGTTTATATTACGATTTTGTCTATATAAATTGTAAAAGCGTATTATGACATGAGAAGAAAGCGTATTGTGACGGTGAACCCGACGGACTCGTTCCATGCTTTATTATTAGGTATAGATACTTGACCAAGACTCGACTGAGATCTAGACACCCCGAATCTTATCATGAGTAGTGATCGTGTGGACGGAATACTAGGTCCGAGTATTTTTGGCAAAAATCCTGGTATTATATTTTGCATGTAATTAGATATCCGCATTTACGCATCAGTTTTGCTACAACTCATCTAGATGAGATATAATTTGGTCTCATTCATCTTTTATATCCATTGGATGTGATGCTATAAGATGCGTGTGTGCTAACGTGGGTTGTATTTGTTCTTGTTTTCCAAGTGAATGAGACCAAATTATGCCTCATCTAGATGAGTTCTAGATACTCCTTTTTTTCCAAACGTTACCCCGGTTCTATTAATTTTGCATTAAGACAAAACCATCAGTCCTACTCCAGTTCCAAAATGTAAAAAAAGGAAAAGCCTGATACACGAGACAGATCCAGCACAAACTGCGCCGCCGACTCCAGTTCTTTGTTCAATGTGATCTGTAACAAGATACGAAAAATGGCCAAGAAAATATTTTCACCACCATACAATTCTTTATCTACACTGAAAATGTTTTCTCCAACATACATATACCCTAAGAACGTACTTCGCTGTGTTCAAAGTTGATATTACTCCCTCCGTTCCGAAATACTTGTCATCAAAATGAATAAAAGGAGATGTATGTAGATGTATTTTAGTTCAAGATACATCATTTTTTGTCCATTTTGATGACAAGTATTTCCGGACGGAGGGAGTATTTTGCTTGCCAAAATAATAATAATTCATGGTCTTGTTGCATTGGGATTTTGGAGCATACTTACACACACGTGCTTACTTCGTGAAGGTGGCACCTTTGCCCTCTACTCGCTCTTGCGTCAGCATGTGAATTTCAGTGAAAGCATGCCGATGCCAGTCACAAGGCTGGCATCCGACATTAATCTCAAGTTTCACAGCAAGAAGAAGAAACTGCCGTCTAAGATACGCGAGTTCTTGGAAAGAAGCACAGTAGCACAGTCAGTCATCACCTACGTCGTGTTGGCTGCGACTTCCATGGTGATGGGTGATGGTGCCCTCACTCCAGCCATCTCAGGTACATACTATTTCCATACTATATCATATTGACAGTAATACAACTTTAAATCTCGGTTGAATATGTCCTGATGTTTCTATTTCTATCTAAACAAAATTCAGTTCTGTCGGCTGTTCAGGGAATCCAGACGAGATCTCCTGCGATAACACAAGGTAACAGCTGGTCATTTCTTTGTTTCACTGTATTTGTTCATGCAACTTTATCTAGCGCAGTTCTACTTTACAAGGCCAGCCAGGGAAAACAATAACAATCTGTTTGCTTGTGCCAGATCATGTTGTCATTCTAAGCGTGATTATATTGGTCATTCTGTTCCTTTTCGAAAGATATGGAACGAGCAAAGTCAGCTTTGCTTTCTCTCCTATTATGCTCCTATGGTTTCTATCTGTTCCATTCATTGGACTGTACAACATTATCAAGTATTACCCATCAGTTCTGAAAGCCGCATCGCCACTCCACATAATACCTTTCTTCGTAAAGAACAAAAGAAAAGCCTGGGAGCAACTTGGAGCAATTGCTCTATGCTTAACAGGTTAGCACTTTACTTCTCGTGTTACTCAAGACTCAAATCTGCTATTTTTGTTTCCATGTACTTAAATCTCCGTATACTAAACGTCGGTGATTATAATCAGGTGCCGAAGCTATGTTTGCTGATTTGGGTCACTTCAACAAGTCATCGATTCAGGTAAATGAACAGTTAATTTTAAGATGATAAAAATTCAAGTGCTAACGATACTCCTTCCTTCTCCCCTGCAGGTGGCATTTTCAGCAATAGTTTATCCATCAATGATCCTTGCATATTCTGGCCAGGCAGCATTTTTGATCAAGAACCCTTCTAAGCTCAGCACGACGTTTTACAGTAGCATTCCAGAGCCGTTGTTTTGGCCCATGTTTATCATTGCTACTTTATCTGCTATTGTTGCAAGCCAGGCATTAATATCAGCCAGTTTCTCCATCATTCGGCAATCAGTTGCATTAGGCTGTTTTCCAAGGGTTACGATGAAGCATACCTCAGAAAAATACGAAGGCCAAGTGTACTCTCCAGAGGTCAACTACTTCTTGATGATCACGTGCATCCTGATAACTGTTGGTTTTAGAGGGGGGCCACAGATCGGCCAAGCCTTTGGTGAGCAATCTAGTATATGCTTGTGTTATTTCTAATTGTCAATCTATTATATGCTTGTGTTATTTCTAATTGCAACTGACCATATGAGATAACTTTCTATTGTGCTAGAAACAAGAAACGAAACAGTACTCCTCTCTTTGGATAGATGCAATAGCAGTAATGCAAGGTTATCATGCATTATTGCAATCTGACTGGACGTTCTTTTATTTTGTTTGCAGGTACAGTAGTGATATGGGTTATGCTGTTTACGACAACCCTCATGACAGTTGTCATGGTTGTCGTCTGGCAAACCAACATCATAGTAGCCGGCCTGTTTTTTGTTGTCTTCTTTTCCATTGAAGGAATTTACATGAGCTCACTTCTAAACAAGGTCTTACAAGGTGGCTGGGTTCCATTTGCAATTACTGCAATTTTTCTTGCAATTACAATTTCTTGGACTTATGGGAGACGCAAGAAGAATGAATATGACGCAGCCAACTTGGTGGGTAAGCACGACTTCATTAAAATCGTAACGGGGAGCAGCCAGGTACCTGGGATATGCATCTTTTGCACAGACTTGATGAACGGCATTCCACCTATTGTGCGGCACTATGTTAAGCACACGGGTTCCATCCGTGAAGTGATGGTGTTTGTCACTGTAAGGATTCTTCCAGTGAGATCTGTCCTTCCAGAAGAGCGATTCCTCGTAGACAAACTAGATCATGTTGGTGTTTATAGGTGCATACTCCAATATGGCTATATGGATAACCACACCATGGATGATGATGACTTCGTTGTATTAGTTGTCGCATCACTCAAGCAAATAGCTGACAATGATGAAATCTTACTGTTGGATTCAGCTTTCACAAATGGAACAAGCTTTGTGATTGGAAGGACTATTCTAAAGATGAGCAACAGACAGAACTGCTTCAAGCGCTTTGTTATTAATAGCCTTTACAGGTTCCTCCAAAAGAACTTCAGGTCCAACATGTCCAGTCTAAAGATAGCTCCTGGCAAAACCTTGCAGGTTGGAATGCACTATGAGATCTGAGGAAGGCAAAGTTCACACACACACACACACACACACACACACACACACACACACAAAAAAAAAGATCTGAGGAAGGCAACTTGCTGCATATGCATGGGATTCGGATATCTTCAGTGTGTACCATTAGTGAAGATGTTATTTAGATACTTTCGAAGAGCCATCTTGGTCAAACTGTACTGTACAGAAGTTTTATATGTTTGACATTTATTCATAGGCATACTGGAGAGGTTTTTGTTCCAGCATGGTGATATTTACTTGTTGGAAAATAGTCTCACACTATCATATCATAGTGACTTGCATATAGAACATGAACATTTATTTGGATCTAATAAAACGAGAAGTGATGTCTACCAGGACAGTTTTATTTTACAGCCAACAATTCTGTGACACTATTCATGTGGATAGTGTAATATTTAGAAGTGGATTCAAGGGTATACTGCTCTTAACATACCGAAATTAACAGAAGCAATCTTGAGAAGCTTACCATGTTATACAAAACGTATGCCTAAAAATGCTAACAGAAAAAAGAAGGTGGAGGTTTTAATGCTTGTTGCACTCGTATACAACTTAATTGTAATCTAATACAGTAGTAAATGTTGAGTATAATGTTTATTAGGAAAGAAGAGATAGACTAGAATTTGTTCTGGCTTGTCTTGTACTCCAAGTAGATCATTGTACTCCTATATATATGTCCACGAGGCTCAAGCAATACAACAACTATTCCATCAAACCCCTCTCTCCCTTCTAACATGGTATCTATCGCAAGTCGATCCTAAACCCTAGCCGCCACCGCTTCCGCACCCGCGCGCCGCCCCTGGGGCGGTCGGCCTCCATGACCGCCGCCGGGGGCTGCGCCGCCCGTACCTAGGGTTCGTCCGCCGGCCGTGTTGGCCGGCTAACCTAGAGCGTCTTTTTCCCGAGCCATTGCTCCGGGTTTTTTCGCTCTCTTGCCGGTCGTTTTGATCGGCATTTTTCTTTTTGGTTTTCCGATCTAATCTTGATCGGTTTGCGTCGCCCACCGCCGCCGTCGACCTCGTGCGCCTCTACTCTGACCCTGGCGCGACCAGCCGGCCTCTCCTCCGACCCGGCGACCACGCGCGCCGAGGCGGCCCGTCCGGGCAGCCGGCGTCCGCGCGTCGGTCCGCCTGTCGCCCTGCGCCGGCCGTCACCGCCCTGCTCCGATCGGAACACCTGCATCGCCCCGACCCGGCGGCCTCGCGCCATGCGACGGCCAACCATAGCCGTCGCTCGCGCGCCGGCCCGCCCATCGATCCACGTCACCCGCCTCCGCCGCGTCTGCACGGCGGCCCGGCGGTCAACCTCGCCGGCCTCGTCCTCGGCTGCATCAGGCTCGTCGTCTGCCTCAACTCGGGCGCCGTTGCTCCGTTGGTCGCTCGGGCTTCGCTGCCCGGGCGTCGGTGCTGCTTTGGCAGCACGGGTGCCGGCGCTGACGTCCCGTTCCGTCCGCCGTCGCCGGCCTCATCCGGGACTCCGCCATCACTCCTCCACCGAGCGGCGTCCCCGACCTCGCGCGCGATCGGCTTGATCACCCGCTCGCCGCCGCGATCAGCATCATCTACGCCGCGCGATCGACCTCGCTCGTCGGTCACGCGCGCCTCCGCAGGTCCCGTGAAGATTGTCCCGAGTACTGCGCGCCTCTCCGCCGATCGAGCATCGGGCTGCCGCTGCGTCGCCCCGTCGGGCCGCAGCGCCGCCGCCCCCGTGGTTCTCCTCGCGACTGCATCGACTCGTGCTTCACCGCTGCGTCGCCCCTTCGGGCCGTAGTGCTGCGATATGCGGTCCCCGCAGCCGCCCCGAGGCCGTCCCCGCGGTTGCACCGACTCGCGAACCGCCGTTGCGTCGCCCATTCGGGCCGCAGCGTCGCGGCCCGCGGTCCCCACCGTCGCCCTGACCCGCCTGCCACCGCTGCGTCGCCCCTTCGGGCCGTAGCGTCGTGGCCCGCGGTCCACTCCGCCGTCACCGCGCGTCGACCTCCCGTGGTATGCGCCGCGCCGTCTCCCTTGGCGCGGGAACGCCACCGTCCGCGCCGGTCTTCGTCACGCTGTCAGGGTTCTTTGCCTACTTCGAGCACCGCCGCCGCAAATCTAACCTAGCCGCCGCCGCCGCTCTTCTTTGGCCGCCGCCGACGCTACCTTCGTAGCCGCCGCCGTCGCCCGTCCACCCCCTTCGTCTTCGTCCAAGCACCAGCCCGTCGCCAGCGTCGCCGTCATCTACCCCGACCACTTCGTCTACTCCGACCACCGTTGGTGACGTCGGCCCCACGCCGATGGACGCCGCAATCGTCGTCGAGTTCTTCTCTGCTGGCCCCTCCGACTTCTCCGACGTGGCGTACATGTGACGCCCGAAGACCGACGTCCCAGAAGATTCCAGAAGATTCCAGATGTTTTGGGTTCTCCCGTGTGTTTCATTGTGCTTGTGTTATTTTTTTTTTGCAATGCATCATATCATTTTTTTTATTTTTTTTTGTATCTCAACCGAAATAAATTGTGTGGACCTTCGGTCCATTTAAATCGAGGGAAGGATGACTTCTCTTTATAACATATAAAAGCCTCTCAATATTATTAGGGAGCTATATTAAATATTCCATTTGTTTGGAATTAACCCAACACACTTGCAATAATTCTCCAGACCTCTGTTGCTTCAGTTTCACCATTTTCCTTGTCTATAATTCTTTTTCCCATTTATCGAGGTTCCTCCAAAAATGTGAACATTTTTGGACACTTCCGGAACCATGTCATAGTTCAAATCATTTGAATTAAAGTCAAATGAGTTTGAATTACATCTTTCGTAGCGCCTCTCCTATTTTTCGTGGACCGTGTACCTTTTTACGAGTCCGGGAAAATTATCCGCATGCCCAAGTTCCTTCCCTAATCATTCCTTTTTTTCTATCTTCTGTCTTTCTTATTTTATCTCTGCTTTTAGAAATAAAAGCAGTTAAAAGAAGAGCAGCCGGCAGCCCAGCCGCAGCTGGCCCAACTGCCATTCCCAGCCGGCCCATCAGCCTCGCGGCCCATCTATTTTTCTAAACCCTAGCGCTCAGCCCCGAGCCCCAGCGCTCGCTCTCCCTTTCCCCCTCGCGCCGCCAGCGCCCGTTCCGTCTCTCCTCGCTCGACCCCATCTCCCCTCGTCCTCTCACTATCTCCCTCGAGCGCCCGAACCCCAGCCTCGAGCGCCTTCCTCGTTCCCTCGAACCTCCCTCGCTCTCTCCTCCTTCGCCCGGCCAGGAGCTCCCCAGCGCCCTTCCACGATCCAGCAAGGCCGAGGGCCCCGGCCCCTGTCTCCCCGCCCGGCGCGAGCGCCCAGCGCTCCTCCTACGTCGGCGCCAAGGCCGCCAGCGACGCCCCTCCGCGCCTCCCTCCTCTGCAGATCGACGCCGCCGTCTGCTCACCATGGAGGCCGCTCGCCTTCGTCCTTAGCGCCCCAAGCGCATCGCCGAGGCCGTCCAGCGCCTCCTCCGCCCTGGGCCGCCTCCACCGCGCCCGTCCTCGCCAAGTCTGCCGCGTCCCCGTCCTCAAGCCGCCCCACCTCAGCTGCCTCCATCCCCGACGCCGTGGTCGCCCTGCCCGTCCTCCAGCTCGCCCCGAGCGCCAAGGCGTCGCCCCGAGCAACCCCCCGCAGCCTTTTCCTTTATTTTTGTTGTTGCTGTTTTTGTTTATCTCAAGTACCCAGGAACGCCAAGATACATCCGTTCGTCTTCGGTACGGTGGATCCAGTCAAGACTCGTCGACAGCCCGCAAGTACCCCTCCAAATCGTGTACGACTACACCCGGTGTTGCCTCAAGTACATCTACGAAAAACCCGAACGTCTACGAACCTTGTACGAGACCGACACCAAGTACCCCTTCGTTTAACAAGACCGGCAAGATCGACGCGAGACTGAGGCCCGTGAACGACTTCGTGAACAAGTTCCACTACCGTCGCCCCGGAAACGATGGATGCGCCAAGTACATCTACGAACTCGACGCCCGAACGACTACAACTACCGTCGCCGAGATCGCAAGTACCTCTACGAACGTGTACCCTGACCGCCTCGAGAACGACTTCTTCCTCTACGATCTCGAGCCCCTCCGAAACGAACGCTTCGAAGGTATAACCCCGAGACGATGACCCGTGTGATGCTATGTGATGTATGAGATGATCCGCTTGTGTGCTCCGTGCCCGTTGTGCCCTTATTTTGTCGTGCTCCTCGGTTGCCTCGTCGCCGACTCGTGGGAACCCGGTGACGGGATCACCCCACCTTTCATCTTGTTTCGCTCGTTCACTCCACCTATGCTTTTGCACCGGTCTCTCAACGAGTTATCGGAACCGAGATGTTGTGTTGCATCATTTTTGGATCGTTGCCGTGGCACCCTTTTCTTCCACCACAGTGACAATACTTCATATCTTCTTCATGTCAACCTTTAAATAAAATTGCATAAAACTTGATCATGTCATCCGCATCATGTTAACAACTTTAAAACGTGTGAATTGTTGTTTGCCTAATAATTGCTAAACATGCTCATGGGGATTTTCCCGGAATTGTTGTTGTTATTTCCGGCCTCATTTAAAATGTCTAAATAGTGTAGTTTTATTTTGTTTCACCTCTTGCCATGTTAAAAACATTTAATCTTGTCTTGTAAATAACGAGAGTCAACTAAATAATAAAATGTGGTGTTTTGTCAATATGCAACTCGTTGCATATTGAGCTCCACTTAACTTGTAGTTTTGTTTGCGCACTTTGCCATGACATGCATAATTAAACCGGACATGCATCATACTCGGATGTGCATCGTATGCCATGTTTATGCTTGCGTGTTTACCGAGTTGTTTGCTTCTTTCCGGTTGCTTCTCTTGATAGCTTCGGTTTCGTTCCGGAGTTGTGAGGATTCGCTCGACTATGTTGCTCCGTCTACTTCATGGATCCGTTCTTCTCCCTTGTGTAATCCCAGGCAAGATGATCATACCCTTGGATACCTTTACTACCATTGCCATGCTTAGTTGTCTCGATGCTATCGTTACATGTCGCGCTACCCATCTTTTATTGCCAGCCCTCTCCTTGTTGCCATGAAACCTCTAACCTTTTGAAACCTTCCTAGCAAAACCACTGTTTGGCTATGTTACCCGCTTGCTCAGCCCCTCTTATAGCGTTGTTAGTTGCAGGTGAAGATGAAGATCGTTCCAGGAGGGAACTTGTTGTTGGCATATCACAATATCTATAATTATTATTAACACACCTATATACTGGGCATGGGTGGAAGGCTTGGCCTTTTGCTCGGTGTTTTGTTCCACTCATGCCACCTTAGGCGCCGATAAACCGGCATTTATGTTCCTTGATTTTGCGTTCCTTACACGATGGGTGGATGGGGACCCCTTGACAGTTCGACTTTGAATAAAACTCCTCCAGCAAGGCCCAACATTGGTTTTATTTTGCTCATAATAACAACTTAATTATTTAATTAAATTGCATAGGGAGTTAGCACTACCTGAGGATTCTTTCTACATAGCAGGGGGGCCAGTGCTGATGGTGTTGGTCCCAAACGGGGGTCCTGCAGGGCCACCACGGGGAAACTCAAGGTTTGGTTTTACCTGTAGCATCACCCATCCGGTCGTGGCTTGAGACGAGATATGCGCGGCTACTATCAGGGTGTCGACACACCGGGTGGTCTTGCTGGACTTGTTTTACCATTGTCGAAATGTCTTGTGCTACCGGGATACCGAGCCTGATCGGATTTCCCTAAGATAAGGAGTGATGATATTATATTTATCACTTCAGCTAATCGTGAGAGCTTGTGATGGGCTAAGTTGGGACACCCCTGCAGGGTTATGATCTTTCAAAAGCCGTGCCCGCGGTTATGTGGCAGATTGGAATTTGTTAATGTCCGGTTGTAGAAAACTTGACAGAGGATCCGAAGTAAAACACACCACTGTGTGAGTAACCGTGACTGTCTCTTTTCACTTTGAGAAGAGAACACGGTGGGGTTATGTTTGATTCGTACGTAGTTCAGGATCTTTAGCGATCACTACTTTTGCGACCGTTTGCGTAGATGCTCATCTTATTCTGGTACTCGTAAGCTTGCCACCATATTATGCTTAGTCGCTGCTGCAACCTCACCACTACCCTCTTCCTACCCTTAAAGCTTTGCTAGTCTTGATACCCATGGTTATGGGATTGCTGAGTCCTCGTGGCTCACAGATACTACAACACCAGATGCAGGTTCAGCCGAGTTTGATGCAGGAGCTGGTTCAAGTACTTCACTGGGAGCTCGATGAAGATCGTGGCCGTTTTCTTGTGACGTTTTCGACGATCAGTAGTGGTTTCTACTAGGATTCGATTCGGACCTGTGGCTTTAAGTTGTTTTGGTATCTTTCTTTTGGATCTTCGCCCGTAGTCGGGTTGTGATGTTTTGAATGATGTTTTGCTTATGTAATGTATTGTGTGAAGTGGCGAGTGTAAGCCAACTATCTCCTTTTGCAATTTAATCCCTCTTTTACATGAGTCGTGCAAAGATACCAAACTTGCGATCATTCCAGAATGGACTTATATCTTTAAGTCGTGCCTCGACACGTAGGAGATATAGTCCCATCCTGGGCATTACAAGTTGGTATCAGAGCCTTCTCCGACCTAGAAGCCCCCACTGATTGATCGAATCGTTGACGGTTGAGTCTAGGCACACACATGGAAATGTTTTGAGTCCTATATATATATCGGAGAATAGGATTTTATTTGCTCCTCATCTCTTTTCACTCTGGTGAGGACTCCTGACGATTACTCTTGCCTCTTCTACTCTCAAAAATGCACCAAATTTTTTTTTAGGATCACGCGAGTATTGTTTGAATTGTTCCGATGTCTTTGTGACGAGAACATTGTTCTCGATGCCTCCTGTCATTAGGGGTTGTGGCAGTGTCCCGGGGAGTTGAGCTCCGAGGTGTTGTCGTCACAAATCCATCGCGGCAGTACTAGAATACTTAAGACGGCCGACATCAAAAACTCTCCTATACGGTTAGTGGCAAGATAACGCCGACATCACCCAGTACTGGGGAGGTAGTTCGGGTGTATTGCCATAGCTTGTATAGTGGATGCGTTTCGAAGGTCCGAGGTAGACGGTTTCCGAGAACAACTGGTTATGTGTTGCAGGATGGATACAGCTGGATGTAGGTTTAGAGTTGAGTGCGCAGTGCTTCCCCTGTATCCCCAACACCTGATTGCATAACTGGAAACTTTCGGAAATTAATAGGTGGGTTCATCTAGTAGTTCTAGGCATTCTTCTAACGAATGCATGATATGAAGTTCGGGGTTCTACATTGAGTGAAGTGGTTTTATGGGCTTGTTCCGATCGGGAGTTGCATCTTAAAGGGTCCTTGGCTATGCTGATCCGGGGATTGCAAAACCCTTTTGTAACACGTTCCATGAGCTTTCAGCACGAATATGTCGGACGAAACTTCTATCTTGTATTTGTTCTATCTGATCCTTGTTGCTTTTATTTACCTTTGTGCTTCCAAGTGGCTTCTCGTCAAGTTGATGTACCTGCGTAATTCATTCGTTCAATTCTCTGTTCGGATAGATATGTTGCAACATAATCTTCTTCATAAACATATCTATCCTTTGTTCTTGTTTTGATTCTGGTATTCGAGTTGCTTCGATGTCAAATGTTGATTCCATACCTTTCCTAATCGGTGTTCTCATATTTCTATGGTAGTGCTAATCCTTCTTGATCATCAAGATGGTCATGTTAAATTCTTTTCAACCGGTGTCCATTTTGTTCGTCTCAAGTTGTCTTGTTTTAACCACCCTCCCACCCTTCTTCTTCTTAGAGCAAGATTCTCAAATGAAATATCCATTTTATTCATGTGATATTTCTTCATTCTTTTCCTTCAATGTCCTTATCCGGTGATTTATCGTGTTGATGCTCAAGAGCTTCAAGTTCATCATTCTTTTGTCCTCAAATTCTGTCGGTGGATGTAATTCAAGATTTCGGTGTTGATCTTATCCTTTTCCTCATTTCACAATGCTTTCTTATTCCGGTGCACCAATTAATCATTCTCCTCTTGCTATTCATATCCGGAGTACTCAAGATTCATAATTCCATTCTTAATCCATTCAAGCTATTTTTGAGGATTGTTATTTTATTCAAGCCATTTAATTCAACAGGTGCAATATCTCTTAAGCAATCTTTTCCGACGGTGATTTCTTTGAGTGGGCCCTAACCCACAGGTCTTTTTCCAGGATCTTACCTGACTCTTCTATTTTCCGGAGTTATTCAAAAATTCTTTTCAAGTGTGACGTAAGAATGAAATTACATCAGTCACATGCCTTCTCCAGGACCGCTTTCAAATTCTTTTTCATCATTGGTTCAACCTTTTAATTCTTCATTACGGAGTGCCATACAATTCATGGTGGTGTATCTCATCGTCTTCTCAGTTTTTGAAGACCGGAGAAGAGTTTCTCTTAATCTTGGCCCGTTCTCTTGAAGATTCGTGGTTCTAGCTTCATGCCATCCTCATTATTGTTCCGATTGTGAGGAATTCTTTTTATACCCGTCCGAAGCATTTCATGAATTCTCTTCTTATTGTGATCCTCCGAAGGCCATCATTTCAGAATATTTCTTCGTTCTCAGTTTTCAACTTCGTCCTCCAACTATTCTTCATTGATGCCTCTTCGTTCGTCTCCCTATTCTTACGGTGGCTCGTTCAAGATTACCCTTCCGTTGTTATCGTTTTAATTCATTTGTTCTTTTCACAATCCTACCGGTGCTTCGTTGAAAATTACCCAAGCTTGTGCGAGAACTCTCTTAATTATTTCCAACGAGAATAAGTAGGATGCCAAATCCTCTGGTTGTCATCAATTTAAATTGGTGAAGGATAAGCATACAGTAAATCTTATTCTTATTTCCTCGAAGTGATTAATCTCTTTTTCCAGAGCTTGTTCATCATATCATATTCTCGGTTCTAAGTTCTTCATCTTGTTTTCCGGAGTTCCAAGTTATTTCAATCATATCATTTCAAAGCTCCATCTAATTCATCGCAGGCCTTGAATCTTATTCTTTTCATCTTTCACTTCTCATGCTGTCATTACCGGAGTTTTCATGGTGGTTCATCAAGATTTAATTCATCCTCGAAGTCTTCATCAAGATTCTTGTTGGAGCTCAAGCATTCTTCTTCATGCTTTCCAAGTGCAATTATTGCTCCCTTATCTGTTGAGGTGGTGTTATGTCATTCTTGTCAATTCCTTCATGTTTCATGATTCACGAGTTATCAAGAATGAGATATTTAAAACCATCATTTTCCTTGTTCAGGAGATCTTGTCAACCCTTTAATTATTCGTTGGAGTTATCTTGGGTTGTATTTCACCTAAAGCTTTCCCTAAGGATTGTCGCTATTGTGGTGCTTATAAATGACCCAAGTCCTTCATTTATCATTCCGGTGAGATAAGTTTTTTTTCATCTCCTTGTGATCTCAATCCAAGCAATTCGTTTCTGTTAGTGGCTGGTGGTAACCTCATAATTTGGAGATGTTTTCCATAAGCCACATGAAGCTTATTCGTTTTCGTTGTTGAATTCCAACAACTCTGTTCAACCCATCTTGGTAAAGATGCTCTTTCAATTCATTCGTGGGAGAAGTTGTCATGTTCTTCTCCGTTCTTTTCTTTCCAACGATCTATATTCTATTCTTTCATTCCGGAGGCTTTGTGATGTTGCTCTCTCCAAACCATCAGCTCGTTTTATCGAGATCATATTCTTTTCCTTGCCTATCATTTAACCGGAGTGTTGTATTCTTCATTCAAGTTCCCTCTTCTTATCAAGTTTTAACTCTCTTTTAACCGGAGTGTTGTCTGAATCTGTCTTAACCTTGTGCCATTCTTTTAATTGTTTCGGAGGCAATGTGTTGTTGATTTCATCAACTATCATCCATCTTCTCAAGTTCTTGTTAATTCCTTCCATTTTCAGACGGAGTGCTGTCCAAATTATGTCATTCTTATTCCTTGGCTATACCATTGCGGTTCATTATTCTTTTGGTTCATAAGCTCTTGTTTCATGCCTTCCAACCTATAAGGTACTCATAATGCTCCTTGTTCCTCTTTTCCAACGGAGTGTTTCATCTTCGTTCATCTCTGTTGTATTCTTATTTCAATTTGGTCAACCTCTCAAGGTTCGTGGTTTCACTCGTTTGTCGAAGAAGCAACTTTGTTTTACCTATTCCTTTTCCGTTTTTATCCGGTGCCATCTCTAGGATCTCGGGTCGAGATCCTCTGTTAGTGTGGGAGAGATGTGATGCCCGAAGACCGACGTCCCAGAAGATTCCAGAAGATTCTAGATGTTCCGGGTTCTCCCGTGTGTTTCATTGTGCTTGTGTTATTTATTTTTTTGCATTGCATCATATCATCATGTCATTTTTTTTTATTTTTTTTTGTATCTCAACCTAAATAAATTGTGTGGACCTTCGGTCCATTTAAATCGAGGGAAGGATGACTTCTCTTTATAACATATAAAAGCCTGTCAATATTATTAGGGAGCTATATTAAATATTCCATTTGTTTGGAATTAACCCAACACACTTGCAATTATTCTCCAGACCTCTGTTGCTTCAGTTTCACCCTTTTCCTTGTCTATAATTCTTTTTCCCATTTATCGAGGTTCCTCCAAAAATGTGAACATTTTTGGACACTTCCGGAACCATGTCATAGTTCAAATCATTTGAATTAAAGTCAAATGAGTTTGAATTACATCTTTAGTAGCGCCTCTCCTATTTTTCGTGGACCGTGTACCTTTTTACGAGTCCGGGAAAATTATCCGCATGCCCAAGTTCCTTCCCAAATCATTCCTTTTTTTTCTATCTTCTGTCTTTCTTATTTTATCTCTGCTTTTAGAAATAAAAGCAGTTAAAAGAAGAGTAGCCGGCAGCCCAGCCGCAGCTGGCCCAACTGCCATTCCCAGCCGGCCCATCAGCCT
Organism: Secale cereale; assembly: GCA_902687465.1. Taxonomy (NCBI): domain Eukaryota; kingdom Viridiplantae; phylum Streptophyta; class Magnoliopsida; order Poales; family Poaceae; genus Secale; species Secale cereale. The sequence goes on from LR738715.1 coordinate 772,348,271, forward strand.
CGCGGCCCATATGTTTTTCTAAACCCTAGCGCTCAGCCCCGAGCCCCAGCGCTCGCTCTCCCTTTCCCCCTCGCGCCGCCAGCGCCCGTTCCCTCTCTCCTCGCTCAACCCCATCTCCCCTCGTCCTCTCGCTATCTCCCTCGAGCGCCCGAACCCCAGCCTCGAGCGCCTTCCTCGTTCCCTCGAACCTCCCTCGCTCTCTCCTCCTTCGCCCGGCCAGGAGCTCCCCAGCGCCCTTCCATGATCCAGCAAGGCCGAGGGCCCCGGCCCCTGTCTCCTCGCCCGGCGCGAGCGCCCAGCGCTCCTCCTACGTCGACGCCAAGGCCGCCAGCGACGCCCCTCCGCGCCTCCCTCCGGGGCTCCCTCCTCTGTAGATCGACGCCGCCGTCTGCTCGCAATGGAGGCCGCTCGCCTTCGTCCTTGGCGCCCCAAGCGCATCGCCGAGGCCGTCCAGCGCCTCCTCCGCCCTGGGCCGCCTCCACCGCGCCCGTCCTCGCCAAGTCTGCCGCGTCCCCGTCCTCAAGCCGCCCTACCTCTGCCGCCTCCATCCCCGACGCCGTGGTCGCCCTGCCCGTCCTCCAGCTCGCCCCGAGCGCCAAGGCGTCGCCCCGAGCAACCCCCCGCAGCCTTTTCCTTTATTTTTGTTGTTGCTGTTTTTGTTTATCTCAAGTACCCAGGAACGCCAAGATACGTCCGTTCGTCTTCGGTACGGTGGATCCAGTCAAGACTCGCTGACAGCCCGCAAGTATCCCTCCAAATCGTGTACGACTACACCCGGTGTTGCCTCAAGTACATCTACGAAAAACCCGAACGTCTACGAACCGTGTACGAGACCGACGCCAAGTACCCCTTCGTTTAACAAGACCGGCAAGATCGACGCGAGACCGAGGCCCGTGAACGACTTCGTGAACAAGTTCCACTACCGTCGCCCCGGAAACGATGGATGCGCCAAGTACATCTACGAACTCGACGCCCGAACGAGTACAACTACCGTCGCCGAGACCGCAAGTACCTCTACGAACGTGTACCCCGACCGCCTCGAGAACGACTTCTTCCTCTACGATCTCAAGCCCCTCCGAAACGAACGCTTCGAAGGTATAACCCCGAGACGATGACCCGTGTGATGCTATGTGATGTATGAGATGCTCCGCTTGTGTGCTCCGTGACCGTTGTGCCCTTCTTTTGTCGTGCTCCTTGGTTGCCTCGTCGCCGACTCGTGGGAACCCGGTGACGGGATCACCCCACCTTTCATCTTGTTTCGCTCGTTCACTCCACCTTTGCTTTTGCACTGGTCTCTCAACGAGTTACCGAAACCGAGATGTTGCGTTGCATCATTTTCGGATCGTTGCCGTGGCACCCTTTTCTTCCACCACGGTGACAATACTTCATATCTTCTTCATGTCAACCTTTAAATAAAATTGCATAAAACTTGATCATGTCATCCGCATCATGTTAACAACTTTAAAACGTGTGAATTGTTGTTTGCCTAATAATTGCTAAACATGCTCATGGGGATTTTCTCGGAATTGTTGTTGTTATTTCCGGCCTCATTTAAAATGTCTAAATAGTGTAGTTTTATTTTGTTTCACCTCTTGCCATGTTAAAAACATTTAATCTTGTCTTGTAAATAACGAGAGTCAACTAAATAATAAAATGTGGTGTTTTGTCAATATGCAACTCGTTGCATATTAGCTCCACTTAACTTGTAGTTTTGTTTGCGCACTTTGCCATGACATGCATAATTAAACCGGACATGCATCATACCCGGATGTGCATCGTATGCCATGTTTATGCTTGCGTGTTTACCGAGTTGTTTGCTTCTTTCCGGTTGCTTCTCTTGATAGCTTCGGTTTCGTTCCGGAGTTGTGAGGATTCGCTCGACTATGTTGCTCCGTCTACTTCATGGATCCGTTCTTCTCCCTTGTGGAATCCCAGGCAAGATGATCATACCCTTGGATACCTTTACTACCATTTCCATGCTTAGTTGTCTTGATGCTATCGTTACATGTCGCGCTACCCATCTTTTATTGTCAGCCCTCTCCTTGTTGCCATGAAACCTCTAACCTTTTGAAACCTTCCTAGCAAAACCACTGTTTGGCTATGTTACCCGCTTGCTCAGCCCCTCTTATAGTGTTGTTAGTTGCAGGTGAAGATGAAGATCGTTCCAGGAGGGAACTTGTTGTTGGCATATCACAATATCTATAATTATTATTAACACACCTATATATTGGGCATGGGTGGAAGGCTTGGCCTTTTGCTCGCTATTTTGTTCCACTCATGCCACCTTAGGCGCCGATAAACCGACATTTATGTTCCTTGATTTTGCGTTCCTTACACGATGGGTGGATGGGGACCCCTTGACAGTTCGACTTTGAATAAAACTCCTCCAGCAAGGCCCAACATTGGTTTTATTTTGCTCATAATAACAACTTAATTATTTAATTAAATTGCATAGGGAGTTAGCGCTACCCGAGGATTCTTTCTACATAGCAGGGGGGCCAGTGCTGATGGTGTTGGTCCCAAACGGGGGTCCTGCGGGGCCACCACGGGGAAACTCGAGGTTTGGTTTTACCTGTAGCATCACCCATCCGGTCGTGGCCTGAGACGAGATACGCGCGGCTAATATCAGGGTGTCGACACACCGGGAGGTCTTGCTGGACTTGTTTTACCATTGTCAAAATGTCTTGTGCTACCGGGATACCGAGCCTGATCGGATTTCCCTAAGATAAGGAGTGATGATATTATATTTATCACTTCAGCTAATCATGAGAGCTTGTGATGGGCTAAGTTGGGACACCCCTGCAGGGTTATGATCTTTCAAAAGCCGTGCCCGCGGTTATGTGGCAGATTGGAATTTGTTAATGTCCGGTTGTAGAAAACTTGACAGAGGATCCGAAGTAAAACACACCACTGTGTGAGTAACCGTGACTGTCTCTTTTCACTTTGAGAAGAGAACACGGTGGGGTTATGTTTGATTCGTATGTAGTTCAGGATCTTTAGCGATCACTACTTTTGCGACCGTTTGCGTAGATGCTCATCTTATTCTGGTACTCGTAAGCTTGCCACCATATTATGCTTAGTCGCTGCTGCAACCTCACCACTACCCTCTTCCTACCCTTAAAGCTTTGCTAGTCTTGATACCCATGGTTATGGGATTGCTGAGTCCTCGTGGCTCACAGATACTACAACACCAGATGCAGGTTCAGCCGAGTTTGATGCAGGAGCTGGTTCAAGTACTTCACTGGGAGCTCGATGAAGATCGTGGCCGTTTGCTTGTGACGTTTTCGACGATCAGTAGTGGTTTCTACTAGGATTCGATTCGGACCTGTGGCTTTAAGTTGTTTTGGTATCTTTCTTTTGGATCTTCGCCCGTAGTCGGGTTGTGATGTTTTGAATGATGTTTTGCTTATGTAATGTATTGTGTGAAGTGGCGAGTGTAAGCCAACTATCTCCTTTTGCAATTTAATCCCTCTTTTACATGAGTCGTGCAAAGATACCAAACTTGCGATCATTCCAGAATGGGCTTATATCTTTAAGTCGTGCCTCGACACGTAGGAGATATAGTCCCATCCTGGGCATTACAGTACAGCTCGTGCAGGTCCCTCGCCTTCATCCACGAGTGTCCCCGGGCCTGGCAAGCCTGGTCGGCGCTTCGTCAATTTCGTCTTCGTCCGTCTACGCATGCACGGTGCTGGCAACACCGGTGCGTGCCTTCGTCTACGATGTGTCCCGGGGCTTGGTAAACCCGCCGCGATGCGTCGTCAACAACATCTTCTTCCCGGCGCACCACTACTTCGACACCACAGCGCCCATGCTAACTCGGCGCCCCCTTGCGCCCGCGGCTCCACGACGACTTCCTCGACAACCGGCTACCCCGACTCAACATCGACCACGGCATTCTTCGCACGGTTACCCCGACCATGGCTCCACCATCCTACGCTCTCGGCTACATCGACAAACGGCACAAAGGGCTACCGGCCTGCTTGAGCAACCTCGTTGGTTTCCACTCCAGCCACGACTCCGCGATGTCTCGACCGTTCCGACTGTGGAGGGGTGTCCGTCGGCTTGCCTTCGGATTCTTCTCCAGTCTCACCGTCTGCGTCGCTACCGTTGTGACTGTGGGGGGATGTTGAGTATAATGTTTATTAGGAAAGAAGAGATAGACTAGGATTTGTTCTGGCTTGTCTTGTACTCCAAGTAAATCATTGTACTCCTATATATATGCCCACGAGGCTCAAGCAATACAACAACTATTCCACCAAACCCCTCTCTCCCTTCTAATAGTAAAGATTACAGAGAAGAGAATATTGGAACACTAGGTGCGGTGTTACGGCCCAAGTACCTCCCAGGCAGGTTACGACAGCTGCGACCACTAGGCCGGAGCGAGCCCAGCGTCTTCAGAGGGCCAATACCCTTCTTCCAGCCCACACCTGGGACACCAACGGCTTCGTTAAGGACTTATACAATGATGGGTGCTTAACCACATGTGCGACGTGGTCTTGAAATGCAGAGGTGCTTAAGGAGAGATGCTTCAGTTGCTTAGATGGAGGCGTTGGACTCATTTTCTCTTGTTTTTTCTGTTGATGGAGGCTTTGAAGGGGGCAGTTATATCTAAGCATCGGCTGGCATGGGAAGCAAACATTTGCTTCGGCTTCCCTTCCTAAGCACCGATGCAGTCCAATCTGTGGAAATAAATCGGTTTTTTTATATCTAGCACCTGGCTAAGCACCCCCCCCCGTTGTACAGGGCCTAAGTAGTGATAGGGTTTCCACCAAGCGGAATCATCGATGAACTTGCAACTAGCGGCGGCTCTTCTCCCAATCCCCTTTCTCCGTTCCTCCCGGACCCCCAATTCCTGTATCTGAATTCTGTACCGAAAAAAGGCTTTCGCCCTGCTTTATAAATAAAGCAAACCACCGAGCACAAAGTCAACAAGGTACCAACCATACAACACACACACAATGCCACCGCAAGCAAGGTCCGACACACACGTGCACAAACACTACACAAGGTTCAGCTGGGGGAACAGCACAACAAGCCCAACACAGAAAAGCGGCACACACAACACATAAACGGTGGTGGCGGCGAGGTAGAGAAGATCTAATCCGGCTCAGGTGGTGGTGGCGGAAGCGGAGGAGCCATCCGGAGAGCCATCATGCGAAGCTGGGTGATGATGAAGGTGATGGCGTCTCTCTCCCTGGGGCGGCTAAGCGACCGCCAAAGCTGCAAGAAGCCAGACCATTTGAACAAAGCGTCAGTAGCGCGACGAAGAGGGACATGCTGAATCACAAGCTTATTCCTAATAGTCCACAATGTCCAGGCTAGCACACCGATGGTCAACCATCTAATGTGGCGAGATGCAGGTGGTAACGCCTGAAGTTCGGCGAAGAGGGCGGGGAAGGTGTTGTGGTCCCAGCTTCCACCCACTAATTCGCCGAAACAGCTCGAGAGGAACTGCGCGGACACACATGTGAAGAAGATATGGTTAGTATCCTCTTCAGGCCCGCAGAGTGGGCACCGCCCATCACCAGGGTCATTGCACTTCAGGACCTCGACGCTGGAAGGAAGGCGACCACGAATTTATTGCCACAAGAAGATCCTAATCTTCAAGGGGAGCTCGATCGCCCAGATTGTGGTGAGTTCCTCAGGGCCCGGCGAAGGGGCTATAGCCTGGTAGAGAGATTTAGAGGAGAATTGCCCAGATGGCTCTAGCCGCCACCTGGTACGGTCGTCTTCTATCTCCAGATCCGGCTCGTTCAAAGCAATGCAGTCGATCAGGTCCTGCCACGTAGCATTCTCCGCCGGTCCAAATGGTCTCCGAAACGCGAGGTGCCCTAAGTCAATAAGGGCCACCGCAACAGATATCCATGGACCTACCGCGATGGAGAACAGGTCAGGGAAACATGCCGCGAAGGGGGAGTCCCCAACCCATCTATCGAACCAGAACAGTGTGGCGGTGCCAAATCCAACTGCAATCGGGGTCCCGATGCGGAGAACAAGGAGGAGTTGTATGATGGATTGCCAGAATTGGGACCCACTGGACCGCTGGCAGAAGGCGAGAGGCTGACCATAGAGGTATTTATGTTGGATTATGCGAAGCCACAAGCCACCCTCTCCGTTCGCAATCCGCCACAGCCACTTAGTCAGGAGAGCTATGTTCATGCGTTTGGAGGACATGATCCCGAGTCTGCCCTGATCGCGAGGTTTACAGATCTCCGACCATCGAACCATGTGTTACTTCTGAAAGGATCGATATGGTTGACTAGAGGGGGTGAATAGGCAACTAAAAATTTAGCTCTTCTTGACCAAATTAAACTTAGGAACAAAATAGGTTGTCTAGATATGCAACTAGGTGAGCAACCTATATGATGCAACAAAGAAAAGTAAGCAAGCAAGTACTAGATACTCAACCACTAAAGCTTGCACAAGTAAAGGATAGAGATAACCAAAAGTGGAGCCGGTGAAGACGAGGATGTGTTACCAAAGTTCCTTCCCTTTGAGGGGAAGTACGTCTCCGTTGGAGCGGTGTGGAGGCACAATGCTCTCCAAGAATCCACTAGGGCCACCGTATTCTCCTCACGCCCTCACACAATGCAAGATGCCGTGATTCCACTATTGGTGCCCTTGAAGGCGGCGACCGAACCTTTACAAACAAGGTTGGGGCTCTCTCCAAAACTGAATTGGAGGCTCCCAACGAAACCACGGAGCTTCACCACAATGGATATGGCTCCGAGGTGACCTCAACCGTCTAGGGTGCTCAAACACCCAAGAGTAACAAGATACGCAAGAGACTAGTGGGGGGAATCAAATTTCTCTGGGTGGAAGTGTAGATCTGCGCCTTCTCAACCAATCCCTAGAAAATCAACAAGTTTCATTAGCTAGGGAGAGAGATCGGGCGAAAATAAGCTTTTGGAGCAATAATGGAGATTGGGGGAGAAAAGGTGAGTCTTCTAGAGGAGGAAGAACACTTTATATAGTGGAGGGGAAGAGTGAACCGTTACACTCTTCTCAGCCCACACAGAGCGGTACTACCGCTGGGTCGAGCGGTACTACCGCTGATACGTCTCAAACGTATCTACTTTTCCAAACACTTTTGATATTGTTTTGACCTCATTCTTGCATGATTTGATCTAAACTAACCCGGACTGACGCTGTTTTCAGCAGAGCTACCTGTATGGTTTTATTGTGTGCAGGAAAACGGATTTTTAGGTATCTCAGAAAAATCCACGAAAAATCACAGGAAATCCACGCACCCGAAGGAACCAGGGGCCAGAAGAGGGGCCAAAGGGGGGCCAGGGGGTGCCCAGGCGCCCTGTGGGCGCGCCCCTCCCCCCTGGGCCACGCCGGGGGGTCGCCTGGGTGGGGCCCACACCCCCTGGTGCCCTACTTTGCCTCGTATTTTTACTCACGACGCGGAAACCCCAGATCAGAAGTTCTTTTCGCAGTTTTCCGTCGCGGAGCCGCCGCCACCCTCTGTTCTTCCTCGGGAGGGCTAATCTGGAGGCTGAATTGGCCTCCGGAGATGGGGGATCGTCGCCATCGTCATCATCATCACCACTCCATCATCCCTCCATGAATTCTCCCTCCATGTGTGAGTAATTCCCCTGCTGTAGGCGAAGGGGATGGTAGGGATTGGATGAGTTAGATCATGTAATAGTTTGTCAGATCGTTGGGGGCATGTTGCCTATCATCTACTATGGTGTTTATCATCTTTGCTTCAACTTGTTATTCTTAATGCTTGACACTTAGGGCCCGAGTGCCATGATCTCAGATCTGAACCATATGTGTTTGCATGAATATATTTGTGTTCGTGATCCTATCTATGAGTTATTTGCACCTATTACGGTTCGGAATCGGCAATCCCAAAAGTGACAGCTTGGGACACCAAAGGGGATGGTCCGTAGTTTGAGGATTACATGTATCCATTGAGTTCATTGCTTTGTTCCGGTGCTCTTTGACAGGAGCACCTTAATCTCCATAAGTTCCTTTTGGCCCCGTTCGTAGCGGGATGGTAGGACAAAAGATGTTGTGCAAGTTCTTATTGCAAGCACGTACAACTACCTACAGGATACATGCCTAATTTTTGATATTTGCCTAGATGATCATTACTTTTCCGTGTGCCGTGCCCCAAGTTAGAATCTATCTCATCCATGCAGCGCCCAACCATCCATCTCCCTAGCCTACAGTGTTTTAAACCCTGCTTGTCACTAGTTGCTACTTTTGCCATTTACCTTCACTATTTACTTTTGCTGTTTACTTTTACTATCACTATTATCACTATCATATCACTGTTACCACTTATCTTTTGTTGCAAGTAAGTATATTTCAGGTGCGGTTGAATTGACAACTCAACTGTCAAAGCTTATAAATACTCTTTGGCTCCCCGTGCGTCGAATCAATAAATTGGGTTATTCTTACCCGCGAAGACTATCTCGATCCCTTACGGTTGAGGGTTATCAAGTACCGTTTTCTGGCGCCGTTGCCGGGGAGCATAGCAATATTTACAAGTCTACTTGAGGTATCCTACCTGCTGCACTTCATCCACTATGGGTAAGAAAGGAGACCCCAAGGTTCCGATCTTACTATCCACTACAAGAAGAGGTACTGCTCTGAGCACTAGTGCTACTCTTGATTCACCTTCTGTTATGAGTAAGTTTGCCTCACCACCACCACATGATGCTCCTACTGAATCTGTTACTATGTCCGATACTCTTGATGATGCCTCTACTACTTTTGATGATATTAGTTCGCTTGGTTATGCTCTTGAGAAACAAATTGCTGCTGCTGCTAAAAAGTCTGGAATTGAACTTCCTGTTACTCGCTACCCTATTGGTGAAACTTATGATTATCCTGATTTGAGTAAACTCAAAGAGAGGCTCCTTGATGATGATTACTATATGCTTGATGAAGATTTATGCAGGGAACTGACAGAGTTTTCTGGCTCTGACCCTGAAGTTATTAAGAAACTATTTGAAAAACACTCTTTGAAGAACAAAACCGTTCCTGATCCTGAATTTGCTACATCTCCTATATGCATTGATGATCCTGATTATGATTTCTCTGTTGATCTTTCACTTATACCTATGGTTGAAGCTGACCCCTTTTATGGCAGAGAAAATGATGATGCTATTGCACACCTGACTAAACTCGGTGAGTTAGGTGGCCTGTTTACCACAGATGAGAAGATACGATACTTTTATATCACCAAGCTTCTTCCTTTCTCCTTGAAGGAAGGTGCTAAAGCATGGTATGATTCACTCCCATGCGGTTCCATTAAGAGTCCTCAAGACTTAGCTCACTCTTTTGTTGATAAGTACTTTCCTGCTCACATGCAACATGCTGCTTTACAAAGAATTTATAACTTTAAACAGTTGCAGGATGAGTCCCTCCCTAAAGCTTGGGGGAGGTACTGCGGTCTGATTCGGGCTAGACCAGGACATGAAATTCCTAAGAATGAATTAATCGATATATTCTATGCTAGTCTAACAGATGAATCCAGGTCCTATTTGGACGGTTGTGCTGGTTGTGTTTTCAGGAAAAGAACACCGGACGATGCGAAGGATTTGATGGGCAGGATTGCCAAAAACCATGAAGACTGGTCCGTCCCTGAACCACCTCCACCACCAAAGAAGAGGGGCATATATGTTCTAAGCCCTGAAGATATGCGAGAAGCAAAGAAGTCTATTAAAGAGAAAGGTATTAAAGCTGAAGACGTGAAGAATCTACCCCCTATTGAGAAGCTGTGTGAGCCTACTACTCACCCTCCTATGGTAGAGGTACACTCTCTTTTAGATTTCAACGCAAGTGACATCCCTCATGGTAAGCCTCCTGATCAATGTTTAGATGAGTTTGATAATTTTATTATGAAACAAAACCATTTTAATGAGAGGATACAAAGTCAATTGCATGATAATTCTCTTGCTATCAAAAAACTGCTTGATGTTTTAGATAGAACAGCTAATGATGTTCAATGTCTTGTGAAGCATTTTCATATGGTTCAAACTCAGCTTGACCAAATTTCTAATGTGCAAAGAGATCTGCTTGCTAACAATGCCAAACAAGATAATTTGCAGGCTTTCGGGATTAAGACCCGAGGAGGAACTAGCACTCAAGATCCTCTCTATCCAGAGGGACATCCAAAGAGAATCGAGCAGGATTCTCAAATGCAGGAAGAAGAAATTGTTGGCTCTCCAAAGAAAAAGAAGAAACATAAGGAGACTGACAATTCTAATGATCCTATTGCAGATGAAGAGCCAGCTGTTGATCCCAACAGTGTATCTATATCCGATGCTGAGACTGAAGACGGTGCTGAACCTGAAGGTAAGGATAGTGAGAAGAATGATCCGCCTGAAGTTCGAGAGGAAGAAGCACCTGACAAACGTAAGAGGTACACTAAAGAAGACTTCATCACAAGAAAACATGGGAAAGAAAGAGAACCATGGATACAGAAACCCATGCCATTTCGAGGTAAGTCCATCAAATCTAAAGAAGAAGAGCATTACAATAAGTTTTGTGAGTGGATTAAACCTCTTTTTCTTCAAATCCCTTTAACTAATGCTATTAAGTTACTTCCTTATTCAAAATATATGAAAGATATTGTCACTAATAAAAGAAAAGTTCCTAATGATGCAATATCTACTATGCTTGCTAACTACTCTTTCAGTGGCAAGATTCCTGAGAAGCTCGGTGATCCAGGTATACCCACCATTCCTTGCTCCATAATGAATAATTACGTCAAAACTGCTTTATGTGATCTTGGAGCAGGAGTGAGTGTTATGCCTCTCTCTCTTTACGAGAGGCTTTGTTTAGAGAAACTAATACCTACAGATATCTCCCTTCAGATGGCTGACAAGTCAACCGCTGTTCCGATAGGTATTTGTGAGGATGTTCCCGTAGAGGTTGCTAATTGTTTAATTCTTACTGATTTTGTTGTGCTTGACATGCCCGAGGATGGGAGCATGTCCATTATTCTTGGTAGACCTTTCCTTAACACCGCAGGTGCTATTATTGATTGCAATAAAGGGAAGGTTACCTTCCATGTGAATGATAAAGAACACACGGTATATTTTCCGAAGAAGATCGACAGGAGGCATGCCCTCAACTCTATAGAGAACATCGAGATCGTGAAAATTGGAGAATGGGACTGTCCACTACATGTGCCTCACAAATATAAAACTATCATGGTGGGGACAATGTCCATCAAATTAAAGGTTTTGTAACTACTTCGTAGGAGGTGAGACTTTTTGCTCTATATATCGCCTGTTTGTTGGTAAGACTTGATCAACCTTACTAGTGAACATGCTTATATAGATAAAAAAAGTTGAGCTTGTTATGTTTTCATTTGTTTTTAGTTTTTGTCCTACTTGCTGTACCAAGTATTTATGTTTTGAAGCTTCACAATATTACTAACTGCTTCAAGTTTTCAGAGAGTTTCGCAGCTTTTTGAACTTCGAAAAAATTTCAAACAGTGAAGTTTTCAGAAAAATTCCAGAAAAATTATAATAAAAATTTCCACGTCGGGAGAGACCCAGAAAGTCCTGGGGCCAGCCAGGGGGACCCACCAGTGGCCCAGGCGGCCAGCTGGCGCGGCCCAGCCCCTGGCCGCGCCCACAGGACGCCTGGGGCCCACAGGACCCCCCCTCCAGGTATGTCTTCTTCCTCTCTCTCTCTCTTTCTCCAAAAACGTGAGTTTTGCACTTGTTCTTGTGTTCTTGCTGTTCTTGGAGGCGATTCTTCGATCTCTCTACAGCCCCTCATTTAAGCTGAAATTTTGAGCAAATACTCCCTGGTATGTGACTCCTCCACCCCTCCAATTAGATTTTTGATTGGTGGCCTCATTTGTGAGTATTTAGTAGTTCTTTGTGCTGTAGAGATGAGCTTGCATGCATGTGTAGAAAGTTATTTTTCAAGTTTTGATGCAAGTTTATGCCTTGAGCAAGTGAGTTGAGTAGTCTGCCTTAACTCATCTTGTTTTAATCCTCATTTTTGTAAATTGCAATTTTTTTTTCAGAAATGAGTTTGTTAGGAAGGGCAAAAGGGTGGCTTGAGAAGAGGAGGCCCGCACACTCCGATCAAGTCACTAGAGCCGCAGCTTCACCATCGACTCCTAGGGTGAGCTATAATGAAGATCATGTGCCCCTGGAGTTGTTGGAAGACACAAGTCTAGCACGTGCGATGACATTTCCATGTGATGAATTCCTCGAAGCTGCGGGAATCAAGGATGAGTTTTATAATCTTTGTGCTAATGCAGGTTTGACACGACTCGTCACGAGCCGTGTTACCCAGTATAAAAAAACTCACCTCCAGTTTCATTAACAGTTTTAGATATAATCCTGATTCAGGTGCTATTGAGTTTAAAATTTACAATGATCTTATCACCATGACTTTGGGAAATTTTTGTGAAATAATAGGTGTGCCGAACGTTGGGAGGACGGCTAGGATGGCCACTCAGCCCTCCGAGCTGAAAACCGTCATCAACTCTCTCTGCAGCATGGGTACGAGGGATATTCATCGGTCGAAGATCTCCAGCATCTTATTTCCTCACCTCAGGTATTTTGCATATTATATTGCCAGAGGGGTGTTAGCTCGTGACAACACGAGCAGCATTTTTGCTCCGGATATTGCTATCCTGGCAGCAGCCCTCTCAGGGAGGTCTGATTATAATCTGGGTGCCTTAATTGCTCGACGCCTTGCTATGAACGGTAACAAGGGGGACTTATATGGTGGCGTTTATGCCACACTTATCTTAGACCATCTTGGAGGCACCCCACACCCTGATGATAATCCTTTTACTTATTTAAGCTTTGATCTTGCTGCTATGAAAAGGCATAAGTTTGTCACCATGGGTTCTGAGCTTGATAATCTTGTTTATATCTTGTGTTTCGGAACTACCGTGGAACACGAGATCCGTCTACCTGCACCTCTTTTGTTTGATTTTTCTCGCAGGAACGGATGGTCCTTTGATGTTGTCCAGTTCGATGAGTTCATGATCCAGCATCAGTTTCATAACCCCATGGAGGGGGTTGTGCCCGACGAGGAGAAGCACGGTGAGTTACCACATTTTCAGGAAGAGACCGCCGCCGAGTTTGGTGAAGGTTCTTCCTCTGTTTGGCGCTCGGAACCTTCCTCGTGGAAGACTCCGAGGAGTTCGGTGTACGCGCCAGCATCCCTCTACGACCCTTGGACTCACCACCATACCCCCGGAGCAGGAGGCTCCTGGGGGCAGTAGCTGCTACCAACTTAGGCCAAAAGCCTAAGCTTGGGGGAGTACGTGCCCCTCTTACTTTTCCATTGTATTATCCGTTTTATTCACTTTGATCTTTTCGAAGTTTCTGCCCGTTCTTCTTTATTTCTCTCTTTGCATAAACAACAAAATGATTTTCTCTTTCTTTTTCTTTTATTCAACCTTTGAAAAATCCAAAAAGATTTCCTTTCTCTCTTTAGTTTGCTTTGTTTTCAGAGTTCAGCTCGAGTCCGTGATGGCATTTAATTATATTTCCTACGTTCGATCGTGCAAGTGACAAGCAGTAATGACGAAGATCGACTGAAGGGAAGCAACAAGGAAGACCGGTATGAACTCTTTTTGTTTTTACTTTTGTACATATGCCTGTACTTATGATCTAGAGACCAGCTTGTAGCGACATAGTGCTATGTTTACAATGCTCTTTCAGTGGTTCATGCTTTCCTTGTGGCTAGTCTCGAATAACTAGAGTATGTAATGTGTTATTGAAATGATCTACATGCATTGCACTGTTCATAGTCTGGTATACTAAGGTGGTATTTCCCTTTAGAGAATTTTTGGATTGACTTGGCACATGCTCACACATGTTAAGACTAAAAAGTCTACTCTGCCTTGATGATCTTTGAGTTTCAGAATAGTTATATCACTTTCATGCCCGATTCAATGTTGCTTTGTCGCTCTGCATGATTATGACCGTTATTGCTCTCTAGTTGGTCGCTTCCCAGTCTTTTGCTAAACTTCCACCTGTACTAAGCGGACTGACTGCTTGTGCATCCAAAATCCTTAAAACCAGTTATGCCATATGAGTCCACTATACCTTCCTATACATGGTATTTACCTGCCATTCCTAACGAAGACTTTCGTGTACCATCTCGAAATTAATCAAAAGCATTTCTCTTTTTGTGCCTATGTTTTAGCTCATGAGGAAGTAGTAGTTAATTCATGATCTTTTTAAGTTGGACAAGTTTCACCCCTGGATTGCATGTCTAATGTGCAAACCCTTAATACGAGAAGGAACTGGCATCGAGTGCGCCCGGCTCAAAAAGATAATATAACAAACAAACCCTCCTTCACGATTTGTTCATGAGAAATCAGAAAACTTTGGCAGTGATAAACAAAGGAGATTAAGAGGATGTGATCGTCCTCATGCGGGAGCCGTTCCTCGAAACTTGTCCACTCAAAAAGTGATTGAGTTATCTACTAGCATTCGTTGACGAAATATGCACCTCTCAAAAACGTTTTTACCTCTGTTTCTAAAAACCAAGAGCTCTGGTACATGTTTAGTTTTTGTTTCCGATCACGGGTTTTCAACTTTGCCAACAAAAGCCACGGTTCGAGAGTCTTCACCTTCTTTCTTCAAAGCACTAACTAGGAGAGCATAATTGTCATTCTGAGTGTAATGTGCATTGTCCCAAAGTATTACATTGTCTTCTGCATACTTTGATATGATTTATTCTGAAATTCTTAGTTCTAGTCTCCTTTAAAACTCTGGAGGAGTTTCTGCATTTATGTTTTGCTTCACTCATGGAGACTAGCGAGATACCACCCTAGTATGCTCAAGCTATGTGCAATGTAATCTTGTCTTGATTTTCAGTAGTATATTATTTACTTTTAAGTATTTGTGACTAGTCACTTGAAAGAAGGATTGCTCCTTGCATTGTCCTCATAGTACTGTTTTAATACTTGCTAGACTCTTTTCGTAGTACATGCTTGTATACATCTAATGAAGCAAAAGAGTTTGTCAAAGTTTTCTTTGTCGCGTCCAGTTTGTTGAACTGAATTGCTTGAGGACAAGCAATATGCTAAGCTTGGGGAGTTGATACGTATCAAACGTATCTACTTTTCCAAACACTTTTGATATTGTTTTGACCTCATTCTTGCATGATTTGAACTAAACTAACCCGGACTGACGCTGTTTTCAGCAGAGCTGCCTGTATGGTTTTATTGTGTGCAGGAAAACAGATTTTTAGGTATCTCAGAAAAATCCACGAAAAATCACAGGAAATCCACTCACCCGAAGGAACCAGGGGCCAGAAGAGGGGCCAGAGGGGGGCCAGGGGGTGCCCAGGCGCCCTGTGGGCGCGCCCCCCCTGGGCCGCGCCGGGGGGTCGCCTGGGTGGGGCCCACACCCCCTGGTGCCCTACTTTGCCTCATATTTTTACTCACGACGCGGAAACCCCAGATCAGAAGTTCTTTTCGCAGTTTTCCGTCGCGGAGCCGCCGCCACCCTCTGTTCTTCCTCGGGAGGGCTAATCTGGAGGCTGAATTGGCCTCCGGAGAGGGGGGATCGTCGCCATCGTCATCATTATCACCACTCCATCATCCCTCCATGACTTGTCCCTCCATGTGTGATTAATTCCCCTGCTGTAGGCGAAGGGGATGGTAGGGATTGGATGAGTTAGATCATGTAATAGTTTGTCAGATCGTTGGGGGCATGTTGCCTATCATCTACTATGGTGTTTATCATCTTTGCTTCAACTTGTTATTCTTAATGCTTGACACTTAGGGCCTGAGTGCCATGATCTCAGATCTGAACCATATGTGTTTGCATGAATATATTTATGTTTGTGATCCTATCTATGAGTTGTTTGCACCTATTACGGTTCGGAACCGGCGATCCCAAAAGTGACAGCTTGGGACACCAAAGGGGATGGTTCGTAGTTTGAGGATTACATGTATCCATTGAGTTCATTGCTTTGTTCCGGTGCTCTTTGACGGGAGCACCTTAATCTCCATAAGTTCCTTTTGGCCCCGTTCGTAG
Source organism: Secale cereale (assembly GCA_902687465.1). Taxonomy (NCBI): domain Eukaryota; kingdom Viridiplantae; phylum Streptophyta; class Magnoliopsida; order Poales; family Poaceae; genus Secale; species Secale cereale. The sequence goes on from LR738715.1 coordinate 772,364,272, forward strand.
CGGGATGGTAGGACAAAAGATGTTGTGCAAGTTCTTATTGCAAGCACGTACAACTACCTACGGGATACATGCCTAATGTTTGATATTTGCCTAGATGATCATTACTTTTCCGTGTGCCGTGCCCCAAGTTAGAATCTATCTCATCCATGCAGCGCCCAACCATCCCTAGCCTACAGTGTTTTAAACCCTGCTTGTCACTAGTTGCTACTTTTGCCATTTACCTTCACTATTTACTTTTGCTGTTTACTTTTACTATCACTATTATCACTATCATATCACTGTTACCACTTACCTTTTGTTGCAAGTAAGTATATTTCAGGTGTGGTTGAATTGACAACTCAACTGTCAAAGCTTATAAATACTCTTTGGCTCCCCGTGTGTCGAATCAATAAATTGGGTTATTCTTACCCGCGAAGACTATCTCGATCCCTTACGGTTGAGGGTTATCAACCGCTGGAGCCAGCGGTACTACCGTGCCCCCCAGCGGTACTACCGCCGTGTGTTAGGGACGGGTTTGGAGGAAAGGAGCGGTGGTAGTCGCGGTGGTGGCAGCGGTACTACCGCTTATAAGCGGTAGTACCGCTGCTACTACCATTGCTACCACCGTAGAACCGACACGAAAAATGTTCGTCCGGAATCGACGCGGAGGTGGAGAGTAGCCGCGGTGGTACTTCCGCGTATATGCACGAGCGGTACTACCGCGCCTCTACAGCGGTACTACCACTTAGAGCGCATATGCGGTACTGCCGCCCTGGCTACGGTACTACCGCGCCCACAGAAGAAGGAGAAGATGCTAGGAAAAAGGGAGAGGATGAGGGTGCAAAAATGAGTGTACGTGATGATTCCACCCTGGCCTTTCCATAGCGGACCCCCCTTGATAGTACGGTGTCTCCTACGACTCAAGTCCACCAAAACAAAAGCCTGGCACGACAACACGTCTTGAGCTGATAACTCGGAGGGTAGATAATCGTCTCGTGCCTCTGGATGTATATCTGAAATACTTGGCACACACGATTAGTCCGCAAACGCATTGTCATCAATCACCAAAACCACAACGGAAGGGACATGCCCTTACAATCTACCCCTTTTTGGTGGATTGATGACAACACGGGATTTGCACAACAAGTAAGAACAAGTGAGGAGTAAGCAAATCCCACAGACTACAAACGATGGACAAGCTCCCCCTAGATGTGTGCTTAAATGGAGTTGCTTGTGGAATGCAAAGCACACACTCTAGGATCAATGCTCCCCCTATCTTTTATAATCCGATAACTTCTAATCAATGAGGAGACATAAGTAAGTAACAAAGTAGGTGCAATAGGATAGAACATGAATTAAGCAGCACATACTAGAGTACTTGAGATAAAAGATAGTCATAGGTCTCACACAAAGAAAGGTAGCTGAGTCTCACGAACACACCAAAACAGAACGAAAAGCAAAACACTAAAACACACGAGACACGACAACGCAAATCACACACGAGACACGACAGCGCAAATCACCTCTCCCCCTTTGGCATCGAGACACCGAAAAGGGGCAAAGAAAGACACATCGTCATCACATAGTTGCAGGGTCATCTACACCTCCGTCATCGGCTGGGGGCTGCTCGGGGTCAGAGTCAGTCCAGTGACAGTGCTGACGAACCCAGTCATCCTCATAAGTGATCCTGCCCTCAGATCTGATGTTAACTGTGGCACCAAGCTGACGCATAAGCACCTTGTGACGAGTCCTAGACTTCTTCTTAGCGACATGGGCCATGTACTGACCGTGGGACTCCATGCAGAACATCTTCTTCATCTTCTTCTTCTTCAACGTCTTGGCCCAAGATGGCTCAGCTCCAGATGGTATATACTCATCATCATCATCGTCATCCTAGTCGGCCTCTGCCTCAGGATCATCAGCACCAGCCGGAATGTTAGGCTGAGTAACCGGAGTGTTCCAGAGATCCTTCCTCCTAAGTCTCTGACCTCGTGAGAGACCAACTCGCCAGTCTCAAGGGCGTACCCCTCGTAAGTGTGCTCCCACGCCTTCTCAATGAGGAGCATGATGTAAGGAGCATAGATGAGACACTTACGCTTTGAGATGGCAGACAACAGTTCAGACCACATGACATGAGAGATATCAAATGTTTCTCCAGTGTTCCGTTCCTTCTGGTGCTGGCAGAAAAGAAGCATGTCCACAAGGTAAGAGTGAACCATATCCTGGTTCCCAATGCGAGGAAAAAGAGTCTCCCTGAAGATGCGGTGAAGGATGTCCAGAAACACAGGTAGCTCATATGTCTCCTTCAGAGTCTCAGGGTTGACCTTCTTAGTGCAGTATGGCCACAGATTCTGCTTGTGAGTGGAGGTAGTATTTTGATGAGGTCGAAATCCGACCGAACTCTCCAGACCAAGATCCTCAACGCCAAGAAGTTCCATGAGCTTTCCACTTAACCACCAGACGCCTGCCATTTGTCATCCATGTCAAAGTCCTCTCTGCATCGGTGCTAAGGTGAACAGTGGCATAGAACTGAGCCACTAGATCAGCATCAAAGTCCTTGTTGAATGTTATGATGTTGATAATGTTCAGTTGGTTGCACATTTCCAGGGCTTCTCCAAAGTACTATATGTCCTTCTCCAGATGAGCAATATCAATTGAGCGCACATCGACATAGAGATTCTTCTTGGCCTTGATCACATCAAAGTAAGTAGCATATTGAAACCTGTTCCAGAACGACCGGTTGACAAGGGTGGGCTCTTGCTCAAATTCATAGGGATTGCGCCGACGCCTCTCCCAAAACTCCTTGTTGGACATCTCCGTGACAGTCTTGGCCTTCTTAGTTGGCTTATTTGTAGTGCTCTTGAACGACTGTTGAGTCTGAGAAGGAGGAGCACTTGAAGACGGAGCCCCTACAGAACCACCAGCAGACCCGCCTGATGCCTCAGAGGTGCGATAGTGCTTTGAACTGGCGCGCCCGGGGTTGATGCGATGAGCAGGGTGTTCCGTTGGGTCATCTCCTGAAGACAAACACACAGACACACACACACACACACACACACACACACACACACACACACACACACACACACACACACACACACACAAGAAACACATAGAAGATAGAACGAACAAGCATAAGACACGAGACAAAGAGCAAAACATAATCAAACTTTGGTAGGACTATGTTGGAGGATAGCCTCTCCGTGGTACTACCACATATGGGAAGCGGTAGTACCGCTCTCAGCGGTAGTACCGCATATGAGAGGCGGTAGTACCGCTCTGAGTGCAGGAACAACAGTTCCCCCACACGATGGCAGATCCGATACTATCGGAGAGGCAAAGAACAAAAATAGCCCTATCAAAGTTCAATCCTAGCAGTATAGAGGAGTTCACCATCCTACTCAAGCCTTGATTTGGCCAAAAATCAAGGAATGCATGCCCATTGCCCCTAAGAACCTAGATCTGAAAAAGGCAACAAGAGAGAAATGGGGAGCAATACCGACATCCATGGCTTGAGGAAGGGGTGGGGATTGATCCCACCGAAGGAAATGGTGAAACACCGCCCGGAGAAATCACCCCACTGACGACCTTGTCGATGGTGCTTCGTTGGAGAGGAAGAGGAGAGACGGGGGTGAATGGGTGTGGTAAGAAGAAAACTTCCCGACCCCCAACTTAACCCCCCAGCCTCGCGCTCCAGCGATAGTACCGCTTCGACCGGGCGGTAGTACCGCTTAGGTGACTAAGCGGTAGTACCAGGCTCTCGGGCGGTAGTACCACCCAACTCGGAAAAAGTGTCTCTGGAACTGATATTTTGCTCCCAAGAGCCTCCTAGCGAGGAAAACACCGCAACGAGAAGAGAAACACAGGAGAACGAAGGAAACAACAAAAACACAACAACGCACACAAAGACAAACAAACCAGACAAGAAACACACATCTCTTGAGAGAGATGGCGGTGGCCGAGGCCACCTATGTTTGAGTGAAGTGGCATGGCACCGCGAAGATTTTAACCTTGAGCCCATGACCACTACTCATCTTTGAAGCACATTTGCACCAACAAAAATGTTGAATGTGAAAGATATGATCAATTTGTGCATAACGAGGGGAGAGAGAGTTCATTGAGAGAACAATGCTCCCCCTATTTCCATGCCTACATCTAAACAAGATACCATGGTGAGTGGGGGGTGCACAACTTCAATCCACATTGCTCAAATCTATGACATTTAGCTCATGCCTTAACTCTCGAAATCTTGCTTCATCCAATGGCTTCGTGAAGATATCTACAAGGTTATCATGAGTGTTGACATAATGAAGATCTATTCATCCTCGCCGAATATGGTCCCGGATGAAGTGATACCGAATCTCAATATGCTTCGTCTTGAAGTGTTTGCACCGGGTTGAGAGAAATCTTGATGGCACTTTCATTGTCGCACCAAAGAGGCACTTTGTCACAAGTGACACCATAATCCTTTAAAGTTTGCCTCATCCATAAAAGTTGTGCACAACAACTGCCGGCCGCCACATACTCTGCTTCAGTGGAAGAGAGAGACACACAACTTTGCTTCTTGGAAGACCAACTCACCAAAGAGCAACCAAGGAATTGGCACCCTTCGGAAGTGGACTTCCTATCCACTTTGTCTCCTGCCCAATCAGAATCTGAGAAACCTACCAGGTTGAAGTTTGCTCCTCTTGGATACCATAAGCCAAAGTTTGGGGTATGAGCCAAATATCGAAAGATTCGCTTGACTACCACAAAGTGACTTTCCTTAGGTGAGGCTTGAAACCGTGCACACATTCCCACACTCAACATGATATCTGGTCTAGATGCACAAAGGTAAAGTAAGGATCCAATCATAGAATGATATACCTTTTAATCCACAGCTTTACCATTGGGATCAATGTCATGTTGGCACTTGGTAGGCATTGGAGTAGTAGCCGGCTTGACATCACTTAGATTAAACCTCTTGAGCATGTCTTGAGTGTATTTGGCTTGTTTGATGAAGATTACTTCTCTTCTTTGCCTAATCTCAAATCCAAGGAAGTACTTCAACTCTCCCATCATGGACATCTCAAAATGCTTGGTCATGAGTGCGACAAACTCATCATTGAAAGCTTTGTTAGGTGAACCAAAGATAATATCATCAACATATAGTTGGCATACAAACAACTCTCCTTTGACCTTCTTAGTAAAAAGAGTGGGGTCAATTTTCCCAATCTCGAAGCCACGATCTTGCAACAACTCGGTAAGATGCTCATACCACGCGCGTGGGGCTTGTTTAAGGGCATAGGGTGCCTTATCAAGTTGATACACGTGATCGGGGAACTTAGGATCCTCAAACCCCGGGGGTTGTTTGAATACACCAACTCATTAATAGGACCGTTAAGAAATGCACTTTTCACATCCATTTGTTGCAATTTAAAGTTATGATGAGAAGCATATGCAAGCAACAAACAAATAGATTCAAGGCGAGCAACGGGGGCAAAGGTTTCACCGTAGTCGATACCCTCGACTTGGGAGTAGCCTTGAGCCACCAAACGCGCCTTGTTGTGAATGACAATTCCGTGAGCATCTTGCTTGTTTTAAAGATCCACTTGGTTCCAATGACATTATGGTTCTCCTTAGGTCTTGGCACCAAACGCTACACTTTGTTACGCTCAAAGTTATGGAGTTCTTCATGCATGGCATTAAGCCAATCGGGGTCTTCGAGCGCCTCATAGACCTTTTGAGGTTCAACACAAGAGACAAAAGCTTGATGAGCACAATAGTTTGCTAATTGTCTACGAGTGCTTACCCCCTTTGTGATGCTTGCAAGGATGTTTTCCATATGATGCTCTCTAGAGGCGATCCTAGAAGCAACTTTGGCTTCACGATGCTCCAATTGTTCTTCAAGAGATAATTGAGGAGCTATGAGTTGATCATCTTGAGCGTCGTCATGAGCTTGATCTTGATCTTGAGCTTGCTCTTGATCTTGAACATGCTCGGAAGAGGGAACTTGGCCTTGTGTATCACTTGGTGGCTCACCACCATCTCGTGGTTGATCTTGCACTTGGCCTTGTTCATCTGATTGAGGGCCTTCACTTTGTTCTTCGGAAGCGTGTGGGTCTTGGGTTGGTGATGGTTCCACTTGAGTGGAACATTGTCCTTCTCCTTCGGCCACAAGGGGTTCCTCAATGGGTAGGATATAACCGACACCCATTCTTCTTAAGGCTTGGGGAGGAATTTCATCACCTACATCACAAGTACCACTTTGCTCCACTTGGGAGCCGTTATTCTCATCAAACTCTACGTTACACGTCTCCTCAATATGTCCATTGGACTTGTTGAGGACACGGTAAGCATGAGAGTTTGTAGCATAACCAACAAATATGCCCTCATGAGCTCTAGCTTCAAATTTAGACAAACGAGCACCTTTCTTGAGGATGAAACACTTACAACCGAACACCCGGAAGTACTTGAGATTGGGCTTGTTACCGGTAAGTATTTCATGTGGAGTCTTGTTCAAGCCTTTGCGGAGATAGAGCCGATTGGATGCATGACAAGCGGTGTTGATGGCTTCGGCCCAAAATTTGCATGGAGACTTGAACTCCGCCATCATGGTTCTAGCAGCGTCCATCAAGGTCCGATTCTTCCTCTCCGCTACACCATTTTGTTGGGGGGTATAGGGTGCGGCATATTGATGTTTGATCCCCTCATCACTAAGAAACTCATCCAAGGTGTAGTTCTTGAACTCGGAGCCATTGTCACTTCGAATCATCAAGATCTTTGCATCATGTTGACGTTGAGCTTCATTTGCAAAGTTGATGACAGTTTGTTGGGTCTCGCTCTTCTTCTTGAAGAAGTATACCCAAGTGTATCTTGAATAATCATCTACAATCACCAAGCAGTACTTTCTACCCCCAAGACTATCAAAGGATGGAGGACCAAAGAGATCCATGTGAAGGAGCTCTAAAGGTCTTTTTGAGTAGATGATAGTCGTGGGAGGGTGGGCCTTCTCATGTAACTTTCCTTTAATGCAGGCACTGCAAGCACGATCTTTGGCAAAGCTAACATTTGTTAGCCCAAGGACGTGGTCCCCCTTGAGGAGACTTTGCAAAGATCTCATATTGACATGGGCTAGCCGGCGATGCCAAAGCCAACCCACATCAACTTTAGCCATTAGGCAAGTCGCGGTCTTAGTGGGTTGCTCGGAGAAGTTAACCACATAAAGACCGTTCTCGACATGCCCAACATAGGCTAATTTAAGAGTCTTGCTCCATAAGAGGGCCACAGTGTCAATATGAAAGAAAGTGGCAAAGCCCATGAGTGCAAGTTGACGAACGGAAAGTAAATTGTATGCAAGGGACTCAACAAGCATGACTTTCTCGATCGTTAGATCATGAGAAACAACAACCTTGCCAAGCCCCAATACCTTAAAAGATGAAGCATCACCCCATTCGACATTGGTGGCCATAGATAAACCTTGGTGCACGTCCACCACCAAGTCTTTGCTTCTGGTCATATGATTTGTAGATCCACTATCGAGCAACCATGATCCCCCACCAGAAGCAAACTCCTACAAGATGTCAATGCTTGGATTTAGGTACCCATTTTGTAATGGGTCCTTTAAGGTTAGTAACAAGGGTCTTAGGAACCCAAATAGACCATTCAATGTGCTCATAAAAGGAACCAACAAATTTAGCAAAAACATGTCCATCACTAGCACGGCAAAGAACATAAGAAGGGTTAAAGTCGCCGGCTTTGGTGGATGGTGTCGCAGTGTTCTTTTTGACAACACCATTCTCCACAATGTTCTTCTTCTTAGGAGCACCCTCTCCTTCCTTTACAAAGGTTTTCTTGAGAGGAAGAGGTTGTTTGGTCTTGTCGTTCTTCTTCTTCTTGGGCTTGGGAGCAAACCCAATTCCTTCTTTCGCCACAACTTCCTTTTGATTGCTCAAAAGCTCGTTGAGGTTCTTCTCACCTTGTATACACGACACGAGGCCTTTCTCAAGTTGCTTCTTCAACTTGGCATTCTCTTCAACAAGATGCACATGCTCGCAACATGGGTTAGTAGCATTTGCATTATCAATTAAAACCATGCGAGGAAAGGTAGCTTTCTCCTTGGTTAGCGAAACTTGAAGTTCATCATGAGACTCTTTGAGGTTAGTATGTACACTCTTCAAGACCTTGTGAGCCTTGTCAAGTGTAACAAACTCCTCCTTGAGTCTATAATGGTCAACCACAAGCTTTGCCTTCTCGGAATTGATCACACGAGAGACAACTAAAGCATGATCAAGATCTTTTCTAAGTTTAGCATGATCATTGTTGTGTGACTCCTCAAGAGCCAAACGATGACCACGCTCTTCCTCAAGAGCATTCGAGAGATCCGAGATCTCATCGACATAGTCTCGACTATGCCCCTCCATTTTAGAAATGGTCTCCTCGTGAGCCTCAATCATGTCATTGGATTCATCGAGTTGTTCATAGAGAGCAACGAAGTGCTTCTTGGGTTTGCCCTTGAGTTTACTCATAAACAACTCAAATTCATTTTCTTCCTCCTCCGCCCCTCACTCTTATCAATACAATCCGTCAATGAAGGATTAGAGGAGAGGGTAGAATTGATCTTGGGGGTTACCTTGTTGGTAGCCTTAGCCATGAGGCACTTGGCGATGATGTTTTCATTTGGTGAGTCGAAGAGGGATGATCGTGGAGTTGTTGCGATAGCAATGGTAGCCATAGTGACCATCTCATCATCTTCTTCATCATCATCATCCTCAACATATTCTTCTTGGGCCACCAAACCTCTCGGAGGAGTCTTCTTGTTGAGGTTTTTGGTGTTGGGATAGGATTTGGCCTTGTCCTTTCGAATAAGCTTGCCCCCATTGTCTTCTCTTTTCTCATCCACAACAAAGTGACTCACATTGCCAAAATTGTAGCACGTCCTCATTCGTTGCTTGCCCTTGAGGCCACTTGAGTTGTTCTTGTTAAATTTGGGCCTAGAGTTCTTCTTGTTGCCCCAAAATTGCCTAGACGCTAGAGCCATATGCTCATGGTAAGCATATTTTGTTTCCTCGGGGCAACACTCATCTTCATCCCCTTCATCCTCATCTTCCACACAAGTCTTGGCCTTCAAAGCAAGGTTGGGCTTCTTTGATCGTTGAGCTCGCAACACTGCGTTGTCGGTGATCTTATCCAAGATCCTCATTGCAACGAACTCATCCAACACTTCACTTGAGGACAAGGTGTGGAAATCCGGTCGTTGACGGATGACGGAGGACATGGCCTTGTGATAAAGCATCATGGCCTTGAGAAACTTCCGCTTGATCCAATTGTCATCCGTGTCCTTGCTCCCATGATCTCGAAGTGAAACCGCAAGAGTGGTCAATCTCCGGTAGAGTTCACGGAGGTCTTCATCATCTTCGATCATGGCAAACTCATCAGCTTCATCTTGCACCACTCCATAGTTTGAGCATTGAATGCTTGCGCTTCCCCTGTACATGGAACTAACATGCTCCCATGCTTCCTTGGCCACGGTGAAGGGTCGAAGATGAGCAATGTCTTTGGGAGGAATAGCATCTTGAAGTATGCAAAGAACGGACTCGTTGAATTGATGATCCGTAGCTTCTCTTGGAGTTAAGTTGTAGGGATCATGCGGGTAGAAACCTTGCTCAATGATTCTCCAAAGATTAGTAGAGCAATGATTTAAATGACGTTTAAAGCGAAACGTCCAAGTAGCAAAATCAGATTTTTTAATAAACTTAGGTGGAGGACCAACCGAATTTAAATGCGGAATAGGAACGGGTCCTCCATAATGAGTAGGAGGCGCGGAGTGGGCAAAGATCCCACTCCCATTTTTAGTCACTGGGACTTGCCCACTACTAGCCTCTCCCTTGTCGGGAATAGTATCCGACACGTTGGTAGCCGGACGAACCACTTCCAACGGTGTGGTGGATAATTTAAATCCCTCAAGAAAAACTTTGAACATGCCTTTGACCTCGGTTGTCAATGAGTCTTTCAATGTGTTCAAAGCCACATTGAACTCCTTACGAGAGATCGAGGTTCCCCCATCCGACATAGGCAAGAGCGGAGTTCCACCAGAGTGTTCCTCCGTCTCGACTATGTTGTCACCCATACTCTTTGGACGGTAAAGTCCTTAATAAAGAGACGAGGCTCTGATACCAATTGAAAGTATCGATATGGTTGACTAGAGATGGGTGAATATGCAACTAACAATTTTAACTTTTCTTGACCAAATTAAACTTAGGAACAAAATAGGTTATCTAGATATGCAACTAGGCGACCAACCTATATGATGCAACAAAGAAAAGTAAGAAAGCAAGTACTAGATACTCAACCACTAAAGCTTGCACAAGTAAAGGATAGAGATAACCAAAAGTGGAGCCGGTGAAAACGAGGATGTGTTACAGAAGTTCCTTCCCTTTGAGGGGAAGTACGTCTCTGTTGGAGCGGTGTGGAGGCACAATGCTCCCCAAGAAGCCACTAGGGCCACCTGTTGGGGAACGTACTATTTTAAAATTTTCCTACGATCACGCAAGATCTATCTACCAGATGCATAGCAACGAGAGGGAAGAGTGTGTCTACGTACCCTCGTAGACCGAAAGCGGAAGCGTCAAGTGACGCGTTTGATGTAGTCGAACTTCTTCGCGATCCAACCGATCAAGCACCGAACGTACGGCACCTCCGCGTTCAGCACACGTTCAGCTTGGTGACGTCCCACGAGCTCTTGATCCAGTTGAGCTTCACGTGAGAGTTTCGTCAGCACGACGGCGTGGTGACGGATATGATGTATCTACCGGCGCAGGGCTTCGCCTAAGCACTGCGAAGGTATGACCGAGGTGTATTTCTGTGGAGGGGGCACCGCACACGGCTAGAACAATTCAACTTGTGTGTCTTTGGGTGCCCCCTGCCCCCGTATATAAAGGAGCAAGGGGGAGGCCGGCCGGCCCTCTATGGTGCGGCTAGGGCTGCAATCCTACTAGGAATAGGATTGCAATCCTATTCCTAGTAGGAACCTACCAAAGAAGAAAGAAGGGGGAAGGAAAGAGAGGGAGAGGGAGAGGGAAAGAGGGGCCGCACCCCCCTCCCCTAGTCCTATTCGGACTCCTCCTAGGGAGGGGGCACGCCACCTCCTGGCTGCTGACCTCTCTCTCCCCTATGGCCCACCAGGGCCCACCATTCCCCCGGGGGGTTCCGGTAACCCCCCCTCGGCACTCCGGTAAATTCCGAAACTTTCCAGAACACTTCCGGTGTCCGAATATAGTCGTCCAATATATCAATATTTATGTCTCGGACATTCCGAGACTCCTCGTCATGTCCGTGATCTCATCCGGGACTCCGAACTACCTTCGGTACATCAAAACTCATAAACTCATAATACCGATCGTCATCAAACGTTAAGCGTGCGGACCCTACGGGTTCTAGAACTACGTAGACATGACCGAGACTCATCTCCGGTCAATAACCAATAGCGGAACCTGGATGCTCATATTGGCTCCTACATATTCTACGAAGATCTTTATCGGTCAAACCGCATAACAACATACGTTGTTCCTTTTGTCATCGGTATGTTACTTGCCCGAGATTCGATCGTCGGTATCTCTATACCTAGTTCAATCTCGTTACCGGCAAGTCTCTTTACTCGTTCTGTAATACATCATCTCGTGACTAACTCATTAGTCATTTGCTTGCAAGGCTTATTATGATGTGCATTACCGAGAGGGCCTAGAGATACCTCTCCGACACTCGGAGTGACAAATCCTAATCTTGATCTATGCCAACACCACGAATACTTTCGGAGACACCTGTAGAGCATCTTTATGATCACCCAGTTACGTTGTGACGTTTGATAGCACACAAGGTGTTCCTACGGTATTCGGGAGTTGCATAATCTCATAGTCATAGGAACATGTATAAGTCATGAAGAAAGCAATAGCGGTAAAACTAAACGATCAAAGTGCTATGCTAACGGATGGGTCTAGTCCATCACATCATTCTCCTAATGATGTGATCCCGTTGATCAAATGACAACTCATGTCTATGGCTAGGAAACATAGCCATCTTTGATCAATGAGCTAGTCTAGTAGAGGCATACTAGGGACATACTATTTTGTCTATGTATTCACACATGTATCAAGTTTCCGGTTAATACAATTCTAGCATGAATAAAAGACATTTATCATGATATAAGGAAATACAAATAACATCTTTATTATTGCCTCTAGGGCATATTTCCTTCAGTCTCCCACTTGAACTAGAGTCAATAATCTAGATTACAAAGTGATGATCCGCACACCCATGGAGTCCTGGTGCTGATCATGTTTTGCCCGTGAAAGAGGCTTAGTCAACGGGTCTGCAACATTCAGATCCGCATGTATTTTGCAAATCTCTATGTCTCCCTCCTTGACTAGATCGCGGATGGAATTGAAGCGTCTTTTGATGTGCTTTGTTCTCTTGTGAAACCTGGATTCCTTCGCCAAGGCTATTGCTCCAGTGTTGTCACAAAAGATTTTCATTGGACCCGATGCACTAGGTATTACACCTAGATCGGATATGAACTCCTTCATCCAGACTCCTTCATTAGCTGCTTCCGAAGCAGCTATGTATTCCTCTTCACACGTAGATCCCGCCACGATGCTCTGCTTGGAACTGCACTAACTGACAGCTCCACCGTTCAATAAAAATACATATCCGGTTTGTGACTTAGAGTCATCCGGATCAGTGTCAAAGCTAGAATCGACGTAACCGTTTACGACGAGCTCTTTGTCACCTCCATATACGAGAAACATATCCTTTGTCCTTTTCAGGTACTTCAGGATGTTCTTGACCGCTGTCCAGTGATCCACTCCTGGATTACTTTGGTACCTCCTTGCTAGACTTATAGCAAGGCACACATCAGGTCTGGTACACAGCATTGCATACATGATAGATCCTATGGCTGAGGCATAGGGAATGACTTTCATTTTCTCTCTATCTTCTGAAGTGGTCGGGCATTGAGTCTTACTCAACTTCATACCTTGTAATACAGGCAAGAACCCTTTCTTTGACTGATCCATTTTGAACTTCTTCAAAATCTTATCAAGGTATGTGCTTTGTGAAAGTCCAATTAAGCGTCTTGATCTATCTCTATAGATCTTGATGCCTAATATATAAGCAGCTTCACCGAGATCTTTCATTGAAAAACTCTTATTCAAGTATCCTTTTATGCTATCCAGAAATTCTATATCATTTCCAATCAATAATATGTCATCCACATATAATATTAGAAATGCTACAGAGCTCCCACTCACTTTCTTGTAAATACAGGCTTCTCCAAAAGTCTGTATAAAACCATATGCTTTGATCACCTCATCAAAGCATATATTCCAACTCCGAGATGCTTGCACCAGTCCATAGATGGATCGCTGGAGCTTGCACACTTTGTTAGCACCTTTTGGATCGACAAAACCTTCTGGTTGCATCATATACAACTCTTCTTTGAGATATCCATTCAGGAATGTTGTTTTGTCATCCATTTGCCAGATTTCATAATCATAAAATGCGGCAATTGCTAACATGATTCGGACAGACTTAAGCATCGCTACTGGTGAGAAAGTCTCATCGTAGTTAACTCCTTGAACTTGTCGAAACCCTTTCGCAACAAGTCGAGCTTTGTAAATAGTAACATTACCGTCTGCGTCGGTCTTCCTCTTAAAGATCCATTTATTTTCGATGGCTTGCCGATCATCGGGCAAGTCAACCAAAGTCCATACTTTGTTCTCATACATGGATCCCATCTCAGATTTCATGGCCTCAAGCCATTTTGCGGAATCTGGGCTCATCATCGCTTCCTCATAGTTCGTAGGTTCATCATGGTCCAGTAACATGACTTCCAGAACTGGGTTGCCGTACCACTCTGGTGCGGAACGTACTCTGGTTGATCTACGACGTTCAGTAGAAACTTGATCCGAAGTTTCATGATCATCATCATTAACTTCCTCACTGATTGGTGTAGGAATCACTGGAACAATTTTTTGTGATGTACTACTTTCCAATTCAGGAGAAGGTACAATTACCTCATCAAGTTCTACTTTCCTCCCACTCACTTCTTTCGAGAGAAACTCCTTCTCTAGAAAGGATCCATTCTTATCAATGAATATCTTGCCTTCGGATCTGTGATAGAAGGTGTACCCAACAGTCTCTTTTGGGTATCTTATGAAGACACATTTCTCCGACTTGGGTTCGAGCTTATCAGGTTGAAGTTTTTTCACATAAGCATCGCAGCCCCAAACTTTAAGAAACGAGAACTTTGGTTTCTTGCCAAACCATAGTTCATAAGGTGTCGTATCAACGGATTTAGATGGTGCCCTATTTAACGTGAATGCAGCTGTCTCTAAAGCATAACCCCAAAACGATAGTGGTAAATCGGTAAGAGACATCATAGATTGCACCATATCCAATAAAGTAAGGTTACGACGTTCGGACACACCATTACGCTGTGGTGTTCTGGGTTGCGTGAGTTGTGAAACTATTCCACATTGTTTCAAATGAAGACCAAACTCGTAACTCGAATATTCTCCTCCACGATCAGATCGTAGAAACTTTATTTTCTTGTTACGATGATTCTCTACTTCACTCTGAAATTCTTTGAACTTTTCAAATGTTTCAGACTTGTGCTTCATTAAGTAGATATACCCATATCTGCTCAAATCATCAGTGAAGGTCAGAAAATAATGATACTCGCCGCGAGCTTCAACACTCATTGGCCCACATACATCAGTATGTATGATTTCCAACAAATTTGTTGCTCGCTCCATAGTTCCGAAGAACGTAGTTTTAGTCATCTTGCCCATGAGGCATGGTTCTCAAGCACCAAGTGATTCATAATCAAGTGATTCCAAAAGTCCATCACTATGGAGTTTCTTCATGCGCTTTACACCAATATGACCTAAACGACAGTGCCACAAATAAGTTGCACTATCATTATTAACCTTGCATCTTTTGGTTTCAATATTATGAATATGTGTATCACTACAATCGAGATCCAATAAGAATAGACCACCCTTCAAGGGTGCATGACCATAAAAGATATTATTCATAAAAATAGAACAACCATTATTCTCTGATTTAAATGAATAACCGTCTCGCAACAAACAAGATCCAGATATAATGTTCATGCTCAACGCTGGCACCAAATAACAATTATTTAGGTCTAAAAATAATCCCGAAGGTAGATGTAGAGGTAGCGTATCGACGGCGATCACATCGACTTTGGAACCATTTCCCACGCGCATCGTCACCTCGTCCTTAGCC
Source organism: Secale cereale (assembly GCA_902687465.1). Classification (NCBI taxonomy): domain Eukaryota; kingdom Viridiplantae; phylum Streptophyta; class Magnoliopsida; order Poales; family Poaceae; genus Secale; species Secale cereale. The sequence goes on from LR738715.1 coordinate 772,379,536, forward strand.
AATCTTCATTTAATCCGTAGTCCCTGTTTCGAGTTACAAATATTAGCAACCGAACCGGTATCAAATACCCAGGTACTACTACGAGCATTAGTAAGGTACACATCAATAACATGTATATCACATATACCTTTGTTCACCTTGCCATCCTTCTTATCCGCCAAATACTTGGGGCAGTTCCGCTTCCAGTGTCCAGTCCCCTTGGAGTAGAAGCACTCAGTTTCAGGCTTGGCTCCAGACTTGGGTTTCTTCGTGGGAGTAGCAACTCTCTTGCTATTCTTCTTGAAGTTCCCCTTCTTTCCCTTGCCCTTTTTCTTGAAACTAGTGGTCTTGTTAACCATCAACACTTGATGCTCCTTTTTGATTTCTACCTCCGCAGCCTTGAGCATAGCGAAGAGCTCGGGAATTGTCTTTTGCATCCCTTGCATATTATAGTCCATCACGAAGCCTTTATAGATTGGTGGCAGTGATTGAAGAACTCTATCAATAACACTATCCTCGTCAACTTTGCAACCAAGTTGAGTCATATGATTGTAGTACCCAGACATTCTGAGCAAGTGTTCACTGATAGAACTATTCTCCTCCATCTTGCAGCTATAGAACTTATTGGAAATCTCATATTTCTCAATCCGGGCATTTGCTTAAAATATTAACTTCAACTCCTGGAACATCTCATATGGTCCATGACGTTCAAAACGTCGTTGAAGTCCCGGTTCTAAGCCGTAAAGCATGGCACACTGAACTATCGTGTAGTCATCAGACCGCGACTGCCAGACGTTCAAAGCATCTACATTAGCGGGAGGGGGCTTGTCACCTAGCGGTGCTTCAAGGACATAATTCTTCTGTGCAGCAATGAGGATAATCCTCAAGTTACGGACCCAGTCCGTGTAATTGCTACCATCATCTTTCAACTTAGCTTTCTCTAGGAATGCATTAAAATTCAAAGGAACAGTAGCACGGGCCATTGATCTACAACAACATAGATATGCAAAAACTATGAGGACTAAGTTCATGATAAATTAAAGTTCAATTTAATCATATTAATTAAAGAACTCCCACTTAGATAGACATCCCTCCAGTCATCTAAATGATCACGTGATCCAAATCAACTAAACCATGTCCGATCATCACGTGAGATGGAGTAGTTTCAATGGTGAACATCTTACGTTGATCATATCTACTATATGATTCACGCTCGACCTTTCGGTCTCCAGTGTTCCGAGGCCATATCTGCATATGCTAGGCTCGTCAAGTTTAACCCGAGTATTCTGCGTGTGCAAAACTGGCTTACACCCGTTGTATTTGAACGTAGAGCTTATCACACCCGATCATCATGTGGTGTCCCGGCACGACGAACTTTCGCAACGGTGCATACTCAGGGAGAACACTTATACCTTGAAATTTAGTAAGGGATCATCTTATAATGCTACCGTCGTTCTAAGCAAAATAAGAAGCATAATAAGATAAACATCACATGCAATCAAAATATGTGACATGATATGGCCATAATCATCTTGTGCTTTTGATCTCCATCTCCAAAGCAACGTCATGATCACCTTCGTCACCGGTGCGACACCTTGATCTCCATCGTAGCATCGTTGTCGTCTCGCCAACTATTGCTTCTACGACTATCGCTTAGTGATAAAGTAAAGCAATTACATGGCGATTGCATTTCATACAATAAAGCGACAACCATATGGCTCCTGCCAGTTGCCGATAACATTACAAAACATGATCATATCACACAAAACCGTATAACTCATCATGTCTTGACCATATCACATCACAACATGCCCTGCAAAAACAAGTTAGACATCTTCTAATTTGTTGTTGCAAGTTTTACGTGGCTGCTACGGGCTTAGCAAGAACCGTTCTTACCTACGCATACAAAACCACAACGATGTTTCGTCAAGTATGTGTTGTTTTAACCTTCACAAGGACCGGGCATAGCCACACTTGATTCAGCTAAAGTGGGAGAGACAGACACCCGCCAGTTGATGGGCCTCGAACCCCTCGTTGGTTACCCCAAGTGGAAGGTGTAAGATGCAGTAAGTAGAAGTGTTTTCCCTTAGCAAAGATGCCAAGGATCGAATCCCCAAAGACTCCTAGGTTCAACAAGTAGGTGTCAACTGCTACGGCGCCAGATTAGTAGCAATCAACGTGGACCTGCACACAGATACAAATAACTTTGCTCCCAACGAGTACAGAGAGGTTGTCAATCCCTCCGGCCCTGTAGTTCATAAAGGATTAAAAGCAATGATAGTAGTTATAGATAGTGTTTTGCAATAGTAAATAATAACGAAAAGTAAATAGTGGATGTGATCAATGATGGTAATATGGACCGGAGTCTCATGATGTTCAATAGTGATGTCTCTCTCCCAAAAGACGATAAAACAGCTATGTGAGGTAAACAAATTACAGCTAGGCAATTGACAGGACCACGAACGCAAACCAATGCTGACTACATTGCAAGAAAGGTTGAGGTTCAAAGCATGGGCGGTACGCCAAAGTAAGTAGACCGAAATCCATCAATATCTACTACTAATCATCCACCTTGAGATATCTATCCAGAACATCTCACTGGTATTAAGTTGCGAGTCCCACCCATAGTGTAAACTCAATGCAACAGACAACTACATTAAAAGAACTTTGCGTAAAGTAAACAATCCTTGCACCCGCGGGCACAAGCACCGTGTTTTCCCCCTTGTGGCAACAGCACATCCCCTAGACTCATGTTTCTGTCACTCAAGCTAGTCATCGAGGGGCATGAACCCACAATCAAGCATAACGTTCCCTCTTGGAGTCACTACCTACTACTCGGCCAAAGCAATAAATAACAACGGAGAACATGCAAGAATTACTTATGAACATAAATATAAAAGAGGTGAATCAAATATATTACTCAAGATCAATCTGAACATAATCTCATAATCCATCGGATCCCAGCAAACTCAACATAGCAAAAGCATAAGGATTACATAGGTGCCTCGATCATGTAGGGCAGCTCACGAGGACTAATTAGTGAAGCACAAGAACGGGAGAGAACATCACATAGCTACTGGTCATGGACTCATGGTCCAAGGGAGACTACTCACGAGTCATCCGGGAGGCGTCCATGGTGGTGGAGAAGCTCTCGGTGGTGATCCTCCCCTCCGGCAGGGTGCCGGGAAGAGTTCTCCTGGTGCTCCCGATCTTGGAAGCGGCGGCGGCGGCGGAATAGAGATGGGATCGCAAAAAGAGTTTCTGTCTCTGAGGGTTTCGGAGGACTCTCTAAATATATGCCAAAGGGGGGCACCAGACGGGGCTCGGGGGGCCCAGGCGCCCCCCCGGCGCGGCCCAGGGGGGGGCGCGCCGCCAGGGCGCCTGGAGCCCTGGTGCCCCCCCCGGCTATCCTTCGGACGCAGGCTTGTTTCCGGAACGCTGATTTTTTATATAATTTTTCTGAATTTTTCTGGGCAGTTCTCGTAACGTGAAAACCTGAAATACAAAAACAGCCAAAAATAGTAACTGGCACTGGGGTGCACTGGATTAGTAAGTTAGTCCAAATATGATCAAAAGTGTATGGAAGTGTATGAATATCATAGCAATATCACCCAAAAGTTGCATGGAGCAAGCAGAAATTATAGATACGTTTTGGACGTATCAACATCCCCAAGCTTAATTCCTGCTCGTCCTCGAGTAGGTAAATGATAACAAGAATAATTTCTGTGGTGACATGCTATTAACCATATAGGACTTTTTCATAGTCATATGACAAAAGCTTACTGAGACAATGATTCTATAGTAATTAGGTTGCCTCATGAGAAAATCACAAATGACTGAAAGTTTTACAATATGAAACTGAAACATCAAATAGATTTGCAATGAACATGATGTGCAAATATGATAAAGTGATATCTAGCTTGCCCCCTTTAGTGATGCAAAACATAGATGCAGGGGCACCTTCAAGGTTTAAGTGATGACTAGATACAATCATTTCAGAATAAACGATATCACAATCATGCAAAAGACAATGCTACTTTGGGACAATGCACATTACACTCAAAATGGCAATCATGCTCTCAGTAGTTGGTGCTTTAACATAAAAGTAAAAGAATGGTTAAGTGCTAGAGCTTTTTATTTGAAAACATGGAAGCAATTTTGTCAACGGTAGTAGTACTTCATATGTGTCATGCATAAGACATCCTATAAGTTGCAAGCCTAATGCATCGTATACCAATAGTGCTCGCACCTTGTCCTAATTAGCTCGGATTTACATGGGTTATCATTGCATTACATATGTTTCAACCAAGTGTCACAAAGGGGTACCTCTATGCCACCTGTACAAAGGTCCAAGGAGATAGATCGCATTTGATTTCTCGTTTTTGATATATCTCAACTTGAGGACATCCATACCGGGACAACATAGAAAATAGATGATGGACTCCTCTTCAATGCATAAGCATATTCTCATAAGAGATTGAGGATCAGCGTCCAAGCTAAAACTTCCACCATGATACATGGCTTTGGTTGGCGGCCCAATGTTCTTCTCTAACAATATGCATATTCATACAACCCACGGCAAATCACCCTTACTTCAGACAAGACGAACATGCATAGCAACTCACATGATATTCAACAAAAGTGTGACAGTTGATGGCGTCCCCAGAAACATGGTTACCGCTCAGCAAGCAACTTATAAGAAATAAGATACATAGGCAACATATTCTTTACCACAATAGTTTTTAAGCTACTTTCCCATGAGCTATATATTGCAAAGTTAGTTTGCTTAGTACAGGTGGAGGTTAGCAAAAAGACTAGGAGCGACCAACTAAGAGAGCAATGACGGTCATAATCATGCAGAGCGACAAAGCAATATTGAATCAGGCATGGAAGTTATATCGCTACTCAGAAATAAAAGATCATCAAGGCTTGACAGACTTTCTTTACAGTCTTAAATATGCGTGAGCATACGCCAAGTCAATCAAAATAAATTCTCGAAGGAAGATATTACTAAACCATACCACATCATAGGCAAACAAATCATGTTGGTACTCCAATAACACATTGGGAACCCCCCAGCTATTTGAGATTAACCATAAGAAAACCTGAACTACTAAGCACCATCATGCAAGTAGCATCTTTATCATAGACACATTAACCAATGCAACGGAAGCAAACTCTCTTAATAAGGTGAGCATGATAATTAAAGAGAGTTCAAGCAACCAACCAAATAAAAGCTCTTTGAAAAGATAAGCATGAATATTAAGAGCAGAGCATGATAGTAGCTATTAAAAGACAAAGAACACACACAGCATAGATAGACATGAAAATTCTATGTTATGTTCTAGGTAGAAGTGGAGCGTGTTTCTCTCCCACATAAAGAATGCTGAGTTCCGACTCGTTATGAAAAACTAAAAAGAAAACTAAAAGCAAGACGCTCCAAGCATAGCACATAACACATGAAGTGATAAAAATATAGCGGAACGAAAGACGAACTGATAATGTTGATGGAGAAGGGGATGCACGGGGGCATCCCCAAGCTTAGACGCTTGAGTCTCCTTGAATATTTCTTGGGGGTGCACGGGGGCATCCCCAAGCTTGAGCGCTTGACACTCCTGAATCTTTTTATCATCTTCCCTCGCACACTTGAAAACTCCCTTCATACATAACTCATCATAATCTGATCAGCGAGGTTAGTACCCTTAATAAAATAATTATACCTTGCTGGAAATAAAGATATTCTTGAAGTTCTACTGTTTCTCAAGATTGCCAAAAGGTTTTTGCAAAGAAAAAGCAAGTTCTTGGTTTGCAAAATGAAGGAAAGGCAAAACAGGACAGAATCTGTGAAAAACAGAACAGCAGGTAGTAATTGATCTGTTCGGGATACTTCTGCAACTCAAATCAAAAAACTCAGAACAGACGCACGAAAGACAATTATATAGAGAACGCTGTCGAAAAAATTCAGACCAAAAAGATGATCTGGTGATTTTATACGAATTTTTCTATCCAAGGACAGAATCTGTTTCCTGGACAGCACCTCACAACTTTTGAACTTTCTAGCAATCAGAGGCTATACTTGGCACAAATATGAAAAGTAAAGATACAATGATGATGCTACAGCAGTAAACAACATCAAGACACAATAAAAACAAAAAATTTATTCATGTGGGCTGCCTCCCAAAAGCGCTTTCTTTTATGCCTTTAAGCTAGGCATAATGCATATATCAAGTTGTATCAATTGAACCATCATCAAGATCATCGAAAAGCTCTTCAATAATACAACTAGTCTTAAGAGGACTCTCAAATAAAGGCCTCATAGAGATACTTCTAGGTAGAAGACCAAAAGGATAAAAGTCAAGGGAAGATTCATTTATAAATTCATCAAAGACAGGTGTTTCTTCCAAAGTCTTTACACTTTCAACCCCTTTGGCAATAGGTGGATTACTTTTAGAGCGGGGAGCCTTTGGGACGTGAACGAACTTAGGCTCCCTCCTTGCCGGAGTTTCTACCTTTTTGGTTTTGATCGAGGAGAAAGTAGTTCCTAAGGTATCAAATATTTCCTCAATCTTGTTTATCCTAGAAGGGTCCAAGTCATGGAATTTGACGGTCTCCAAAATTTTAAAAAAATTATGCATGGATCTATCAAGTCTATTCAAATTCCCTAGGATCTTATGATCCAACTCATTCATCTTATTAATGCTTGGCATCTCTAGCTCTATCTTTTCAAGTTTTTTCATAATGTGAGCTAGGGTGACGTCCTATCGAATGCTAACAATAGGGAGATTCCCAACAAGATTTTCAATAATACTAAGAGACTCCCAAACTGAGGCCTCTAGGAAATTCCCATTGATAGCAGTATCTAGAATAAACCTATTCCAAGAAGTAATTCCAACATAAAATTTTCTAAGCAAGATAGTAGTAGATTGCTTCTTGGTGGCTCTTTTCTGTGAATCATTAATTCTATACCAAGCATCTTTCAAACTTTCCCCACCTCTTTGTTTAAAGGTGAGAACTTCTGCCTCGTCAAAGACAAAAGGACCCGACATAATGACAACTAAAGAACAAGATAACTATTTTTGTGATTTTCGATAAAAAGGTACTAAAGCAAAAACTGAAAGGTAAACTAACAAGACTAAAAAGCAAAGGTAAAAGATAGCATGCAACTCCCCTATCCTGAAGAGTGGAGTCCCCGGCAACGGCGCCAGAAAATACTCCTTGATGGGCCTCGAACCCCTCGTTGGTTACCCCAAGTGGAAGGTGTAAGATGCAGTAAGTAGAAGTGTTTTCCCTTAGCAAAGATGCCAAGGATCGAATCCCCAGAGACTCCTAGGTTCAACAAGTAGGTGTCAACTGCTACGGCGCCAGATTAGTAGCAATCAACGTGGACCTGCACATAGATACAAATAACTTTGCTCCCAACGAGTACAGAGAGGTTGTCAATCCCTCCGGCCTTGTAGTTCACAAAGGATTAAAAGCAATGATAGTAGTGATAGATAGTGTTTTGCAATAGTAAATAATAACGAAAAGTAAATAGTGGATGTGATCAATGATGGTAATATGGACCGGAGTCTCATGATGTTCACTAGTGATGTCTCTCTCCCAAAAGACGATAAAACAGCTATGTGAGGTAAACAAATTACAGCTAGGCAATTGACAGGACCACGAACGCAAACCAATGCTGACTACATTGCAAGAAAGGTTGAGGTTCAAAGCATGGGCGGTACGCCAAAGTAAGTAGACCGAAATCCATCAATATCTACTACTAATCATCCACCTTGAGATATCTATCCAGAACATCTCGCTGGTATTAAGTTGCGAGTCCCACCCATAGTGTAAACTCAATGCAACAGACAACTACATTAAAAGAACTTTGCGTAAAGTAAACAATCCTTGCACCCACGGGCACAAGCACCGTTGTTTTCCCCCTTGTGGCAACAGCACATCCCCTAGACTCATGTTTCTGTCACTCAAGCTAGTCATCGAGGGGCATGAACCCACAATCAAGCATAACGTTCCCTCTTGGAGTCACTACCTACTACTCGGCCAAAGCAATAAATAACAACGGAGAACATGCAAGAATTACTTATGAACATAAATATAAAAGAGGTGAATCAAATATATTACTCAAGATCAATCTGAACATAATCTCATAATCCATCGGATCCCAGCAAACTCAACATAGCAAAAGCATAAGGATTACATAGGTGCCTCGATCATGTAGGGCAGCTCACGAGGACTAATTAGTGAAGCACAAGAACGGGAGGAGAACATCACATAGCTACTGGTCATGGACTCATGGTCCAAGGGAGACTACTCACGAGTCATCCGGGAGGCGTCCATGGTGGTGGAGAAGCTCCCGGTGGTGATCCTCCCCTCCGGCAGGGTGCCGGGAAGAGTTCTCCTGGTGCTCCCGATCTTGGAAGCGGCGGCGGCGGCGGAACAGAGATGGGATCGCGAAAAGAGTTTCTGTCTCTGAGGGTTTCGGAGGACCCTCTAAATATATGCCAAAGGGGGGCACCAGACGGGGCTCGGGGGGGCCCAGGCGCCCCCCCCCCCCCGGCGCGGCCCAGGGGGGCGCGCCGCCAGGGCGCCTGGAGCCCTGGTGCCCCCCCCCCGACTGTCCTTCGGACGCAGGGTTGTTTCCGGAACGCTGATTTTTAATATAATTTTTCTGGGCAGTTCTCGTAACGTGAAAACCTGAAATACAAAAATAGCCGAAAACAGAAACTGCCACTGGGGTGCACTGGATTAGTAAGTTAGTCCAAATATGATCAAAAGTGTATGGAAGTGTATGAATATCATAGCAATATCACCCAAAAGTGGCATGGAGCAAGCAGAAATTATAGATACGTTTTGGACGTATCACCAGTCACCTTTCAGCAACTAGTGCTCATAACGGTGAAACCAGTCTCGCGTAAGCGTACGCGTAATGTCGGTCCGGGCCGCTTCATCTCACAATACCGCCGAAGCAAAGTATGACATGCTGGTAAGCAGTATGACTAGTATCGCCCACAACTCATTGTGTTCTACTCATGCATATCATCTACGCATAGACCTGGCTCATGATGCCACTGTTGGGGAACGTAGTATTTTAAAATTTTCCTACGATCACGTGATACGTCTCAAACGTATCTACTTTTCCAAACACTTTTGATATTGTTTTGACCTCATTCTTGCATGATTTGAACTAAACTAACCCGGACTGACGCTGTTTTCAACAGAGCTACCTGTATGGTTTTATTGTGTGCAGGAAAACGGATTTTTAGGTATCTCAGAAAAATCCACGAAAAATCACAGAAAATCCACGCACCAGAAGGAACCAGGGGCCAGAAGAGGGGCCAGAGGGGGACCAGGGGGTGCCCAGGCGCCCTGTGGGCGCCCCCCCCCCCTGGGCCGCGCCGGGGGGTCGCCTGGGTGGGGCCCACACCCCCTGGTGCCCTACTTTGCCTCGTATTTTTACTCACGACGCGGAAACCCCAGATCAGAAGTTCTTTTCGCAGTTTTCCGTCGCGGAGCCGCCGCCACCCTCTGTTCTTCCTCGGGAGGGCTAATCTGGAGGCTGAATTGGCCTCCGGAGAGGGGAGATCGTCGCCATCGTCATCATCATCACCACTCCATCATCCCTCCATGACTTCTCCCTCCATGTGTGAGTAATTCCCCTGCTGTAGGCGAAGGGGATGGTAGGGATTGGATGAGTTAGATCATGTAATAGTTTGTCAGATCGTTGGGGGCATGTTGCCTATCATCTACTATGGTGTTTATCATCTTTGCTTCAACTTGTTATTCTTAATGCTTGACACTTAGGGCCCGAGTGACATGATCTCAGATCTGAACCATATGTGTTTGCATGAATATATTTGTGTTCGTGATCCTATCTATGAGTTATTTGCACCTATTACGGTTCGGAACCGGCGATCCCAAAAGTGACAGCTTGGGACACCAAAGGGGATGGTCCGTAGTTTGAGGATAACATGTATCCATTGAGTTCATTGCTTTGTTCCGGTGCTCTTTGACAGGAGCACCTTAATCTCCATAAGTTCCTTTTGGCCCCGTTCGTAGCGGGATGGTAGGACAAAAGATGTTGTGCAAGTTCTTATTGCAAGCACGTACAACTACTTACGGGATACATGCCTAATGTTTGATATTTGCCTAGATGATCATTACTTTTCCGTGTGTCGTGCCCCAAGTTAGAATCTATCTCATCCATGCAGCGCCCAACCATCCATCTCCCTAGCCTACAGTGTTTTAAACCCTGCTTGTCACTAGTTGCTACTTTTACCATTTACCTTCACTATTTACTTTTGATGTTTACTTTTACTATCACTATTATCACTATCATATCACTGTTACCACTTATCTTTTGTTGCAAGTAAGTATATTTCAGGTGCGGTTGAATTGACAACTCAACTGTCAAAGCTTATAAATACTCTTTGGCTCCCCGTGTGTCGAATCAATAAATTGGGTTATTCTTACCCGCGAAGACTATCTCGATCCCTTACGGTAGAGGGTTATCAAGTACCGTTTTCTGGCGCCGTTGTCGGGGAGCATAGCAATATTTACAAGTCTACTTGAGGTATCCTACCTGCTGCACTTCGTCCACTATGGGTAAGAAAGGAGACCCCAAGGTTCCGATCTTACTATCCAATACAAGAAGAGGTACTGCTCTGAGCACTAGTGCTACACTTGATTCACCTTCTGTTATGAGTAAGTTTGCCTCACCACCACCACATGATGCTCCTACTGAATCTGTTACTATGTCTGATACTCTTGATGATGCCTCTACTACTTTTGATGATATTAGTTCGCTTGGTTATGCTCTTGAGAAACAAATTGCTGCTGCTGCTAAAAAGTCTGGAATTGAACTTCCTGTTACTCGCTACCCTATTGGTGAAACTTATGATTATCCTGATTTGAGTAAACTCAAAGAGAGGCTCCTTGATGATGATTACTATATGCTTGATGAAGATTTATGCAGGGAACTGACAGAGTTTTCTGGCTCTGACCCTGAAGTTATTAAGAAACTATTTGAAAAACACTCTTTGAAGAACAAAACCGTTCCTGATCCTGAATTTGCTACATCTCCTATATGCATTGATGATCCTGATTTTGATTTCTCTGTTGATCTTTCACTTATACCTATGGTTGAAGCTGACCCCTTTTATGGCAGAGAAAATGATGATGCTATTGCACACCTGACTAAACTCGGTGAGTTAGGTGGCCTGTTTACCACAGATGAGAAGATACGATACTTTTATATCACCAAGCTTCTTCCTTTCTCCTTGAAGGAAGGTGCTAAAGCATGGTATGATTCACTCCCATGCGGTTCCATTAAGAGTCCTCAAGACTTAGCTCACTCTTTTGTTGATAAGTACTTTCCTGCTCACATGCAACATGCTGCTTTACAAAGAATTTATAACTTTAAACAGTTGTAGGATGAGTCCCTCCCTAAAGCTTGGGGGAGGTACTGCGGTCTGATTCGGGCTAGACCAGGACATGAAATTCCTAAGAATGAATTAATCGATATATTCTATGCTGGTCTAACGGATGAATCCAGGTCCTATTTGGACGGTTGTGCTGGTTGTGTTTTCAGGAAAAGAACATCGGACGATGCGGAGGATTTGATGGGCAGGATTGCCAAAAACCATGAAGATTGGTCCGTCCCTGAACCACCTCCACCACCAAAGAAGAGGGGCATATTTGTTCTAAGCCCTGAAGATATGCGAGAAGCAAAGAAGTCTATTAAAGAGAAAGGTATTAAAGCTGAAGACGTGAAGAATCTACCCCCTATTGAGAAGCTGTGTGAGCCTACTACTCACCCTCCTATGGTAGAGGTACACTCTCTTTTAGATTTCAACGCAAGTGACATCCCTCATGGTAAGCCTCCTGATCAATGTTTAGATGAGTTTGATAATTTTATTATGAAACAAAACCATTTTAATGAGAGGATACAAAGTCAATTGCATGATAATTCTCTTGCTATCAAAAAACTGCTTGATGTTTTAGATAGAACAGCTAATGATGTTCAGTGTCTTGTGAAGCATTTTCATATGGTTCAAACTCAGCTTGACCAAATTTCTAATGTGCAAAGAGATCTGCTTGCTAACAATGCCAAACAAGATAATTAGTAGGCTTTTGGGATTAAGACCCGAGGAGGAACTAGCACTCAAGATCCTCTCTATCCAGAGGGACATCCGAAGAGAATCGAGCAGGATTCTCAAATGCAGGAAGAAGAAATTGTTGGCTCTCCAAAGAAAAAGAAGAAACATAAGGAGACTGACAATTCTAATGATCCTATTGCAGATGAAGAGCCAGCTGTTGATCCCAACAGTGTATCTATATCCGATGCTGAGACTAAAGACGGTGCTGAACCTGAAGGTAAGGATAGTGAGAAGAATGATCCGCCTGAAGTTCGAGAGGAAGAAGCACCTGACAAACGTAAGAGGTACACTAAAGAAGACTTCATCGCAAGAAAACATGGGAAGGAAAGAGAACCATGGGTACAGAAACCCATGCCCTTTCCAGGTAAGTCCATCAAATCTAAAGAAGAAGAGCATTACAATAAGTTTTGTGAGTGGATTAAACCTCTTTTTCTTCAAATCCCTTTGACTGATGCTATTAAGTTACTTCCTTATTCAAAATATATGAAAGATATTGTCACTAATAAAAGAAAAGTTCCTAATGATGCAATATCTACTATGCTTGCTAACTACTCTTTCAGTGGCAAGATTCCTGAGAAGCTCGGTGATCCAGGTATACCCACCATTCCTTGCTCCATAATGAATAATTATGTCAAAACTGCTTTATGTGATCTTGGAGCAGGAGTGAGTGTTATGCCTCTCTCTCTTTACGAGAGGCTTTGTTTAGAGAAACTAATTCCTATAGATATCTCCCTTCAGATGGCTGACAAGTCAACTGCTGTTCCGATAGGTATTTGTGAGGATGTTCCCGTAGAGGTTGCTAATTGTTTAATTCTTACTGATTTTGTTGTGCTTGACATGCCCGAGGATGGGAGCATGTCCATTATTCTTGGTAGACCTTTCCTTAACACCGCAGGTGCTATTATTGATTGCAATAAAAGGAAGGTTACCTTACATGTGAATGATAAAGAACACACGGTATATTTTCCGAAGAAGATCGACAGGAGGCATGCCCTCAACTCTATAGACAATATCGAGACCGTGAAAATTGGAGAATGGGACTGTCCACTACATGTGCCTCACAAATATAAAACTATCATGGTGGGGACAATGTCCATCAAATTAAAGGTTTAGTAACTACTTCGTAGGAGGTGAGACTTTTTGCTCTATATATCGCCTGTTTGTTGGTAAGACTTGATCAACCTTACTAGTAAACATGTTTTATATAGATAAAAAGTTGAGCTTGTTATGTTTTCATTTGTTTTTAGTTTTTGTCCTACTTGCTGTACCAAGTATTTATGTTTTGAAGCTTCACAATACTACTCACTACTTCAAGTTTTCAGAGAGTTCCGCAGCTTTTTGAACTTCGAAAAAAATTCAACAGTGAAGTTTTCAGAAAAATTCCAGAAAAATTTAAATAAAAATTTCCACGACGGGAGAGACCCAGAGGGACCTAGGGCCAGCCAGGGGGACCCACCAGTGGCCCAGGCGGCCAGCTGGCACGGCCCAGCCCCTGGCCGCGCCCACAGGGCGCCTGGGGCCCACAGGACCCCCCTCCAGGTATGTCTTCTTCCTCTGTCTCTCTCTTTCTCCAAAACACGAGTTCTGCACTTGTTCTTATGTTCTTGCTGTTCTTGGAGGCGATTCTTCGATCTCTCTCTACAGCCCCTCATTTGAGCTGAAATTTTGAGCAAATACTCCCTGGTATGTGACTCCTCCACCCCTCCAATTAGATTTTTGATTGGTGTCCTCATTTGTGAGTATTTAGTAGTTCTTGGTGCTGTAGAGATGAGCTTGCATGCACGTGTAGAAAGTTATTTTCCAAGTTTTGATGCAAGTTTATGCATTGGGCAAGAGAGTTGAGTAGTCTGCCTTAACTCATCTTGTTTTAATCCTCATTTTTGTAAATTGCAAAAAAAAATCAGAAATGAGTTTGTTAGGAAGGGCAAAAGGGTGGCTTGAGAAGAGGAGGCCCGCACACTCCGATCGAGTTACTAGAGCCGCAGCTTCACCATCGACTGCTAGGGTGAGCTATAATGAAGATCATGTGCCCCTGGAGTTGTTGGCAGACACAAGTCCAGCACGTGCGATGACATTTCCATGTGATGAATTCCTCGAAGCTGCGGGAATCAAGGATGAGTTTTATAATCTTTGTGCTAATGCAGGTTTGACACGACTCGTCACGAGCTGTGTTACCCAGTATCAAAAACTCACCTCCAGTTTCATTAACAGTTTTAGATATAATCCTGATTCAGGTGCTATTGAGTTTAAAATTTACAATGATCTTATCACCATGACTTTGGGAAATTTTTGTGAAATAATAGGTGTGCCGAACGTTGGGAGGACGGCTAGGATGGCCACTCAGCCCTCCGAGCTGAAAACCGTCATCAACTCTCTCTGCAGCATGGGTACGAGGGATATTCATCGGTCGAAGATCTCCAGCATCCTATTTCCTCACCTCAGGTATTTTGCATATTATATTGCCAGAGGGGTGTTAGCTTGTGACAACACGAGCAGCATTTCTGCTCCGGATATTGCTATCCTGGCAGCAACCCTCTCAAGGAGGTCTGATTATAATCTGGGTGCCTTAATTGCTCGACGCCTTGCTATGAACGGTAACAAGGGGGACTTATGTGGTGGCGTTTATGCCACACTTATCTTAGAACATCTTGGAGGCACCCCACACCCTGATGATAATCCTTTTACTTATTTAAGCTTTGATCTTACTGCTATGAAAAGGCATAAGTTTGTCACCATGGGTTCTAAGCTTGATAATCTTGTTTATATCTTGCGTTTCGGAATTACCGCGGAACGCGAGATCCGTCTACCTGCACCTCTTTTGTTTGATTTTTCTCGCAGGAACGGATGGTCCTTTGATGTTGTCCAGTTCGATGAGTTCATGGTCCAGCATCAGTTTCATAACCCCATGGAGGGGGTTGTGCCCGACGAGGAGAAGCATGGTGAGTTACCACATTTTCAGGAAGAGACCGCCACCGAGTTTGGTGAAGGTTCTTCCTCTGTTTGGCGCTCGGAACCTTCCTCGTGGGAGACTCCGAGGAGTTCGGTGTACGCGCCAGCATCCTTCTACGACCCTTGGACTCACCACCATACCCTCGGAGCAGGAGGCTCCTGGGGGCAATAGCTGCTACCAACTTAGGCCAAAAGCCTAAGCTTGGGGGAGTACGTGCCCTTCTTACTTTTCCATTGTATTATCTGTTTTATTCACTTTGATCTTTTCGAAGTTTTTGCCCGTTCTTCTTTATTTCTCTCTTTGCAAAAACAACAAAAAGATTTTCTCTTTCTTTTGCTTTTATTCAACCTTTGAAAAATCCAAAAAGATTTCCTTTCTCTCTTTAGTTTGCTTTGTTTTCAGAGTTCAGCTCGAGTCCGTGATGGCATTTAATTATATTTCCTACGTTCGATCGTGCAAGTGACAAGCAGTAATGACGAAGATCGACTGAAGGGAAGCAACAAGGAAGACCGGTATGAACTCTTTTTGTTTCTACTTTTGTACATATGCCTGTACTTATGATCTAGAGACCAGCTTGTAGCGACATAGTGCTATGTTTACAATGCTCTTTCAGTGGTTCATGCTTTCCTTGTGGCTAGTCTCGAATAACTAGAGTATATAATGTGTTATTGAAATGATCTACATGCATTGCACTGTTCATAGTCTGGTATACTAAGGTGGTATTTCCCTTTAGAGAATTTTGGGATTGACTTGGCACATGCTTACACATGTTAAGACTAAAAAGTCTACTCTGCCTTGATGATCTTTGAGTTTCAGAATAGTTATATCACTTTCATGCCCGATTCAATGTTGCTTTGTCGCTCTGCATGATTATGACCGTTATTGCTCTCTAGTTGGTCGCTTCCCAGTATTTTGCTAAACTTCCACCTGTACTAAGCGGACTGACTGCTTGTGCATCCAAAATCCTTAAAACCGGTTATGCCATATGAGTCCACTATACCTTCCTATACATGGTATTTACCTGCCATTCCTAACGAAGACTTTCGTGTACCATCTCGAAATTAATCAAAAGCATTTCTCTTTTTGTGCCTATGTTTTAGCTCATGAGGAAGTAGTAATTAATTCATGATCTTTTTAAGTTGGACAAGTTTCACCCCTGGATTGCATGTCTAATGTGCAAACCCTTAATACGAGAAGGAACTGGCATCGAGTGCACCCGGCTCAAAAATATAATATAACAAACAAACCCTCCTTCACGCTTTGTTCATGAGAAATCAGAAAACTTTGGCAGTGATAAACAAAGGAGATTAAGAGGATGTGATCGTCCTCATGCGGGAGCCGTTCCTCGAGACTTGTCCACTCAAAAAGTGATTGAGTTATCTACTAGCATTCGTTGACGAAATATGCACCTCTCAAAAACGTTTTTACCTCTGTTTCTAAAAACCAAGAGCTCTGGTACATGTTTAGTTTTTGTTTCCGATCACGGGTTTTCAACTTTGCCAACAAAAGCCACGGTTCGAGAGTCTTCACCTTCTTTCTTCAAAGCACTAACTAGGAGAGCATAATTGTCATTCTGAGTGTAATGTGCATTGTCCCATAGTATTGCATTGTCTTCTGCATACTTGTGATATGATTTATTCTGAAATTCTTAGTTCTAGTCTCCTTTAAAACTCTGGAGGAGTTTCTGCATTTATGTTTTGCTTCACTCATGGAGACTAGCGAGATACCACCCTAGTATGCTCAAGCTATGTGCAATGTAATCTTGTCTTGATTTTCAGTAGTATATTATTTACTTTTAAGTATTTGTGACTAGTCACTTGAAAGAAGGATTGCTCCTTGCATTGTCCTCATAGTACTGTTTTAATACTTGCTAGACTCTTTTCGTAGTACATGCTTATATACATCTAATGAAGCAAAAGAGTTTGTCAAAGTTTTCTTTGTCGCGTCCAGTTCGTTGAACAGAATTGCTTGAAGACAAGCAATATGCTAAGCTTGGGGGAGTTGATACGTCTCAAACGTATCTACTTTTCCAAACACTTTTGATATTGTTTTGACCTCATTCTTGCATGATTTGAACTAAACTAACCCGGACTGACGCTGTTTTCAGCAGAGCTACCTGTATGGTTTTATTGTGTGCAGGAAAACGGATTTTTAGGTATCTCAGAAAAATCCACAAAAAATCATAGAAAATCCACGCACCCGAAGGAACCAGGGGCCAGAAGAGGGGCCAGAGGGGGGCCAGGGGGTGCCCAGGCGCCCTGTGGGCGCCCCCCCCCCCCCCTGGGCCGCGCCGGGGGGTCGCCTGGGTGGGGCCCACACCCCCTGGTGCCCTACTTTGCCTCGTATTTTTACTCACGACGCGGAAACCCCAGATCAGAAGTTCTTTTCGCAGTTTTCTGTCGCGGAGCCGCCGCCACCCTTTGTTCTTCCTCCGGAGGGCTAATCTGGAGGCTGAATTGGCCTCCGGAGAGGTGATATCGTCGCCATCGTGATCATCATCACCACTCCATCATCCCTCCATGACTTCTCCCTCCATGTGTGAGTAATTCCCCTGCTGTAGGCGAAGGGGATGGTAGGGATTGGATGAGTTAGATCATGTAATAGTTTGTCAGATCGTTGGGGGCATGTTGCCTATCATCTACTATGGTGTTTATCATCTTTGCTTCAACTTGTTATTCTTAATGCTTGACACTTAGGGCCCGAGTGCCATGATCTCAGATCTGAACTATATGTGTTTGCATGAATATATTTGTGTTCTTGATCCTATCTATGAGTTGTTTGCACCTATTACGGTTCGGAACCGGCGATCCCAAAAGTGACAGCTTGGGACACCAAAGGGGATGGTCTGTAGTTTGAGGATTACATGTATCCATTGAGTTCATTGCTTTGTTCCGGTGCTCTTTGACAGGAGCACCTTAATCTCCATAAGTTCCTTTTGGCCCCGTTCGTAGCGGGATGGTAAGACAAAAGATGTTGTGCAAGTTCTTATTGCAAGCACGTACAACTACCTACGGGATACATGCCTAATGTTCGATATTTGCCTAGATGATCATTACTTTTCCGTGTGCCGTGCCCCAAGTTAGAATCTATCTCATCCATGCAGCGCCCAACCATCCATCTCCCTAGCCTACAGTGTTTTAAACCCTGCTTGTCACTAGTTGCTACTTTTGCCATTTACCTTCACTATTTACTTTTGCTGTTTACTTTTACTATCACTATTATCACTATCATATCACTGTTACCACTTATCTTTTGTTGCAAGTAAGTATATTTCAGGTGCGGTTGAATTGACAACTCAACTGTCAAAGCTTATAAATACTCTTTGGCTCCCCGTGTGTCGAATAAATAAATTGGGTTATTCTTACCCGCGAAGACTATCTCGATCCCTTACGGTTGAGGGTTATCATCACGCAAGATCTATCTACCAGATGCATAGCAACGAGAGTGAAGAGTGTGTCTATGTACCCTCGTAGACCGGAAGCGGAAGCGTCAAGTGACGCGTTTGATGTAGTCGAACATCTTCGCGATCCAACCGATCAAGCACCGAACATACGGCACCTCCGCGTTCAGCACACGTTCAGCTTGATGACGTCCCACGAGCTCTTGATCCAGTTGAGCTTCACGTGAGAGTTTCGTCAGCACGACGGCGTGGTGACGGATATGATGTATCTACCGGCACAGGGCTTCGCCTAAGCACTGCGACGGTATGACCGAGGTGTGTTTCTGTGGAGGGGGGCACCGCACACGGCTAGAACAATTCAACTTGTCTGTCTTTGGGTGCCCCCCTGCCCCCGTATATAAAGGACTAAGGGGGGAGGCCGGGCGGCCCTCTATGGTGCGGCTAGGGCTGCAATACTACTAGGAATAGGATTGCAATCCTATTCCTAGTAGGAACCTACCAAAGAAGAAAGAAGGGGAAGGAAAGAGAGGGAGAGGGAGAGGGAAAGAGAGGCCGCGCCCCCCTCCCCTAGTCCTATTCGGACTCCTCCTAGGGAGGGGGCGCGCCACCTCCTGGCTGCTGCCCTCTCTCTCAGTTGGAAATATGCCCTAGAGGCAATAATAAAAGTATTATTATTATATTTCCTTGTTCATGATAATCGTCGGTTATTCATGCTTGAATTGTATTGTACGGAAACAACGATACATGTGTGAATACATAGACCACAATGAGTCCCTGGTAGGCCTCTAGTTACCAGCTCGTTGATCAACAGATGGTCACGGTTTCCTGACCATGGACATGGGATGTCAGTGATAACGGGATCACATCATTAGGAGAATGATGTGATGGACAAGACCCAATCCTGAGCATAGCACGAGATCGTATAGTTCGTAATGCATAAGCTTTTCGGTGTCAAGTATTTATTCCTTAGACCATGAGGTTGTACAACTCCCGGATGCCGTAGGAATACTTTGGGTGTGCCAAACGTCACAACGTAACTGGGTGGCTATAAAGGTACGCATCGGGTATCACCGAAGGTGTCTGTTGAGTTGGTACGAACCGAGACTGGGATGTTGTCACTCCATATGACGGAGAGGTACCTCTGGGCCCACTCGATAAGACATCATCATAATGAGCTCAATGTGACTAAGTAGTTAGTCACGGGATGATGGATTACGGATCGAGTAAAGAGACTTGCCATGACGAGATTGAACAAGGTATCGGGAATACCGACGATCGAATCTCGGGCAAGTACCGTACCGATGGACAAAGGGAATAACATACAAGATTAAGTGAATCCTTGACACGGTGGTTCATCCGATGAAGATCATCGAGGAACACGTGGGAACCAACATGGGTATCCAGATCCCGCTGTTGGTTATTGACCGGAGAGTGGTCTCGGTCATGTCTACGTGTCTCCCGAACCCGTAGGGTCTACACACTTAAGGTTCGGTAACGCTAGGGTCGTAGAGATACATGCACGTGGAAACCCGAAAGTTGTTCGGAGTCCCGGATGAGATCCCGGATGTCACGAGGAGTTCCGGAATGGTCCGGAGGTAAAGATTGATATATAGGAAGTCAGGTTTCGGCTATCGGGTGATCTCTGGGGGTCACCGGGAGCGTCCCGGGACCACCGGAGGGGCCCCGGGGGTCCACCGGGTGGGGCCACCCATCCCGGTGGGGCCCCTAGGCCGCATGGGGGAAGTGTCCAGCCCTAATGGGCTGGCGGACCACTTGTGCCCTCCTCCCCATGCGCCTAGGGTTGAAACCCTAGGGGGGAGGGGCGCCACTTGCATTGGGGGGCAAGGACTCCCCCCTGGCCGCCGCCCCCCCTTGCAGATTGGATCTGCAGGGGCTGGCGCACCCCCCTGGCCCCCTATATATATGTGGGGGGGAGAGGGCAGCCGCACCATTGCCCTGGCGCCTCTCCCCCTCCCGTCACAACTCCGTCTCCTCAAACGCAGGGCGCCCGGCGAAGCCCTGCTGCAATCTCCACTGCATCCACCACCACGCCGTTGTGCTGCTGGATCTCTGACGACTTATCCTCCCCCCTTGCTGGATCAAGAAGGAGGTGACGTTGATGTACCGGACGTGTGTTGAACGCGGAGGTGCCGTCCGTTCGGCGCTAGATCATCGGTGACGAAGAACGCGAAGAGTACAACTACTTCATCCACGCTTCTTCGAAAGCTTCCGCACGCGATCTACATAACGGTATGTAGATGCACTCTTACTTGCTCGTTGCTAGATGTCTCCTTAGTTGGATCTTGGTGAAAGCGTAGAAATTTTTTTAATTCTGCTACGTTACCAAACAGTGGGATCTGAGTTAGGTCTTATGCGTAGCATCTTGCACGAGTAGAACACAAAACAGTTGTGGGCGTTTGAGTTTGTTCAACTTTCTCGCCGTTACTAGTCAATCTTGATTCGGCGGTATTGTGGGATGAAGCGGCCCGGACCGACTTTACACGTACGCTTACGTGAGACTGGTTCCACCGACAGACATGCACTAGATGCATAAGGTGGCTGGTGGGTGTCTGTCTCTCCTACTTTAGTGGGATCGGATTCGATGAACAGGGTCCTTATGAAGGGTAAATAGAAATTGACAAATCACGTTGTGGTTTTGGCGTAGGTAAGAAACGTTCTTGCTAGAAAACCTATAGAAGCCACGTAAAACTTGCAACAACAATTAGAGGACGTCTAACTTGTTTTTGCAGCATGTGCTATGTGACGTGGTATGGCCAAAAGAAGATGTGATGAATGATATATGTGATGTATGAGATTGATCATGTTCTTGTAATAGGGAATCACGACTTGCATGTCGATGAACTTGACAACCGGCAGGAGCCATAGGAGTTGTCTTAATTATTGTATGACCTGCGTGTCACTGAATAAACGCTATGTAATTACTTTACTTTATTGCTAAACGTTAGCCATAGTAGTAGAAGTAATAGTTGGCGTGACGACTTCTTCAAGACACGATGATGGAGATCATGATGATGAAGATCATGGTGTCGAGCCGGTGACAAGATGATCTTGGTGCCCCGAAGATGGAGATCCAAGGAGCAAGATGATATTGGCCATATCATGTCACTTTAATTGATTGCATGTGATGTTTATCATGTTTATGCATCTTGTTTACTTAGAACGACGGTAGTAAATAAGATGATCTCTCACTAAAATTTCAAGAATTGTGTTCCCCCTAACTTTGCACCGTTGCTAAAGCTCGTTGCTCCGAAGCACCACGTGATGATCGGGTGTGATAGGTTCTAACGTTCGCATACGACGGGTGTAAGCCAGATTTACACACGCAATACACTTAGGGTTCACTTGACGAGCCTAGCAAGTACAGACATGGCCTCGGAACACGGAAGACCGAAAGGTCGAACACGAGTCGTATAGAAGATACGATCAACATGAAGATGTTCACCGTTGATGACTAGTCCGTCTCACATGATGATCGGACACGGGCTAGTCGATTCGGATTGTGTATCACTTAGATGACTAGAGAGATGTCATTCTGAGTGGGGGTTCATTAAAATTTGATTAAGATGAACTTAATTATCATGAACCTAGTCTAAATTCTTTACAATATCTCTTGTAGATCAAATGGCCCATGCTCAGGTTTCCCTCAACTTCAACGCGTTCCTAGAGAAAACCAAGCTGAAAGACGATGGTAGCAACTATACGGATTGGGTCCGTAACCTGAGGATTATCCTCATAGTTGCCAAGAGAACTTATGTCCAAGCACCGCTAGGTGACGCTCCCGCCCCGGCAAACCAAGACGTTATGAACGCTTGGCAGTCACGTTGTGATGATTACTCCCTGGTTCAGTGCGGGTGCGGCATGCTTTACAGCTTAGAGTCGGGGCTCCAAAAACGTTTTGAGCACCACGGAGCATATGAGATGTTCGAAGAGCTGAAAATGGTTTTCCAAGCTCATGACCGAGTCGAGAGATATGATGTCTCCGACGCATTCTACAGCTGTAAGATGGAGGAAAACAGTTCTGTCAGTGAGCACATCCTCAAGATTTCTGGATTGCACAACCGCTTGTCTCAGCTGGGAATGAATCTCCCAGATGAAGCGGTCGTTGACAGAATCCTCAGTCGCTCCCACCAAGCTTCAAGAGCTTCGTGTTGAACTTCAATATGCAGGGGATGGAGAAGTCCATTCCCGAGGTGTATTCGATGCTGAAATCAGCGGAGGTGGACATCAAGAAAGAACATCAAGTGTTGATGGTCAATAAAACCACTAAGTTCAAGAAAGGCAAGGGTAAGAAGAACTTCAAGAAGGACAGCAAGGGAGTTGCCGCGCCCGGCAAGCCTGTTGCCGGGAAGAAGCCAAAGTATGGACCCAAGCCTGAGACAGAGTGCATTTATTGCAAGGGAACGGGTCACTGGAAGCGGAACTGCCCCAAATACTTAGCAGACAAGAAGGCCGGCAACGTCAAAGGTATATATGATATACATGTTATTGATGTGTACCTTACCAGCACTCGTAGTAGCTCCTGGGACCTGGGTATTTGATACCGGTGTGGTTGCTCATATTTGTAACTCAAAACAGGAGCTGCGGAATAAACGAAGACTGGCGAAGGATGAGGTGACGATGCGCGTCGGGAATGGTTCCAAGGTCGATGTGATCGCCGTCGGCACGCTGCCTCTACATCTACCCTCGGGATTAGTTTTAAACCTCAATAATTGTTATTTAGTACCAGCTTTGAGCATGAACATTGTTTCTGGATCTCGTCTTATGCGAGATGGCTACTCTTTCAAATCGGAGAATAATGGTTGTTCTATTTATTTGAGAGATATGTTTTATGGTCATGCCCCGCTGGTCAATGGTTTATTTTTGATGAATCTCGTACGTGATGATACACATATTCATAGTGTAGATGCCAAAAGATGTAAAGTTGATAATGATAGTCCCACATACTTGTGGCATTGCCGCCTTGGTCATATTGGTGTCAAACGTATGAAGAAGCTCCATTCAGATGGACTTCTAGAGTCTCTTGATTATGAATCATTTGACACGTGCGAACCATGCCTCTTGGGCAAGATGACCAAGACTCCGTTCTCCGGAACAATGGAGCGAGCAACCAACTTGTTGGAAATCATACATACCGATGTGTGCGGTCCAATGAGTGTTGAGGCTCGCGGAGGCTATCGTTATGTTCTCACCCTCACGGATGACTTGAGTAGATATGGGTATATCTATTTGATGAAACACAAGTCTGAGACCTTTGAAAAGTTCAAGGAATTTCAGAATGAGGTTGAGAATCAACGTGACAGAAAAATAAAGTTCTTACGATCAGATCGTGGGGGTGAATATTTAAGTCATGAATTTGGCACACACATTAGGAGCTGTGGAATTGTTCCACAATTGACACCGCCCGAAACACCTCAACGTAACGGCGTGTCCGAACGTCGAAATCGTACTCTGTTGGACATGGTGCGGTCTATGATGTCCCTCACCGATTTACCGCTATCTTTTTGGGGTTATGCTTTAGAGACTGCCGCATTCACTTTAAATAGGGCTCCGTCGAAATCCGTTGAGACGACTCCGTATGAACTTTGGTTTCGCAAGAAACCGAAGCTGTCGTTTCTAAAAGTTTGGGGTTGCGATGCTTATGTCAAGAAACTTCAACCTGAAAAGCTCGAACCCAAATCGGAAAAATGCGTCTTCATAGGATACCCAAAGGAAACGATTGGGTACACCTTCTACCACAGATCCGAAGGCAAAGTTTTTGTTGCCAAGAATGGATGCTTTCTGGAGAAAGAGTTTCTCTCGAAAGAAGTGAGTGGGAGGAGAGTAGAACCTGGTGAGGTGATAGTCACCCCTCCTGGACCGGAAAGTAGCGCAGCACAGGAAATTGTTCCTGAGGTGCCTGCACCGACAAGGGAGGAAGTTGATGATAATGATCATGAAGAAACAGATCAAGTTACTACTAAACTTCGAAGGTCCACGAGGGCACGTTCCGCACCAGAGTGGTACGGCAACCCTGTCCTGGAAATCATGTTGTTAGACAACGGTGAACCTTCAAACTATGAAGAAGCGATGGCGGGCCCGGATTCCAATAAATGGCTTGGAGCCATGAAATCCGAGATAGAATCCATGTATGAAAACAAAGTATGGACTTTGGTGGACTTGCCTGATGACAGGCACGCCATAGAAAACAAATGGATATTTCAGAAGAAGACAGACGCGGATGGCAATGTGACCATCTATAAGGCTCGGCTTGTCGCTAAGGGTTATCGACAAGTTCAAGGAATTGACTACGACGAGACTTTCTCTCCCGTAGCGATGCTGAAGTCAGTCAGAATCATGTTAGCTATTGCCGCATTCTATGATTATGAGATATGGAAAATGGACGTCAAAACAACATTCCTGAATGGCTTCCTCAAGGAAGAGTTGTATATGATGCAGCCGGAAGGTTTTGTCGATCTAGAGAACGCTAACAAGGTATGCAAGCTCCAGCGCTCGATTTACGGGCTGGTGCAAGCATCTCGGAGTTGGAATATTCGCTTTAATGATGTGATCAAAGTGTTTGGATTTATACAGACTTATGGAGAAGCATGTATTTACAAGAAAGTGAGTGGGAGCTCTGTGGCATTTCTCATATTATATGTGGATGACATATTGCTGATGGGAAATGATATAGAATTCTTGGAAAATGTAAAGGCCTACTTGAATAAAAGTTTTTCAATGAAGGACCTTGGAGAAGCTGCTTACATATTAGGCATCAAAATCTATAGAGATAGATCAAGACGCCTCATTGGTCTTTCACAAAGTACATACCTTGACAAAATATTGAAAAAGTTCAATATGGATCAGTCAAAGAAAGGATTCTTGCCTGTTTTGCAAGGTATGAGATTGAGAAAGGCTCAGTCACCGACCACGGCAGAAGATAGAGAAAAGATGAGTGTCATTCCCTATGCCTCGGCCATAGGTTCTATCATGTATGCCATGCTGTGTACCAGACCTGATGTGAACCTTGCCATAAGTTTGGTAGGGAGGTACCAAAGTGATCCCGGTACGGAACACTGGACAGCGGTCAAGAACATCCTGAAGTACCTGAAAAGGACTAAGGATATGTTTCTCGTTTATGGAGGTGACGAAGAGCTCGTCGTAAAGGGTTACGTCGATGCTAGCTTTGACACATAGATCTGGATGACTCTAAGTCACAAACCGGATACGTGTATATTTTGAACGGAGGGGCAGTCAGCTGATGCAGTTGCAAGCAAAGCGTCGTGGCAGCATCTACATGTGAAGCAGAGTACATAGTTGCTTCCGAAGTAGCACAGGAAGGAGTCTGGATGAAGGAGTTCATCACCGACCTAGGAGTCATTCCAAGCGCGTCAAGCCCGATGACTCTCTTCTGTGACAACACTGGTGCTATTGCTATAACCAAGGAGCCCAGGTTTCACAAGAAGACCAAGCACATCAAGCGCCGTTTCAACTCCATCCGGAATTATGTTCAAGATGGAGATATAGATATTTGTAAAGTACATATGGATCTGAATGTTGCAGACCCGTTGACTAAACCTCTTCCACGGGCAAAACATGATCAACACCAGAACTCTATGGGTGTTCAATTCATCACAATGTAACTAGATTATTGACTCTAGTGCAAGTGGGAGACTGTTGGAAATATGCCCTAGAGGCAATAATAAAAGTATTATTATTATATTTCCTTGTTCATGATAATCGTCTGTTATTCATGCTTGAATTGTATTGTACGGAAACAACGATACATGTGTGAATACATAGACCACAATGAGTCCCTGGTAGGCCTCTAGTTACCAGCTCGTTGATCAACAGATGGTCACGGTTTCCTGACCATGGACATGGGATGTCAGTGATAACGGGATCACATCATTAGGAGAATGATGTGATGGACAAGACCCAATCCTGAGCATAGCACGAGATCGTATAGTTCGTAATGCATAAGCTTTTCGGTGTCAAGTATTTATTCCTTAGACCATGAGGTTGTACAACTCCCGGATGCCGTAGGAATACTTTGGGTGTGCCAAACGTCACAACGTAACTGGGTGGCTATAAAGGTACACATCGGGTATCACCGAAGGTGTCTGTTGAGTTGGTACGAACCGAGACTGGGATGTTGTCACTCCGTATGACGGAGAGGTACCTCTGGGCCCACTCGGTAAGACATCATCATAATGAGCTCAATGTGACTAAGTAGTTAGTCACAGGATGATGGATTACGGATCGAGTAAAGAGACTTGCCATGACGAGATTGAACAAGGTATCGGGAATACCGACGATCGAATCTCGGGCAAGTACCGTACCGATGGACAAAGGGAATAACATACGGGATTAAGTGAATCCTTGACACGATGGTTCATCCGATGAAGATCATCGAGGAACACGTGGGAACCAACATGGGTATCAGATCCCGCTGTTGGTTATTGACCGGAGAGTGGTCTCGGTCATGTCTACGTGTCTCCCGAACCCGTAGGGTCTACACACTTAAGGTTCGGTAACGCTAGGGTCGTAGAGATACATGCACGTGGAAACCCGAAAGTTGTTCGGAGTCCCGGATAAGATCCCGGACGTCACGAGGAGTTCCGGAATGGTCCGGAGGTAAAGATTGATATATAGGAAGTCAGATTTCGGCTATCGGGTGATCTCCGGGGGTCACCGGGACCGTCCCGGGACCACCGGAGGGGCCCCGGGGGTCCATCGGGTGGGGCCACCCATCCCGGTGGGGCCCCTAGGCCGCAAGGGGGAAGTGTCCAGACCTAATGGGCTGGCGCACCACTTGGGCCCTCCTCCCCATGCGCATAGGGTTGAAACCCTAGGGGGGAGGGGGCGCTACTTGCATTGGGGGGCAAGGACTCCCCCCTGGCCGCCGCCCCCCCTTGCAGATTGGATCTGCAGGGGCTGGCGCACCCCCCAGGCCCCCTATTTATATGTGGGGGGGAGAGGGCAGCCACACCATTGCCCTGGCGCCTCTTCCCCTCCCGTCACAACTCCGTCTCCTCAAACGCAGGGCGCCCGCCGAAGCCCTGCTGCAATCTCCACTGCATCCACCACCACGCCGTTGTGCTGCTGGATCACTGACGACTTCTCCTCCCCCCTTGCTGGATCAAGAAGGAGGTGGCATTGCTGTACCGGATGTGTGTTGAACGCGGAGGTGCCGTCCGTTCTGTGCTAGATCATCGGTGACGAAGAACGCGAAGAGTACGACTACTTCATACACGCTTCTTCGAAAGCTTCCGCACGCGATCTACATAACGGTATGTAGATGCACTCTTACTTGCTCGTTGCTAGATGTCTCCTTAGTTGGATCTTGGTGAAAGCGTAGAAAATTTTTGAATTCTGCTACGTTCCCCAACACTCTCCCCTATGGCCCACCAGGGCCCACCATTCCCCCGAGGGGTTCCGGTAACCCCCCCCGACACTCCGGTAAATTCCGAAACTTTCCAGAACACTTCCGGTGTCCGAATATAGTCGTCCAATATATCAATCTTTATGTCTCGGACATTCCGAGACTCCTCGTCATGTCCGTGATCTCATCCGGGACACCGAACTACCTTCGGTACATCAAAACTCATAAACTCATAATACCTATCGTCATCAAACGTTAAGCGTGCAGACCCTACGGGTTCGAGAACTACGTAGACATGACCGAGACTCATCTCCGGTAAATAACCAATAGCGGAACCTGGATGCTCATATTGGCTCCTACATATTCTACGAAGATCTTTATCGGTCAAACCGCATAATAACATACGTTGTTCCTTTTGTCATCGGTATGTTACTTGCCCGAGATTCGATCGTCGGTATCTCTATACCTAGTTCAATCTCGTTACCGGCAAGTCTCTTTACTCGTTCTGTAATACATCATCTTGTGACTAACTCATTAGTCATTTGCTTGCAAGGCTTATTATGATGTGCATTACCGAGAGGGCCCAGAGATACCTCTCCGACACTCAAAGTAACAAATCCTAATCTTGATCTATGCCAACACCACGAATACTTTCGGAGACACCTGTAGAGCATCTTTATGATCACCCAGTTACGTTGTGACGTTTGATAGCACACAAGGTGTTCCTACGGTATTCGGGAGTTGCATAATCTCATAGTCATAGGAACATGTATAAGTCATGAAGAAAGCAATAGCAGTAAAACTAAACGATCAAAGTGCTATGCTAACGGATGGGTCTAGTCCATCACATCATTCTCCTAATGATGTGATCCCGTTGATCAAATGAAAACTCATGTCTATGGCTAGGAAACATAGCCATCTTTGATCAATGAGCTAGTCTAGTAGAGGCATACTAGGGACATACTATTTTGTCTATGTATTCACACATGTATCAAGTTTCCGGTTAATACAATTCTAGCATGAATAAAAGACATTTATCATGATATAAGGAAATACAAATAACATCTTTATTATTGCCTCTAGGGCATATTTCTTTCACCACCTTATTCTCCTCACGCCCTCACACAATGTGAGATGCCGTGATTCCACTATTGGTGCCCTTGAAGGCGGCGACCGAACCTTTACAAACAAGGTCGGGGCTCTCTCCACAACTGAATTGGAGGCTCCCAATGAAACCACGGAGCTTCACAACAATGGATATGGCTCCGAGGTGACCTTAACCGTCTAGGGTGCTCAAACACCCAAGAGTAACAAGATTCGTCGGGGATTAGTGGGGGGAATCAAATTTCTCTTGGTGGAATGTAGATCTGGGCCTTCTCAACCAATCCCTAGAAAATCAACAAGTTTGATTGGCTAGGGAGAGAGATCGGGCGAAAATAAGCTTTTGGAACAACAATGGAGCTTGGGGGAGAAAAGGTGAGTCTTCTAGAGGAGGAAGAACACTTTATATAGTGGAGGGGAAGAATGAACCGTTACACTCTTCTTAGCCCGCACAGAGCGGTACTACCGCTGGAGCCAGCGGTACTACCATGCCCCCCAGCGATACTACCGCCCTGTGTTAGGGACGGGGTTCGGAGGAAAGGAGCGGTGGTAGCCGCGGTGGTGGCAGCGGTACTACCACTTATAAGCGGTACTGCCGCTGCTACTACTATTGCTACCACCGTAGAACCCGACACGAAAAATGTTCGTCCCGAATCGACGCGGAGGTGGAGAGTAGCCGCGGCGGTACTGTCGTGTATATGTGATAACCCACAAGTGTAGGGGATCGCAACAGTTTTCGAGGGTAAAGTATTAAACCCAAATTTGTTGATTCGACACAAGGGAAGCCAAAGAATACTCTTAAGTATTAGCAACTGAGTTGTCAATTCAGCCACACCTGGAAACTTAGTATATGCAGCAAGATAGTTTAGTAGCACAGTAATATGATAGTGGCGGTATCAGCAATAAAAGTAAAGATAGTGTTTTTGTAGTTTTTGTGATATAAGCAACGGGAAAGTAAATAGCAACTAGCAATGTAGGTAAAGCTCGTAGGCATTGGATCAGTGATAGGAAATTACATCGGATGCAATTCATCATGTAGAAGTTATAACCTAGGGTGACACAGAACTAGCTCCAGTTCATCAACACAATGTAGGCATGTATTCCGAATATAGTCATACGTGCTTATATAAAAGAACTTGCATGACATCTTTTGTCCTACCCTCCCGTGGCAGCGGGGTCCTATTGGAAACTAAGGAATATTAAGGCCTCCTTTTAATAGAGTACCGGACCAAAGCATTAACACATAGTGAATACATGAACTCCTCAAATTATGATCATCACCGGGAGTGGTCCCGATTATTGTCACTTCGGGGCTGCCGGATCATAACACATAGTAGGTGACTATAGACTTGCAAGATAGGATCAAGAACACACATATATTTATGGAAACATAATAGGTTCAGATCTGAGATCATGGCACTCGGGCCCTAGTGACAAGCATTAAGCATAGCAAAGTCATAGCAACATCAATCTTAGAATATAGTGGATACTGGGGATCAAACCCTAACAAAACTAACTCGATTACATGATAGATCCCATCCAACCCATCACCGTCCAGCAAGCCTATGATGGAATTACTCACACACGGCGGTGAGCATCATGGAATTGGTGATGGAGGAAGGTTGATGATGACGATGGCGAGGATCTCCACTCTCCGGAGCCCCGAACGGACTCCAGATCAGCCCTCCCGAGAGAGATTAGGTCTTGGCGGCGGCTTCGTCTCGTAAAACGCGATAATTCTTTCTCCTTGATTTTTTCCTCCACGAAACGGAATATATAGGACCCGGGGATACGTCGGTGGGGCATCGGGGTGCCCTCGAGGCAGGGGGCGCGCTCTGGGAAGGGGGGCGCGCCCCCACCCTCGAGGACAGCCCGTGGGCCCCTAGGTGTGGATCTTCTTGCAGGTATTTTTTATATTTTGTGAAATAAATATCCATTGATTTTCATTCGATTCCGAGAACTTTTTATTTCTGCACAAAAACAACACCATGGCAGTTCTGCTGAAAACAGCGTCAGTCCGGGTTAGTTCCATTCAAATCATGCAAGTTAGAGTCCAAAACAAGGACAAAAAGTGTTTGGAAAAGTAGATACGTTGGAGACGTATCAATATGCACAAGTGGTACTACCGCGCCTCTACAGCGGTACTACCGCTTAGAGCGCATATGCGATACTACGGCCCTGGCTACGGTACTACCGCGCCCACAGAAGAAGGAGAAGATGCTAGGGAAAAGGGAGAGGATGAGGGTGCAAAAATGAGTGTACGTGATGATTCCACCCTGGCCTTTCCATTGCGGACCCCCCCCCCTTGATAGTACGGTGTCTCCTACGACTCAAGTCCACCAAAACAAAAGCCTGGCACGACAACACGTCTTGAGCTGATAACTCAAAGGGTAGATAATCGTCTCGTGCCTCTGGATGTATATCTGAAATACTTGGCACACACGATTAGTCCGCAAACGCATTGTCATCAATCACCAAAACCACAAAGGAAGGGACATGTCCTTACAACTTTTGCTTATCGCCCTCGCCAGCCCAGAAGAAGCGCCCCTGGATTGTGGCAATCTCATGGTGCAGAGTCTCATGTAGGCTTTAGAAGCTCATAATGAATAGGAGCAAGCTGGAGAGGGACGATTTAATGAGCACCGTCCGGGCGGCCTTAGAGAGCCAGCGGCCCTGCCAAGGTTCAATGCGGTGCTGAAGTTGGGTGCGTTTCGTCCATGTTGACATGTACTCACAGTACAAACCTCAGATATCGGTTTGAGGTGGCATGCATCCAGTAGTTGTTCCCTTTCGCAAAGCCATGAAACGTCGCCATTTTTTTTTTCACACGCTACAGTGTGGCACACAAGCACGCCTGCAAAACTTGGGTGCGTTTCGACACTCGATGCATTTACTACGATTTTCTCCGTGAAAATACCCAGAAAAGGTCTCCCGACGTGACACAACTTCCGTTCGTACTCCGATTCCGTCGAAATTTGGCATGGGAGGCCGTGGGGTCACTCACACGCGCAC
Organism: Secale cereale; assembly: GCA_902687465.1. Classification (NCBI taxonomy): domain Eukaryota; kingdom Viridiplantae; phylum Streptophyta; class Magnoliopsida; order Poales; family Poaceae; genus Secale; species Secale cereale. The sequence continues at coordinate 772,411,518 of LR738715.1, forward strand.
GCAAAAGTTGGGTGCGCTTCGTCATTATATTTTTTTAATATGAATTAGAGAATGAAAAATACAAAAAATGCAATGATTTAATTTTTTTAATATGAATTAGGGCATGAAAAATACATAAAAAAGGTTCGCCTACAGTGGACACAAAAGGCGCGCGGGGGCGACCCAAGGCGCGCACGCGCCAAAGCAGGGGCGGCGCACGGCACGCATGAGCCAAGAATGGGCGGCCGACCGTGTGTGCGCCGCTAGGGGCGCCAACCGCCCACAGTGTTGTATTTTTAGTCCCACATTGCTAGTTTCCATGGCTAATAACGTGTTTAAATACCTTCATCCGTCTACAACATTAAATCTTTAATGATGATGGCCATACCTCACCATGCTTATCCATGTTCTGCTCTGTCACTCCACAATTATTGTGAACTGATATAGCATGACCTGTATAAGTGTTGTAAGGTATGACTATCCGCGATTAAAGATTTTTTTGTACGTCTCGACGGAGATTTTCTAATAAACTGAAAATGTTAGACATTAACGAAAAAATCATAAACAATTATGACAAATAACTCATTATTTTTGCGTATAAATTATAATAAACAACTCATTATTCTTACTTATAAAGTAAATAATGAACATTACATAAATATAATAAATCTAGTTCTATTTTTGAAACAAAAAATAATTTAAAACCGTCGACAACGCGCGTTGGCCGGCCCAATGACTGTGCGCGACGGCGCGCGTGGGCCGGCCCATTCACTGTTCGGCGGTGCGGGGGCAGGTTCGGCGGGGGTCAGGACTAAAGTTTAGTCCCACCTCGCCCGCCAAACGATGCCGCGACCACCTTATATACCCGCCTCCCACGCCCCTTTCGAACGCCTTTGAATACCGCCGCTTCCCGCCACTGCACGTTGTGTCCGCCGTGCAGGCCGTAGCTGGGTTGAAAGGCCGGCCCTTTCGCCAATGGCTTGATCGGGCCGGGCCGATTACGCGCAGTAGCGGCCTGCAAGCATGGTAGGGCTTTTTTTTTGCTTCATTTTTTTCCTGTCCTATGAGTCACGGTGCGGGGGAGGTGAGAGGGACGCTTGTTTAGTCCCACCTCGCGCGCCGAGAGATGCCAGGACCGGCTTATATAGCCGCGTTTGTGCTCTTTGTTAGATAAAATAGCTAGTACTAAAGAGATTTGACTTTACATTACTACCGGGGCAGGCAACCGCCTTGGCAGTTATGTAAAGTCAAATAGCTTTATTAACTAGCTATATTATTATTTTTGTATCATTTTGTCCCTTCCGTGCACTTTGCAAAATTTCAGGCCATTCTAACTCACATGCAAAATTTCAGGCTATTCTGAAGATGTCAAAAAATTGGTCTCGTTCTTCGTAGACCGTTCGGGTAGGAGCAAAGGCCCTGTCCGAAAATGAGTTTTTTTTCGACATCCTTCAAATGAACCCAATTTTTTCCATACTGTTGTACCATCATGACTAGGATGCATGACAAGTTTCGTGGCTTTTTGCCACTTTATAAAAAATTTGTAATTTTTTCGGTCGAAACACCTAAAACACTGACGGGACGTGACGCAACGTGCTCTTGGTATCGAAATACGATCAATTTTTGGATTCCGTGTGGGAGTGGCCATACTAACTCACATGCAAAATTTCAGGCCATTCTGAAGATGTCAAAAAATTGGCATCGTTCTCCGTAGACCGTTCGGGTAGGAGCAAAGGCCGTGTCCGAAAACGAGTTTTTTTCGACATCCTTTAAATGAACCCAAATTTTTTCCATAGTGTTGTACCTTCATGACTAAGATGCATGACAAGTTTGGTGGCTTTTTGCCACCTTTGTTTCGTTTTTTATTTCCTTTCCTAATTTTCATAGTTTTTTTTCATTCAAAGTTTAACTCATTTCTGTTTATAAAATTTATTTTCATTCTTTTTTGCTAATATTATTTATTTGTCTATTTTTTTATTTTCTTATTTTCTTTCCTAATTTTCATACTTTTTTTGCACTTCAAGTTTAACTTTTTCTGTTTTTAAATTTTTTACAATAATTTTATACAATACAACAATTTAAATAATAGTATGAATTCAAACACTCACATTGTAAACAATATTTTAAAACCATGCATTCAAACACACTCGACATTTCATTATAGTTTTCATAAATATTTTACATAATAATAGAAATTTAACTTAACTAAACTAAAAAACATTACAAAAATAATTAAACATTACTAAATGTTATTTCGAAATTAACCTAAACTAAGCTACTCGTCCTCGACGCCGTCGAAGTCCGCCTCGTCGTAGAGGCCGTCATCGTCGTCACTGTCGTTGCTGCTGCTGTCGTCGTCCAGGGGCACCACCGGTGCGGCGGGCGCAGCCATCGAGTCGGCCACCGCGGCGTGGTAGCCGGGGAAGTCCGGCGGGTCCTCTGGGTGGACGGCTACCGGGGTGACCTACATGTACACCTGGACGAGCGGCGGCGGCATCGGGACGTTCTCCGACTCCCGGATCGCCGTCAGGTAGCCTGGCATGTCCTCTCGGTTGCCGGCCTCCGCCGCCCGCCGCCTGTACTCGTCCAGCAACGCCGGCTCTGGTTCCTACGCCGGCTTGAGTGGAGGGGCGCGGCTGGACCCGGCGCCGTCCCGTGCGTGCGTGCGACGACCGTCGTTGCCGAGGCGGACAGAGCCGCGGTCACCGGCGAGGGACCCGCGCGGGGTCGCGCGCTTGCCGATGTTCATCTGCGCGCCCATGGTTCCATGGGTGGACCGCGCCTCGCCGCGGCGGAAGAGCAAGTAGCCGTAGATCGTCGGGGCGGGCACGACGCCGGCGACCGCCTGGGCGCGGTGTGGGGCGACGATGTCCTCGAAGGAGCGCCCGTCCCAGAGGTGGTGCCGCGCCGCACGGTTGTGCTTCACGGGCGGGCGGGGGCCGACGTAGGCGTGGTCGTCGGCGAGCCGGGCCGCCCAGCCGGGGTGGTCGGGGGCGTACTACGGGTCCGCCCGCTCCTCCGGCGAGAACCGCACCCGGTACAGACCAACGGCGCGAGCGAAGTTCGGCGTGCCGATGTCGGGCACCGGCGCGACAAGCACGCCGTCGACGATGAGACGCCACCTCGACGGCAGGCGGACGTCGGGCGCGGCGTGGATGGAGAAGTGGGCGAGCTCCTCCGCCACCTCCAGGGTTAGATTCGGGCGGGCCATCGCCGGCGGCAGAGAGAGATGGCACGAGAGGCGGTGGTGGGTGCCAGCGAGTGGGCGAGGCGAGAATGGGGTGACACCGGCGGCGGGACGGGCCGGCTTTTACAGGGGCGGGAAGGGGGCGGGGTGGGTACCGGCGATTAATGCCGGCAGGCGAGGGGGCGGCGTGCACAGGCGGTCAAAGCGGTGGCGTGGACAGGCGGCAAGTGCAGGCGTCGGCGTGGGAATCGACGCCGCGCGCGGGCCGACGCCGGTGATTAGACTTCACACTGCAACGATTCGACGGGGCGCTGCGCGGCGTAAATGGCCATCGCAATCCGCGCTGGATTAATGCGGGGGACGACGATGATGGACTATGTACGCGTGGGCCGCCCCGTACACCGCCACGTACGGCGTATAGCGGACCGTACGTCCGCGCGCCGCAGTACGCCACGCCCCCCCCCCCCCGAAATTCCCATCCTACCCCTCCTCACTTATCGTACCGAAGAGGTATCTTCTAATCTGGGTCGTCGATGTGTCGGGGGGTTGTACCGAAGAAGAAGTGATAATTTTGTGCTTCTAACAATGCTACAACGCTGTAGCATCTCTGATTGCTTTTACTTCTGTAATATGTACTTCGGATGGATAAAACAACGAACCAACATGTGGTTGAGATGGTTAGGTGGACAGTGGTATCCTCAACCCACCAGGGTTCAAATCCTGGTGCTCGTATTATTCCTGGATTTATTTCAGGATTTCTGGCGATGAGATTTCAGTGGGAGGAGACGTTTCCGTCGACGACGAGGTGCCTACGGTGACTTCGTAAATCTCAAGATGATATGCCGGTTCAGTTTCGCGGATGTGCTCATCTCTACTCCTAATGGGAGCAGTTGGTAGTCTTTGTTCCAGGGTTTTTTTCGTCCCACCTCGTCTGGTTTTTTTTCAACCGGTTTTTTTGTCACACCATCCCCACCCCCACCCCACCCCACTCACCGCACGCAGTCAGGTTCCGTTTCCCCCTTACGTCCCCGATTCATGCATGACAATCAATTCTTTCCAAACGCAATAATGCATGACAATCAATTCTTTCCAAACGCAATAATGCATGACAATCAATTCTTTCCAAACGCAATAATGCATGACAATCAATTATTTCCAAACGCAATCAATTAACTTAAGGTAACCAGACACAATCAATTCATTCATGACGGTCATCAATCTCCTTTCCTCGGGCGATTTTCAAACGCGATATCAAACGCGATATCTCCTTTCCAAACGCAATAAAGCATATCTCCTTTCCAAACGCAATAATGAATGACAATCAATTCTTTCCAAACGCGATATCTCGGGCGATTTTCTTGCTCCCGATATTTTTGCATGCGATAATGGTGCTAGCCAATCTGTTAACAAATCAAAAGGAAACAATCACGTGTATGTAGGGAAGATAATCGTGGAGATTGCAGGGCAGTTAAGGCCGTGCGTCACATGCAGGAAGGATTTCCCGAGTTCAGCGGAAGAGAAGAAAATAAATCTCTAGACTTCTCTCCCGACCCCATTGACGGCCCTGCATATATCTATTTTTTCTCTCTCTCTCTCTCTCTGGCCGATCCATTGTGGGCACGTTCATCAGGTGTGGAAGAGAAGCTGTGGACGGCGGCGACCAGACGGCAGCCGGGACGGGCTCACTGGTGTAAAGCACCTCAAGACCGTCCTCCCGGTGATGTTGCGCCACGACCGTCGTTGCCTCTGCGCTACGCTCGTCACGTCCGTCGCATCCGCCGAGGTGAGCTCCTTGCATTCACGTATTAGCAACCGATAGATCAGCTTCTACATACGCTTATGTGTGGTAATCGTTGCATGTGTTCCGCTGTCGACTAATGTCTATGTTGTTTCAGATGGATCTGAATGAGATAAGTGAAAATGCATGTGCTATTAATTTTGCTGAAATGCATGTCGACGGAGACAAACAGCACGGCGTGGTTGACGACGCCCATGGTTCGGTAGGCTTTCGGCTACGCCACCGTTACGAAGGATTACAACTTACATGAAATACCACGATCTCTAGCAACAAGGATTCGGGGAGGACAAGATGATAGATGCTGACAAGGATTCAAGAAGGACAAGATGCCACAACACCGGCTGTAATATTAGTCGAGATGAATCTTATAAAAAAATTGAGATGTGAAGGTGTGGTGGATTTATCAAAAAGAAAAATAAATCTGGTAGATTTTTGCTATAGAGAACAAAACAGATCGATTGCGTTTGCTTCTTTACGCAATATGTTTATTGTGCTATTAAATAAGTACTTGTATGTTATTTTCTGTTTGTGTTATAAAACATATTATAAAGGAGTATAATTATTTATTATCTGTTTTGTGTTATAAAACATATTAAAAGGAGTAATTGACCGTTGGTTTTCTATGTTATTTTTATTGTAACAAAACTTTGATTATTCAACTAAAAATGTTGGGTATTACAATGATAACCATATGTATTTGGTAGTAGGAAAGTAGTGGATGCACCCAACTTCGATGCATGCACCCAATGAACAGTAAATTCACAAAAAGGAAAAAAATAAAACTTTGTGGATGTGATTATGCGCAAATGTTTTAGGAGGTTCCAAAATTTGCTCACCAAAAAATTGATAACCATACAAAGCGAAATACAAATGATGCTCTGAACCCAAGTTTACTATTCACATATTTCAACACAACTTTTTTTTGGTAACGAGCTCCTCGGATGTCATTTGGCCACCAAATTTTGTAAGCACCTAAGACATTTGGTCATAATCACATCCACAAAGTTTTGGATTTTTTTAATGTTTTGTTAAGTTTTTGATCATGGGTGCATGGGGTGATTGAGTGCACAAAAACCACACTCGTTGATGGTTTCATATAAAATGAAATATAGTTGTTTAGGTTTTTTTTGGAGTTAGAAAAATTAAGGGGAAAAGGTGAGAGAGAGAGATGTAATTACTTAATTATGTGGGAAGTTAATTAGCATGCATATAATTAATTAGATATGCGCTGAAACGTGCTGAATCTATTTGAAAGTGCTCGTGGGCAAGGACGGCCAGCAGGCTCTCACCGATATAGGATCAACGTTACCAACATGGACTAAGGCCATGATGACCGTGCTTTGCATGACATACACAAGTTGATGGTTGTCGATACGTTCACAGATGAGGACACTAGGCGTTCGAGGACAACCAATGGTAACAATCGAGGTTTCTGGCCGCACCTTCGAGATGTGAGTGATGACTGAGGACAATTGGTCACACGTCATCATTCTTCAAATATTGTTTCATCCCGTAGCAACGCACGGGTGTTTAGCTAGTAAGGGTAGGGTGTGCGTGTGTGCGTTTATAGGGATGAGTGTATGCGGGTCCCGCTCATCAGGCCTTCCCTGACCTCCGGCTCCTCTGTAGCCCCCGCCGAATCAGCGCCGCCGTAACCACCAGCGTCACCGCGCAATGAGATCCCGCGGCTTCCTATGCGTCGCGTCGCGTCGCCCAGATCTGCCACGGTCCTACTCCGGCCCGCGTAGCGTCGGCCTAGCTTCCAGCGCGCGCTCGAGTGCCTCCGCCCCCCGCCCTCGCCGCACCGGCGGCCGCTCGAATCGAGCACCCGCCGACTTGTCTTGCCCGTGACCACCTCCCTCTACAAAAGCATATGCCGAGCAACCCCCAGCGAGTATGCCCATGGGCCTCTCCGATGCCCCGGAGGTGAGGTAGGGATCGAGTCCCCCACCGCAGATTTTCCAGACCGGACTCTATCTAATTTTCCCCTCATTTAATTGTGCAGGTTCCCGCGCCGGAGATTGAGATAGTCGCCGTCTTCCCCACCGCCTCAAAAGTTATCTGCTACCGCGTCTCACGTGCTCAGGTGAGTTTCTGTGCAACCTCTCGCTGCAGCCTTGCTTGCTACTCCCTCCGTCTCATAATACAAGAGCTTTTTTGACACTTCGCTAGTAATCAAACTATATAATTTGGTGTTACCGTTTTAAATGGAGAAAATGTGAAGGAACAGAAATATGTATGGTGCCAATTACAGCATGGATGGAGACAACAACGTTACTGAGTACATTCAAACCATTACAACTTTATTATATGAAATACAATGCATCTCTCTAATCATAGGCACTACATGTGTATAGTAAATATATCTATAGTTTCAAATATAAACATCTTTCTTGTAACATCTCGACATCAAATCCATTTAGTTTCCCTTGAACAAAAGGATTCGGAGCACGCTGAATGTGAGCTTCCGGTCATAGCTTCGAGCAGTCTTGGTATCGGTGGCATCCTGACCTCAACTAGCCCTTCAAGAATCTGAACCACCTGTCCCATTGTTGGTCGGTTGAACTCATCATCTTGGATACACCAACATGCAACCTTGCAAGCCAGTTCAGCCTCGTCCAGATTAACATCACCATGTAACATTTCATCTACCAAACTCCCGATTTCTCCTTCAACAAGCTTATGTGCAGCATACACAGGGAAAAAAATATCAAGGTTGCCACCGCTAGTACATGGTGCGCATGAGTTCCTCTTTCCAGATATAATTTCCAGCAACATCATCCCGTAGCTATAAACGTCGACTTTTGGTGTAATAGCAACTCCGGTAATCCATTCAGGTGCGAGGTAGCCTACAGTTCCTCTTACTGTAGTCTGTACTCGGCTACAATCCCTTCTGAAAAGCTTTGCCATCCCAAAGTCTGCAACTTTTGGAACGAATGAAGCATCAAGAAGTATGTTTTCTGGCTTGATATCACAGTGAATGATGCAGTCTCGACAGCTCTCATGCAAGTAAGCTAACCCTTTCGCAACTCCCAGGGCTATGTGATACCTAACAGTCCAATTCAACACTGTAGATTTGTTTCTAAATAGATGCACATCAAGTGAGCGATTTGGCATGTGTTCATAAACAAGCAACCTCTTAGAACCCTCACAACAGAAACCAACAAGCTTAACTAAATTGATGTGTTGGACAGCTCCAATCGAGCTCACTTCAGCTCTAAATTGCTTCTCTCCTTGGTAAGCACCGTCAAGCCTTTTCACTGCTATAGCTATCGATTCGTTTAAAAAACCCTTGAATACAGAACCAAAACTGCCTGCCCCCAACTTATGTGTGAATTTTGTTGTGGCACGCTGTAAATCAGTGTATCTAAATACAATGATTCTATCACAACCTTGAACATCATCCAGTATATGGCTAGAGCTCTTACTTCTGTTTCTCCAAATCTTGACCAGGAGAACAAGTGCAAATAAACCTAGAGCAGAAACGGATATTGCAACTCCTGTAACAATCTCCTTTCTGTTGTTTTTCAATCTGTGGAAATCTTTTGCAGAAACACGAAGGTAAAGAGTTTCTCCAGTTGAACTTGAAGTGCCACTACATTCTAGCGCTCTTATGTTGAGCAATTCATTATGCCAGATAGAACATCTTTCATCGTTGAAGGAATATGCGGTGCAAGAGCAATTACTCAGGCAAAGTTGTGCGCACTCCCTCACGCTTGCAGCAGCTTCTAGTTTTGAGGCATTCTTGGGCAACTCAACACATGGCACAGAGTAGAACTTGTCTGTTGTATGAGTTGTGCTTTTGTTGCTAATGCAGTCTAACGGAGTATCTCTCGAACAACCACCGGTTATATCTTCTAGCTCCCAATCCTTGGGGGATGTTATGCTGAAGCCGTCCATGCAATTGCAATATGGAAGCACATTATCATTGCAAACTGTGAAAGGTCCACAGATTGCATAGACATCACACTGAAGTTTCGGTTGGGCATAGACCATTATCCAATCCTGTGAAACCTCCAACCAAATGAGCATTTGTAATCGACCTGATACATCAATTAAATAACGACTAATAATCCTTTCACCGAGTATGTTATGTGTCATGTACGTCTCTTGATCATTGTCAATAAATGTCAAAGTGAATGTGGGGCTTCCGTCTGACATCCATGGAATTGAGACATAGTCTGTGCCACCCCATACACCAGTCGACCAATATGGTACGGAGGAGTTCAATGGTGTAAGCAAGAACTGATTGGCACCACCAGGGTCTAACCTATCACTGTACACACCGGTAGCTGGGTCGTTCATGTTCTTCCAAGAAACAAGATGGCGGTTTAGGCCAGTGAGCTTGTCCCGTCCAAGCTTCGCCCCAGGGAAAAGTGTATCTGTGGGGTGATCAAAGCTCTGCCACAGAACCTCTGATGAGTTTGAAGAGTCTGTTAGGATCAGATTTCCACTACTCAAGAGTACAGCAGTGGTGCTATTTGTTGTGATATTTGCTTGTGTTGACCAGATTATGGACTTGGTGAAGTGGTTCAAGATGACTAGGTTGCCATCCTGGGAGATTGTGAGCTCCAGGGCGGTGGTGTTCTTGATTGGTGTATCCCTATTTGCAACCCACGCAGAAGTAAATTTGGAAACTGTATTGAACCATATGCCAAGGTACCAGTTGGTGGTGTCTTGGGAGGGTTTGCTGCTGCTTGTGTTGAAGAAGCCAAGCGCGTACCTGCGCCATTCTTGGAGACGAGCTTGTCGTTAATACCAAGTGCTTGGCCGGCTACGATGGTGTCCGTCGCGGCAGAACTTGCCGGGGCGCGTAGAAAGAAGAGCAAGGTGAAAAAAATGGGGAGGAGAGGCATGGTGTTCTGAAGAGGGGGACGAGCTTGCAGCTGCAGAAGAGACTACAAATGTAAGTTGGGTGCTCAGTGGTCATGGCAGTAGATAAGCACCGTGGAGTCAACAGTCAAGCGCAACAGCCAAATTAGCTGGAAGAATACTATCATGTGGTGATGAGTAGAGCAGAGGAGCACGGCAGGGTGTCTTGTTGTGGACTGGGTTTGCGTGGTGCAGAGCAGAGGAGAGCATGAGCTCCGGGCATTTGGTTACCGGCTCACATCAAGGTATGACCCACACAGGCATGTCATACTTGGGGTGCTCTTTTCTTAAGCTGCCTTAAGAGCATCTTCAACAGGCGCGCGACGCGCCGCGCCCAAAAAAACCATATAGCGCGCGCTTAGGCTGTTTTTCCGCGTCGCGCAGCGCTGGCTCCAGCAGCAGCGCAAAAATGCAGCGCGCGCGCGCCGCTCCAGCGGTGCGCAAAAATGCAGCGCGCGCAAAGCACATATACAGTTCAACAAATAGAAGAAAAACGATTAAACAAACAAATAAATCAACAATAAATAGTTTACAACTGAAACAAATAGTTTTATCGTTCGCAGTACAACAAATAATGCAATAAATAAACACAACCAATAGTTCATGAACAATACAATACATAAAATGCAATGAAATCATGCTCGTTGTTGTCCATGCCATGCCCACCACTCTTCAATCAGATCCTTCTGAAGATCATTGTGCGTTGCGGGACGCCGAATGGCATGATAGGAGGCAACAAAACGGGCTACCCTTTCAGCCCTCCGTCGCACTCGCACGGGATGTCCCAAGAGCTCATACTGTGAGTAGTCTAAATCTTGGCCACGCTCATCCTCGATGATCATGTTGTGCATGATCACACAAGCGTGCATTATGTACCAAAGCATTTTTTGATCCCAAAATCTAGCCGGTCCTCTCACAATAGCAAATTGGGCTTGCAAAATCCCAAATGCTCTCTCGACATCTTTTCTAGCAGCTGCCTGAGCATTGTGGAAATCAAGATTTTTCTTACCTTCTGGCTTTTTCAACGGCTTCACGAAGGTTTGCCACTTTGGATAGATGCCATCCGCTAGATAATAGCCATAGTTGTACGTATGGCCATTTGCTACAAACTGAACCGGTGGCAACTCACCATTCGCAATCTTATTCATCAGTGGTGACCGGTTGACAACATTGATGTCATTCAAAGATCCAGGCATTCCAAAGAATGCATGCCATATCCAAGTCTCCTGATCGGCCACCGCTTCAAGGATTATAGTGGAACCCTTTTTTTGGCCGTGGAATTGCCCATGCCATGCCTTTGGATAATTCTTCCAACTCCAATGCATGCAATCTATTGAGCCAAGCATGCCAGGAAAGCCGCGAGATTTGTTCATCGCCAATAGCCTTGCGGCGTCTTCAGCAGTGGGAGATCTCAAATACTCCTCGCCAAACACTTGCACAATTCCCACTGCAAAGCGCTTGACACACATGATGGCTTGGCTCTCACCCATAGCCAAGTGATCATCAACTAGATCGGCCGGGATACCGTATGCCAACATACGCAAAGCGGCTGTCACCTTCAGAAAGGTGCTATGCCCGAGCTCTCCAGCAGCATTCCTCCTTTGCTGGAAAAAACGGTCATGAATCGCTAGTTTCTCTGCAATGCGCTTGAACAAGTCTGTGCTCATCCTAAACCGGCGACGAAAATATGACTCCGGGTATGTGGGATTCTCCACGAAATAGTTCTTCATCAATCTGTTATGGGCATCAATCCTATCTCTCCAAATTTTTTCCCGACCCATAACCGAACCACCGTGCTTCGGTTTTTTATTGATATGCATTGCTATGATCATTGCAAGATCCTCCTCCTCTTCCATATCAAATTCATCTTCGGATGAATCATGCGACGAACTCATCTACAATGTTCAATACTATACTATCAAAACTACAATTCAAAATATGCACCAAATTCAGTTTGAACCAATACATACCTTGTAGGTTTTTTGTCGAACACCTTGCGGGCGCGGCGCGGAAGCGAGCCGTCGGCGCTGTTCGGAGGACGTCGGAGGCGCGCGAGGTCCGGGTCGGACTAGGAGGGGGTGGGGCGGAAGCGCAGCGGCGCGGGGAGGCCGGCGAAGCGCCTGTACGGTCGCCGGCGGGCGCGGGAGGCGGGCGCCAGCGGAGGCAGACCGGGAAGCGCGAGTCGCCGGCGGGCGCGGGGGCGGCGCCGGGATAGGCTGGGGAAGAGGTCGCCGCGGCGCGAGCGGCGGCGGCGGCGCGGCCGGATGGGGGGAGAGCGCGGGAGAGCAACGAGCGCGGTAGAAGAAATGAGAGTTCGCGCGCGCGAGAGTGTGCCGCGCGCGGAAGTGAACGCACCAAATCAACAGCGCGGGATGGGGCATTCACCAGCGCGCCCAACTCGTTTTAACGCGCGCGTTTTTTGCGCGCCCGCTGGAGCTGTGCGACGCGTTGCGCGCGCGCTAAAATGGCGTTTTTTCCGGCGCGGCGCTAGTATAGCGCGGCTGTTGGAGATGCTCTAAGGCATGTACAATGGTTGATAAGGTAGTCTTATCTTAAATCTTGCATGTAATTTAGAGATGACAAAAAGACATGTCTACAATGGGTCATCTCTTAGCCTTATCTTCAATAACTAGTTATTCCTAAAAACGTGATGAGACATATTGTGCTAAGAGATCATCTCTTGTCTTCTCTTAAATAAAAGAAGGCAAGCCTTCTTTTATGATTTTTCTCTCTTACACCTCATCATTTATCCTACGTGGCGTTGTTGAGATAGAACCATTGTGCATGCCCTTATGTATATAGTAATACAGTTTATGATATCACATCAGTCAAACTATATAGTTTCTTTCTCTTTTGGAAGGCTACAATTTTCTCCGGCTCACATGAGAAGACGTTGATGTAGAACTGAAATGGCATTTGGTCAAGATAGCAATGTAAAATATATTGTGCTAAATCGGCAACAATTAATACGGATCGGAGGGAGTAGAACATTTTAACTGGCCAAGAAGTAAAATAGGGCACACTATCAAATGTGATCGTTTGGTATCCGTGTGATCGATTCTCTCTCTTGCCATTCTGTGCAGCAAAACTATGTTGTCAGGTTATCATCAGATTCCGCTCCGACTCTCCTGGCTTGGCTTGCTGCCCTGC